>CM024765.1:1352142-1952142 GCA_014218235.1 Colocasia esculenta | reverse complement strand
ACGTATTTCATGTGTCAATGCTGAGGAAGTACATATATGACCCGTCACACGTAATCAGCTATATATGATGATATCATTTTGAACAAAGATATGACCTATGAAGAAAGGCCGGTGAAGATATTGGACAAGAAAATGCAACAACTTCAGAATCGATCAATACCCGTGGTGAAAATACTATGGAGAAATCACGAAGTCGAGGAAGCCACGTGGGAACCCGAAGCAACCATGCGACAGAATTATCCGGAGTTATTCAGTAAGTCACTCTTCCTCTCACGATCATATCAATATGGGGACCAAATTCCTTTTAAGAGAGGGGAGGATGCAGTACCCTTGATTTTTAAATCCAAATAAAATAAAAAAAATTAATTAAATAAATGGGGTAAATAGATTTAATTGAAATAAAGTGAGGATAAATAGAATTAAAGGGAATTAAATCAATACTCATTAAGCTAAATTAGCAATGGGTTGTATAAATGGCCCAAGCATGAGAAAATGGGCCCAAATGTGGAAAGCCCATCATGGGATGGGAGATAATTAAGCTAATTTTGCATCTAATTTATTAGTAAATTAAAGGGGTTAAAGATAAGTATTAAAATAACTCAATAATTATCTAAAACAAGAGACCACATCCCATCCTAACCCCTTGGCCACGAAATTAGGTCTCTTCCCTGCCCTTTAGGTGGATAAATGCTAAAGATAATGAAGATAATTAAGAAATTTCATAGTTGGAGGAGAAAAGAGGAGTTTTAGACATTTAAGACTCTATTAGCAAACCAAACACCTCCAATTCGCCCCTATCAAACCCTAGATCGTTGTTGGAGCTCTGAAGGACGAAGGGAAAGGCTGGAGGACAAAGAAGCAAGGAGGAGAAGGAGCTGGAACACGGGATTTTTCGTCTCCTCTTCGTCACCAAAACCCTAGGATTCTTAAACGCGTGAAAGGTAGGCAATCTCTCAAGCACAAATCTTGTAAATTTAACCCTAGGTAGCTCACATGATCCTCTTTGAAAGCCCTTTGGTTTCGCTCTTTTTCGTACATCCAAGAGGGCGAATTAAATGCTTCAATCCCTATCATATCTATGTACCTGAACCCTCTTATTTACCTTAAACCCATGCATGTACATGATCCCATGCTCTGCGAATAATTCTATAAATACCACATGTTGTTGGCTTTCAAACGCCCCTAGTTTCCCTAATTTTCGTCATGTATCCATCAATAATTAAATCATTCTTTCTTGACTGTGCATGTTTAGGTTACCGAAAAACAACCTATTCAAGGCATGCTTTATACGAATCGGTTCACTAATTAACCATGGTCAGTGGTAGATCTATATGTCTAGTTCCGTTTAAAAGTGATTTCTTGATTTTTGGAGTATCGTGCGATTTGATATGGATTTTTAATGTGCATTGTGTTGTGTTGGATGGCTTGGACCTAATTTAAAAAGGGTCATGCCATCAGCCAGAGCTCGGGCCGAGGCTCTGAGAATGCGACGGCCCGATAGGTTGCGTTCTCAGCCTCTTCGCGCCAGAGTGTCACATCGCGTTCTGAACGTGACGGGACACTATGCCGCAACCTGTTCAGCAGGTCGGCCCGACCTGGACGTGCCGCTCGACCTGTCGCGACGCTCACACACGTCATCGCGTCGGCATCTCGACTGGCACCGGATTGCGTCGGATCGACCCGTCGCGACCTGAATGCGATGGTTAGGCCCGTCGCGGCATGGTCAACGCATCGGTCCATCTCGTCGCTCCCTAAACGCGACAGCATCTGACGTCGCAACCTTAACAGGGCGGCCAGAACCCTGAATCTACATGAAACCCTTGATCTTCATCCCTGTAAAACCCTAAATCAACACCGTCATGAACAATAACGACCTGTTAATCATGTGAGAGTGTACATTTAATTGATATTAAGTCATTTAAAAGCTATATGCACAATCAATTATGCTCTCTTGATTTCCTACACTTGCACACACCTAACAATCATGTTTGCCATTAAACCTCATTAAGACACTCAATAATGTATCTGGTAATTAAGTGAAATTAATTACTAAATTTCCCTATTTTTTAAATGACACTTGTCTTCGTTTTTTCCCGCATGATTCGTATACCGTTACCGCTTCCCTCGACCTTCGAGCACTCGAGGCACGACGAACACTCGTTTTACACACTTTCTCTTGACATGGACCACCTCTACGTTGGGAATACTCCTAACAGGACCAGAGACTCCTTGTCAAGACCTCTGTAAGTCTTCTTGGCTTTGGCACACGTCCTTAGCCGATGAGCTAGTTGTACCCTTAAAATCCGTTATACCCTTAGGGATCAGTACGATCCATGGCCTTAGTGTGTTCCTTCTTACCTTGTGATCATGTCGGACCATCTAGCATGTGTTCGTGGCATGGCTAGTGGGCGGTTGTGACTTCTTCCAGACTGTCGACACACGACCTAGTGCCGTGCAACCGTTACTATCGGTCTTTAATGTTGTTTTATGATTTTGTCCCTGTCTCATCTACGGCCCTTGTACTCTCATCTGTTCACCTTCTCTCTCTACACTCTCGTTTATTTCGTCTACTACTCTCATCTCTTCTTGGTACTCTATTTGGCCATTTTATGATTGTCTAAGATAAAAATATGACTATGCTAGGCAACATTATAAGGGCCCAGTCTGGTCCTTGGGGAGAGCACCCGAAAGGCTATAACTCGCGGGGGTCTAGTGATCAAGGTGTTTGGCATGTACCTAACGCATGACTCCCAAGATTTGATCTATGACAATCAACAAACATTCATTGTATATGTTACTTGAACTCGTGGTTGAAAGAATATCGACTGACACTTGTTATCGTGACTAGTGAAGTGTGTGCAACTTTACTTGCTAATCTCGTTATGTGGCCAATACGTTATCTCGTTAAGATGTGCTATATTTCCTTGAAATGAGTTATTTCTCTCGTTTCGTGTTACACTGTTCTTGTGAATACACCTGACATATCTCTTTAGCTATCCTACCTTATAAGAAGTTAATCATTTAAAGCATGCTTGTTTACATGAGATATTAAGTCCTACTGAGCGTTATTCGCTCATCCTGCGCTATTGTTATATGTGTTTCAGGTGGGTCGGATGGAGATGACCACACTCATGAGGAAGGGAATGAGGACGATGTCCAAGAGTGACCGATCAGCCACTACAGCTTAGTAGTTAGATAGTTTGGTCATGAGTCAGTCATTAGTTAGTCATCGATCAGTCGATATGTATTAGCTTGAATTTGAATAAAGTACTCTAGGCCCTAGTTTGGCTCTGATCAGTTGATGCAATAGCTAGATGGTGGATTATTAATGGAGTTGATTTTCCTTTGACATTATTCCAATTGTGCAAATGGTGAATGTTTATTTATCTTTCTGTACTATTTAATAACTGTAATTCCACTCTGATATTCCGCATCGGGGCGTTACACATCACCTCTTGTTTTAGTTTCCATTCTATCGTACTCCACACAGTGAGAGTGCTCTCTTACTTTCTCTGTCCAACTTATAATAAACTATTAGTTAGAGATGGAACCATGAATTTTGATACATCCTAATTAATTAGTATAACATCTTTAAATGAGCATCAGGATGCCTTGTTGTTGTGGTCAGTCCCCTTTAACCTTTGTCACAATTGTGGCATACCCATAGAACTGACAGTTGGAGAGAAACTCTGCATTTTTTTCCTCTGGTCCTGGTGGGGTTGGCCGGCAATGGCGGCCCCCGGGGGCCGGGGTCACCTCCGATGGGTGGCCTATCTTTTGCTAAGGTGGTTGTAGCTTCCCTGGTTCTTCCCGATGCAGTCACAGATGTTCATCTTCCGGCCTTTACGGATCATGGTGAATCGGCGGTGTTCTTCTCTAAAGAGGAGATGGAAGCATCTCTCAAACCTTTCCTCTTCTCCGTTGTTGCAAAGACGACATACGGGAGGCCGGCTTTCCCTGAGATCCGTTCGCATCTTGTTTCCAGGTGTGATATCAAGGAACCTTTTGTGATTAGTGCCATGGATAACTTGCATCTCCTGTTGCGTTTCAAGTGCCAAGACGACTACCTCAAGGTGCTTCTTCGTGAATCCATATACGTACAAGGCAAACTCTTTCGGTTCTTCAAAAAAGGGTGTTATCGTTGTAAAATGAAAGAAGTTTATTATCGAAAATTAAAGTTGTTAATACTTGCGGGTAGCTGTTCCATTTTTATGGTATTTAATTTTGGACATCAACCCTTACCATTAAACATCACATTTAAGGAGCAAGGCCTCTACTTCTGATAGTTATGTACGTGCAACACTTACAATCTCATGCTATTTAATAGATGCTGCACGGCATTAACTATGATCTGTAGCAACTTTTCGATTAAGAAAAATCAAACAAACAGACAATCTGAGAGGTTAAAAGAATTACATCTGAAAGGGACTTATCAAATTAATAAACTATTCTGAAAAAGGGCCCAGTGCACTTATTGGGGTTATGTAAAACGTGATAACTAAAAAGCTCTTTGAAAGATGAAGAACAAAAGAGAAAATCTGCGAAAACCCAGCATGGGTGAGTTCATGCGTTTACAAGTTTTCTGCAGATACTTCATGAATATATCAGTTTACTACGCAATTTTCTCATGGGAGGAACTGCTTATATATAGTTGGAACATATATATATATATATATAGAGAGAGAGAGAGTCCGGATCCTCTCGCCACTCGGGAGGACTGAAGCCCAACAGTCACCAACCCAGTGGTGACACGTGCTTCCCATTTCCCTCCCTCTTCCCCACTCCCTATCTGGCCAGTCACCAGGTTATTCTTCACCCCCTCTTGCCGGTTTGCCTTTCTCGCCGTCTCTCCACTCCTCCTCCACCAGTTACTGTTGCGCATTTTGCGCAACAGTAACACAACGGTTTGTTTTTTTTTCTTCTTAGTTTTAAATTTTTATTTTAAAATCAGATTGTGAAAGATGACATTTTTTATTTTATAATTTTTTAAAATATAAAAACAAATATCATTAAAAATATGCATACTAATGTCTGTCGGGTTCGGGACTGTAACGCCCCGAAAAATTTTAATGGTTGAAAAATATGAATAATATGGTTATTAGACCTGATTATTATTATGAGATTGAAATAATTAATATTTGGGATTAATTGGTGTTAATAAATGTTACTCTAGCGCCGTACACAGAGGTGCGCGCTCCGATTGGCCGACACCGGAAAACTGTAATGAAAATAAAATCCGAGAACACCATAATTTCTAGAAAAATATGGTGACATCAGAAATGTAAATATCCGAATTTGTTGATGTACAGATTTTGAAATTAAGCTGACGCAACTATTTTCTGGGTGATTTTTCACCCAGTGCAAAATAAATTCTAAAAATTAAAATAAAATCATCATAATTTGTAAAACCATTACATTAGCCTATGGATAAAATTTTAACACAAATAGATATCATTTGAATGTGTTTTCAATAGGATCTTTGGGCCAGCTGATTTTTAGCCCATTTACTGTAACCATTTTAACTAATTATTCTTTGCTTACGTAACCATGGTTACGTAAGGCTTAAACTACTTGGTTTGGCTGGGTTACACGTTAGTTACCTACGTGTAAACATTGGAAAGATTACATGGGCTATGTGTGACAGTAAAAACTAAGAGGTTTTTACTATGACACATCAATGGCCTGCTTGTCTTCACGCATGGGAGCTCCGCTGAGTTATAACCCCCCCCCCCCCCCAACACAATTGTATGAACCTTTCCAGTGTTTGCTTCTGCTGGTTTGGCCATTGTGGTGTGTATGGTTGATTTCAGGTGAATATGGTTGTATTCATGAGCATATGTTGCATTCAGGTGCATATGGTTGCATATGGTTGCATTCAGGTGCACTTTATCTAAACACACAATAACTGTTGTGTATGGTGGCATTCAGGTGCATATGGTTGCATATGCATCCGAATGCAACCATATGCACCTGAATGCAACCATATGCGCCTGAATGCCACCATATGCATCTGAATGCAACCATACACAACAGTTATTGTCTGTTTGCATAAAGAGCATCTGAATGCAATCATATGCATCTAAATGCAACTATATGCACCTGAATGCGACCATACATAACAGTTATTGTCTGTTTACATATAAAACACCTAAATGCAACCATATACATCTGAATGCAACCATATGCATCTGAATGCAACCATATGCACCTGAATGCCACCATACACAACAGTTATTGTATGTTTGGATAAAGTGCACCTGAATGTAACCATATGTACCTGAATGCAACTATATGCACCTGAATGCAATCATATGCATCTGAATGCAACCATATGCACCTGAATGCAACTATATGCACCTGAATGCAATCATATGCATCTGAATGCAACCATATGCATCTGAATGCAACCATATGCACATGAATGCCACCATACATAATAGTTATTGTGTGTTTGGATAAAGTAATGCCACCATACACAACAGTTATTGTGTGTTTGGATAAAGTGCACCTGAATGCAACCATATGCATCTGAATGTAACCATATGCACCTGAATACAACATATGCACCTGAATGCAACATATGCACTTGAATACAACCATATTCACCTAAAATCAACAATACGCATCACAATGGCCAAAAGCAAACACTGGAAAGGTTCATACGATTGTGTTAGGGGGGGGGGGGGGTTATAACCCAGCATAGCTCCCATGCGTGAAGACACGCAGACCATTGATGTGTCATAGTAAAACCTCTTTGTTTTTACTGTCACACATAGCCCATGCAATCTCTCCAATGTTTACACATAGGTAACTAACGTGTAACCCAGCCAAACCAAGTAGTTTAAGCCTTACATAACCACGGTCATGTAAGCAAAGAATAATTGGTTAAAATGGTTACCGTAAATGGGCTAAAAATCAGCTGGCCCAAAGATCCTATTGAAAACACATTCAAATGATATTCATTTGTGTTAAAATTTTAGCCATAGGCTAATGTAATGGTTTTACAAATTATGATGATTTTTGTTTAATTTTTAAATTTTATTTTACACTGGGTGAAAAATCACCCGGAAAATAGTTGTGTCGACTTAATTTCGAAATCCGTATATCAAAAAATTCGGATATTTACATTTCTGATGTCACCATATTTTTCTAGAAATTATGGTATTCTCAGATTTTATTTTCGTTACAGTTTTTCGGTGTCGCCCGGTCGGAGCGCGCACCTCTGTGTACGACACTAGAGTAACATTTATTAACACCAATTAATCTCAAATATTAATTATTTAAATCTCATAATAATAATCAGGTCTAATAACCATATTATTCATGTTTTTCAACCATTAAAATTTTTCGGGGCGTTAAAATCCCGAACCTGACAGACATTAGTATGTATATTTTTTTTAATGATATTTGTTTTTATATTTAAAAAAACTATAAAATAAAAATGTCATATTTCACAATATGATTTTAAAATAAAAATTTAAAACTAAGAAAAAAAATAAACTGGTGTGTTACTGTTGCGCAAAATGCGCAACAATAACTGAGGGAGGAGGAGTGGAGAGACGGCGGGAAAGGCAAACCGGCAGGAGGGGGTGAAGAATAACCCAGTGATCGGCCAGATAGTGCGTGGGGAAGAGGGAGGGAAATGGGAAGCACGTGTCACCATTGGGTTGGTGACTACTGGACTTCAGTCTTTCTGAGTGGCGAGAGGATCCGAACTCATATATATATATATATATATAATATTATATATATATATATATATATATATATATATTATATATTCACGAACGTATATATCTTTATGTACAAGTTACCCATCAGTCGATAGAGCCGAAAATTAAGGTATTCAAACTTGCTCAATCCTACCCGTGCGTCCTGACAATTTTCTATGTGCCTTGATTGATCGAACTCCTTAGTTAGATGGCAATTTGATCAAATTCCTTGCATATATGCTGATCATGTGTTTAAAAATCGTCTTGGATAAGTATCCGTCCGATATCCGCCATCGATCATGTGGCCAGCTGGTACCCGCCCTGAGAAGTGATTCTTCTTATTATATGCTTCGACCAGACATGTACAAAATTGGCTATGTTGTTGATGCAAGTGATCTTTGACTTTCATGATGTGTCACAGGCAAAGATGTTTGGCAGGGTGTTAAGCTCTTTTATACTATTCAAATCCACAGGATCTTGTACTAGGTGATCATGATATTTTTCCTGACTGGTGATATAACATTAGGTCCTCAAGATATGACCGGAAAGCCAACAGTCATGTAACATGGAGTTGAGGTAACGTTGCTGTGAGATGGAACCATCATCAATTGCATATACGATCGACCATGTAAGGACGTCTGGGACACATGCATGTGCTTTGAGAACTGATGATACCCCAGGAGACATGCATGGCCAACAGAAGAATGCAGTTGCTTGGTGGGCGTCAGTGCCAAACTCCTAGCCAGATTCCTCCCATCTGCATATACATGTGGTCACAACTACGTTCCCTCTCGATCGATCGCTTTTTAGTGCTTAAAACCTAAGCCTGACATAGATAAGTGCTCTTCCTGAATTCATCTATTATGCTCTTCAGAGAAGTGCAGTGTACTCCTTCCTTTTCTTTTGTAGTTAAGGTGTTGACATAGCGGATTTTGGAGATCAGTTGTGATCAACCTCTCTCCCTCTCACAATCTTGTGGAGGGGATTAATTAAACAAAGGTACTTGAAACTTAAAAAGCGATGGATAAGAGACCGTGTTATACTAATTAAGCTGTCTACATAAGTTATGTAGATGCTCATTCATAGTCATCTACATATGTTGGATATGCAGACGGCAATAAATTAAACATTATTTATATATCTAACATATATAGACGGTTATATATAACCATCTACAAATATCAATTTTTATAGATGGCTACGATTCACAGCTGTCTACATATATACTATATTCCTTGTAGTGCTAACAATCATGTAACATGGAGTTGAGGTAACGATGCTTTGAGATGTACCCATCATCAATTGCATATACGATCGACCATGTTGCTTGGTGGGCGTCAGTGTCAAAGTACTCCTAGCCAGATTTCTCCCATCTGCATATATATACATGTGGTCACAACTATGTTCCCTCTCGATGGCCTTTTTGTGCTTAAAACCTAATTAAGTCAGCTATAACCGCTCTTCCTTAATTCATCTATTATACGATCCTTTTTCTGATCTCGTGGTCTTCAGACAAGTGCAGTGCCCTCCTTCCTTTTCTTTTGTAGTTAAGGTGTTGACATAGCGGACATCTCTCCCTCTCACAATCTTGTGGAGGGGATTAATTAAACAAGGGTACTCGAAACTTATAAAACCGATGGATAAGAGACCGTGTTATATATGGGGAAGCCTTGTCGCCATGCACCCTAGACACCATGTGATGGCTTTCATTGATTCGGTGGAGACTTCCTATCTTTCTTTCTTTTCACCTGTTCAGCAGAAAACAAAACAAGGCATTGACGTGTTCTCGTGAAAGAGCATATCAATAATGCCAGCGACAAGTGACAACGCACCTTCACGAACTCTAGACATCCACGAGAGTGGTCCTGATTCTTTAAGTATCACCAAGAAATTGGGAAAGAACCAGATGCTCCAAGTGTGTTGTGCTCACTATTCGACTTGGGAGAGCCAGATGTTCCAAGTTCATGGGTGCTCACCATTTATCTATCCATGGACAGCTTCGCTTGTCAACCATGCATACATAATTCTCTCATTCTCCACAGTACTGTAACATGGCATGCTCTAGTTAATGCCAGAGAATACCTGCAAACGTGCATGCAACTAAGAAGCCATGTCTTTTCCCTGTGGGGCACAGCAGCAAAGAACACTGTTGGGACTATTTTTATGTAATATTGTTCTTATCCCGTTAATATCTAGGTTTTGAAGGCAACTTTATATTTGAAAAGGATATAAATGCCCTGGTAATTAAGGTGAGACAAAGCGCATATATATGCCCTCTCAGTGCATGGGGCATGGGGTGTTCCGATTGCCGTCTTATCGTCGGACAAGTGGCCACCGCCTCCCTTGTCGCCGGGCGTTTGGTCACGCGGCTGGCCACCCGCTCCCGGTCAAAGAAACCGAGCATGTGAGCCTAATAACAGTGCCCCCATATATGCACAGCCCACCACCGGCCCCCTCTCCACCCTCGATCGCCTTTCCACCCCACCCACTCGAAAACGATACCGCCGGCCCGGGACCCCATCCCCGGCCCCGCTCCCCTCCTGGCAGGAGGCCGATGTCATCTCTCTCTCTCTCTCTCTCTCTCTCTCTTCCCTAGCTAGTTCCAAGTATCCTATAATTTCACATGCACGCCCTCTTTCTTTCTCTCTCATGCTTGACACGGCAGCCCTGTAATGCATGGAGCACCCCCCCGGCACTCTCCTTCGACCTCGTGTGCTCGTGGGAGGAGGAGGGACAATGGCCCTGCAACTAAATTTCAAGTGCCGAGAGATCATGACCTATCTGTGTCAAGTAAATGTCAAGAACAGTGGTTGCCAAGTGATCATGTGATCTGCCACCCCCACCCCCACCCCCTAGCTACCCGAAAAGAGAAAAACTAACTCTCTGGTTCTTATTATCTGAGCATGCATAACAAGTGCCTGCCGACGATCTGAATCAGTCATCGTGGAGGGCCACGGAATAAACCCTATGTATAGAGCAGTATACGCTACGCCCAGCTGGTCTCCGGGGAGACTATAATTAAGGCTAGCTAGGACATGCTGTCGCCTCATAGCGTTAGTCGATAGCAAAACCTGCAGTAGTCGACCCAATTAATAACACTGTAGCTAGCTCTCAGCACCTACGCGGTGGGCTTCGCTGCAGTGTACAGAACAAACATGTACAGGGATCACATGAAAGAGCATAAAAGTCAGGTTCTCTCTGTGTGTGTGTGTGTGTTTGTGTCGTAAAGAAACTATATCTATGTTTCAGGGTTCATGACTCTTTTATTCCTCCTGGCAGCCCGGCCATCTACTATTGCTGTGCGATATGCTTGTACTTATGGCAGGACACATCATGGTACACCAAAGATCTCTCTCTCTCTCTCTCTCTATTTATGCATGCGTGTGTAATGTGTATGGATGTCGTATTTTACTGTTAGGGCTGTTAATGGACATCCGCTTTCCGACTTTTCGACCCGTTTTCGACATTTTCGTATCTATTTTTTTTGTTTCCGATTATTTTTCGTTTTTTCGTTTCCGATTCCGATAATATATAAGTTTTATTTACAAAATATATACTCTTAAAATCTTATTTCTTAATATTAAAAAATTTTATACTAAATTTTTAACTTCTCCTTAATTTGTAAATAGAATCTAATTAAATTGTTTCTCTTGTAGCATTTATTATGCCTATTATTATCAAAGATATCTTTTTTACCACTACTTCTAATGTTACATATATCTACCATTTGATCATACCAGATGTTTCCGATTACTTTCCGTTTCCGACCCGTTTCTAATTTTCTTATAAAAAATAGATGCGAAAAATGTCATTTTCGGCTCTGACTCCGACCGTTGGCAGCCCTATTTAGTGCAAATAAGTGTATTTGAGAGGGGTTATTTTATTGATCAATATCATGGCGGCGCTTAGTAAAAACCCTCTCAAATATATTTATTATATTTTTTATAAATATAATAAATATTTCTCGTGTAGTACATATTATCAACTACAATATCCATATATTCCAAGCATATTACTAAAGTGCTAAATCGGGTTAAGATATGGATGTATGCATTAGGGCTTTTCATGTCTGAGAAGAGAGAGAGAGAGAGAGAGAGGAGAGAGAGAGAGAGATTTCACTAGCCAGCCCGCGAAGAAGAGGTCGGGGTGTGTGGGGCCGACGTGGCTGGCAGAAGGGATCATAGAGGAAGGAAACGGCGGGGGCGTCTGTGGTTGTGGGGGCCACCTTCTTGGGTGCAAAAGGGTCACGGTTGTCGACCATGTGCGCCCGCTGACGTGGCCATGTGGTGCTGATGATTACCTTGGACCCCGCCAGCCCGCGTCAGCCTCCACTCCCGGGGGCGTACCACCATTCCACCTGCGGCGTGGGAATAACGTCTCCCGAGAGGGGTTTTGCCTTTTTTTATTATTTTCCTTTTCTCCAAATTCCCCGGTAATGAAAGATCACGGGAAATATTTCTCGTGAAAAATAAATATTCATGGAATTTTTTAAGTTTGCATGTAAATTAAAATTTGGGGATGCATAGTTGGAAAATATTTCTCTCTCTTTTATTCTCTCTATATCTTGAGAAAAATATATTGTACTTAGGCAAGTGTAGTAACAATAATGGTATGGCAACTTCTGTGACAATCCTACCGTGGACATCATGTAGATTGGTAGACATGTCAATATTTATCAAGTCAAAGTCATTATTTATGAGTCTAAAATAATTATTAAAAATTCATTCAATAGTTTTTATACACCAAAAGAAGTATTTTTAAGTCCAAAAATACTATTAATTATGAGGCTAAGTTTATTACTATAAAAGTCTAATCAATAATTTATAAATCTTAAATTTTATATGTTTAGTCTAAAGTTTGTATAGATGACCTAAGTTACTATTAAAAGCTTAATAAGTATCTAAGGATAATCTTAAAGTCTAAATTTTATAATTTTGAGTCTAAACTTATATTTATGAGTCTAAATTATTGTTGTCAATTCAATATTTTTAAATTATAAGTATAATATTTTTAAGTTTAAAATTTATATTTCTGAGCTTAAACTTTTAATTTCTATATCCAATACGATTTACCACCATCATCCGTCGTCATCTATTATCGGTCGTCATTGTATATTCTACCCACCAACCTACTTAGCATTTAACATGATGCCACATATCTACACATAAAATGTTTATGGCACAAAATCATACTATTTATATATATTTAGATGCACATGCTAGGATAATCTAACATGACCAAACAAGAGTGTCCAATGAAAAACAACAAAATGTAAGAGAAAATAGCCTTCTTTGCTTTTTCTTTATTATGTCTAGGGATGGGAGCATATATAACATGTCTTCTTGACATGAGAGAGAGAGAGAGAGAGAGAGAGAGAGAGAGAGAGAGAGAGAGAGAGAGAGAGAGAGAGAGAGAGAGAGAGAGAGAGAGAGAGAGAGAGATGTGCAGCTTCACAGATCTATGAGTGTTGGAAGGGGAAGCCACGATTGCACCAACCCTGCTTGCCACGTGGCAAACCCCTCCTTCATGGGAGACCAACCTTTGGAAGGGGATCGGGTGTGTGTGTTTTCTAGTTTAGGTGGGTCCAAGTGTGTGGAAAGAAATGAGGGGGATGTGGACAGCTAAAAAGTGCTCTACTTTGTACTCTCTTACCCCCCCCCCCCTCCTTTTATGTGGGGAGCATGAAGACATCCCTCATGGCAGCCCCTTCCCACCCAATCTCCTCCCTTTGCCCCCACTAACAAATTCAATGCTCCTCATCCCTCATGCACTATCCTTTTCACCATGTTACACAGACCCCACACTCAACACACACATACTCTCTCCCTCTCCTCCTCTCTTCCCTTTCTTCCTTTGAGGTTGGATGGGGTGTTGAAATTTTACCCTCACCACATGTCCCCAAAAGATCTTGTGAAAGGGACTTGGTGAAGAGTTTGCCTTTCCATCCCTCACATCTATGATGGATGATTGGAGGGTGGGATTGCCCACATCATACTCCTCACCTCCCAACCCCTCTAGAAACGCTTCCCATTAAGATGTACATCGTCCCTCTCTCCACCCCCCCCTTTTGGTGATGGTGGTGGTGGTTGTGGTGCAATTGTCTAACGCTTTCTCTTCCCTCATCCCCCCATGCCTACCATGTTACATGGGTTTGTTTGGTGATCCTGACAACCATAAACGGATTCAGAGAAGAACCTGCAGTGGGGTCACGTGACTCCATTAGATTTTTAAAACTCTATTGATGAGTCTAAATTTTTTTATTACATTAATTTGATTGAAAATTTTTTAAAGGGAGTGACCCCACTGAAAATTTTCTGGGTCCGTTTATGCTGACAACCCTGATGCTGAGACACTCTAGTGTATGTCGGAAACCATGCAATTCATCCACATCTCTTTGATGTTTAAAACTCTTGTCACCAAACTCCAACACACTGAGGACTAGGTATTATCTTCTATTAGGGGAGAAATTAACTAAGTGGGGTAATGGGTACTTGTAAGACCGATGCAATTCAATTTCTTGTGAGAATTTGGTCCATAGGTGATAGTGTTGGGGAAAAATTAAAAAAAAAAACCCATAAATGAGCATGCCATGTGGGGAACACCCATAGAACAGAGAGTTAAGACTGTGTCAGAACTAAGAAGCTCACACCACTCTTGGGAAAAGTTCCAACAGTAGTATGTGGATATTGAGAATGAGATATCTATAGCATCATCATCACTTTGTGGGTTGGGGGAGGAGGAGGGTGTTGGTGGGGGGAGGGGGGTGTTTGACCCCTATTATTGGGGCCAGCTTGGGGAAGGGTGGGCATTAATTGCTTTAAAAGTTTTAAATTGGAACACTCTATCTGGCCACCAGAAGAATAAGTGATGAGAGAAATAAATGAGGAATGTCCATGAAAATGAACAAGAAAGGAGACAAATCAGCCAGCTCATACAGAGATCCTCTCAGTTATCACCCCTCATCCTCATGGTGCTTCTCATTGATAAAATTAAATTTCAAGAATTAGATGTTCGAACATTCAGAAAAACATAGGTATGTAGTGAGAGAGAGAGAGAGATCAGTGACGAAAAAAGTTACTATATTGTACAATATATAACAATTATGTAATCTATTATATAATAGGAGGAATCAGCAGTATTTTTTATAATTATATTCATGATTTTGATAGATATTTTCTCTTCAACGTTGGAAAGCAAATAAATAATCTAAAAGAACTCTTCTTCTCGACACCAAATTTTAACATCTCGAAAGGTGAACAAAAATTATATATATATATATATATATATATATATATATATATATATATATATATATATATATAATTGATGTTATGATACGACGCGACAGTTGGTGTGATCTGGTCGTCCCATAATAAGAGTCGTCTGATTAAATTTGGATGGTAAATTAAAAAAAAAAGAGAGAGAAATTGTAAGGTAGGGTGGATGTTAAAATTGTCCAAGCGTCCACTGCTAATTATTTTCTTCTCTTTCTTTTAAATATTTGGGAACAGACATCCAAGGATCCCAGTTAGAATATGGTGAGGCCGTACCAACGGTCCTTCTGGTATTCTATATATAATACATACAAAAAATCATAACACACATAAATCATAATTTAGTGCATATAAATATTAATAATACATACAAAATAGTGTAAGAATGTACACAAATAATTTTATTTGTGTATCATTACATTATTTTATATATATTGTTGTGTTATTTGTGTGTATTAAATCAGCATTTATATATATTATGTACCTATTTGTATATATTATTTTAAGTAAAAAAAATAGTACATTAAATACATCTTGAGTCGAGCTCCTCCACATGACGCATTGTAGGAGGGACGCGGCCCCTCACATAGCATTTCTCATATATGTACAGACGTGATGCCTTTTTATTTGTCAGCATCAAATTAATTTGACATAAAGAAATGGCAATTAAAAAGAGAAAAAAATAAATTTCCTTGGGAAAAATATGTAACAAGTCTGTGCCGGATGCCTTAGGGGTCGAATGGCCTTCACTTCACGAAGCCAGCTAATGTTCAAAGAAAAAATAAAATTCTTAAAATGCTCAATATTAACACATCATAATAACTAAAACCTGCTGCCAAATGCAGGTCAGACAATTTTGATCGGAAATCTTTCATTGGGTCAATCTATTTAATTAACGTAAAAAAATTTCGAACAGATATGTCTTAGTCCCCAGCTTGAATCGTACTTTTTGGCCTTAATTGTTTTACATATATATATATATATATCTGTTAATCATTAAGTGAGCAAATATTTATCACACATTTAATTTGTAACTATATCCCTGTTACTTGAATAAAGTATCTCGAAAAGCCAATAGTTCAGCTATTTCTTAGGAATGTTTTCAGTGAATTAAGTATTGAACGTGTAGAGGTCGAAAAGTAGTTGACAAACTCTCACTATCAGGCTTTCATAGACTTTTGAATTTGTTAATAGAGAAAATGTCGCTCACACCTGTACCCAACTAGAATAGTCAGGAGGTTTCGTGAAGGATATTTGGGGAGAACTCTCCGACATTCAATTAGAAATTTAACTGACTAGATGAAGAGAGGGAGAGAGAGATGGGTTGCTCTCATGTGTGTCAGTGTGAAAGCCCAGAACTTCTTTCGTACTGCCCTCATCCATTGTTCCTCCTCTTTTAAGCATACGTACGTCGAGGGTCTTTTATGCATGTTTCCCCTCCTTCCTAACCATTGCTGGTAGTTGGGAGTACACACCGGATTGACATGGCCTTAGGCGAGGGATAGATTGCCATCTAGTGTCGCCTATGAGATATAGACGAAGCCATGCTACCCCGCTAGGCTATGGGAAGAGAGGGCATACTGATAATGGAGAGGCCATCTCTTGATAGGGTATGTAGAGGGATGTCGAGTAACAAGCAACGTAGCAACCCTAATTATTAAATACTTGAATAAATAAAAACTCTATGAGTAGATGTGAAAAAATTGAAAGAATGTCAAACACGAATGGAACTAACTAGAAAACAACTTGAACTAAGAATCAAATCCCAACTCTTATCAGAATCAAATATTAGAAACTTAGTCAGAATTGACTCTCAAAGACTCAATCAAAATTAAGTCTTATTGTTACACGATCGGGTCTCATGGACTCAGTCAAAATCAAGTCTTATTGTTACAAAATCGAGTCTTAAAGACTCAATCGAGTCTTAGACTATTAGATAATTTAGTTTTAGACTCTTAAGAAATCGAGTCTTACAATCAAGTCTCAAAATCGAGTCCCAAGTTCATTAGAATCGAGTCTCACTAGACGACAAGAATCAATTCTCAAAAAATCGAGTCTTTCAATCCAATTCAAAGGGGCGCCTTCAAATCATGAAATGCAGATACTTATGGCCTTCGGATTCCATGCAAATTTCTCTAAAAGGAAGCTAAAACTCATTCGCTGGATCCCTCCAATAAGTCATTATTGTTTGAATGTTGATGGAGCAAGTAAAGGAAACCCAGGCATGTGTGGGGGAGGTGAATGCATTCGGGATAAGCTAGGTATCATGACGGCGTCTTCCTCTCACTATTATGGTCATGGTAACAGCATTATTGCTAAGGTGAGAGCTCTCCGTGATGGGATCTATCTTGTACACTCCCTGGGACTTAGGATCTCTATCATATATACGGATTCTCTGGTTTTGGTGAAGTCTATGGAAGCTGGGAAATGTCCATCTTGGCAAGCTCTCATTTGGTGGCGGGAAGCTTATTCTTTTATTCAAAAGAACGGCCTCAAAATTACTCATATTTATCGGGAGGCAAACCAAGTGGCCGATAGGCTAGCTAACTTCGGATGTCTCACTATGAGAAACACGATGTATTAGGGGCTCTAGGAATATTCCTTCTCAATGCAAAGGCCCATTACTGCTGGACAAGACTGGTTTGCCCCATATCAGGATGGTTTAGCTGAGATTTCTGATTATTTCTTTTCTCACCTCAGACTACTAGGGCTTGCCTGATTGTTGATTGTAATGTCTTTTTCTCATATATATATTCAGGCCCAAACTTCTCGCTGGTGGAGTGGGAACATTCTCCCCCTCTGGGGGAGGGTGTGCTCTCCTAGCTTTTGAGTTTGAGGACCTATTTTGATAATAAAAAAAAAAGTTATGATTGAGTCTCAGACTCAAGAATTGAGTTTTAGACCAATCGATTCCAAGTCAAAAATCAACTCGGACTATGAATCAACTCCTAGAGTCAAGAATTGACTCTGATTGAGAATCAACTTTGTCTTTAAAGAATTGACTCTCAGTGAGAATCGACTCCCTTACTTAACTTAGAATCGACTCTCAGACTCATAAGAGAATCAACTCCCTAACTAAATTGAGAATCTTTTTTTTTTTAAGCAAAAGGAGCACAGCACAGTGAGCTAGCTAAGTGCACACTCCCCCAGCAGAGGAGAACGTTCTCACTCCCCTAGCCATGTCATGTGCCTAGATATTATATATAATGAAGAGGAAAAGTACAAATACCAGCGGGGCAAACCCCTGAAAAAATAGAAATTAAACTAGTCTAAGGGAAGGTAGTCCAGTTTTATCAAGTACAATTGGACCTTTACAAATGGTTGGGATGCTGGATGATGTAAAGACAGAACTCTCTTGTCTATCACAGGCATATGAAGCTAAGGCGTCGGCCACCCTGTAAGAGTGAAACACGCCGACCTGCATCTCATGCAACAGGGACCGAGCCAACCTCCACCACCAAGTACTCCTCCAGGAAGGGCATTTATCATGTATGAAAGATTGAACCAAAACAAGTGAATCAGACTAATTGAGAATCGACTCTCAGATTGTTAAGATAATTGACTCCCTGATTCTACTGAGAATCGACTATCAAACTGTTAAGAGAATGGACTCTCTAAATTGAGAATTGACATTCAGACTGTTAAGAGAATCGACTCAATGACAAACGACTCTTATAAAATTGACCTCCAACAATCAACCCCCATATAATCGACTCTTATAAAAATGACTTCTTAAGTCTTTTAATAAATTGACTCTCAAACTATTATAAAATTGACTCCTTGTGTTAAAGAGAGACTATGTACCTTTCAATAAATCAATCTCTACATAAAAAATCGACTCTTAGATGGTCATTAAATTGACCCTTTGACAAGGTTCAACTTCCAATGTTCCTTATTAAATATTGAATAGTAGTTGTCTTTCTAAGGCAAAACCCTCACTCTATAAATAGATCCTTAACTGTTGGCCAACCCTAACGCTTGTTGGGAAGTCTTCTAGACACGAGTGGCGGCGACTATTGGGTCGGGGGGGGGGGGGGGGGATGCAGAGACTGACCAAAGAGTGCTTCATAGTACTCTAAGATCTTGCCTAACTTCTCATCGATTGAAGGTAGGTTTTCTTTCAAACTAAACCTTAAAAAAAACATCACACATAGATATTCAATATGATCAACTATTAGAAAATATCTTTTCCCCAAATGTTGGCATTCGATCTATAGGTATTTCATGTCTTAAGTTCTGTGTTCCTGCTCTGGTGTTTCTTTCATCATCTCTTTGCATCAGAAGATTCAAACGTTGGGCCTTTTTTTCCCCCCTCTAATAGAAACCCCCTGTATTTCGTTGTCCTGCCCAACTGATTTGATTTGCATATGTTTTTCCCTAAATTTAATGAGCAAAAAGGAAGAATATTCCATGTCCTATTGATCTTAGTACCATGGTGATAAAATATTTCCATCTAGAATACTTATGATCATCTTGGCCAGGTCCTCGTAGAATAATAAGACGTTTTAATGTAAGAAACCAAGATTCAAAGAAGTGGCTGGATCTTTTAATGATGATTGGATCTTTTAATGATAGCCCTGTTGATATACATACTCAAAATTGGTTCACTTGATTCTTATAATTGAATTCTTGTACAAGTATAGCATCATTCCTGGAAATCGATATCAGTAATGATTTCCTTAAAGTCCATACTTTGATATTACACTTTCTTATATTATTAAAATTGTAACGTCCCGACGAGGAATATCGGAGCGGTAATATAATTAAATAAATAGTATAGAGTGATAAATAGACATCCAACCATTTCACAAATTGGAATAATGTCAAATGAAATTCAACTTCATTAATAATACTTCAATTCAACTATTACATTCACTAATCAGAGCTAAAACTATGGCCATAGTACTTTATTCAAATACAAATTATTACAAACTGACTAGCTAACAACTATTTAACTACTAAAAAGTATTGGTTGTTGTAGAATGGGGTCACTCCTGGTCCTGCTCATTCCCTTCCTCGTTTATGTGGTAGTCTCCATCAGACTCACCTGAAACACATGAAATAAATAGCACAGGATGAGCGATAAACATCCAACATACTTTAAGTGATCAATGTCTTATCAAGCAGGCTAACTAGAGAATGTTCAAGTATAGTCAAGAGAGTCATGTCACAAGATAACGAGAAACAATAGCACTTTTCACGAGAGTATAGCACAACAAGCATGATAATAAATTGGCCATATAACGAGATAGCAAGTAAAGTTGCACAACAGTGCACTAGTCACGATAGCATGTGTTGGTCGATATTCTTTCAACCACGAGTTCAAGTAAAATATATCATGAATGATTATCTTAGATTAAATCTTGTTAGTCATGCATTGGATGCATGCCGAACACCCTGATCATTAAACCCCCGCGAGTTATAGCCTTTCGGGCACACCTCCCAGGACCAGATCGGGCCCCTTATAATGTTGCCTGACATTGATCATGTTTTTATCTTAGACAATCAAGTGGATGGCCAAATAGAGTACCAAGAATAGATGAGAGTAATTGACGAATAGACGAGAATATAGAAAGAATGGGAACAGATGAGAGTACAAGAGTATAGATGCAAACCAGGGTTGTAATCGTAAACAACGATAAATAGGTGGTAGTATCAGTTGCACAACACAGTCGTGCGCTGACAGTTTGTTAGAAGTCACAATCGCCCAATAGTCGTGCTATGAACACAGGCCAGAGGTCCGGCATGATCTCGAGGTAAGAGAGAACAAACTAAGGCCATTGGATCATGCTGATCCCTAAGGGTAAAATAGGTATTAAAGGTACAACTTGCTCGTTGGCAATGGACGTCTGCCAAAGCCAAGGAGACTTACACAGGCCTTGACAAAGAGTTCCTGGTCCTATTAGGAGTATTCCCAATGGAGAGGTCGTCCAACCCAAGATAGAAGTGTGTAATGAAATGGTTGTCCGTCATGCCTTGAGTGCTCAAAGGCAGAGGGACGCGATAACAGTATATAAAACACGCGAATAAAATGAAGACAAGTTTATTTAAAATAATAGGAAATTTATATGAATAATTGCACTTAATTACCATATATATTATTGAGTAAATTCGATAAGGTTTCATGGCAAACATTTATGTATGGTGTGTGCATATGTAAGATAATCCTGATAGCAAGAAGTAGTTGTGCACATGGCTTTTATTTAATGGAAAATCATGATAATATTACCCATTTTTATTAAACAGGTTGTTACTGTTCATAATAGTACAATTTTAGGGTTAAGCAGTGATTACATGATATAATTAACACCGATTACATGAATATTTAAGGTTCTCGCTGACACAGTAAGAACGCGACAGGGGTACCTGTCGCGATTCAAGTCGCGATAGGTAGGTCGGCCGCGTTCATTAGAACAGGTTCAGGCTAATCAAGGGTTGCAAAAAACGCGACGGGGTGATCGGTCGCAATTAGGGAATCGATCCAAGAACGGGACCTCAGGGTCTGACGCGTTCTAGGCAATCGCTACAGAGAGGAAGAACGCGACGTGTCGGGCCGTCGCGTTCATGTCGCGACGGGACCCTCTATCGTGACCTTCTGTGAATCACGACGGGTCGGGCCGTCGTGTTCTGAAACCAATTTTAAACGAAAATAGACAAGAATATGTATCAACAGTAATGAGTAATTTGAAAATAGACATGGTAGGGACATGCTATGAATAGGTTACATCTCGGTGACCTAAAATCATACACTGTGACGGAATCTGATTTAATTCGAAGATGTTACATGATAAAAATTGGGAAAAATAGGATCATTCAGACCCTAACATCATGGTGCATGTATGGTAAAAATTGCAAGGCACGAGATCAAGTGTATGTATGGATTGAAGGTAAACATGTGGGTTCGGGTACATGTTCATGATAGGATTTGGAGCATGAAATACTCCCAAATGGCACGATGGAAATTAGGGAAAATATAGGGCTTTGACAGAGTGGAACATGGTCTACCTAGGGTCGAAATTAATTAGGTTTTTCTTGGGAGATTGACTACCTTTCGTGCTGTGAAAATCCTAGGGCTGAAAAGTTCTTGGTGAAGCTCTTCGTTCCTAGCCTTCTCTCCCTTGATTCCCTCGTCCAAAAGCTCCTTCTTCTCGTGATCCAAGCTCCAGAGGTTGCCTAGGGTCGGCTAGAGACGAAATTGAGGAGTTTTTGTATGTCCAATGTCTCCTTAATCACCTAAAAACTCTTCTTTTTCTCAAACTTTGAATTTTCCACATTTATCTCCCATTTTCCTAGCCTTTATCCATCTAATTGACATAGGGTGGACTCTAGATCTGTGGCCAAGGGATTTGGGTAGGTCTAGGGCTCTTTTTAAGGATAATTATGAGTTAAATAGTGATTATCTTACCCCTTTTATATTTATTATTAATTTAGCCACAAAATTAAGTTCATTTATCTCTAATCCAACTTGGGCTCTTCACTTTTGGGCCCATTAATTCAAGTATGGACCATATTGGTTAAACCATAGCTTATCTTTACTTAATGAGTTTTAATTTATTCATATTTTATTCTAATTTAATTTATTTATCACTATTTAAATTTCAGAGTTGCTACATCCTCCCCCTTTTAAAAAGAATTTGGTCCTCAAATTCATATGATTATAAGAGGAAGAATGACTTACTGAATAGTTCTGGATTGTTCCGTCATATTGTTGCTTCGGGTTCCTATGTGGCTTTTTAGACTCCATAGTTGTTCCATAGTATTTTCACCACAAATATGGGTCGATTCCGAAGTTGTTGTATCTTCTTGTCCAGAACTCTAACAGGCTTCTCTTCGTAGGTCATATCTTTGTGCAGGATGATATCATCATAGCTGATTACATGTGATGGGTCGTACACATACTTCCTCAGCATAGATACATGGAAGGCATTGTGTACGGTTGAGAATTGTGGAGGTAGTGCTAGACGATGTGCCACTTCGCCAACTCTTTCTAGTACTTCAAATGGACCTATGAATCTTGGCCTTAACTTGCCTTTCATTCTAAATCTTTGAAATCCTCTTGTCGGGGATACCTTCAGCAATACATGATCTCCTATTTGAAATTCCAGATCCCTTCTTCTTTTATCTGCATAGCTCTTTTGCCTAGATTGAGCTATTTTGATTCTGCTTCTGATGATCTGTATGTCTCTGCTTGTGTTTTGCACCATGTCTGGTCCCAACCATTGTTGTTCACCCACTTCATTCCATCACACGGGTGATCTGCAACTTCTTCCATATAGAGCTTCAAATGGAGTCATCTTAATACTTACTTAGTAGCTATTGTTGTATGCGAATTCTATTTATGGATAGTTGTTCATTCTAGTATCCCTCAAAGTCTATAGTGTATGCACATAGCATATCTTCCACGATCTGGTTTGTTCTTTCTATCTGCCCATCGGTTTGTGGGTGGAATGCTGTGTTAAAATTGAGTTTGGTGCCTAGTGCATTCTGAAGTCTCTTCCAGAATCGAGAGGTGAATCTAGGGTCACGATATGAGACTATGGATACAGGGATTCCATGCAATCTCACAATCTCCTTTACATATAAAGTAGCTAGTACATCGACACTCTAGGTACTTTTGATTGCTAGGAAATGTGCGGACTTAGTCAATCGGTCTACTATGACCCAAATAGCATCGAGTCCACCACGAGTTTGAGGTAAACCCATGATGAAATCCATACTGATGCTCTCCCATTTCCACTCTGGTATGTCCAGGGGTCTAAGTACACCCCAGAACGTCGGTGTTCTGCTTTAACCTGTTGACAAGTGAGGTAGTGCGCGGCATGCTCAGCCATCTCACGCTTCATGTTTGCCCACCAGAATGACATTTTCATGTCTTGGTACATCTTGGTTGCGCCTGAGTGAATTGTGTACTTGTTCTTATGAGCTTCGTCCATCAGCTTCCTTTTCAATTCTTCATTGTTAGGCACACATGTACATCCTTGAAATAACAATCTCCCATCTTCCGTGATGGAGAAGTTCGGTTAGTCTGCTAGGGTTTCCTTGACTCGGACCAAAAATGGGTCATTGGCTTGTTGTTCCCTGATCTCGACAAAGATGTCAGGTTGTGCCCTAAGGTTGGCAACTAGCACCTGATCATTTCTTTGCTCAATATTTAAATTCAAACTGGCAAATTGTTCTAACAATTGCATCTCGCCCATGACTAAGCAAGACAAGGACGCTACAGGCTTCCGACTGAGTGCATCTGCTACGACATTACCTTTGCCAGGGTGATATTGGATGTTGAAATCAAAATCCTTTAGATACTCCAGCCATCTTTTTTGTCTCATATTGAGCTCCTTTTGTGAGAATAAATATTTCAGACTCTTGTGGTCGAAGTAGACAATGAATTGTTCTCCATAAAGATAATGCCTCCATATCTTAAGTTCAAACACTACTGCAGCTAGTTCTAAGTCATAGACAGGGTAATTGATTTCATGAGGCTTCAACTGTCTCGATGCGTAAGCTATCACTTTTTCATTCTGCATTAACACACAGCCTAGATTGATTCCAGATGCATCAGTGTAGACTAAGAATCCTTCACCCTCGACTGGTAACGCGAGGACAGGTGCAGATGTTAGGCATTTCTTCAGTGTCTGAAAGCTCTTTTCACATTCTTTGCTCCAGACATAAGGATTCTCTTTTCGCGTAAGGTGAGTAAGGAGTACAGCTATCTTGGAGAAGTCTTTTATGAATCGTCTGTAATAGCCAGCTGTAATCACGGGGAATGTGCACCCCAAAGACACGCAACATGATATTAAATCTAATAATATGGAAATAAGGAATGTGATCGCCACTTAGATAGTTGCCATAAATAAGAATTAAGTAAGCTAACTATGCTAGGAACAGGAAAGAGGACAGTGGACTTACTGAGATCGCGACGGGTGACCCCGTCGCGATGGGCTGTTTTCGCGACGTTCGTACAGGGCGCGTCTATGCTGTCGTGTCGCCCTCCTCTGCCGCGTTCTCTGCAGTACGGGAGAATGATGGTTGGGACCTTCTTCCTGCCCTCCGGCCGGCCAGAGGACAAGAGCCACTCGTGGATCTTCGCTTGGGTGCCTGCCAAAACAACGAAAATAAGAAATAAAACCTTGTTAGACTATGTTAAGTGTAGTAGCTATTCTTAAATGAAAGAAAGATGTGGAGCATGGAGGGAACGGACCTGGGGGGTGGTTTTTAAACCCCTTGGGTAGTAGGAAAACGTCGGGAGGAATATGCATGGGGAGAAATTATGGAAGAGGAGAAGGAGGAATCCTAACTCATGTATACATGTGTAAAACGTGGAAAAGAAAGTAAAAATCAAAACTAAACAGATACTGTCCCGTTTGATGTGATTCTAGTTGGAGGTCGGAGAGGAGGATGTCATGAACAACTTTCATGAAGACATCTTGAAGAGATCTGGCCTGGTTTGGGCTGTGGAAGAGACGATAATCGCGCATGTGCAGATCTCGATATGAGAGAGAAAGTGAAGATCAATCTGCTGTAACTTTCCGCACAAGCCACCAATCAATGTGATTCTACTTCGAGGTTATAGAGGGCTCTGTGGAGAGTAACTTTTATGAAGAAACCTCGAAGAGATATGGCCTGGTTCGATCTCCACAAGCTGTGCAAGCACTGCTGGTCCTGGAGGCGATATGAGAGAGAAAGAGGAGAGAGAAAGAAGGAAAATGGGAAGAACAATTTCTCCTTTGTGTTGGGGACGATGGGACCTCGTGGGTAGAGCCTCCAGGGACTTCTCCTCGTGGTGGTTGCCTTCCTCTATCCCCTAGAGAGTCCTATGATGTGTTTTAGATAGAGATAGAGTCCAATCCCAAGTTAGAGAGAGAGTCCAAGTTGTGGGAGAGTTTGAGAGTCTATCTAGAGTTTGGATGGGCTTGGGGGCTCCCTAGGGATGAGGATAGGAGGTTTGGGCAACTCAAAGAGATTTTAGATAGGCTCTAGGATGGAGAGAGAGAGGCCAAAAATCACGTAAAAATGTGTTTACGTGCATGGCGCTGCCACGTCGGATCGTGGGGTCGCGTTCTTGTCGCGACCATACACCAGGTCGCGACTATAAGATAGTCCACGTAGGTCCCACGAAATGGGCTATAACTCTCTCCACAGACATCGGATTGATGAGCCATTTATTGCATTGGATTTTAGACTCAGAGGGCGTATAAAATGATAGTATGATATGCCAAATTTGGATTAGAATGAGGAAGTTATGAGCTCTTAAAGTGAAGACATGTTTACAAGATTGGGCAGATTGCACAGTTTTGATGTTTCAAGTGGATCTTAGCCTTGGGCTTAAGAATGGACTTGAAATTGAGGGTGAATGGGCTCATGATGGGCCAGAGAAGGACTCCAAAGTGATGGCCAATTTGGGACATCAATGATATGAAAAAGAAATATGCCCAACTTATAGGCCAAAAACGGGTGTCTACACCAGCCAGTCCAAGAAAGCTTCTAATCTCTGTGACATTAGTTGGTCTTTCCCAATTTAGGACAGCTTCGACCTTGAAAGGATTAACATCGATACCATCCTTGGATATGACGTGACCTAGGAATGAGACTTCCTCGAGCTAGAACTCACATTTTCTCAACTTTGCATATAACTTGTTGTCGCGTAAGATCTGTAGAGCGATCCTCAGATGCTCCTCATGCTCTTCTTTGGTCTTGGAGTAAATAAGAATATCATCAATAAACACCATGATGAACTTGTCGAGGTATGGTCGATAGATGTTATTTATCAATTGCATGAAAGCTACAGGAGCATTGGTTAGTCCAAAAGGCATAACTACAAATTCATAATGTTCGTACCTGCTCCTGAAAGCTTTCTTGTAAATATCCGCATCTTTAATTCTCATCTGATGATATCCAGATCTAAGGTCAATCTTAGAAAAATATTTGGCTCCAGATATTTGATCAAAGAACTCATTGACATGAGGCAGAGGGTATTTGTTCTTGATAGTCAGTTTACTCAACTGCATGTAGTCAATGCATAGTTTTATAGATCTGTCCTTCTTTTTGACAAATAACACGGGTGCTCCCCAAGGAGAAGTACTCGGTCTAATAAAAACTTTTTTCCGGCAACTCCATTAATTGCTTCTTTAGTTCCTTCAATTCAGCAGGAGACATTCTGTAGGGTTGACGTGACACCAGTGCCATTCCAGGAGTCAGATCGATTGAGAATTTTACATCTCGTTTAGGTGGTATTCTTGTCAGCTCATTGGGGAAAACGTTGGAGTATTCTTGCACTATATGTATGTCTGATATCTTCGATGCTTTCTTTTCAACTACTACAGCAGCAAGGAATGCCACACATCCCTTTCTTATCATTCTCTGTGCTCAAATAGCCGAGACGAGAGACAAGTGCCTCTTGTGTCTACGTCCCGTAAAAGTCAACTTAGGGAATTCACTAAAGAAAATTTTCTCTCTTCTACAATCGACAATAGCCCCATAAGTGGATAGCCAATCGGCTCCCAATATAATGTCATAGCCTTCCATGGGCATACACACCAGGTTGGCTCTTAGATTAAGTCCTCCAATCATGACATCAGCTAATGGAAAATATTTATTTAACTGGGCTTTCTCCTCTAGTGGTGTTGTGATAGGTAATTCAAAACTCATGGGTGTAGGTTTAACATTTAGTGTATCTGTAAATACTTGTGATATGAATGAATGTGTAGCGCCAGTGTCAAGCAAAACAAATACTGATTGAAAAAAGACTTGCAATGTACCTTCCACGACTCTACCCTCCTCGTTGGTCTCCACTTCCTACACAGCTTGCAGTCGGCTAGGCTTCTTTTGCCCATTCGGGTGCTTCTCCTTTTCCTGCTCCTTCAGCACAGGGCACTAAAAAATGTAGTGATTGCAATTTTTGCAGCGTAGGCATGCACCCGCTTTCCTCCAGCATTCATTGGCAGTGTGACCAGGTTTGTTACAATGCTCGCAATTGGTCTTGTTGGTGTTTGAGGGGGTAGCTATTTTGGGCTTCCTTTCCTAATTTGACCCTCCAGTGATGTTGCAAGGCCGCTTCTTGCCGTTGGTGGGCTTGCTTGAGGAACCTGATGCTTGTTCCTTCTTAACAATTCTTCCCTTGATGCGATCAGTGAGATCGGTCGCATCCTCCAGCAACTGAGCCTTCTTTACCATTTCAGCATAGGTCTGGATGTCGAGTGGTGCAAGTTGTGTAATATAAGAAGGCTTAAGCCCATTAAGGAAACGCCTTGCCTTCATTTTCTCGGTGCTGACAAGGTGATTGGCATATTGTGCCAACCGTGAGAATTAAGCTTCATATTCGGCAACTGAGAGGTTCCTTTGCTTCAGTGCAGCAAATTCGGAGGCTTTCCTCTCTTGGACTCTTTCAGAAAAAATATTTGGAGTTGAAATGCTCATTGAATTTGTTCCAAGTAAACTGTGCCTCTTCCCTGCTAGCTTTCACAGACTCCCACCATGCACGGGCGTCCCTCTCAAGTTGAAATGTGACAAGTAATAATTTATCCCCATCCGCGCATTGCATGATGTGGAAAATGTGTTCTATCTCTTTCAGCCAAAGTTCGGCCTCATCTGGGTCAGTTGTTCTGCTGAACCGATGCGGGATCATGCTGCTGAAGTTTCTGTGCAGGTCCCCAGCTCCACGATTACCACCGCCCTGAGCAGCTTGGTCTAGGACTCTGGTTAAATCTTGCAAAGTCTGCTACATATCACGGAGTTGTGCACACTCCGCTGCCATTGGTTAAAGTTCCTTCAAAAAGGAAATTTTAATGTAAGACATTGAAATTGCACTAAGTTTGTGCGTGTGTGAGTTTATTTTAACTTATTACCCATGGTTCTACCCATCTCTCACATAGGTATAGAATTAGACTCTTAGTCGAGGTAGGTCAATCCTAGATCATCCTATACTTAAGAATAACTTAGGCTCTGATATCACAAAACTGTAACGTCCCGACACGGAATATCAGAGCGGCAATATAGTTAAATAAATAGTATAGAGGGATAAATAGACATCCAACCATTTCACAAATTGGAATAATTCCAAATGAAATCCAACTTCATTAATAATACTTCAATTCAACTATTACATTCACTAATCAGAGCCAAAACTAGGGCCCAGAGTACTTTATTCAAATCCAAACTATTACAAGCTAACTAGCTAACAACTATTTAACTACTAAAAAGCATTGGTTGTTGTAGAATGGGGTCACTCCTGGTCCTACTCATTCCCTTCCTCGTTCGTGTGGTAGTCTCCATCAGACTCACCTAAAACACATGAAGTAAATAGCGCAGGATGAACGATAAACGCCTAGTAGGACTTAATATCTCATATAAACATGCATGCTTTAAGTGATTAATGTCTTGTCAAGCAGGCTAACTAGAGAACGTTCAAGTATAGTCAAGAGTGTCAGGTCGCAAGATAATGAGAAACAATAGCACTTTTCATGAGAGTATAGCACAACAAGTATGATAACCAATTGGCCATATAATGAGATAGCAAGTAAAGTTGCACAACAGTGCACTAGTCACGATAGCATTGTTGGTCGATATTCTTTCAACCATGAGTTCAAGTAAAATATATCATGAATGATTGTCTTAGATTAAATCTTGCTAGTCATGCGTTGGATGCATGCCGAACACCCTGATCATTAAACCCCCGCAAGTTATAGCCTTTCATGTGCACCTCCCAGGACCAGATCGGGACCCTTATAATGTTGCCTGACATTGATCATGTTTTTATCTTAGACAATCAAGTGGATGGCCAAATAGAGTACCAAGAATAGATGAGAGTAATTGACGGATAGACAAGAATATAGAGAGAATGTGAACAGATGAGAGTACAAGAGTATAGATGCTAACCAGGGTTGTAATTGTAAACAACGATAAACAGGTGATAGTATCAGTTGCACAGCACAGTCATGCACTGGCAGTCTGCTAGAAGTCACAATCGCCCAATAGTCGTGCTACGAACATAGGCCAGAGGTTCGACATGATCTCGAGGTAAAAGAGAACAAATTAAGGTCGTTGGATCATGCTGATCCCTAAGGGTAAAATATATAGGTATTAAAGGTACAACTCGCTTGTCGGCAATGGACGTCCGCCAAAGCCAAGGAGACTTATGGAGGCCTTGACAAGGAGTTCTTGGTCCTGTCAGGAGTATTTCCAACGGAGAGGTCGTCCAAGCCAAGATAGAAGTGTGTAATGAAACGGTTGTCCGTCATGTCGTGAGTGCTCGAAGGCAGAGGGACGCGATAAAGGTATACAAAACACGCGAATAAAATGAAGACAAGTTCATTTAAAATAATAGAGAATTTATATGAATAATTGCACTTAATTACCAGATATATTATTGAGTAAATTCGATAAGGTTTCATGGCAAACATTTATGTATAGTGTGTGTATGTGTAAGATAATCCTGATAGCAAGAAGTAGTTATGCACATGACTTTTATTTAATGGAAAATCATGATAATATTACCTATTTTTATTAAACAAGTCGTTACTATTCATAACAGTACAATTTAAGGGTTCAGCAGTGATTACATGATATAATTAACACCGATCACATGAATATTTAAGGTTATGGCTTACACAGTAAGAACGCGACAGGGGTACCTATCGCGATTCAAGTCGCGACGGGTAGGTCAGTCACGTTCATTGGAACAAGTTTAGGCTAATCGAGGGTTGCATAAAATTTGACGGGGTGATCGGTCGCGATTAGGGCAATCGATCCAAGAACGCGACATCAGGGTCTGACGCGTTCTAGGCAATCGGTACAGAGAGGAGAACGTGACGTGTCGGGTCGTCGCGTTCATGTCACGACGGGACCCTCTGTCATGACCTTCTAAGAATCGCGACGGATCAGGCCGTCGCGTTCTCAGAGGGTCCGGCCGAGCCCCAAAGGTGAACCAGTTCACCTTGGACTTCGGTCCAGTCTTCTATGGCTTGACACAGGGCCATTCTAAATTCAATATAAAATCGTATACATGTCCAAAAATTCTAAAACTAGTTTTAAACAAAAATAGACAAGAAGATGTATCAACAGTAATGAGTAATTTGAAAATAGACATGGTAGGGACATGCTATGAATGGGTTACATCTCGGTAACCTACAATCATACATAGTGATGGAATCCGATTTAATTAGAAGATGTTACATGATAAAAATTAGGGAAAATAGAATCATTCGGACCCTAACATCATGAAGCATGTATGGTAAAAATTGCAAGGCACGAGATCAAGTGTATGCATGGATTGAAGGTAAACATGTGGGTTCGGATACATGTTCATGACAGGATTTGGAGCATGAAATACTCCCAAATGGCATGATGAAAATTGGAGAAAATATAGGGCTTTGACAGAGTAGATCATGGTCTACCTAGGGTCGAAATTAATTAGGTTTTGCTTGAGAGATTGCTTACCTTTCACGCTGTGAAAATCCTAGGGCTAAAAAGTTGAAGAACTTGGTGAAGCTCTTCGTTCCTAGCCTTCTCTCCCTTGATTCCCTCGTCCAAAGCTCCTTTTTCTCGTGCTCCAAGCTCCAGAGGTTGCCTAGGGTAGGCTAGAGACGGAATTGAGGAGTTTTTGTATGTCCAATGTCTCCTAATCACCTTAAAACTCTTCTTTTTCTCAAACTCCGAATTTGCCACATTTATCTCCCATTTTCCTAGCCTTTATCCATCCAATTTACATAGGGTGGACTCTAGATCCATGACAAGGGGTTTGGGTCTAAGACTCTTTTTAAGGATAATTATGAGTTAAATAGTGATTATCTTACCCATTTTATATTTATTATTAATTTAGCCACGAAATTAAGCTCATTTATCTCTAATCCAACTTGGGCTCTTCATTTTTGAGCCCATTAATTCATGTATGGACCATATTGGTTAACCCATAGCTTATCTTTACTTAATGGGTTTTAATTTATTCACATTTTATTCTAATTTAATTTATTTATCACTATTTAAATTTTAGAGTTGCTACAAAAATTTCTATTGACCAATTATTGAGATTATCCAGAAAGAACTTCAGTTCATTGGACACCCAATGCCATGGCAATAGAGCCTTGTCGGGTCTTAGGGGAGAATGCCCGGAAGGTACATACCAGACATCGTGGTCTGACATTGCATCTGCCCATTTCAAGATTAGTGTTTCTAGATATATCCCATGTTTTCTGAATGTTAATAATTGTACTGAATGTTATTGAATGAATGCTACTATTTACTGAATGATAAATTGAATGGCCAAATCTCAATGTCCTTGTTACTGTTTTGTAGCTTGCATTGTCTCTGAAATTGCTAAATTAGTCTTGTTCATTGAAATCCATTGTCATTGACTACTTGTTTTTTAGGTATCATGCTACTTGTCTAGAATTTCACTTCATACATAATTTTCTATGATGAAAATGTTAAATTACTTAACATGTGCCTGAGTAAAAAGATATAATTTCTATTAAACGATGCGTTCATTTATTAGTATTGCTGTAATGTTTTCAGGTAATTTTGAAAGAGAGAACCACATAAATGGGGAAGGGAAGGAGTGAATGAGTGCTCTGAAAATTGATTAGCCACTGCATTTTGTTTAAGCTTTGGAACTGGTTTAGTTTTTGAAAGAGTTAGAATAGATATGACCATTGGACCACTTAGGGTTAGATTGAGCATTAAGAGTCGATGTAGTAGTGTTAAATAAATGTTACTCTTTTGTTGTGTGAATGGAAATGTGAAATTGGGGGCCGCACTTAGAAGTTCGTTATACTCTTTGTCCAAGTGTCATCAAATGGACCAAATTCTCTCATTCCAATTGAATGAATTGTATTGCAATAAATTCTATTATTTTTGTTGTGTGCTTCGAGATGTAACATGCGAGGCCCTACCTTGACATTGTACTGGCATGCCAACCTACGAGTGTGACTGAGTCATTGATGTTAGAGTGGTGAGTCTTATTGTGGCTTAAGGGCCAAAGACTCACAAAGAGTCATTTGGGGGTGATGGGCTGTGGCGGAGCCAGGGTATATCTAGTGGGGTCAGGTGACCCTACTGGATTTTCATAATTATATTAAAGAGTTTAATATTTTCTATTAAATTTACTTTGATTAAAAAAATTTTCAAAGAAAGTGACCCCACTGGATTAAAATAAAATCTATGGGTGCACCCTAATTTTTAAAATGACCCCACTGAAATAAATTTCTAGATCCGCCACTGGTGATGTGTAGAGAGTTGCTTTTGCCATGCTCTGGGTTGGATGCTGGTGGCTCAAAGGCCGTGCCCACACCCTTCCTTCAACATGGGCCACCATCAAGAAACGGAGGCGATGGCTGGACACTACTTTCATTTTCCTATATATCTTAATAGGTCGAACAAGCGGGCCTTAATAGACGAGGTTGACTCTACCCAAAAGAGATATTCCAAGTATATATATTTATCACTTTCATGAGAACTAGTTATGGCAAAGTCTCTTAGAACAATTTACATTTGTAATTAATAAGAGGAATATCCCCAAGGTAATGAAGGCGGCTGGTTTTTGAGATGTCCAAGAGGTGGAGTGAGAAGGAAAGCTAGCAAACAAAGCAAGAACTAGTGATCCAAGTGGGTTTCATGTGCTAGGAAGCTCACATGCCCCCTTGCCCTCTCCTCACCAGTGAACATGCAACTCTAGAGAAGGCCTAACACTGTGCTCTCAAGTGTGGTGGTTCAAAACCACAACTTTATAGAGGCAGTGTACTCCTCATGTATCCTTCATTCCACACCCCATTAGGTAGACCCTACATCCCCCCCCCCCCCCCCCCCCAATCCATCACTCGCCCACTAAGAAAAATGTATGCTATACAAGTTCTTGTTAATATGGGAGGTGGGTCATCTGGGAGCGCATGGATATGATGCCAAACAGGGTCCTGACAGATAGCACCAAAATAAATAAATTAATGAAGTTAAAGAGAAGGAATGATGGAAGTGTCTGAAGTTTATGGATAAATATAAGATGACCACCATTTCTCAATGTTAGTACAGTGTATGTCTGCTGATTTGGGTTTGTGCTAAAACATACGCCACCGATATATTTTGCTACAGTGCTATTGTTGTCGCATATGTATTGTTCTCATATAGATACGTAAGTAAGTATGTATGTATGTATTTCCTCTGTTCTACCAATGTGAAGAGAAGGCATGCATATTTGCTTATCCCAATTAGTTCTCGTATGCTCACTTAAAATATAGAGAAATGCTGATTACTTGAACGTCCGAGTAACTAACATGAGTTGGATCGGCCGTGCGGCTGATTTGATTGGTCGGCCGCGCGTGGGCCCCACGAGAGACTTCACGCCGTCCTCGTGGGGTGCACGCGTGACCTGGCCGATCCACGTCGGCTAGTTATCCGGACGTCCAAATAATTAGCATTACTCTAAAATATAAATATATTAAGGTCTCCAGAACTTAATCAAAGCATATATATGTGTGTGTGTTCATCACGGTGCCCCATCATGGGATGATGCTGGGAGGCTCTAAGAGGAGAGTGAAAGATGTCAATATACATATATATATATATATAGCATGTTAGTAAAATAAATAGGTCCAGGGTTATTAAGCACAGCTTATATTTCTTTATTTTCTTTTATTTAATCTGCCACATTGTTTTCTTTCCCAAATCCAAACTCTCAATTCTAACACTTATCAATAACAACATTGTAATTTTCTTTCCCTTTTCAGTTGAAAACCAACCTATATATTCCATTCTTTCTTTAGAAATCTATCATAAACATGATACACATAGATTTTGAATTTGACACCTTACAATCCATGCATAGATTAACGTGAAGAAAGAGGAACTTATCTACATTTTTTTTTTTACAATGAGGAACTTATGTACTTAGTCACTCTTTATATACAACAATACATTGACATAACAAAAAATGTTCCTTCCAGATCAAATAAGCCATCGTACAATGTTGAAACAATGGATATGCTTCGTTCCTTCACGTGCCTCTGTGTGTGTGTGTGTGTGTGAGAGAGAGAGAGAGATGTGAGAGAGAGAGAGAGAGAGGAATCGCTCTTAGGGCATTTTGGTGGATTCCCCCCAACCCGTGTCGGCATCAGACACCTCTCTCTCTCCCTCTCACTACACATCCACCAACACGCACATGTCTCGTGTCCCCAAGGCGGCAGCCAACCCCATCCGACGGTGCAAAGTGGTCCCCCCGCATCTCCGCATCATGTCCATCCGACATGCTTCGCCAGCTCAGCAGAGAGAGAGAGGCGTGTGTCTGTCTAGAGAGAGAGCCCGCGCGCCAGCATCTGGGATTCATTACGTACATGGGCAACATGATTGACAGCATCACCCTTTCAGGTTTTCTTATTTCAAATAAATCCCTGCAATCTCTCACGATTCACGACCTTAACTTTTATAACCCTCATGAGTTGACTATTTATTCTTATACCTCAAAAATCTTTACTTTCCTACCCTTAAATCATAGAGATGTGAACGATAACTAATAACTCGATGTCTATTTCATTAGCTTAACGAATGGCTAATATATATTATTTTTTCATCGATAAATTATCAAATATGAATATAGATATATTCGATATCTTAATGAATACAAAAATAGATACACCCTATACTAAACTCATACTCATTTGTTATCATTAAATAATATGATATATATATGTATGTATGTATATTTAATATTATCTCTTAGATTTTAGATCAAAAAGTGGATAGCAAAACATTACCCTAACCCATGGTAGTTTATTTGCAGCACCCCTAATACTCGATACATATTTCCTCAATCCAACATAAGAGTCCTTGTAAAAAATTTTATTAATTTTTTTTATAATTCACATATTTATCCAATATGACATGTGCCCTTGTAGGCGCCAAGGACCCAGCACATTTATCTTTTTCAATTCTGATTTTCCACAGCAGCCAACCTCCTCTCTCCTCTCTATCTCTCGGCTTCTCTAATTTCTCTCGACCTCCTCTCTCATCTCTTTTGGGTCTCCTTGCGGCCGACGCTTCTGACTTACTCATTGTCCTAGTGACTTCTCTCAACCTCCTCTCTTCTGTTGGGGCCTCCATCACATGACCTCTTCTCTCCTCTCTCGTTTGGGCCTCCTCCCTCCTCCCCGCAACATGTGTGGACGGTGGCAATAGAAAAAATGGTGGCACAGGCACCCAGTTCCCGCTGTAGTCTCCTCTCCCCTCACTCTTGGCCTCCTCTATCTTCTTTTTCAACCTCCCTCTCTTCTCTCTCGTTTGGGTCTCTTCGCTGAGTAAAATCTACTCTCTCCTCTCTCTGCTAACAAGGTGGTGAATGGTGCTTGACCAATGCAACTAGGGCTGCAAACGATCCGAGCCGAGCCGAGTATCACTCTGCTCGAGCTCGGCTCGCACACTTCACAATATGTTCAGACTCAGGCTCGATACTCGCGAGCTTCACAATGTCTGTTCGAGCTCGGCTCGTTAAAAAACATTCGCGTTCGAGCTCGGCTCGTTAAGCCGCTCGATTAACCCATTCCAAGCTCGCTCAGAAGGGTGATGGCGCAAGAAATTTTATGTGTGAAGTTTGCATTGGGGCTGGGTCATTTTATAAAGAGTAAAATGCCATGGGTTAAATCTAATATCCGATATGGGATATATGTGGGATCGTTGCAGGCCATGGCAAGCAAATGTTGTCCCGCATCGGATGAGGGAGGTGACGCGGCCGGAGATCACCACCGGGAACATCAAAAATGCTGCTGGCACCGCCGGAAATGCCACGGCCCACGGGCGCGGCTGTGCAACTTGGAATCGCCACCGGCGTCTGTAGTTGGAATCGCCGCCGGTGCCGCTTCCCCTGCAGGTCGTCGAGGCGGTCGTGGACGAGGTCGGCGCCAACAGGGTGGGCATACGCCTCTCCCCCTTCGCCGACAGCTGGGACTCCGACCCTCTGACTCCGACCCCCCCCCCCCCACCCCGTGGCGGCACTGCCGCTGTGCAGCTAACCGGCGCCGGAAGGGACGGTGATGGAGGGGAAAAGAACTTTTCCCTAATCGCTACCTAGGGACCCAAAAGGTTTTTGGGTTTTTACTTTTAAACCCTCAATTTACCTTATATGCATATAACTAAACTACATATAAGATTTATGTATATATCTTATTTTGTGTACATATCTTATTTATATGATTTGTGTATATATCTTCGTCCTTTCACATTTAGTCTTTAAATCTTTTACATTTAAATCCTCTTAAATATTTTATACTTCAACAATAATTTTATAAAAATAAAGAAACATATTTATATTCTCATATTTATTATATTAAAGTATATTAACGAGTATAAATTTGAGTATATTAATGAGTAATTTATCGAGTATTTTAATGAGTATCTTAACGAGCTGCTCGCGAACATAATCGAGTCGAACATACATCTGTTCAAAGTCTGCTCGTTTATGAACCGAGCTTATTTTTCTGTTCAAGATCGGCTCGTTAGTCTAATAAACGAGTAGAATCGAGCTTTTATCGAGCCGAGCTTCGAACTACTCGTCGAGTGTATTGGCTCGTTTGCAACCCTAAATGCAACAGATAGTGGCATGGTGTTAATTTCATTCACGAGTCAAATGAAAACTATGTTAAAACATGTATGTTTATCGTATAAATCTTTTGTTTCAATTTACGTTATACTCTAACTGAATTTGTACCACAAATTTCAATTTGTATATACTCTTATAACCAATAATTATCCGTTAATCATCTATTAACCCTAATTTTTTTTTAATACTGAAAACGAATGTTAGATACACCATTATCTGAATTATTAAAGAACGACAAACGAATACGATCATTTCTTAATAGATATGAAAATAGATAATCTATTATCTACACTGTATCCGACCCGTTGATATTCCGACTAGATCGAACTAAGAATCTAAACTCAAACCCCCTGCTCCTAACTCTAGGGTAACAAGTCCAAGACTAATAAATATTGGAATTATGAGGGCTAACAACAAAACGTAATGTAAGGAGATTTTTAAAATCGAAATCCCAAGAAAATTTCCCGGAACGGCGCGGCCCACGCCCCTACCTCGCCCGCCCCACCAGCCAACGATCAGATGCGTCCCCCTCCAAAGGGTTCATCATTGTTACGGCAGCAGCCCACGAGGGTGGAGAGAGGCACTTCCCACGTGAATTCGTTCAAAATTACAAAATTGCCCCCGCCAAATCAGATCCGCACGACTGCCATCGGACGGCCTGCAGAATAATGGAATTAATAAACAGAAGCAGTGGACCCCCCGGTATTTACCAGAATGCCAACGGATCACGAAAACCAGCGCGCTGGAAGCGCGGAAAACAAAATTTTCTCTTCAAGAAATTAAAATTTTACAGCAGAATAATACACAAAATTTTTTTTTTTAAAAAGGAAAGAATTTGGGAAAAGATGGGAGGGGACTCGGGGGAGAGGGTGGAAGAAGACGATGGTCGATGGTGGGAGGACGGCGGCCACCTGCGGCAACGGCGCTGGCGGGCTACGTGTACGGCTCGGAGGAGGTGGCTGCGGAGGTGTCCAAGGCGAGGCGGTCGGATGGTGCGCCGCCGCCGAGGGAGGAGAGAATCTCGGAGAGCGCGCTCATGGCCCTGACCTGCATCTCCAGGGCGGCGATGTAGTCGGAGGCCTCGTCCAGCAGGGAGGGGAAGGAGAGCTTCCGGCAGCCAGGCACCAGTCTCCCCAGCACCTTGACCTTCCCCTCGAGCGCCGGCGTTTTCCTCCGACTGGACTGTGACGGCAACGGTGCCGATGCCGACGTGCCCCCCGGTGGTTTCCTCTGGCGGGGGGCAACGGCGCGCCGCCGCTTGCGCAGGCGGAGAGCGCGGCAGTTGGAGAGGATCGCGCGGCTCCACAGCGTTCGGCCCCGGGCGGCGATGGCCAGGGCGCGGTCTGCGGCTTCGCGGACGGCGCGGCTCCTCGGCGGGGCGGCCTCCGCGGCGGGCGCGGACGCGGACGCGCGGCGGACGTGGCGGAGGGCCTCGAGCAGCTTGGAGGAGTAGTTCTGCTGCTCCCCCGGCGACTTCCACGGGGACGGCTGCGGCTGGGTGTCCGTACGGCGCCGCTTCCGCTCCCGCTCTCCCGCCTCCAGCTTGGACGGGTCCTCCTCTTCCCGGTTGGCGGCCCTCGCGTCCATCGTTGCCTCCCCCGCCGGTACTCTTATAGATCGGACACCCTGTCCTCAATCGATCGCCGCCGCTGTCGACGTCAGCCCTGATGGAGCCTGAAACAAGGCGGCGCACCAACCCTCTGCAAGAAGAAGACGTGAAGAACCATCAGCAACAAATCCCGAGATCCGACGCCATCGCAGGCTTCTTTCTACATATCAACAGATCTGAAATCGATAGACACAGAGAGCATTTCACGTCGAGAAAAAACGCTGGACGGAAATATGAAATCCGAGGAAGAAAACCTCCAAACACGCGGAAAGAACGGGAGATGAGAAACTCAGTGGCGGTATTGGCTCACCTGTCTTTCTTCCCAGATAGTGTCTGCCGCTCGCGCCGGCCAGTCGGCCGTCCCACGCCGGAGAAGACAGGAGAGAGGAGAGGGGCCGGTGGGGAAGGGAGGAGGAGGAGGAGGGTGGTGCTTCCTGCGGTTCCTGACGGTGGTGGGAATCTTTGTGTTGTGGAGGGGTGGGTGGGGGAGGGCGGACCGGAGATATATAAAAGGGGAGTGGTAATAGTAAACTTTTCTTATCCGGTTTAGTTTTATGTTTTTTTTTGTGTAAAACCATTTTTTAAAGTGACACCACTGCCCCTGTGTTCTCTCATATATATGTATATGTCTATATATATAGGTTTCTTTACATATATACTTTTTTATTAATTTATGAATTGCGTGAGCAATAACTTATATGAGCACGGTTGGCCGTACCGCGGCAAACCGCCGCGGAACGGCCGAACCGTACCGTGCCTGGGCTCAGCGAGCCCCAGGCACGGTCGGGTCACCCCAATGTGCCGCTGCGGTACGCAGCGGCACACCACGGACCGGTCCGGTTCGGTCCGGTCTCTTTATTTTATGTTTTTTTATAGTTTTCTCGTAGTTGGTGTATTAAAGTGATGTAAATGGTGTCCAATTAAGATAAAAATTTAAACATAAGTTAATTAAGAGATGATATAAATTATAATAATTTTAGTTTAATTTTTTTAAATTATTTTTTTTATCAAATAAAAATTATTTCAAAAATTAGTAAATCGACTTAATCTCAACATCTAAGGGATCTAATGGTGTCTAATTGAGATTAAATTTCAAACATAAGCTAATTAATAAGTGATACAAATTGTAATAATTTTATTTTAATTTTTTAAATTATTTTTTTATCAAGTAAAAACTGTCTCAAAAATCATTAGGTCGACTTAATCTCGACATCTATGCATCAATAACTCATGATATTTATATTTTTAGAATCAGTACATTTTTCTAGTAATTATGGTGACTTCATATTTGACTTTATTTTCGAAACTAAATGTCGTCCCGTTGAAGTACGCGCACAGATAGTTTACCGTACCGCGACAAACTCTGTGTGTACTTAAGGAGTCTAAATAGTATCTAAATGAGATATAATTTCAAACATAAACTAATTAAGAGATGATACAAATTATAGTAATTTTATTAATATCTGGGATCAATTGGCATTAATAAATGATAGCCCAGTGTCATACTCAGAAGTTTGCGCTCCGACAGGACGACATCGGAAAACTATAACGAAAATGAAATCTGAGAACACCATAATTTTCATAAAAATGTGGTGATATCATAAATGTAAATATCCGGAATTGTTGACGTATGGATTTCGATATTAAGCCGACGCAACTATTTTCCGGGCGATTTTTCACCCAGTGTAAAATAAATTTTAAAAATTAAAATAAAATCATCATAATTTGTAAAATCATCACATTAGTTTATAACTAAAATTTCAACATAAATGAACATTATTTGAATGGGTTTACAAGAGGATTTTCGGGTCAGCTAGTTTGTGGGTTAATTACGTCAAGCATTTTCTGGGATCTTCGGGCTAGCTAGTTTATGGGTTAACTACGCCAAATCATTCTTCTCCATCTGCTACAGGCGGCAGTGGTGGTGGTGGTAGCATACGTTTTTCATTAGAGTCTGAGTTAACGCATGCTACCCAAGATGGTCGAGATCACGATGCTCCATGATTTGAATATTGAGGACGATGATATGAATATTGTATTTGACTTGTATCATGATTATACTCTTAATATTTACATGAACACTAATTGCTTGTGTCATGATTTTAGTATGATTGTATGTATGTTAAATGAATATTAAATGGTTGTGGTGGGTTGACTTAAATGAGTAAATAAATTTATTTATATTTTTCAACTTCTTTATGTGATGTTCTTATGTTTTACTCATTTTCTTTTAAAATTTACTCATTTCAAATATTAACTAAGTCACAAAATTAAAAAAAATAAATCAAACAGACCAATTTTCTACCGTACCTCAGCGGTACGGTACGGTTCGATACGTACCGTACCACGGAAAATACGGTATGGTCGATTCAAACGGTACGGTGAACCTTGATCATGAGACACCCTGCTGGAACGGCGCACATCTAACCGGCTATTTACCAATTACCACCACGGTTCGTATCTGTAATTGTGATACAGTCATGTCGCATCATGGTTTACCGATAATTAAAGAATTGTTCATAAAATATATTTATAAATTTTTTAACGAATATTTTTTATAAAAAATTAAAATTAAAATTATCTATTTGATACCCCACGTAAAAGTTTTTTCAGAATTTTTTTTTATGTTTATTTTTTAGTAAAATATTTATTAGAAATAATTTTTAAAAATAAATAACAAACTAAAAAAAATATGTTCCATATGTCGAACGTCCGATCGTTGACTGTTTGACGTCAACTATCGAGTGTAGGTTGTCTGCCGTCAGGGAGTCGGGAGTTGGAAGTCGATCGCGATAGTCTGGTACTGGGCATTAGGTGCAATGGGCGTCGGGTGCCAAGCGCCGGATGCACCTGACACCGGCCGCCAGCCGACGGGCGCCGTCCGCTGGCCGCCAGATGCTGAGGCGCCAGACATTGGGTGCTGAACTCCAGACTGTTGAACCACTCTTATATTTTACCCTTATATTTTGGTGATAACAAAACTTATGATTAATTAAATATTATTAAATATATTTAATATTATATTTTCCTAATAAATATAAATTTATGGAACTATCGCTTTATTATTTACACTGAAAAGTAAAATCGATGTCTATTCAATATACATCGATTTCAGTTCTCAAAGTACCACATCGATTTCATAAGTGAAATAACGATTTCGGTCTCACATCGATTTCATAAGTAAAACAACGATTTGGTTGTTGTAACGATTCGATAAGTGAAACAACAATTTGGTCACTGTAATGATTCGGTAAGTGAAACAACGATTTGATCGTTGTAACGATTTCATTAGTTAAACAACGATTTGGTCGCTGTAACGATTCGATAAGTGAAACAACGATTTGATCGCTATAACGATTCGTTACAACTTCAACATCGATTTGATCAAAACAACGATTAGTTTTAACTTAAACATCGATTTCATGCAAACATCGATTCACGTAAACATCGATTTCATGAAAATATCGATTTCACTTAAACATCGATTTTGTTCAAACATCGATTTCATATAAACATCGATTTCACTTAAACATCGATTCTGTTAGAAACATGAATCTCATTAGAACATGGATTCTGTTCAAACATAGATTTCAATTTAAACATTGATTTCCCTTATACTCAGATGTTTCAAATGTTTTTGGCGCCTAATGAAAAGTCAAATATATTTCATTTGCGTAATCTTCTATCTTTCTGACAGAAGATCTTTTTGCTTCTCTCTCTAGATCCCTTCTTTCTTGTCAGACAAAAAGGGTTTACCAACCACTTCTGGGTGACAGTAGAAAACACAGAAGTGTGAGCCTTCTTGACAGAAACACTCTTTGATGTAAAACCTTCTTCTATGCTTGCAGACCTCGAAGATCATCAAGTGACTGACAGTCAGGAGAAGAAGAATAGAAAAATCAACAACGACTAGAAGTGTTCCAACGGATCTCTTCAATGGATCTATTCAAAGCCTCTCATATAAAAGATGAAGCAAGGCTGAAGAACTGCAAGAGAGCTTTTCTGAAGATTTTTAAAAGGAGTGTACATCTAGTGAAGAACCTGAACTTCAGATACACTCAAAGGAAAAGAGAGAAAGAGCCCGAGCCCAAGAAGAAGTGCTCAAGCATCTGAAGACCTTTAAGCTTCAAGCTCCTTCTCCTCTCTTCACTCTCTCTGTGGTCATTGTAAATATGGGGGAGAGTTTGTGGCTGAGAGCTAGAGTTCTTAGTATTCATCTTGTAATAGTTCTCGGTCTATTCTTTCTTTTCTAAGAAAGATTTGTGTCCAGCTGTAGGACTGTATACAGTGTAGAACCTAGCTAGGGGTTTAAGTCTAGCAGAACCGCATTGGGGTTTGTAGCAAGATGTTGACTTCTTGACTTGTAAGAGAAGTGGGCTGCCTTCTTGCTCGGGAAAGAGAAGAAGACCAGCTGGGGTGCTGGGTGTTGTACTGTCCGTGAGGGGGACTGTACCCTTGGTTAGTAAAATCCCAAGAGATTGCTTGGGGACTGGACGTAGGACTTCCATGTGGGAAGGCCCAAACTAGGATAAATTCTTTATTCTTTGTGTGATTGTTTATTTGCTTCCGCACTGCTACTCTCTATCACACTGAACTAACCAAACTTTCAAGTGATAATTTTTTGTGTTTAAGTTTCTGTTTCAGATTTCAGAAAAACCTATTCACCCCCCCTCTAGGTTAGCTTGTTGCCGTACCAAGTGGACCAACACAGACACAGTTGGTTTTCAGGCGCCAAACGCTAGACTCCAGACTTGGCCGGCTGCCGAGAGCCGGACGACAAAAGCGGCCGCCCGCCGAACGCCAGGCGCCAGACACTGGCCGCCGAGCGTGGCATCCGATGGTCGAACATCAAACATCGACTTTCAGGCTCCAAGCACAGTATGTCGGATGCCAGGCGTCGGCCGTAGGACACTGGCCCACTGAGCCCCGGGCACCGAGTTGCCAGCCGCTGACCGTCGAGTTTCAAGCTTCAGGCACTAAGAATTAAATTGGAGATTGTAATCGCACTCATTAAAATCCTACATGAAAGAGAAATCCAGGAAAATAGTTTACTGAGACTCATCAAAGATGTCAAAATTCAAAATTTTAGGTCAAAAAATTTTATGGATTAACTTTTCAGTGGTACTAAACAGGCTATTGTACGAAGTTTTTATCGAAAACCTTTTCTGACATGAGATTTTACGTTGAAACAAACGGACCATAGTATGATAACACGTGAACCGTCATGTCATGTGAGCAAGAAGATAAAGAGAATAGCAACAATGGTAAAGGCCAATAGTGGCAGGTGATAGTAGTCGACGGCGACGATCGATGATTGGTGGTGGCGATGAACTGTGGGATCAAAAATTACTAATTGGGAACTCAAATATATATTTTGAAACTCAAAGTTTATATTTTAGAGTGTAAATTACTATTAAAATCTCAATCAATGTTTCAAATCTTAAGGATAATATTTTAGAGTGTAAATTTATATTTTGGAGCCTAAATTTTATATTTTTGAAGCCTAAGATTTATATTTTAAAGTCTAGTCACCACTGCTAGCCGCCATCGTCGACTGCCATCTCCAGCCACTATCAGTCACCACTGGCCACTATCGATCACAAAATCCTGCTAGTCGCCACTGGTCGTCGTCACTGTCGACTATTGTCAATCACCACTGCGCATCACCGCCACCTACCATCTGTCAACTCACATGGCATCCAACGTGATGCCATGTAGGCGCCACCTTCCCGCACTTGCAAGAGCATTAAGTTTTTCTCTTGGATTTTTACATGGCCTTAACAAGTTCTACATTAAGGAATACTTGGCGCACATCAAAAGGTGTGCACAAGGGCAGGCACATTCAATAAAATTGTGCCACCTGAATCTTAGGTATTTATTATATTCTCTATCTCAATTTTTTTGAACCCAATAGTGAGATGACACACTTTTATTGGATGTACCCACCAAGGTGTGCACTAAGTATTTGTCTTTCACATTAGCTTGTCAAGGTTAGTACTATTGAATCAGATTGTACCGACATATTATAGTACAATACAATATTATTCCATATCGCATCAATTTATGTGATGGCCAAATGACGATATGTAAATTGAAATAGGGCCATCACCCTCTTTGGTTAGAAATCTTCTGCATCCCCCCTTGCTAGTGCAGTGGAAAACCACGCATTCCACCGTCTTCATTATCAGTAAGAATGAGTACATGGAAACCAACACAGGCCATTGCCACACACGCATCCCCTACGTCGACGATGATCATCTCAACTTGAACAGCCCCTCCAACATCCTCTTTCCTGCGCTGCTCCCTACTGCCACCTAGAGCACCGCGCCGCTCACCCATCATCATCTTTGCCCTCACCAACTCCTATAGCTCCCTCCACCCCACCTCCCCATCCACTGCCACCACCCCATTCGCTAGGTTCCCTACCACCAAGTGGGAGAACCCCATGGAGAAGGGCACCCCCCAATAGTAGCCCCACCATTCCCAAAGTGCAATCCCTTGCCCCTAGTGAGCCACTGCCAAGCCCGTCATTGCTAGGTAATAGAGCGATGTCGTGATGGTGAGCTCCTAGAGACACGTCTCTTGGAGGCATGCCCGACCACCCACTAGGAAGACCCTCCCAAGCTCCCGATCACCAACATAGTTGTAGGGCACTGACCATGTCGTTGCCACTCTCCCCAGGAGGGCAAAGGTGAATGTGGAGGGTAGGCAGATGGAAATGGAGAAGGCATAGTTTATTGCTACGACAAGAAGGGTCTCCAATTTGCCATTCTATTTGCTTTCGCCGCAATTGCACGCAATCGCGACTACTTCAACCTGCACATTGCATCCCCACACACTAGAAAATGCCCATCTTGTCCGTGGTTGCACTGTCTCTAGGATGTCGTTTGCTATCGCAAAGCCCATCTCAGACCACTTGCGAGGTAAAGGTCTACGAGGCTTGTGGGTTTCTCCTTAAGATTAGGTGTTTTGTCTATACTTTGGGACCATAATGTGGGACAATGTGGTATGGATGTACCTCGTATCGCACCGATACAATATGGTACAGCCAACCATATTTCCAAGTGAATTTTTATTGGGTCATTCATATTATCGTAGTTCGAACAATTCGATCTAGTACAATACCATACCAAATCTGAACAGTGCCAATTTGAATTGGTTTTCAAACCCTCACTTTTCTTTCTTCCCCATCCTACATGAGCTCCAAACCTCTACTCTAGTTGTGCTGCCAACATTGAGGGTCTCATCCCTCCACCTGCAAGTAGGATGTGTCGTGCGACTCGAGCATGTCTTGTTGCACCTACTATGGTACATATCGAAGCATACCATATTGGTACACTAATCCATTTGATACACTTCAAAAAATAATAAAAAATAAATGAAGAACAAAAAGAAGATCGGATAGGCCGTGTTAGGGACCCACCTTCTTTGTGGCACACTCTGATGTGCTATCTAATCTTGCCACCCACCTCTCTCTCTCTCTCTCTCTCTCACACACACACACACACACTTTTTTCACTATTTTAATTATTTTTTAATAATTTTTTAAAGTAATCTAATCTTAAATCTATTTCCATATATATTACTTTAAATATGAGATTAATATAAAAACTTGTTACAAATAGTTTTTTTCATAGATCTAGTCTTATTTAAGGCAAGGTTCGCTGTACCAGATCGACCATGCCGTATTCTCCGTGGGAAGGTACGTATCGTACCGTACCGTTAAGGTACGATGGAAAAATGACTTATTTGATTTATTTTTTTAGTTTTGTGACTTGGTTAATATTTAAAATGAGCAAACTTCAAAAGAAAATGAGTAAAACATAAGAACATCACATAAAGAGGTTGAAAAATATAAATAATTTTATGTAGTCATTTAAGTCAACCCACCACAACCATTTAATATTCATCTAACATACATACAATCATACCAAAATCATGACACAATCATTTAGTATTCATCTAATATTAAGGATATAATCATTAACTCTTACAAGCCAAATACAATACTCATATCGTCGTCCTCACATTCATCATTTTTCTTTAAAAGGTTCAGCCTTCTTTTCTAACTATTCCCTTGGCCATATGCATGAAAAATTACAAATTAATATCATCTTCTTTAACATGTAACTAAGAATATTTAACGAGTTCTTACCTAATCTTCCTCATCATGCTGAGCATATATGTCTACAAAACCCTCGTAGTAGGAGATATAACTTTCATAAAAAATATACTGATTTTAAAATATAAAATATCAAGAATTATTTATGCCTAGATGTTGAGATTAAGTCGAACTACTAAGTTTTGAGACAATTTTTACTTAATAAAAGTTAATTTAAAAAACTAAACTATAATTATTATAATTTGTATCATCTCTTAATTAGTTTATGTTTAAAATTTCATCTCAATTAGACACTATTTAGACCCCTTAAGTGCACACAGGGTTTGCCGCGGTACGGCGAACCCTCTGTGCACTTCAACGGGACGACATTTAGTTTTAAAAATAAAGTCAAATCCGAAGCCATCATAATTACTAGACAATATACTGATTCTAAAAATATAAATATCATGAGTTATTGACGCATAGACGTTGAGATTAAGTGGACCTAATAATTTTTTGGACAATTTTTACTTGACAAAAAAATAATTTAAAAAATTAAACTAAAATTACTATAATTTGTATCATTATTTAATTAGCTTATGTTTCAAATTTTATGTCATTTAGACACTATTTAGATCCTTAAATGTGGAGATTAAGTCGATCTAATAATTTTTGGGACAATATTTACTTGACAAAAAAGTAATTTAAAAAATTAAATTACAATTACTATAATTTGTATCATCTCTTAATTATTTTATGTTTAAAATTTCATCTCAATTACACACAATTTAAATCTCTTAAGTGCACACAAGATTTGCCGCGATATGGCGAATCCTCTGGGCATTTCAACAGGACGACATTTGGTTCTAAAAATAAAGTCAAATCCAAAGTCATCATAATTACTAGAAAAATATACTGATTTTAAAAATATAAAATATCAGGAATTATTGATGCATAGATGTTGAGATTAAGTCGACCTATGATTTTTGAGATAATTTTTACTTGACAAAAAATTAATTAAAAAAAATTAAATTAAAAATACTATAATTTGTATCATCTCTTAATTAACTTATGTGTAAAATTTCATCTCAATTAGACACCATTGAGACCCCTTAAGTGCACACAGGGTTTGTCGCGATACGACGAATCTTCTGTACACTTTAACGGGACGACATTTGATTCTGAAAATGAAGTCAAATCTGAAGTCATCATAATTACTAAAAAAATGTACTGATTCTAAAAATATAAATATCATGAGTTAATGATGCATAGATGTTGAGATTAAATCGACTTAATAATTTTTGGGATAATTTTTACTTGACAAAAAATTAATTTAAAAAATTAAACTAAAATTATTATAATTTGTATCATCTATTAATTATCTTATGTTTGAAATTTTATCTCAATTAGACACCATTTAAATCCTTAGATGTTGAGATTAAGTTGATCTAATAATTTTTTGGACAATTTTTACTTGACGAAAAATTGATTTAAAAAGTTAAACTAAAATTATTATAATTTATATCATCTCTTAATTAACTTATGTTTAAAATTCTATCTTAATTAGACACTATTTAGACCCCTTAAATATATCGAGTGTGAGAGAGAAAAAAAAAAACCGACGCAGTCCGGTGGACCGCGCAGTACCGCCTCGAACCGGTCCGAACCGGGCCGGACCGAGTTGCATGCCGTGGCGGCATGCATTGGGTCGTCCAGTTGGACGATCCGACCGTACCTAAGCGCCACCCGCGTCCAGACACGATGGGGTTCGACCATACCGCGAACCATGATTTAAGGTAGATCTATTCGTCGTTTTTTTTCAAAATATATTGGTCCCTTGTATCATGATCGGTTAGGATAAGGATTTATCAACGTGACATAGGCAAATCGGTGAGTATAAACATAAGATGAATGTTTGTGCAATTAACTATTTAATAGGGTTATATATGTAAACAATTCTAGAATATTGGGACGTTTTTGGTAGACGAAAAACGACAAGCACAGGCGACGTGGCGGCGCTGGGGTGATGCCGCCCGCACATGTGCTCCCTCCCTCCCCTGCGTTTTCTCGTGCTCCCGCCTTAGGCGGTATGGCCCCCCACCCTACTCTTTTTTTCGCCTTCTTTTAAAAAATCTTTTTATTTATACGTGCGTCCCCTCTGAGCATGGTTTGTCGGATCTCCTATATGATTGATTGGTTCAAAGAATCGTTGCGGATCTTATTTTTTTTTATTTATATTTATTTTACTTATAAATTTAATGTAAAAACTTATTACAGGTGGTGAAAAATTATTTATAATAACTTTTAGCATGGATGTAAAGTAGTTTTAGATCTAGTAGTTGGAATTGTGGATGCTTTCATATGCTATTAATCTTTAGCGGTGCATGTTATTCAATTATTAAAAATATCTTTTTATGTTGAGATACACAGAAAAATGTGAAATAAAGCTTCAAAATCTCGAAACAACAAAAATTTTTGAATCTGAAATTTCCTTTTTCTCGGTTTTAACTGGACCCGTCTAAATTGCTATAATATAATTTGGTACGGCAAGTCTATACCGTATCATCAAATCACAATTTGATACGGTTTAATAGTCCAACAAATCTTACATCTAAATTTGTTATATTTGCTCTTCTTTGATTGTTAAAAAGGATAATTGTATATATATAAGATCGAATAGGTAGATGAATAAATCTAGAAGGGGGGTTGAATAGATCTAACACAAAATTCAGCGGAAACTTAAGCAATTTAAAAATCACTTCAAATTATAGATCCATTTAGTCAAACAATTTTACTGATCTGATGTGTGGGTGTGTATAGTTGATGTGTGAGGCAATTAGATAAGTAGTGTGAAGGCGAAATTCATATGCATACATCTAGTGTAGAAAACAGATCAAATCATTGCACATGATATTTTTAGGTGGTTCGGAAATCACACCAGTAATTCCTACATCCACCCCTCACACAGTGAGGCCACACTACTCAAAACTTGAGTACAACACACACACTGGAGCACAATGACTCCAAAACATCCTTGAGCACGACGGCTCAAAACACAGCTGTGAGTGTGACGACTCACAAACTGAGCACGACGGCTCAAACTATACACACACACGAGCACACTTGCTCAGAACACACACATGTAGACACCGCCGAGGGTCCGACGACGCGTACAAAGAGGGTAGGAGTTAGGTGAGAAGATGATCGTGATCGCCAAGTGCACGTGGGCACCGAATGGAGACGCATAGCGAGGGGTGCAGAATGGAATGGCTGATCGCGAGCGTACCTTTTAGCGGGGAGATTGCGCGGGAGATGATGTGGGTCCTTTCTTCCTCTACGAACACGGCCGGCCGCGGTAGAGGGCGTTTTCCTCGTTTGATTACCCTGACAAAAAAGGACAAAGAAAATATGGATTAGTCAAATAAGAAGTGTAGCATCGAATCCCAAACGAATAAATAAAATGAATGTGGGGAGGACTCACCGGATGGTGGTTTTTAAACCCCTAAAATGGGTGTGTGTGTGTGTATGCATGCATGTGTGTAAAAAAAAGATTAAAGGAAGGCCACATGGGGCCCGGGGGAGATAGAAATGCAAAGAGCCACGTGGGGCCCAGAGGGAGTGGAAATGCAAATAAAGGTAAAGAGGGGAGGGGGTGCTTCCCCAAACGTTGATGTGGCGTGACGGGCCATTGCCGGTTGGATGATGAAGGAGAGGAGGAAGACGCTTCCGCCTCGTGCGTGGAATGGAAGGAGACGACGGTGCTGGACTCCGAGGAAGAAGAATGAATCAGCGAGGAATGGCTCGGAGTCGAGGCGAGGATCCGGCAGGGCTTCGCCGCTTCGTGGAACCCCCCCTGAACAAATGACCCTCGGGTCCATTTTATAGGCAACAAATTCTTGAATCGCGTCCAAACAGGAAGACACGATTATAAATGAAACGCGTCTGGGCGGCAGGCCGCGATTAGAATAGCATCGGGAAAGCGTGCTGTGACTTGATTTAAATCGTGTCTGGGCGGCAGGCCGCGATTCAGAAGTCAACTTGATTTGACATTTGGCAATGATGACCACTTTTAGAATCGCGTCGAGGATGGCCGCCGCATTTTTGAAACGCGTCGGCATACCTCGCCGTGATTACGATTTAGGCATGTGGGACGACTTCCGAGGTCTGGCGTGTCAGGCCTACGACCTAATCGCGTCTGGGCGACAGGACGCGATTCAGAGATTTTGCGTGGTTCCAAGGGGCAGGCACTTGAGTGCGACGACTTTCAAGGTTTCCCCTAATCGCGGCAGCTCAGGCCGACGCGTCTTGATTTGAAACACGTCGGGGCGGCAGGACATGATACGGTCTTCCTAAAAGGCGTCCACTGTAGTGGACGAGAATCAATGAAGTTGTGCCTTAACCAAATTTAGCTTCCGGGGGCGTTGCCCCCGGAGACCCCCGCCGGGGCGCTGCCCCCGGACCCCCGCGACCTGACCGCGAAGGTCAATCCGCGCCCGAACCACATTTGAAATGAAGGGGAAGCACCGAGAAAGAATGGGTGAGATCAAAAAATATTGGGAAAACACTCTTGCAAGGCAAAAAGAGGGCCATTTGTGGCATTATGGCGCAACATGAAATTTGCCCGCGGTGGAGGCAAATTCGCGTGTCTACAACACACACATGCTAGATCAAGTTCACAAGAAATCAGATCCTCTAGCACTGATTTGATTCACACCCTTATCTTGGAGATAATACAGGATGTCGCCAAACATTGTTGGCAACATACCTTACTGTCACCAAGACTTTGTTGGCAACAATGGATTATGTCGCGAGGAGTCTTGGCAATAATCGACTATGTCACTAGGACCATCTTGGCGACAGTCGACCCTGTCGCTAGGACCATCCTAGTGACAATCGATCTTGTCAACAAGACTATCCTGGTGACAAACTCCCTTGTCTCCATGTTGGGTCAGAAAAGAGACTATTAGATAACTCTTATCCAATCCTCTATCATCACGTCATCCCACCTTATGTGTGTGACCCTCTAGGCCTAATATCGAACTGGTTGTGAATTGCACCCATCAGAACCCTTCTAGCCCAGAACTCCTTTTGACTTAGTGAATTATTATCTTTGTAATAATTCACTCAACTCATCGACTATGGACGTACCAAGTGAAGGGCGCGACATTGTTGACTGTGCACTTTCGTTGTCGAGAGTTCCGTGCACAGGTCAATATATCCACCTTCTCTAAACTGTCTCACAAAAATAAAATTGCAAAGGTGAACTCATACAGTGGTGAGAACAGGTCATATCCACGGAGAGGCTGAATAAAATTTGAATTAAACTACTTTGACTTGAAATCTCTATCAACAATGCATTAAAAGTGAATAATAAAACAAAACCAACCAAATCCTTCACAACTTGACAGATTAAAGATAACGAAAGAACGAGCTAGATTGAAATTAAAAAGGAAATCAGATCACTATACCTGTAACGCCCCGACGCGGAATATTGGAGTGTGATTATAGTTATTAAATAGTACAGAGCGAGAAATAAATAACAAACTATTACACAAATGGAAATAATACCAAACAACCTCATATCTCATTAATAATCCAACAATCTCCATTACATTCACTAATAACTCATCATCTTCATAAAATGACTAATACATCAACGTATCAGAGCCAAAACTAGGGCCCAGAGTACTTTATTCAAAATCAAACTATTACATAATGACTAACTGACTCACTAACTCATAACTATACTAACTACTACTAGATAGCACTGGTGGCTGAATGGTCACTCTTGAGTCTCCTCATCGGTCCCATCCTCGTGAGTGTGGTCATGATCCGACTCACCTGAAACACATTAAATAAATACACAGGATGAGTGAATAACGCCCAGTAGGACTTAATATCTCATGAACACAAGCATGCTTTAAATAGTTAATGTTTTAAAGGCAGGTTAACTAGAGAGTGAAGTCATGTAAAGCATGTCACAATAACAAGAGAATAATTGCATCTGACACAGGGAAAATAATACAACGAGAACGACAATAGACTGGCCATGTAACGATATAACATGTAAATTGCACAACAGTGCACTAGTAACGATCACGCTTGCACTTGTAGAGATAGCACTTTGATTGTAAGTCTAGATAGTAAACTAGCACTGGATGCATGCTGTAACACATCCTTGATCATTTTAACTCCCATGGGCACTGGCACTTTTCGGGCGCTCCTCCCAGGACCTGATCAGGCCCTATTGCGTTGGCATTAGTCATTTCTTTTATCTTAGATAATCACACGAATGGCCAATAGAGTACCAAGAAGAGATAAGAGAGTACTAGACGAGATAGATGAGAGTGTAGAGAGAATGTGACCAGATAAGAGGATATGAAGATTAGATGAGATAGGGACAATTTCGTAAAACAACGTGAAATTTCGATAGTAACGGTTGCACAGCACCAAGTCGGGTGCCGGCAGTCTGGTAGAAGTCACAACCACCCACTTAGTCGTGTTGTGAACACGGACAAATGGTTCGAAGTGATCCCGAGACGAGAAGGAAAAACACTAAGGCATGGATCGTACTGATCCCTAAGATGTAACGGGTTTTGGGGTACAACCAGCTCGTTGACTAAGGACGTGCGCCAAAGCCAAGAAGACTTACGGAGGTCTTGACAAGGAGTCCCTGGTCCAGTCAAGAGTATTCTCGGTGGAGAGGTGGTCCAAGTCAAGAGAAAAGTGTGTAGAAAACGGGTCCGTCGTGCCTCGAGTGCTCGAAGCCGAGGGAAAACGATGCGGTATTTAAAATACACGTATAAAATGAAAACAATTGTATTTAATAAAAATAGGGTAATTTAGTCATTAGTTCGCTAATTTACCGAATACATTATTGCATAATTTATCAAGGTCAAATGGTATTTAATAAGTTGTGTGTGTGTAAGTGTAAAGAAATCTTGAGGATATGACAAGTCGTGCAGTGTCATTTTAAATAATTAAATTTATATCATTAATGTCATTTATTAATTTACCAAGTCGAATTAACTATAACATGGGTTAATCATTGCTAATTGAGGGGTATATAGCTTAAACAATAGGGCATATGCACAATTTTCCATTCTGGTGGAATTCATGAAAACGCGACAGACTTACCCGTCGCGATTCAAGTCGCGATAGGGCGGTCGGGCGCGACACGGGGCCTGGCCGGTCTGGCCCAGTCCGGTAAGAATCGCGGCGGCTTATACCGTCGCGTTCTTGACGCGACGTCAATGGCCGGCGCGACTCCACTGATATCGCGGCGGATCGCACCGACGTGACACCAGGTGGGATTGTCCTTTTTCCCTTTTCCCAGGGCGAGTCCTCTGTGATACATGGACGTTCTAAATTCTATATAAAATAGCACGGTGATCCAAAAAGCACAAAACCAGTTTTAAACGAAAGTAGACATGTACATCTATCAATATGCACGATTAATTTGAAAATAGACAAGGTTTAGACATACATTGATCAAGTTACTTTTTGGTAACTTAAACAGGCACAGTCAGGGTTCCACGAATTAATTTGAGATGAATACATGATGAAAATTCCGAAACCAGAGGCGTTCAAAATCTAACAAGATGTAGTATTTATGATAATTTTCTCATGATCTGAAGTCAAGTATAAACGGGGTTCCTAAGCATACATGAAGGGTCGGGTGCATGTATCTGACAGGGATTCAAAGAATTAATTCTCCCTCATAGGATATCGAAGTGTAACGAAACCAGGGGCGTTTGAAAGCTGTTGCAGTTTAGTATCAATGAGAATTTTCTCATAGCATGGGAACAAGTACGTGCAGGGGATTAGAGAAAACATGAGATTTCAGGTTCATGGTAACAGCAGGGTACTGGGACAAACCCCGAACTAACAGTCTGGCTCACAGAGAACCTGGGGCACCCAACTGGAGAGGTAACCATGGTAGGCGTCGTACTACCTACCACGCACACAAAACCACGTGTGCATCGCACAAACCACGTGAAATCTCACGACATTCACAAATACCGACTCGTTACAACACGTGAACACAATGCGTCTCGTGTGCATATCACGCCAACATGTAAACCACTAGCTAGGTAACCGACACGCTAGCCTCGTAAACACGTGCTCCCAGAGCGCCACTGGTGCTAATGCACCGCACGATACTACTAAATACATCGAATAATAACAGTCGGATAATCATATCACATAAGTCATGCACATTCAGATCACTCGGTTGTGGTCGCCACATGGGCCTGTGTCGCCTTCAGAATGCGACAACCCGATATGGCGCGTTCACCATGTAAATGCGACGCACCTACATGTCGCGTTCCCCATCTGAACGCGACGGGTCGACCTGTCGCGTTCAGATCGCGACAGGGGGTTCTGTCGCCTTCATAGGCAGGAACCCTATTCCGGGATCCTCTCTACGGATTACCATTCTATGCTACGTAAACCACCCTTAATTCATGTTTTTCATACTTTTGTGAGTCCCTAGTTATGGTATTTATTGTTAGGAAAGCAAATAACTGATCAAACCATTCTCCTACGCAATCCACAACCCGGAAAACAGGAGGAGTCACCCTACCTCCGCGAAGAACGCACAGTACGGCGATCCCTCGGCGTTTATCCCGCTTCACGCGAGCTTTCCGCGGCGAGAACACACCATTCCACAAGCTCCCACGCCGAAAATCCCCAAGAAACCCATGCAACACCTCCCCCCTGGCCGAACAGAGCATGCCCAGCTTTGTTCTGGCCAATCGAGTTTAAAGCCTGCTAGCGGTTGAGAACGCGACAGACCATTCTCATATCTATTTGAACTTGGGTTTTTGTATTGAGAGATTTTGAGAGTGTGTGAGGACTGAGTTGTGTGCACTGCTCCAAAGGTGTGCTTGCTAAGACACGTGTGTGGAAGGTGAACCGATGTCTTAATATGCAATATATATGTGTAGTTTGCTAGGTTTATAGCGGATAATTTCAAAAAAAATTTAGAGAGAAGACGTAAAACTATGCTACATGGTGCTTAGTCTCTTGAAAAACATGTTTGGTATGAGAATGGATTGAGAATAAAGTGAGCATACTTTATTCTCATTCTATCCCGATATCAAATATTTTATTCAGAAATTATATTATTTCTTTGTGTGATTGACTACATCTTTTCTACCTCTTTAGTGAGTATACTCACAACATAATTCAAGGAGAAAAGCTTGAATCCCAGTTATCCGGTCAGCCGAGATTGGCTCCACTTGAATCATAGTTACTTGATTAAAGATTAGGTCGTGTCAATCTCGATGATATTGGTTAGATAATTTTTTTACCTAATCAGTCAGTAAAAATATTTATCTCACTTAATACATTCAGCTTCAAACTCTATGTACATCAGAAAATTTTACTCAAAATCCCATGGAACCAGAGAATTATTATTGCTCAGAACGAACTAAGCTTTTGCAAAAGAGATCAAAAGCCCCACAGAATATAATTTTTTGTGCTCCCAGATAGAAGACAAGGGCCAGAGGGGGGAGGGCAGGGGGGATGAGAGTGAGAGACAGACAGAGGGAGGGCCAGAGGGGGGAGGGCAGTTGGGGGGATGAGAGGGAGAGACAGATAGACAGAGGGAGGGTTGGAGGGGGGGAGGGCAGGGGGGGATGAGAGGGACAGACAGAGGGGGGGAGAGCACAGGGGGGGTGTGTTCGTCGGGGCGGGGGGGGGGGGGGGGTTTCACAGGTGTGGGGGGGGGGGGAGGGGGTCTTTCGTTAGTGGGGGGTTTCACAAGTGGGGGTGGGGGTGGGGGGGTCTTCCGACTCAAGAAAACATGAACATCTGTGATAGAAATAAAATCGATCATTAATCGGTGACAAATTAGTGACAGATTAGTGACCGAAAATATTTGGTCGCAAAATTTTCCTCCATTTTCTGAAAATGGAGAAATACAGTCATAGACACCTTACCGGTCACTATTCGGTCACTATTTAGTGACCAAAATAAAATCGATCACTATAATATTTATTTAGCGACTGAGTAATTTCAGTCACAATTCGCTCACTATTTAGTGACCGAATTGTGACTGAAATTATCGGTCGCTATATCGGTCTCTAAATGTGCCTTTTCTTGTAGTGGATGATCCTTTATTGACACACAATTGCCTTCGTAAGGTTGACTACCATTTTCAATAACTGACTATACTAGATATGAAACTTCCAGAGCTATAAGTCAGGCATCAAAGAATAGAGTACTTAAATAAGATATCCTTGGTGTCTCAAGTCTAGGGACCAGTTATACAACTGGTGTAGACACGCGAATTTGGCCCCACTGCGGGCAAATTTTCAAGTTGCGCCGTAACGCCACAAATGGCCTTCTTTTGCCTCGCAAGAGTGTTTTCCCCATATTTCTGGATATTTCTGTATACTGCACATCCGTCTAATCTGACTCTTCTTATTTGTCGTTTTTGTCAGGGTAATCAAACGAGGAAACACCCTCTACCACGGCCGGCCGTGCTTGTAGAGGAAGAAAGGACCCACATCATCCCCCGCGCAATCTCCCCGCCAAAAAGGTACGCTCGCGATCACTTTCTTCCACCCGCACCCCTCGCGCGTGCATTCTCCATTCGGCACCCTCGTGTGCCTGGGGATCACGATCTTTTTTTGTTTTATTGTCTTTTTCCGCTTTTTCACTCCATGTCCATTTCCAACCACCTTTCCTTCCATTTTGCATAAACCACCCTCTTTGTGGACTGTTCTTCGTCCGTCCCTTAAAAAAAAAAAAGAGGAGCGGCGAAAAACGGTATCCACAAATTGACGATCACGGTGGGACGTCTTTTAGCGCTTTCCATTTGATTACCCCCCTCCTTCGTGCCCCACGTGGCACTTTCTTTGGCACCACCGGGTGCTCCTCTCCCTTTTCCTTTTATACATATAAAGCATGATGTGTGTTTAATTTTGTCTTTCCCTTTTCATTGTGCATATTTTCTGCTTTGTTTCTTTATTTTCTGCCTTCTTCTTTGAGTTCTCAGGTGGCCTTTGAAATCGCATCCTCTACAGAGGACTCATTTCACTGTGAAAACGCGGCCGGTATTTCGGACGCGTTTCAGTCCTCTTATCGCGGCGGCGGAGGCCGACGCGTTTCTTCCAATAGTCCACAGGGACTAGGCGCGGCGCTGACAGCCTTCTGGGGATCTCAGTTCTACGTCCAGGTGACTGGACGTGATTTGTGATTCGCGGCCGCTGTGTCGGACGTGATTTACAGTGCTGACAGAACCGCGCCCTTCTGCCATTTTTGCTATAAACTGCTGCATACATTGCATTTTGCATCGGTCGGGGGACCTCCTTCCCTCATATCCTAGGCTCCACACACCTCTCTTGGTAAGGGCAAACTCTCCATTGGGCATTCCATCCCTTTGGACTAGTGAACATTTGCCAAGAGCCCCGTAAGACTCCGTACCCCGTGAATTCCCTCACGGCGGACCGAGCTGGCGGTACCCTTCCGTTGACCCGGGTTAGATATCCTATTGCGTGGTGAGAGGTGTTTCTAGTTGTACCCCGAAGTACTCATCTTCTACCCAACTAGGATCTCACCTGGAGTGACACAATATTTTTCAATCCATTTAAATAATTGTGAAACTCCTAAAAACAAGTGTTAAGCATCACAACTTGTTTGGACCACACATTGATTGTTTAATCTTTGTTCAACTTGTTCGCTTGCTTACTTATTAAAAAATTGACCCATGATATCCTGCTAATTTTTATATGGACTACGAGGATAATTCAAGTGTCCAATCATTTCAATCCCATGTCCGTCCATCTCACCATCGTGAGGGACAACCTTCCACTTCTTATGGTTATGTGCGCACACCGCGCACTAACCAATCTGATGTCCCCTCACATCTACCACCGATCAGAACCCGGCAAGAGCCTTCCCCCCACCATGATTCCCCAGTGCAAACTGTCCTGCATGCACTGGATCAGCTCACTCCTCAACAATTAAATATGATCCAATCTCTAGTTGAGGGTGTGACTCCTGCTACGACTCCTCCTCCCTCTCCTTCTCCCAGGCACCCGCCTTTGTACATTCCGGCGACTTCGCCACATACCCTTGTACATCCTTCATCATCTCAGCCCCCTGGCCATTTGCACTCCCGTGCTCCGGTCCGAATAGACCGTCCCTTGGGAAGGCCTGCTAATTCAAGGCCACCCCCATGTACTCCCTCACATGCCCAGCGGCAACCTTCTACTCCACTCCAAAATGCTCTTCTCTAGAAATTGAACAATCTGGAGGAACAGATAAATAAGCTTTCAAATTCCAAGGGTAACCCCGTCGCCGCTATGCTGGCTCTCCCTCAGATTTATATTCATCCTTCGGAGATGCCGTCGTACCGATTGTACAATGGCACGGGTAATCCCTACATTCATATCAAAGAATTCCTTTGAGTCTTCACATTGGCAACGTGATCCCATCACGTTGGCATATTTATTTAGAAAATCTCTTGACGGCCCTGCGCTCGAATGGTTCTACACTCTAGAGCCAAGTGAGGCAGGAGACTTCCGCTCTTTGCACAAAAAATTCCTTCAGAGGTACAAAGACCGCGTCAGCCCCTATCTCTCTATCATGGATCTAACATCCAAGAAGATGGGGGCCAACGAGGTCTTTGTACAATTTACTGACCGTTGGAGGTCATTGGCCGCTCAATTACAGCGTGAGCTCTCGGAGTTAGAGCAAATCAAAATAATCATTTCAAACTCTACTCCGATGTTTAGGCACATCCTGGCCATGAATCAAATCACCTCCATGGAGGAGCTCTACGAGCGGGGACGTTACATTCAAGCCCATTTAATGGACTCCCCGATTGTAGAACTGTTTGATCAGATTAATCCGAGAGAGAACGGATCAGTGGACGCCATCCATGCACCATTCCCCTCACCACTATACACCATCCACTTCTTTTGCACAACCGCAATCACTTCTCATTTATCAAAACATGCCGCCACCCAGGCATCCACTGATTCGTCCTCCCCGGACTCAGCAACCTCCAACTGGGCCCTACGATGTCCCCATATATGAAGAAGCTCCCATGCCCTACGTTGCACCTACTCCGGCACCCGTTCCAATTCCCATTCCTCCGCCACAACAACCCCAACAACCTCCACTTCCACCACAGCCTGTCGCTCGGGCCGAGGTTGCCTGCATCCAACCCCTCCAGGAAACCACTTGGTGTTGCGACGATGAACCCGCCCAGGTCATGTTCGTACGCCATTTACCTACCCCTCCTACACTACCATCCACTATCATCAAACCCTCCATCATTAAACCAGTCATCATGCTTACCACTACACCTCCCACACCGCCAACACCCTTGGCAGTCGAACCCGAGCAACCCCTCGCTATCACACCCATTACACCGCCACCAGCCATACAACCTTTCATTACACCTCCACTGGCCATACAACCATCCATTTCACCCACCATATCTACCCCCGTCCAACGGGGCAGGTGCAAGTTTTTAAGGAGCAATCGGCCAAGTCAGCAAAAAAAGGAAGTCCCGGGACCGGGCATGCTTTTAAAATTTCATGATTACATTCCCCGCATGCCGGTCATTGTTTCCATACCGGGCACATTTTCCGAGCGGAAGCCCTCCCCTCCAATCATGGCCGTCAAGAGGCCTTCTAAGAATATGCCAATCATTCCCGTTGCCAATCGGCATCATTTCACGATACTCATAGGGAATCTCTCCCTCCAAGCTCTCATGACCTCTCACACCGTCATTATGAACCTTCCCATTCTAGTGAAGGGGTCAGCTCCTCAGATTGTGCGCACGTACTCCAAGGCCAAATCATTGGCACAATCAATTACTCAAGGGGTTGTGCCCCTTCCCATATCAAACGCCATACAATCCTTAGGCACGGTCCCCTCTTTGTTGCTTCCAACTCTACCAGTGGCACTCCCCACCTTTTTATTAAACTACATTCCAAGGGAGTTACCACTATCATTTGAAATTCCAACGGAAGCTAGCGATTCTTTAATCCTTGAGAGTTGTTCTGTCACGTCACGACATTTAATATGCCCATAAATGCCGGAACGTGAACGAACGAGTATTCAAGAGTAAAATTATACTAATTGAACAGGACATTTACTCAGAAGCTTCAGTAAATAATAGGTATTATTTGCCATTCAATAGGTGTTACATGATTCCTGATTTACAATCTCAAAAATAAAATGTCGCCACGGTTGTTCTCTCCACATACAAATCCCAAAGTTTTCGCCTTCTAGAATTGTAGGTACCTGAAATAGTAGGATTGGGTGAGCTAACTAGCCCAGTAGGATTCGACTTCTCTAAAAGGATTCAAACGTAAATATATATATCCAAGGTAGAATGAGCAAAGATCATTAACATGGTGTGTTCCAAGAACGAAAACACGAGATCAGTCAATAACATGTGTTGAACAAGTGCAATGTTGGAATTAGAATCAATAGTTCAGGATGATACTTGAGTTCATAATCAAATACAAAATCACACACACAAGCATGACATGATAACTAATCAAGTACGAATTGATGTAATGTCAAATATCTCGATGTCCTCAACGGCCACTGACAAATTTGCCCCCATATGGCCACTGACAATCAGACATTTTTTCACGCACACAAGTATGATATGATGACTAATCAAACACGAACTGATGTATGCCAACATCCACGATGTCCTCATTGCCCCCGCACGGCCATTGACAAATTTTCCCCCGCGCGGCCACTGACGAATTCGAGCGCTCCCCTCAGGACTGAACCAGCTGCCAGGCATATTTCTCGAATGAGTTTCAAAGACTCACAACTTGTCATCATCACACACTTATCATTTTAATGAGTCAAGGACACACAAGGGTTCATTCAAAGTTTACACACAAGAGTGAAGAAACTATGCTTTCTTACTGATTTCAAAGATTGGTAGCCTTTCGAGGTCAATGTTGTTCGAAACTTCGGAGAAATAATTCATGGTACAAAGAAGGGTACATGACTGGTTTTAGTAAGTTTTTAGGTAGTAAAAACCATAAGATTTAGGTGGACTATTAGTTGGTACAATTGGGTAGGATTTGCATCAAGAAATGGAGTAAAACAATGGCTGAAAACATGCACTGTTGCCACCTGTCGACAGGCACAAGGTTGCTATCGACAGGACTGGCTAACCAGTGAGCATATCTTCAGGTCTGTGTGCATCTGTCGACAGCAAGCAGTGGTGCTATCGACAGCAAGCAGTGGTGAAGAAATCAGACTTCTGTTTGTGGGTTCCTGTCGACAGTAATGGGTTCGTCTGTCGACAGAACTTGATCAAACTTTCTGAAATGCTTCTAAACCAACTATAAATGGTACTAACAACCTCTTCTATCATTCCTAACATGATTAGGACTTAATTAAAACATAATCTTAACCTCACTCATGAAAATATCAAAGCATAAGAATAGAAGATATACACATGGAATGTGGTCATATGGCTTATTTTTTTCAAGAAGACACATTGAAAGGGAGTTCAAGGAAATTGAAATGGGAAGTCAACTCTTAAACTTTCTTTTCTTTTTCACTTAAAACTTGTCAAGTTTACACACTTAAGATCTCCATGATCTCTCAAGAAATTAGTTTCACGACAAGAAAGATCCATCATGGATCGGTCTACATTACGCAAGAATATCGATAACACTCCAGAGTTATGAATCAAGTTAAGAAAGAAGAAATTATCTATAAACTCTCATGGATGACCATTAACTTAAACATGATAATTAACTAAAACATGATGGAAAATGTAGTCCTGTGAAGAACATACTTTCAGAATTATAGGATGAGAACTACAGGATGACATACAAGGTGAGATCCCCTTCAAGCTAGTAATCCACTAGCGAAGAGAAGGATAGAAGGAATTGAATCCTACAGGCACAACTAAAACATGCTTATAAGGGATAAATACATTGTTTCAAAAGAGAATCCACAAGTGTAAGGCAAGTAAGGGTGATCATGACTTCTTTAACACGAGTGGAAATCAAAGACTTAGAACAGAGAAGAGATAGGGAGAGGGTTCTACAACCACACATGATGCACACAAGCTTCTAGAGGTACTTACGGATCTCAAACAAGAATTGAGAGCTTGTACACTTAGCAATAAGTTCTATTGCTAGATCAAGGTTAAGAGTAAGAGAGGAAGGAAATAATTGAATCCTACCAAACTTGCAGAAGATGAGGCCTTCCCTTCGAAGGGTTCACAGCCAATAGTAAGAAGATAGCACTGGGGTGCAATTTCTGCAGTCCACGAACGGCTACAACCTGTAGCTCCTCAAGCACGACCAGTGGAGGCTGCAGCTTCAGCTACTCCCAGCTATAGAGCCTTGGATACACAGCAGCAGTACAATAGGAGGGATGAGAAGTGTTCGGAAAAATGGTTATGAAGCATAGCAGGATATCTTTATACCCCAAGGCCTTTGCATGCACAACGGCACGTCGCCCCTTGATGTGTCACTTGTAGAAACCATTTGGTTTCCATGAGCAACACGTTTCCCATGCAAGCCCCAAGGCCTTACACATAAGGCATAAGTGTAGAAGCTTCTACCCATGTGTTGTGGCCAGCCCAGCATCTTCCACGTAACCAAACAAAAATTCCCAGAAAATTCATCACCGTAATTGACCAATAATTCGGCTGGTCCATTAAGCTTGGCATAAACACATTCAAATGGTATCAATTTGTCCTAAAATTTCAACCACAGACTAATTTGATAGTTTTATAAATTATGATGATTTTATTTTAATTTTTAGAATTTATTTTACACTAGGTGAAAAATCACCCAAAAAAATAGTCGCGTCAACTGTACCTTGAAATCCGTACGTCGAAAAATTCGGATAATTACATATTTGATTTCTCCACATTTTTCTGGAAATTATGATGTTCTCAGATTTTTATTTCGTTGTCGTTTTCCGGTGTCGCCCTGTGGGAGCGCGTACTTCGATGTATGACACTGGGGTAACGTTCATTACCACTAATTAAATCTATCTTCTAATTATCACAATTTAATAACAATCCTAAGGTATTTTAATCGAATTATTCCTATTTTCTTAATTCTTTGAATTTCTGGGGCATTACAACTCTCTCCCACTAAAAAGAGTTTGGTCCTCCAAACTTCTTGACTTAGTTTGGATGGATCACAAAGATGTAAGTTTTAAGTTTTTGGAACTTTATCTATTTTAGATTAGTTTCACCAATCTTATTATGATTACCATGTCATATAGTGTATACACTTTTTATATAACTTGTTATCATGACATCATTAGTTGATGAAAATCTGAATATTAGTTAGCATTTTTAAATCCTATGAAACCATGTGCTGAACAGGGGTTCCATTAGTATATGCTACTACATTTCTTATTTCTGGTTGTAGTATATTACTCCTAAGATTTCTTTTATTAAGGAATAACTATAACCCTCGTAGAATTATATGAGTACATATTCTCTTGAAAAGGGTAATAAGGTATGACGAGGTTAATGAGTGTGAAGCATATGAAGATAGACAACAATGATCTTATTTATTGCATAATATTTCTATTACAAAACTCCATATTCAGCCTTATAGATTACATTGATTGACAAAACTTACCAAGTTCTGTCACACTATAACAACTAAATTCAAGTACTTCCTACTATACTCGGATTCTACTCCAAAATTACTTCTAATAGCTTCAGTCACTTTTCTTTGTGGCTTCAAGTTTTTCAGAACTCTTGTCTTTACTCTGAGAGAGTACAGGACATTCTGAGATCCGATGCTCTAGACTTCCGCACTTTAAACACGCTCCTTGTCTCCACCAACAATTCTTTTTGACATGGCCTGATTTATGACAACACGCACAAGCTTCCTTCGCTTGCTTTTTGGCCGTCTTACTCCTTTTGTTCTCTTTGCTCCGCTTCATCTTCTGTTTGCCAGCTATTTCTCTATTATTGGGGAGAATTGTCTTCTTCCGTATGGACACTGTAATATTCACTATTTCTTGAGAGTTTGGGCTCTTAATGTCTTTATGCAGTTCCATTTTTCCTTGGTCATCAACGGGAGCTACTTGCTCTAAGGATTGAGCAAGGTTGTTCATTGCATGTCGAACCTCTTTCCATTGTGCTTCTTCTCCCATTACGCTGGCTGAGCAAACAAATTTAAATTTAGTTAGTCCATCATGTGATCTAAAACTCAGCTTTTCTGATTCATACTATTAATACCATTGTTACAGTACGTATCTAGTTATTTGATACATTAATATCCATGATTAAATGGTGCCTTTTTCTTGTAGGATTTTGAGATATGATAGATGATTTAGATTGTGCTCCTGGTTTTGATATATCCAGCTAAATGTAATAAATATTTAACACAAGTCTTTTATAACATATGAAAATTCATAAAGTCAAAAGGTCTATTAAATGTGTTGACCCTGATTACTTCTTAGGTTGACACTACATATAGATCAGGTTAACACTAGTTAAATTTCTAGTTAATACATAGAGAAAGATACAGCTTGAGGTTAACTCCAAGTGGAGGTTAAGTTGTCTACACTCATGTGCAAGGTTGATATTGGAATATTACAAGATCAACTCTACGTGATGGATAATTAATCAAAACTACAATCACTTGATTGAGGATGGCTCTTAGGAGTCATGAAGTTAACTCTACTGATGCCTTTCCTACTGGTTCCAAGTTCAATTGTTTGTGTGCATTAACATGCCATGTTGTTTATTAATTAAAGCAAACTTTAGGATTTAATTCAACTAGGAGACATTTGATTCTTATGTTATAGCTAGAAGGAAAATTTTGATGAGTTCAAGCCTATAGAGGATGTAATTGGAAGTTCAACGAATCATTCACTAAGTCCAAATTCTTTTGTAATGTATTGACATATCCTTGTATATCTTCTAAAATTCTCCATAATTGGACCCTTTCCTTCTTCTTTTCTTCACTATTTTATTTGCTTGTCTATTTCAATAGACGTAAACAGATTCTATCCTACACTATGTGTATAAGGTTTGTGAGATTTAAAATAATCTCAATTTTTTTTTTTGAGTCATCGATTGTGTGAGTGTTCCACACATTTGAGTTATTAAAGAGTTTCACTTGATTTAGTGAGGGATAGAGGTAAATGAGGATTAACTAATTCATTTCAGTGGTATAATAATTTAGAATCCAAGAACGTGGGAAAGTCAACGGAAGAATACATCACGAGGATAATCATAAGATCTATATGATCGATTGAATCATTCATTTACTAATTCTTATTTAGAGTTCGAGATAATAACATATCAATTCAAAAGTCATATTGATGTAAATTAAGAAATGAGCAGGTTTGACTTTTCCTTCAGTAGAAGAGGGCTCCCTTGGAGAAGTCATATGTGTGTTAACCATTTTTCACCGGACCTTGGATTCTTAACATTCTACTAGGTTTATTCGAATTATGAAATTTTTAGGTAGGCCAAATTATGAGAAATTAGAAAGACGCTATTTGGATGGAATCGCCAAAATCGTGTTTTTCTTCTTCGGTGGAAAAGTTGACTTTTTATTTATAAGGGATATGATTTTTCTGATATTTTTATTGGATTCAAATGGGGGGGTACTTCCTTATTTACATGTAATATCTTAAGTAAATGTTATATCAAATTATAACATTTACTTAAATGATATGGAATGTAAATAAGGTTTGAGTTCAGTCTTACAAGGGTACTGCTGACTGAACCTGCTGACACACCTAACTGAAGAAGGATCAGTTCAACACAAACTGGTGTCTGTCGACAGCTAGGAAATGGCTGTCGACAGATAACAACAGACATAGCAAGGTTTTTCTGGTTCTGAGGGTATCTGTCGACAGCTAGGGAAGGGCTGTCGACAGGTAAGTGCCGTCAGTCAATAGGTGAAGTCCAAGCTTCCAAGAATGTGGTAGAACTACCACAGAAAATTCTACCAAGTGTTCCTATGAATCTTTACACGATTGACAACATTAAAATGGTCTTAATTCCAGTTCTAACACCATATTTCATGAGGGAGACAAGTAGGACAATAGGGATATACTATGGCATGGAAATCTAAAAACAAAATGATAACTAGAAGTGCAACACTTCCTAACAACCTTTTCTTGCTTCTAATGTAATAAGTTTCATAGTATGCTTGAGTCATAACAAAACTCTAGCTAAAACATGATCAAAATGGATAGGAAAACAAACCTAATAATGCTTTCAGAATCAAGGACAAATGTAAACATGGGTTTATACGGATGAAGGAACTACAAGCATGAAGTTTTGGAAGTGGAGAAGAATCGTAGGGAAAAATCTACCTCTAAATTTTCATTTCATACTCAATATAATCTATATTCAACTATACTTATCTAGCTTAACCTTAGGCTTTCTACCCATCCTCACAGGTTATCCCTAGATTTATCGAACTAATGCTCTGATACCATTCTGTACACGTCATGACATTTAATATGCCCATAAATGCCGGAACGTGAACGAACGAGTATTCAAGAGTAAAATTATACTAATTGAACAAGACATTTACTCAGAAGCTTCAGTAAATAATAGGTATTATTTGCCATTCAATAGGTGTTACATGATTCCTGATTTACAATCTCAAAAATAAAATGTCGCCACGGTTGTTCTCTCCACACACAAATCCCAAAGTTTTCGCCTTCTAGAATTGTAGGTACCTGAAATAGTAGGATTGGGTGAGCTAACTAGCCCAGTAGGATTCAACTTCTCTAAAAGGATTCAAACGTAAATATATATATCCAAGGTAGAATGAGCAAAGATCATTAACATGGTGTGTTCCAAGAACGAAAACACGAGATCAGTCAATAACATGTGCTGAACAAGTGCAATGTTGGAATTAGAATCAATAGTTCAGGATGATACTTGAGTTCATAATCAAATACAAAATCACACACACAAGCATGACATGATAACTAATCAAGTACGAATTGATGTAATGTCAAATATCTCGATGTCCTCAATGCCCCCGCACGGCCATTGACAAATTTGCCCCCATACGGCCACTGACAATCAGACATATTTTCACGCACACAAGTATGATATGAAGACTAATCAAACACGAACTGATGTATGCCAACATCTACGATGTCCTCATCGCCCCCGCACGGCCACTGACAAATTTGCCCCCGCGCGGCCACTGACGAATTCGGGTGCTCCCCCCAAGCCTGAACCAGCCCTTTATTTGCCAGGCATATTTCTCGAATGAGTTTCAAAGACTCACAACTTGTCATCATCACACACTTATCATTTTAATGAGTCAAGGACACACAAGGGTTCATTCAAAGTTTACATACAAGAGTGAAGAAACTATGCTTTCTTACTGATTTCAAAGATTGGTAGCCTTTCGAGGTCAATGTTGTTCGAAACTTCGGAGAAATAATTCATGGTACAAAGAAGGGTACATGACTGGTTTTAGTAAGTTTTTAGGTAGTAAAAACTATAAGATTTAGGTGGACTATAAGTTGGTACAATTGGGTAGGATTTGCATCAAGAAATGGAGTAAAACAATGGCTGAAAACATGCACTGTTGCCACCTGTCGACAGGCACAAGGTTGCTGTCGACAGGACTGGCTAACCAGTGAGCATATCTTCAGGTCTGTGTGCATCTGTCGACAGCAAGCAGTGGTGCTGTCGACAGCAACACACAGGTGAAGAAATCAGACTTCTGTCTGTGGGTTCCTGTCGACAGTAATGGGTTCGTCTGTCGACAGAACTTGATCAAACTTTCTGAAATGCTTCTAAACCAGCTATAAATGGTACTAACAATCTCTTCTATCATTCCTAACATGATTAGGACTTAATTAAAACATAATCTTAACCTCACTCATGAAAATATCAAAGCATAAGAATAGAAGATATACACATGGAATGTGGTCATATGGCTGATTTTTTTTCAAGAAGACACATTGAAAGGGAGTTCAAGGAAATTGAAATGGGAAGTCAACTCTTAAACTTTCTTTTCTTTTTCACTTAAAACTTGTCAAGTTTACACACTTAAGATCTCCATGATCTCTCAAGAAATCAGTTTCACGACAAGAAAGATCCATCATGGATCGGTCTACATTACGCAAGAATATCGATAACACTCCAGAGTTATGAATCAAGTTAAGAAAGAAGAAATTATCTATAAACTCTCATGGATGACCATTAACTTAAACATGACAATTAACTAAAACATGATGGAAAATGTAGTCCTATGAAGAACATACTTTCAGAATTATAGGATGAGAACTACAGGATGACATAAAAGGTGAGATCCCCTTCAAGCTAGTAATCCACTAGTGAAGAGAAGGATAGAAGGAATTGAATCCTACAGGCACAACTAAAACATGCTTATAAGGGATAAATACATTGCTTCAAAAGAGAATCCACAAGTGTAAGGTAAGTAAGGGTGATCATGACTTCTTTAACATGAGTGGAAATCAAAGACTTAGAACAGAGAAGAGATAGGGAGAGGGTTCTACAACCACACATGATGCACACAAGCTTCTAGACGTACTTACGGATCTCAAACAAGAATTGAGAGCTTATACACTTAGCAATAAGTTCTATTGCTAGATCAAGGTTAAGAGTAAGAGAGGAAGGAAATAATTGAATCCTACCAAACTTGCAGAAGATGAGGCCTTCCCTTCGAAGGGTTCACAGCCAACAGTAAGAGGATAGCACTTGGGTGCAATTTCTGCAGTCCACGAACGGCTACAACCTGTAGCTCCTCAGGCACGACCAGTGGAGGCTGCAACTTCAGCTACTCCCAGCTATAGAGCCTTGGATACACAGCAGCAGCACAATAGGAGGGAGGAGAAGTGTTCGGAAAAATGGTTATGAAGCATAGCAGGATATCTTTATACCCCAAGGCCTTTGCATGCACAACGGCACGTCGCCCCTTGATGTGTCACTTGTAGAAACCATTTGGTTTCCATGAGCAACACGTTTCCTATGCAAGCCCTAAGGCCTTACACATAAGGCATAAGCGTAGAAGCTTCTACCCATGTGTTGTGGCCAGCCCAGCATCTTCCACGTAACCAAACAAAAATTCCCAGAAAATTCATCACCGTAATTGACCAATAATTCGGCTGGTTCATTAAGCTTGGCATAAACACATTCAAATGGTATCAATTTGTCCTAAAATTTCAACCACAGACTAATTTGATAGTTTTATAAATTATGATGATTTTATTTTAATTTTTAGAATTTATTTTACACTAGGTGAAAAATCACCCAAAAAAATAGTCGCGTCGACTGTACCTTGAAATCCGTACGTCGAAAAATTCGGATAATTACATATTTGATTTCTCCACATTTTTCTGGAAATTATGATGTTCTCAGATTTTTATTTCGTTGTCGTTTTCCGGTGTCGCCCTGTGGGAGCGCGCACTTCGATGTACGACACTGGGGTAACGTTCATTACCACTAATTAAATCTATCTTCTAATTATCACAATTTAATAACAATCCTAAGATATTTTAATCAAATTATTCCTATTTTCTTAATTCTTTAAATTTCTGGGGCGTTACATGTTCAATCCCAAGGAAAAGAGCAAGACCTTCTGCCCGCTGGGCACACTTTCTGAGGAAGTACTTGAGGGTCAGAACGCTGGCCCCCAAGCATAAATCAAAATGCTGGACAAGGCAAAAGGCCAGGGGACCTTCACCCCCCTCTTCTTTTCAATCCTCTTTTGTGCTTTTTAGCACCTCTCCGTGGGTTCTCCACATTCCCTCCCCACATGAGGCATTTTATTTTCACCTTTTGTATAATCTTTACTCTTGCACTAGGCACCATGCCCCCTTTTGTGTCCCTTATTCTCCATCCCGTGCTCCTCGTGGCACAACTCCCTCCAGTGCCCCACGTGGCACATCTCCACCTAGTGCCCAACGCGGCACGTCTCCTTCCAGTGCCCCACATGGCACGTCTCCATCCTGCGCCCTACGCAGCGCACCCTCCTTTTTGGCCCCTCACGGCCTATTTTTTCTTTTTTTTTTTCTTTTCTCTCATCCGACTTATCTGGATTCTTTTCTTTCAGGGCATCGCGCCCTCCTTCTTCTCCCAACCCCTCCGGCCCCACCGGAGTCTCCAAAATCTTTCTTCCATTTCCTCCTCTCCATTTTTAAGCGGGTCCTTCGACCATTCTCGCATTGTTTTCGGGGCTTCAGTCCCCATGTATATTCTTAATTCCGAATAAAAAATGTAAATTCTTGTAGACCCCTGAGTCTCGCCCCAACGTAGGACATTCGTCCTTTCCGCACTTCGCTTCTCTTCATTTTCAATCGGGTCCTTCGACCCTTCTCTCATTGTTTTCGGGGTTTTAGCCCCCACGTGTCTTTTTAATTTAATAAAAAAATATAAATTCTTGTAGACCCCGAGTCTCGCCCCAGCGCAGGCATTCGTCCTTTCCGCATTTCGCTTCTCTCCATTTTCAATCGGGTCCTTCGACCCTTCTCGTATTGTTTTCGGGGCTTCAGTCCTCACACGTCTTTTTAATTAAAAAAAATGTAAATTCTTGTAGACCCCCAGTCTCACCCCAACGCTGGGCATTCGTCCTCCTTTTACCCTTCAAACTCTTATTATATTGAAAATCCAACAAAAAAAAACAAAAAAAATCTAAAAAAAAAAGATAAATATTTAGTATTGCCATGCCGTCGCCGCATTTCCGTTATGAGAACTCCATGCAAGGAGTCTAAAAATTCCCTCTCGAGTTATTAAGGTTTGCCCTTAGCACAGGCACTTACACACACTTCACAACGCCCCAAGCCGATTGCTCCCGGTAGACACCGTCACCGTCACAGCCACGCCTAAATGGCACAAAATGTCTGTTTCTCCTCCTGCACGGCCGAAGTTTGGGTAGTAGAGGTAGTCTGGGTAAGGCAACTAACCCAAGGCACTCCGTCATAAGAGGATGTCCTCCAAATGGGCAAATCAAAATGACCAATAAAATCAAGTCAAATGCATGTCAAGAGTGGCAAAGTCCCCGCGGAGATCCAAATGGACCCGGCCGTATGCATGCAAAAATCAAAATCAAATCTAGATAATAGGGCATGGCAAAGAGTGGCAAAGTCCCCGCGGAGATCCAAATGGACCCGGTCGTATGCATGTCCCTATAATCAATTGGTCATCACTCAAGATTCCAAAATAATTCAAAAGCCCCAGTGCTTAAATAAGACAGAACCTTCTGACGGTTGTGCCAAGGAAGGGAATCAAACCCAACTCCTCAAAACCCATACCAAGCTTGTCTTCAAATGTTCTTCCCTTCTCCCTATTTAAGACTTAGTCGCCTTTTCAGGCGTGGCTTTGGCAGTGGCACTGTTGATCAAGTGCAATTAGCCCGCGGGCACCACGTTAAACTGCACGCCCTACTCTGGGCATTTTTTTAATAACACGGGAGGTAATAAACGACCCCTTCGCCAGTCAATTTTCATAAACCTTAATGCCGCCATGGCATGACAATGTTTCAAAATCACAAAAAATCAAATATTCTCAAAACCTCATAAAAATTTAAATATTTTCAAAACTAAAAAAAAATCTAATATTCTCAAAATCCATAAAAAATCAATGTTCCAAAAACCCAAAAAATTCAAATATTTCAAAATCTCACAAAAATCCAAATATTTTCAAAATCCAAAAAAAAAAAAAATCAAAATCAAATGTTTTCGGAAACACCACAAAAATAAAAAATTTCCAAAACCAACAAAAATTTGAATACTCTGAAAAATTCAAAAAAATCCTCGATGGTATGGCACATGGCAAGCACTACCTCGTGCCTGCGTCAGATCGCATCAATTCTTCCAATCATGGGTTCCTCCCACCTTACACTCTAATATCTTTGGCCAAGTCCAATTATCCGCATGGTTCAAACAAATAAACCAAATGAGCTGTTTATGTAATGCTTTATTAATGCTCCAAGACATGCTTTGAATGAATGATGTTTTTTTTTCCATGATATGTGTTTTCTTGGCTAATGAGTTTTGAGTGCAGGATTCGAGTTACCTCATCCGGCGCAATCAGGCTGCTGCTGCCTTCACCATCCCTATCTGCATCTACTATATGTTATACCCTTAGAGCAACCAAGGACCTTGTGGCTTTGAAGAATCTGGGATTTGAGTTCCCCTCTATCAAAAACAATGATTATCCTAGTGGATCCTTAGCCGCGCAGATAAGCCGTTACGCTTGGCATGTGAGGACGACGGACCCATGCATAAAACCCCGGTCCTGACTCACCGGCGTAACAATATTATCCTTGGTTATTTTTTTACTCCCTTTTTACATTATTTTTCTTTTAGCCCAGCATACATGCATATTGAAATCACAGTGGAAAACCACTCTTCCAAACCAATTTAAGGGCCATTCACGCTCAAATTCCAAAGCAATTTGAAATATTCCATTCCGAGTCGAGTACCCAACTCCCTTTGTTGTTGCCTTCGGGCCGATTTCCTTAAGAATCATTTGTTTGGACTTATTCCTTTTATTTTCATTTCTCCCAGAGATCCACCTGAGACCCCCAATGGTGCAACCTAACGGATTGTGTCCTTAGGTACTTCCATTTTGCTAGAAGTTGATCTCTCCTTCTCTCTCAAGACCCACCCGAGGCAGTGGCAGACGCCCCTAATGGTGCAACCTAACGGATTGTGTCCTTAGGTACTTCCCCGATGCTGGAAGTTAGTCTTTCCTTTTTTCTTTTCCTTCATTATCCCTTTTCCTCTGTCCAAACACTTGCTTCTTTAGGTCCTCCTCCTGGTGGTGACTTCCATGGGTGTTGGGAAAAGACTCTTATCAGGTGGCAGTCACCAACGATTAAGCGTGTCTATTTTTCACTTTGACGTCTACTTTTCAGTCCACTTCGCTTCACTCCACTACGCTACGCTACATTTCTTTTCACTCCATTACACTACACTTCGTGTCTCTCCGCTTCGCTCCCCTGCAAAGCAGACGTCAAGGCGTGGCATCTGTAGACACGCGAATTTGGCCCCACCGCGGGCAAATTTTCAAGTTGCGCCGTAACGCCACAAATGGCCTTCTTTTGCCACGCAAGAGTGTAAGGCCCTCAAATTTCCGTCGCATTAATTGTATTTGTGTGTGTATATTTGTGCTTGTGTATGTATATACATATTTACGTACGTATTAATTAGTACAATTACGTGTGCTTGTGTTTATACTAGATGTAAATAATGCGTGTACTGAATGGTGATAGTATGGATACACTACCATATACATATTGCATGTATGTATGCATGGCATGCATGGTTTTCTGCATATTTTAGAGTTCTGGCCGAAGGCCAGATTGGCGTCAACCCCTAGCCGTTGAGGTGGTGTCAGCGTCCACCCATGGATGCCAACACTAATCCTGGCGTCTAACGATGTGGACGCCTATTTCTCTGACCTGTATGCGTTGCAGAGCCAGAAATTCCGGAAACAAGGGAGCTCACCCATTGGGGAGCTGTCCCTAACGGCTCTGAGAGCCATCTTGTCACCTTGTGAGTGGGAGAGAGGCCGCTCCCATATGTTGAACCCGGATCTGCCTTCCCCAGCCCTCTCTTCACCCTTTGCAAGAGAGAAACAAGAGGAAAAACCCTAGCTTCTGAGCTGTGAGGAAACCCCCTCTTTGCAGCCCAAGAATCCGAACTTCTGAAGCTGGATCCGGCCATCTTCCTCGACAAGAAGCTAGCTGGACTGAAGGAGAAGACCTCCCCGACGTTTCCTTGCTGTGGAGATCATCCAGGAGTCCGGAGGAAGGAGATCTTGGAGGACGTTTTGCACCTTCTTGGGACTGCCCAAGGAGGGCTTCACCAGTACTTTTGATCCATTGAAGCAATTTCCTAGAGGCAAGTGACCCTACCATAAGGTTCCCGTATGAGTCTAGGATGGTTTTAACATTTTTGTGTATTTTTCTTCGTGTCCTTGACCCCCAAATTCACCCCAACTTGAGAGCTCGGGTCTATGTTCTGCACAGATCTGCATTGACAGCAAGGTCACTGGACGCTGAGATTATGCTTGGCGTCCATCGACCATGCCGCTAACACTGAGTTAGCAGCCAGAGACCGCCGCCAAGTTCATCTGGACAGAACAGTGACCTGTTCTGCCCTTCCTATACAACTATTTTCAGTATGGTTTTCGTGATGAAGATATATGGTAACCCTATACACTATGTATACTGTTAAATGTGGTGTGTGGATGAGTGTGATGTGTGGTGGTGAATGTTAGAAATTATTCTCCCATGAAATTTCAAGCATGATTGTTGATAATCTTGCCAATCCATGTTTTATGATTAGGACTAGTTTGAATGCCCTAAGTTTTATCAGATCATGAAGATTAGTGGATCAGTATACGTATACTCAATTTTTGATAAATTGTCCATGCTTGCATAAATTGCTAATAAATTCGGTTGGTAAATAAAAAGGCATGCAAGATAGATTTGTGATGATCGATCTATGGTTGTATGATTTAGGGTAATTATGTATTCTCGAATCATGCATATAACAGTAGTCTCTGTTCAGACAGTAAGTTGCAAAAATGCATGATGGTGTTAAACTCCATATCGACCTAAATTGTGAATGGCATGCGAAATAGGTATTTGATTTTCTGTAAATTCTATTTAGCTCCGAAAAATCTGAAAAATTGAATGTATGACCTTGAACCCGAAAATAGCATGTGGTTAAATTCCAGGTCATTTGGACCAGTATATAAGGAGTTATGCATTTTTCCATGTGAAATGTAAAAATCTATGTATGTTATCGTAAGGTGGTTAGATATTGTTTAAACCCAACCTGATTGGTGAATTTACTGTGTGTTAAACTCTTGAAATCTGTAGTGCCATGTCAGGAAAAACAAAGATATGCATGTGAGTGAGAAAGTGATATGTGTAAAACCATGTGTAAAATCAGTAAAATGTGTAACTGTGCCAATGTGACACTGCTTCCGTAGAGGGCAGTGGAACTGTATCAAGGAAAAGTCCCCCTGAGAAAGTTCAATGTGTAAGTGACCCTAAGGGCATTAGGGAGAAATCCTGGAGGTGGACAAGTACCACTGGTTAGGGTGGAGACTTGTTCACCCGGTCTGCGCAGTCCAAGAGTCGCCATTGTAATGCCTAGATGGAGTCTATGTGTAATGTGATGTGTATATGTCCTTCTTTGGTGGTTTGGACTATATGTCACGGCACCTAAAATGTGAATGTGTAATGTGTAATGTGTATGTGTTCATGTGTTAATGTGTAAGTAAACGATGTAAAATGTGTATGCGTAAAGTGCAACCATGGGAATTGGAAACTTGTGTAAAGAAAATGTGAAAGTAAAAATGTGAGAATATGACATTGAAATCCATGTGAGACAAATCTGAAACCATGTGAAATCAGTAATTTCATGTTGTTATCATCATGTTTATATGTGCGAAGATGTCTAGAATTCATGTTAGGGATAATTGATGAGCACTCGTACAAAATAGCATGATTGGTTGTTCACATGGTATGTTTTAAACAACATTGTAGCTCTCATGTGTAGGTTTACAACCATTAAACCATGTGAAACCACAACTTAAAGCATGTGAAAATGTCTATGTATGTACTTAAGAACATGTAAAACCCATGCTGTTGTGTTTTCCTTTCATATATGCACAGTGTTCATGTTGGTAGCTCTCATGTCTTGGTTCTTTAAAGGCAAAATTTCACGAGTAAATTGAATATAGAGCATGTGATAGGTAAGTTTTATTCTTAGAAATCTAAAAGCATGATCCATGTATTAATTTGTAAAACTTTCATGATAGGTTGAAACTTTCAAATGACTAGCATGCCATATGTTGAATATTTGAATGTGCATGTAGAAACCGCCATGACTTATACGTGTATGCTATGAGTTTAGACTCACTCCTTGCTTCGGCGTACATGTGTAGTTGGTGACGTGGCACCGTTGGAGGAGACAGTGGAGACGGACTCCGAGCTCGGAGATTAGTCTTTGGTGTTCTTTGTGACTTGTGCATTTCATAGTATGTAATTTGAACGTTGTATTAGAGTTATCAGGAAAAGAATGTATAAGTGTGGACATTATGTATTTTAAATTTCAGCAATTTAAATTATGTGAACTTTTAGCTCTTAATGTTAATTGCGAATTTCATGTATGTTTAATGTGGATGATGAATAAATGAAGACAATTGTCTTTTACTTCTGCTACTCTGTTGTATATTCGCGTGTATCTCAGCTGTTCGTATTGTTTGGGTAAATGTCTCACTGTGAGGACTCTCGCTATACCGGTATAATGAGGGCCGTCACAGAGATTGGTATCAGAGCGACAGGTTGAGATTGCACATGAATATACCTAAGTCATCATCCCCATTGCATGCTAAGTATGTCCACACGTGTAGAAAACACTAATAAGAAGTGAAAGATAGATAGGAAAATGGTTAGAAAACTTAGTAACCTAGCTCTAATGTTGGCTGAAATTTATTACAGCCATGGCTTCGAGAGGTAGGCGTGGTGGAGCGTTGGCCCATGAGGACGAGCCGCGACGTGATGAGCAGGCGGAGCAACAGGCCCCTGCACCACGAGGCCCTGTACTTCCCCCACCGCCGCCTGTGGATTACAGAGTATTCATGCAATGTCTGGTACAAGCCATGCAGACGCAGGCTCATACCCAGGCAGCACTCCAGGTACAGTTGGAGGCCCAGGTAGAATAATGAAACAACTAAGTAGTTTGCTATTTAAATTGTATGATATTGTGTTTATTGTGTATTGCCTGTTGTTTAATGTAGCAGGCTCAGGCACCAGCTCAGGACCATGGTGGTCCTCCCATCATGGAGCGATTCAAGAGGATGACCCCACCCTCTTTTAAGGGGGAGAGTGATCCATTAATGGCAGAAAGTTTGTTAAGGGAGACAGAGAAAATCTTCCGAGCCATCAGGTGCCCTGATGAGGATAAGGTGACATTAGCCACCTACATGCTACAGGTAGACTTTTAATTTTGTATGTTTGTATGTTCTGCTTAAGATAGAATTTGTTAGTTGGTGCTTATGAAGGTGGATTGCAGGAGAGAGCGGATGTATGGTGGTCCTCCCTACTACGTACACGCTTTGAGGACGGAGCAGTAGACGTGGCGTGGGACGCGTTCGTGAGGCTCTTTCGAGCCAAGTTCGTCCCAGAGCATATCCAGGAAAAAATGGAGCAGGAATTTCTCTCCCTAACGCAAGGCTCCATGACCGTGCTGGAATACGAGGCAAGGCTTTCTGAACTTTCTAAGTATGCACCGCATATCGTAGAGGATGAGCGCAGGAAGACGAAGAAATTCGTGATGGGACTCAAGCCATCACTGCGGACGAGACTCGTGGCGTTTGACCACAGCACGCTGGACGAGGCCCTCAGTGCTGCCTGCAGGCAGGAGGGAGAAATGGAGCAATATCTGGAGGAAAAGAAGGCTTCGCAGAAGAGGCCGGCAGCGGCGTTCCAGCGGCAGGATAAGAAGAAAATGGTGTACCAGACACCGCAGCAATCCGAGACAGTCAACAACTCTCAGGTACCTTCTGTACGTTCCCCTGGTGCGAAGAAAGAGTGTCCCCATTGCGGGAAGACACATGGTGGTTCCGAGTGTTGGTTGGTAGCGGGTAGATGCTTGAAGTGCGGGAGCAGCGACCACAAGATCAAAGACTGCCCAAGACTTCAACAGGGAGCTCAACGTGGAGCGCCAGCCCCAGCAGTAGCGGCAGCCGCGCCAGCTACAGGAAGACCAGGAAGGCCTCGAGCCCCAGCTCGAGTGTTTGCTTTAGCTCGCGAGGACGCCGAGTAGGCGGAGCATGTCACCGAAGGTACAGTTTTGCTTTTAGGTGTGCACGCTCGGGTTTTGTTTGATACGGGTGCTACTCACTCGTTCATTTCCGAGCGGTTCGCTAGGCAGTTAGCCCTAGAGTCAGGCGTAGAGTCTGAGGATTTAGAGGTCCCTTGTCTGTGCACACCCCTGCGGGTACGGTATCGACTAGGAAGTGCATTCCGTCGTTACCTGTGTGCATTGAGGATAGAATCCTAGATGGGTGTTTCTTCTTGCTAAAGATGAAGGACTATGATGCTATTCTTGGTCTGGATTGGCTAGAGGAGCACTATGCGTTAGTGGATTGTCGTCGGAAGAGGATTGTTTTCCGCATTCCTGGTGAGGACGAGTTCTCTCATCCCTTGCCAAAGAACTTAGCGGGAAAGTTAGTCATCTCCGCCATGAAGGCGATGCGCATGGTGAACAAGGGTTGTGACGCATTTCTTGCCAGCGTTATGCTAGTAACCGATGCTGGTTCGTCACTGACTCTTGCAGAGATCGATGTGGTGCAGGATTTTCCAGATGTCTTTCCGATGACTTGTCTGGATTGCCACCGGATAGAGAGATAGAGTTTACTATAGAGTTGCTTCCAGGCACCTCTCCTATCTCGAAGGCCCCATATCGGATGGCCCTGCAGAGTTAGCCGAGTTGAGGAAGCAATTGCAAGAATTGCTTGATAAGGGATTCATTCGCCCTAGTGTTTCCCCTTGGGGCGCACCTGTATTGTTCGTCAAGAAGAAAGATGGGTCACTTAGGTTGTGTATTGACTATAGGAAGTTGAACCAAGTGACTGTGAAGAACAGGTACCCCTTACCTCGCATTGATGATTGTTTGACCAGTTGCGAGATGCATCAGTCTTTTCTAAGATTGACTTTCGATCTGGTTATCATCAGTTGAGGATTCGGAGTGAGGATGTGTCCAAGATGGCATTTAGAACCCGTTATGGACATTATGAGTTCTTGGTTCTTCCTTTCGGATTGACCAACGCCCCTGCAGCGTTCATGGATCTCATGAACCGGGTGTTTAGGCCGTATTTAGATAGCTTTGTCGTAGTGTTTATTGACGATGTGTTGGTCTATTCTCCGGATGAGGCCACCCACCGTCAGCATTTGAGGTTAGTGTTAGAGGTTCTTCGTGAGCACAAGCTGTATGCAAAGTTCAGCAAGTGCGATTTTTGGTTGCGCGAGGTTCATTTCCTCGGCATGTTATCTCCGGCGCTGGTGTTGCAGTTGATCCAGCGAAGGTCCAGGCAGTTATGGATTGGGAGGTTCCCAAGACCCCTTCGGAGATTCGTAGTTTTATTGGGTTAGCTGGTTACTATCGGCGATTCATTGAGGGTTTCTCATCCATCGCCGCCCCCTTGACAAAGCTGACCAGGAAGGGTGAGAAGTTCGTATGGTCTGAGGCATGTGAGCGTAGCTTCCAGCTATTGAAGGCTAAGCTACTTCTGCTCCGGTATTGGTATTGCCTAGTGGTCCAGAAGGTTTTCCATTTATACGGATGCATCTCAGATTGGTTTAGGCTGTGTGCTCATGCAGCGAGAGAGGGTAGTGGCTTATGCTTCTCGTCAGTTGAAGGAGCATGAGAGGAACTATCCGACTCATGACTTGGAGCTCGCAACAGTGGTTCATGCACTAAAGATCTGGAGGCACTATCTTTATGGTGTCAGATTTGAGGTGTTTACTGACCACAAGAGCTTAAGTATCTTTTCTCCCAAAAGGAATTAAACCTGAGGCAGAGAAGATGGATTGAGTTCTTGAAGGACTATGACTTCGACCTTCAGTATCACCCTGGAAAGGCGAATGTCGTAGCGGATGCTCTTAGTAGAAAGAGGTCTTCGCTCCAGCAGGATTGGAAGATGTTGGAGGATGCGGCGTACTCTATGACCGAGTTAGAGCCATCGCTGTGTCAGGCTTTTGTAGCTCAGTTATCCCTTAGATCCTCGGTTTTGGATGAGGTGATCGAGCAACAGGAAGCCGACCCTAGATTGTTAGAGTTAGTGGGTAAGGCGGGCATTGCTCGTGATGAGGACGGTGTGATTAGATTTCAGCACCGTGTTTGTGTCCCTGATTTGGTAGATGTCCGTGAGCATGTGTTAGCGGAGGCTCATAGGTCGCGATTCTCTATTCATCCGGGTAACACTAAGATGTATCAAGACCTGAAGAGATCATTTTGGTGGTCCGGCATGAAGAAGGATGTTGCGGATTATGTGTCTAGATGTCTAGTATGTCAGCAAGTGAAAGCCGAGCGGCAGCGACCATCCGACCTTATGCAGAGGATGGATATCCCGTGGAAGTGGGAAGCTGTCACTATGGATTCGTTTCGGGTTTGCCTCGATCTAGAAGGGGCAATGACTCGATTTGGGTAGTTGTAGATAGATTCTCGAAGACTGCTCATTTCTTGCCTATGAAGAAGAAGCAGTCAGTAGAGAGTTTAGCTAGATTGTATGTTAGTGGTATCATTAGATTGCATGGTGTGCCGAAGTCGATCATTTCGGATCGAGATCCGAGATTTACTTCGAGTTGTGGAAGGGTCTTCAGGATGCTTTAGGTTCGGAGCTGAAGCTCAGTTCGGCGTTTCATCCCCAGACCGATGGACAGTCCGAGAGGACTATCCAGACGCTCGAGGATATGTTGAGAGCGTGTGTTCTGGATTGGAAGGATGATTGGGAGCGTCATTTACCTCTTGTGGAGTTCGCATACAACAACAACTTTCATGCTAGTATTGGTATGGCTCCATTCGAGGCGTTGTATGGTAGGCCCTGCAGATCTCCTTTATGTTGGGAGGAGACTGGTGATAGGCAGTTGATCGGACCGGAGTTATATAGTTCAGGAAACTTCGGATAAGATCCAGCTTATCAGGAAGAGGCTTGTTGCGGCTCAGGATAGGCAGAAGAGTTATGCCGACAACAGGAGAAAGGATTTGGAGTTCGAGATTGGCGATCATGTCTTCTTGAAGATATCGCCTACTCGAGGTGTTGTTAGATTTGGCAGGCATAGCAAGCTAAGCCCTAGATTCATTGGCCCATATGAGATTCTCAGACGTTTGGGCAGCGTGGCATATGAGCTAGCATTACCCCCAGCTTTGGCTAGCGTTCACCCTGTATTCCACGTATCTATGCTCAGGAAGTATGTCCGAGATCCGTCTCATGTGATTAGTCATGAGCCAGTGGAGATCCAGCCAGATCTTTCGTATGTCGAGCAACCAGTAGCCATTCTTGACCGGAAGGTTCAGCATCTCCGGAACAAGAGTATTGCGTCGGTGAAAGTTCTATGGCGGAACTTCTCACGAGAGGAGGCTACTTGGGAGCTTGAGGATGCGATGAAGAAGAAGTATCCCCTTTTGTTTGAGTAGTGTCGTTCTAACTTCGAGGACGAAGTTTCTTTAAGGGGGAGAGGGTGTAAGGCCCTCGAATTTCCGTCGCATTATTGTATTTGTGTGTGTATATTTGTGCTTGTGTATGTATATACATATTTACGTACGTATTAATTAGTACAATTACGTGTGCTTGTGTTTATACTAGATGTAAATAATGCATGTACTGAATGGTGATAGTATGGATACACTACCATATACATATTGCATGTATATGCATGGCATGCATGGTTTTCTGCATATTTTAGAGTTCTGGCCGAAGGCCAGATTGGCGTCAACCCCTAGCCGTTGAGGTGGTGTCAGCATCCACCCATGGATGCCAACACTAATCCTAGCGTCTAACGATGTGGACGCCTATTTCTCTGACCTGCATGCGTTGCAGAGCCAGAAATTCCGGAAACAAGGGAGCTCACCCATTGGGGAGCTGTCCCCAACGGCTCTGAGAGCCATCTTGTCACCTTGTGAGTGGGAGAGAGGCCTCTCCCATATGTTGAACCCGGATCTGCCTTCCCCAGCCCTCTCTTCACCCTTTGCAAGAGAGAAACAAGAGGAAAAACCCTAGCTTCTGAGCTGTGAGGAAACCCCCTCTTTACAGCCCAAGAATCCAAACTTCTGAAGCTGGATCCAGCCATCTTCCTCGACAAGAAGCTAGCTGGACTGAAGGAGAAGACCTCCCCGACGTTTCCTTGCTGTGGAGATCATCCAGGAGCCCGGAGGAAGGAGATCTTGGAGGACGTTTTGCACCTTCTTGGGACTACCCAAGGAGGGCTTCACCAGTACTTTTGATCCATTGAAGCAATTTCTAGAGGCAAGTGACCCTACCATAAGGTTCCCGTATGAGTCTAGGACGGTTTTAAACATTTTTGTGTATTTTTCTTCGTGTCCTTGACCCCCAAATTCACCCCAACTTGAGAGCTCGGGTCTGTGTTCTGCACAGATTGCATTGACGGCAAGGTCACTGGACGCTGAGATTATGCTTGGCGTCCATCGACCATGCCGCTAACACTGAGTTAGCGGCCAGAGACCGCCGCCAAGTTCATCTGGACAGAACATGACCTGTTCTGCCCTTCCTATACAACTATTTTCGATATGGTTTCCGTGATGAGGATATATGGTAACCCTATACACTATGTATACTGTTAAATGTGGTGTGTGGATGAGTGTGATGTGTGGTGGTGAATGTTAGAAATTATTCTCCCATGAAATTTCAAGCATGATTGTTGATAATCTTGCCAATCCATGTTTTATGATTAGGACTAGTTGAATGCCTAAGTTTTATCAGATCATGAAGATTAGTGGATCAGTATATGTATACTCAATTTTTGATAAATTGTCCATGCTTGCATAAATTGCTAATAAATTCGGTTCGGTAAATAAAAGGCATGCAAGATAGATTTGTGATGATCGATCTATGGTTGTATGATTTAGGGTAATTCTGTATTCTCGAATCATGCATATAACAGTAGTCTCTGTTCAGACAGTAAGTGGCAAAAATGCATGATGGTGTTAAACTCCATATCGACCTAAATTGTGAATGGCATGCGAAATAGGTATTTGATTTTCTGTAAATTCTATTTAGCTCAGAAAAATCTGAAAAATTGAATGTATGACCTTGAACCCGAAAATAGCATGTGGTTAAAATTCCAGGTCATTTGGACCAGTATATAAGGAGTTATGCATTTTTCCATGTGAAATGTAAAAATCTATGTATGTATCGTAAAGTGGTTAGATATTGTTTAAACCCAACCTGATTGGTGAATTTACTGTGTGTTAAACTCCTAAAATCTGTAGTGCCATGTCAGGAAAAACAGAGATATGCATGTGAGTGAGAAAGTGATATGTGTAAAACCATATGTAAATCATGGTAAAATCGGTAAAATGTGTAAATGTGTAACTGTGCCAATGTGACACTGCTTCCGTAGAGGGCAGTGGAACTGTATCAGGGAAAAGTCCCTCTGAGAAAGTTCAATGTGTAAGTGACCCTAAGGGCATTAGGGGGAAATCCTAGAGGTGGACAAGTACCACTGGTTAGGGTGGAGACTTGTTCTCCCGGTCTGCGCAGTCCAAGAGTCGCCATTGTAATGCCTAGATGGCGTCTATGTGTAATGTGATGTGTATATGTCCTTTGTGGGTTTGGACTATGTGTCACGGCACCTAAAATGTGAATGTGTAATGTGTGTGTTCATGTGTTAATGTTTAATGTGTAAGTAACGATGTGAAATGTGTATGCGTAAAGTGCAACCATGGGAATGGAAACTTGTGTAAAGAAAATGTGAAAGTAAAAATGTGAGAATATGACATTGAAATCCCTGTGAGACAAATCTGAAACCATGTGAAATCAGTAATTTCATGTTGTTATCATCATGTTTATATGTGTGAAGATGTCTAGAATCATGTTAGGGATAATTGATGAGCACTTGTACAAATAGCATGATTGGTGTTCACATGGTATGTTTTAAACAACATTGTAGCTCTCATGTGTAGGTTTACAGCCATTAAACCATGTGAAACCAGCAACTTAAAACATGTGAAAATGTCTATGTATGTACTTAAGAACATGTAAAACCCATGCTAGTTGTGTTTTCCTTTCATATATGCACAATGTTCATATTGGTAGCTCTCATGTCTTGGTTCTTTAAAGGCAAAATTTCATGAGTAAATTGAATACAGAGCATGTGATAGGTAGGTTTTATTCTTAGAAATCTGAAAGCATGATCCATGTATTAATTTGTAAAACTTTCATGATAGGTTGAAACTTTCAAATGACTAGCATGCCATGTGTTGAAATTTTGAATGTGCATGTAGAAACCGCCATGACTTATACGTGTATGCTATGAGTAGTGTTGCTTGCTGAGTCTTTAGACTCACTCCTTGCTTCGCGTACAGGTATAGTTGGTGACGTGGCACCGTTGGAGGAGACAGTGGAGACGGACTCCGAGCGCGGAGATTAGTCTTGGAGTTCTTTGTGACTTGTGCTTTCATAGTATTAATTTGAACGTTGTATTAGAGTTATCAGGAAAAGAATGTATAAGTGTGGACATTATGTATTTTAATTTCAGCAATTTAAATTATGTGAACTTTTAGCTCTTAATGTTAATTGCGAATTTCATGTATGTTTAATGTGGATGATGAATAATTGAAGACAGTTGTCTTTTACTTCCGCTACTCTGTTGTATATTCACGTGTATCTCAGTTGTTCGTATTGTTTGGGTAAATGTCCCACTGTGAGGACTCTCGCTATACTGACGTGTGTTGGTATAACCGTACCGGTATAATGAGGGCCGTCACAAAGAGTGTTTTCCCCATATTTCTGGATATCGCCCATTCTTCCTCGGTGCTTCCCCAGGGGGGCAGTGCCCCCGCGGGGGTCTCTGGGGGCAGCACCCCCGGAAGCAAAATTCAAATCGCGTCCGCTATAGTGGACGCTTTTCATCGAACCGCCTTCTAAATCGCGTCCAGTATCCCGGACGCGATTCAGGGTTTGACAGTGGCCTGGAAAGTCTTTGCGCGTAGGCCCGTAATCATGATAAAATCCCTGAATCGCGTCCTTGTCAGACGACGCGATTCAGAGAGCGTCACGTCAGCAGACAGCGCATTCATGAGTCGGTTGCCTCGAAACCATGCAAGTCTTAATCACGTTCAGACGACCTGCCGCAATTCAATTCACGACGGCATGCCCCGACACGATTCAGAGAGACGGTGCAGCGATTCCCCATGCATGATCGACCTTCAAAATCGCGCCCTGCCGCTCAGACGCGATTAAGCCTTAAAGCGCGTCTGCTGTCCTGGACGTGATTTTGATCCAGTGCCTATAAATAGACCCCCGCAGGTAGAAAGAAGAAGGAACTCCCCTCTACCCTGGCGGAGCCCTGCCGGATTCCTCCCGCGACTTCCCCACGGCGGAGCCCTGTCGGATCGGCGACCCAACTCCTTCCACGGAGCCCGGCGTCGTCGTCCCCTTCTTCCACGCATATAGGAGCCAGGCGGGAGTGCTCCTCTTCCTCCTCTCCGTCCAACCGGCAACGCCGCGGCGCCAACACGCCATCCGTTTTGGGGAAGCACACACAGTCCCCCTCCTTTTCTATTTGCATTTCCACCTCCTCCGGGCCCCACGTGGATCTTTATATTTTCTTTTCCTCCGGGCCCCACACGCCCCATTTACACACACACATGCATACACACACCACATATTTAGGGGTTTTAAAAGCCACCACAAAAGGTGTGTTCTTTCCCTTCATTATGTCATTTTATTCATTTTTAGGATTTGTATACTGCACATCCGTCTAATCCGACTCTTTTTGTGTCATTTTTGTCAGGGTAATCAAACGAGGAGGAAACGCCCTCTAGCACGCCGGCCGTGCTTGTAGAGGAGAAAGGACCCACATCTTCCCCGCGCAATCTCCCCGCCAAAAAGGTACGTTCGCGATCACTTTCTTCCACCCGCACCCCTCGCGCGTGCATTCTCCATCGGCACCCTCGTGTGCCTGGCGATCACGATCTTTTTTTGTTTTATTGTCTTTTTCCACTTTTTCACTCCATGTCCATTTCCAACCACCTTTCCTTCCATTTTGCATAAACCACCCTATTTGTGGACTGTTCTTCGTCCATCCCTTAAAAAAAAAAAAAAAAGAGGAGCCGCGAAAAACAGTATCCACAAGTGGGACTATGGAATCGTTGTTTGACAATCAGGTAACGTCAATTATACAACATTTTGAGAGTGGACAATTCAGTAAACTCATTTTCTAATAAGTATCTGCATCATATCCCTAATGTCTCCACACAAGTATCTATGAGACCAGTTATCTCCATCATATGGATGGGCATACAGCACACTGGTCTATCTAGTTATCTCGATTTCTTTCTTGAGTAACATATGACTAGGAATGTTTAAGATCTGTTTAAAGAGGATAGGTTCTCATGATACCTAATTCTCATTGAACCCACCCATGGACATCATGATATATAAACATCATTATGTGCATGTAATATGAAGTGAGAAAAATGACATCAATATATTATCAAAAGAGATCATTGCAAGATTACAAGTCTCATCACTAATATGAGTTGGTTTGTATGGTACTCATAACTAGTAGTTTTATATAATCATTTCATGTGAATGAGCTATTGAAGTATTATGTGATATTTTATATAGTCATTTCATGTGAATGAGCTATCGTAGTATTGTGTGATGTTTTATATGGTCATTTAAGAACCCCGATAGTTAGATGTCATCTTTATTTGTTTATTGCACAAGTTTACATAATTAAACATGATCTGAATAAATCTAAAAAAATATAGTTTGCAAAAAAATAAAAAATTTTGTTGTGGTCGATTCGTGCCGGTACAGTATGGATCGATCCGGATTGTGCCAATTGGAACTCGACAAGGTCGACTCCCGCGAATCAGCCAACCTTGGAATCCACCAAGGTTGGTCGTATCGTGCGCACCGGCCATGTCAGATTTCTGCTAGCACGAGCCGGATCGAAGCATATCGCACTAGTACACTTCGACTCGGACGGTCCATTTAAATAATAATAATAATAAATAGATGAAGAAGATAAGAGGAATATTAAATAATAAAAATACTATTAAAAATAATATATTAACCTGTATCGACCGTGGTATGGATCGCAGCGCCATGATCGTAGACCATGCCACGGTCGGATATATGGAAGGCAAGATCAAATAGGCCCAAAAACTGGCTAGGGCCTATCCAAATTCGAATCGAGCCGATTCTGAATCGAATTCTAGGATCAGTCGAATTAACTATGGCTGATCTGATTCAAAATCGATCGTTTTTGTCTTCCATATATGGATAATAAATACTCAAGTACCAAACACAAGATGGATAGGGCCCATATTCCTTGGCGGGCTAGACGTTTGGATACTTAGCATTTCTCCTCTATATATATGTTTCCCTATTTGAAGACGGCATTATCTGTGACCCCAAAAAAGAGCCTCAGCCCTTTTTCTTTAAGTATCTACTATCCCTGGTTTCATTACTTCAATTAAAATTTGGCAAATGTTTAATGTTGTGACTCAACTATATAAATAATAGGACTTTCGACATGTTTAACTATTTTTAATTTCTCTAAAGTGGCCAAATAATTCTATTGTTACTTTACTTCATAACTTTATCACATCTATAGGTAATTTTAACAAGTTGGAGGGACAACAATTAAACTATGCATATTGTTAATTCATTGGAGGTGCAACGATTAAACTATGCTGAAAATATTTTTGCAACATTTAAGATTTGTATTGAGAGTGAGAAGCTTCGGGTTTCCGTGTAGGTGACCCGTTCTGTTGGACCCCTAGGCTCTTCACTGTCATCCCCGTTCAGAGAGGCGGGGTTCTTTTGCACCGACGCAAAACCCCCTCCCCCCGTCATCATCGCCATCGTGGAGCTTCTTCTCCGTTCTTCTCTCCTATTGTTGTTCCACCTCTTTGGAGATGGTTTTGTTTGAGAAACTTGTTTCTCAAGTGTTTTTCTTCTACTTGGTAGGATCCTTGTGCCCCAGGTCGATCAGAGCCCTTTTCATCGGTCTTGCCAGCGACATGGTCGTCAATCCTTTGGGAGATCGGTTTGTAGTCATTTGGTATCGAATTTTCCTTAAGATGTTCCTACATTTGGTTGTCTTGTCTCCCCCCTTCCAAGTCATGGTGTGCAGATCTATTGTGATTGTTTGGCCTTATTTTTGTCGTAGGTTTTTGTGTTCCCTTGCTCGGCCCTTCTACGGTGACAAGAATAGATTTTGCCATCTTGTTGTTGTTGCTATGACTCCCAACTTCTTATCCTGACGAGCAGCAGCCAAGGCCACATTTGCGCTGGTGAAGAAACACCGCTCTCCTCTTGGCTATCTAGGCTCTCTCTGCTCATCTTCATCGAGCTCCTCCCCCATATAGACGTTATGTTGAGTTACAATATATGTTATGTTGAGTTATAGTATATATTATATTGAGTTACGGTATATGTTATATCGAGTTTATGTATATGTTGAGTCATGTACATGTTATGTTGAGTCATGTATATCATATGTTGAGTTACAGTATACGTTATGTTGAGTTACATTATATGTTATATTTAGTTATAATATTGAGTTACAACAATATTATACTCAGTTATAGTACTGTAACTGAATATATATATAATATATATATATATATATATATAATGTAAGTTAACATAACATATATGATAACTCAATATAACGTATATTGTATTGTAATGATATAACATATATTGTAACTCAACATATCGTATATTGTAATTGAGTATCAAGTGTACTATAACTCAACATAACATATATTGTAATTGAGTATCAAGTATACTATAACTTAGTTATAATATTGTACAAAATAGATTGGTGCTAAAAGGACAAAATTTATATAAAAAGAGATTGGTGTCAAAAGGACAAAATTTAAAAGGAGATTGGCGTCAAAAGGACGAAAATCATCATTCGAGACTCATAAATACTGAAAAACTAAAAGTAGTGACTAGAAATTAAACCACACAAAAAAAATAAAGACTCTGCAATTTCTTATATTTTGCAGGCCATTAGAAAACAAGTATATCTCTCTGACAATGACTATTAATTAAATTTCTCAAAATTTTATTAAGAAGAAAATGGAGTGCTAAAAGCTACTTGTAGGATCAAGGAGCATATTAGTCACATGAAAGTTATGACCTTTTGAACAATGCGAAGATCAGCCCAAAGAATGAAGACAAAACTAAATTAAGGGACTGTGCGGCAAAAATAAATAAATAAAATCTAAGTTGGAGAGAGAAATTTTTTAATAATTACAAAGATAAACAATCCTAAAAAAAGATACAACGAAGTATGGATCGACAATGAATATCTAGACAATGGGGGCAATGATCTTCTTCGTTACTATCTTCTTCTTGATTAGACTTTTCTAGCAAGTAATATCGTTGACCTAAGTCTTATGGAAAATAAAGACGATAGTGGAATTTAAGGTTGAATCTTTTAAATGATAAATGAGAGAGCATTAACATTTAAAGTAGTAATAAGAATGTTATTTAGATCTTTAACATTTGACTTCACAAATTTTACAATTTTTTTATTAAAATCGAATTTACAGTGGACAATCAATAGCAATAATTCGAGGAAGACTAATACGCCAAGGAATTAGAGAATAAACTTGAGGAGGATTATTGCCGGAGATAAGTAAGTAGAATCAGACACCACCATTATAAGTCTGAATAGATCTGAACTTCCGAGGAGGTTCGTGGATACTCTTCACACAAAGTAATCTAAGACCACATACATCCGTGCAGTAAACTTCTCGCATTATATCTATGAAACATTTCTTCTTTCAATTCCTATTTCATTCTAATGACTTTTTAATACGTGATGACGACAAGGGCGAATAGGACACTTAACTATATATACACACATGAGTTTATATATATATATATGTATGTATACGTAAGAGTTTTATGTACGTATATATAAGAGATATATATTTATATGTATATATGCAAAAGTTTTACTTGTTGCACTTTGAGTGGTAGAACAGCTAACTGCCCTAAATTGCACAAATTGGTAACTCCAATTATTGCTAGTGAGGACATACATGGACACATACATTTTTATTTTTTTATTTTTTTAGGGTACTAATCTACTGGCGGAACTCCCCTTCACCAGATACCCGGACCCTCCCACCCCAACCTATGACGGGCAAGCACATAGATATACATTTTTTTTTTTAAATAAGAGGTCCTATGATCTCAACTAGGAGAGTGCACCCTCCCCCAGGAGGAGAGAATGGACCCACTCCACCAGCGAAATAACCTGGGCAGAAATTGGTAAGTATATAAAGAGTAAAAGTACAGCAAATCAGGGGCATACCCATCAGGACAGTCTAACATTCAGAAGGCCAGATTTGTTAATGAGTAAAGGCCCCTTACAAGAATGTGGGAGACAAAGAGTGTCCCAAAAAAATGGTTACTCCCTAAAGCGATTGCATGGTTGGCAAGTTTATCCGCCACTTGATTGTTTCCGGAAGAACATGAGAGATAGAACTAAAATCTTCATGTAGCAGATCTTTCACCATGCGCACATCTGTAAATTTGCAAAGATATGCATTTATTTTGGCGGAGAGAAGAGAAAGAACAAGTGGATCGCGAATCCGAGTAGATAGCAGAGAGGCGGACTCCAAGTAAGTTTGCCAGGCGTACATACTATATATACATATTATACATACATACATATAACAAAAGATCACATTTACAATCTAAGTTCAATGATGTGCATTTTTCATTTTCTAAAGAAAATTTATCCTGTCAAAGTTATCAACAGAGGGATAATTATACAGGTCATCTACACAAACAAAAAAAAAATATAAATGTACTCTTGATAAATGTTAAATATATGTCAACGATTTTATTAGCCATTGACATATACTTCATATGACAAAGATTATATTTAATCTCGATATATAATTATTGATAAATCTTATTTTTCTTATAGTGGTCGTGAATTAGATCGACAAAAAATTTTATGAAAAAAAGATCATAAACTTTTTAATAGGTTTAAGATGACTAGAGTGATCGTCCACTATGAAATAGGTATATCTCAGATCTCTAATTCTTAAAAATAAAATAAAATAGACCATCTCATTAACAACCAAACTTCATACACATCATGACAAAAGATATATAGAGGAAAAAGTACATATTTATCTTATTCATTGGGTGATACAGCAGATTAATGATAAGTGATTAAGTAGCAAGTAAAATAATTAAAAAATTCAGTAATAACCTCGGTTGAGGAGAATTCCGCAGCTCAAATCTTTACCCTATCTTGTCGTCAATATTATTATATTATTATTATTATTTTGGGGGGAGTGTTTCAACTCTTCGATTCCTGCGTTTTTCGGTCCTCCAGCTCCTCGTTTTTGCCTACGGATGTTGACTTTGACTTTGACTTTGACCAGTCAAATCAGGAACCCCAACAGCTGCGTCGGATGGCGACATATCATACCTACGAGCTCACGCTCTGACCACTTCAGAGCGTGTGTAAGATATGCAGCAAGTATGTATGAAAAAAAAATCTTTTTGCCGTCACCTGTAAAGATAAAACGCAAATAGAATGATTTGCTATATTTAATTATTTTTGGGATGGAAATTTATCCATTGTCCGTGATCGTTCTCACATAGTAGATATATATATAGATACCCGTCTCATATATGTACCGAAAAGTCTCACCATTATATGAAATCGGATATTGGACAGATACTTGAACAGTTTTTAATATTTTCTAGGTGAAAATTATACTATTACGATGATGTGTACGTAGTAAGTGTGATGTGATATGCTATTTTTTTTCCAATTAATTTGTTTATGAGGAGTTGTGAAGATATAGTGATCAAATAGAGAAAAGTAAAAGAAGTCCACACATGTACTTATATATAAATCAGTCATATGGAGGGTTAATAAACCACATTCTTTTTGTCCTTTTTCTAACCAATGAAATTGTTTGCCGATCAACTCACTTAGGTGGCATTTAATAACACTTATTTAAAATATTTAAATCTATTTTTTTTTATCTATTTTCTAAATTTAAACACTTATTTAAAATATTTAAATCTATTTTTTTATCTATTTTCTAATAAATTTAAATTTTAAAAAGAACTTAATATGTATAAGATATATGTTAAGGTGTTTGGATAACTAACTTAAATAATATCTGAAGTGGAGCACAATTTGTTAAGATACTATATTACTATTGAATAGGTTTTGAGTTTAAAATCTAAATTTTTTAAAAATATTCTTTTTGAAATCAATTTTTATAGATTGTCGCCGAAGCTGACAGGTTTCGGTTGGCGATCATCTGAGCTAGCGCTGGCGATCGCCAGAATGTCTCCGGATTTCGGCCGGCGTCACCGGAGCTGGCCGTCGGCAATCGCCGAAATTTGACGACTGTCGCCGGAGTTGGCCGCCGATGATCGCCGAAATTCGACGACTGGTCGGCGATCGTCAGGCCTTGTTACCAATTTAATCTAACAATAAATGTTTCTCTTTACTAAATCTATGTTGATATAGAATTATATTTCTATTTCATTCTATCAAATTTGCAAATATGGTTATATTATATAACGATGAAATAAGTATTACCCCTCCCTTTAAAATCTTGCAAAATATTTTAGCTTTTAATTTTTCACTCTTCAGTGTTAGATAAGGGTATTTTCATCCCTTTAACATCTATTGACAATTTTATCTGTACCTAAACATATATATTCTTTAAATATTGACGGCCAATTAACCGGAAGGATATGATCGATGATTTTTTTTTTTTTGTCAAGTATGAAGCATAAAGGTGTGATCCGAATTTGAAGGGTACATATATGAGAATACAGTGATTATGAGGAGTTATAGATAAACATGGCTAGATATATAATAAACCATAGGAATAGGGTTGTGAGGAAGTGATCTTCATCTATTTGTGGGTGGTATGTGTAAAACATGTGAAAATGGGCTAAAATTTTAAAAAATGACAGAAATTTTGAATTGTGTGAAAAGAAAAAAAAAAACAGTGAGTTTGGGAAACCGGCCCAAAGTGTCGTGTACAATAATATGTATCATACCATATGACAAGGCCGATCTGCTTCGGTTCAACGTTATAGCAAACCATGCACAGGAAGATGGTTTTCTATTGAGTTAGAGAAAAACAGAAACTAATTTAATTATAGACTTGACCGCGCATGGATATAAGTGACATTATACGCCCACATGATCGAACCTGTTTGTTTAATCAGCTAGCTGTTCTCTTCGTTTAATGTGTGCCTAGCTAGCTAGCTTTTTTTTTTTTTTTTGGTAACGAGGAAACTTGATCCCGTGTGATTTGTGGGCTCGGAGATTGATCTTCGTGAATTTCAAGATCAATATTTGGCAGCTCCTATTTCCGTATATCTGTATTGTTCTTACCTCACTTGACTGAAAAAATCTCGAATCTATACACTTCGAGGATGACATATAGATCAGGTAAATTCCCCCTAAGAATCGAACTTAGGACCTCCTACTTTTTAAACAAGAGTTCTACCGATCGACCCAAACTCTACACAATTAAGCCCACAGCATCGTAATATATATATATAGGTGACCTGTTGTACGATCTGTGAAGCTTACTCTGTACTAGATAGAGATGATCTCTGCGACAATCCTCTCTGGATATTGTAGCTACATGGCACATGTCCACAACATGTCTCCTCCTCAGCGAACAAAGTAATACATATAAGTATTATGAATTAATATAAGCTGCTGCCATGCCGATTTGATCAACGCATGCATCTAACATATATACAAATCCAACTCCGAAGACACATACTTGTCCTTTTTAAACCTCCCCCACCCCTTCTCCTTTGTTTATTCTTAATAGCTTCACATTTAGATGGATAGGAAAATTACTCGTTCAACACATTGTTGGTCCCTGTATTGATGTGCTGGTCTCACTTAACAGGAGCTTAATTAAATACTCTTGCGTCTATTGTCATATAATTGTTTATTTTTCTTAATTTGTTATTTATTCGTTTTAATGTTAAAGATGACAAATAAGATGTTAAGAGTGATAGATAACTTCAACATAAAAAGGTTATTTGTCCTCTCAGTTAATTAATACTCTAAGATTTGGTCATACCGTATAGATCGATCATGTCGTATTATCTATTACACAGTACGTGACGATTCGTATCTCAGTTAATTAATACTCTAAGATTTGGTCATACCGTATAGATCGATCATGTCGAATTTCTATTACACAGTACGTGACGATTCGTATTGTATCGATCGGCGACCGATTTTTAACTCATTTGAAAACCAAATAGGTAATGAGATATACATAGCACTTTTACATAAATCAGTCGATCAATAAAGAAAAATCAATCGATTGATTTTAAACTTTGACATGTTAGACTTCTGAGGATATTCACTAAAAAATCGGTCAACCGATAAGAAAATATCGGTTAATCGATTTTAATGTACCGTATCGACCGTGTCGGAACTCACAACTCTTTGACCGATTCAATACGGTCATGCCGCTGCGATATGGAGCGGCACAACAAATCCTACTCTAAGAGGGATATATACATCGTTTTGTGCATTGGTAATATGAATAATCATTCTATATGGGAAGTAAATATTTCTCTAAATTAATTAGCTGTCATGTCTTAGAGTGGGCATGTGTCCTGACATATTGGGACGCGCTTCTCATATTATAATGAGGTTTCAACTCCTCAAAAGGCTCAACGAAATGCCAAATATAACTTGGCATGATGCTCCATTGCATGTGATGTTTATCCGTATCTCTCGTTTGCATCTCGGATGAGGAGGGTTCCCTGACAATTCAGCATTAGTTAATTAATTGCTAATTGGAGAAGAAGTGCTTGGGAGGAGGGTTTCCCCAACAGTTCAGCACTTGTTAATTTATTGGCTAATTGGAGAAGAAGTAGTGCTTGGAAGGACCCATAGTGGATAAGGATGATCTTAGGAAGGATAGGACACCACATAGCTTTATATATGATTAATGCCACCCCTTATTATATTATTGAACTCACTAATTGTCATTAGAGGCTGTGATTACCGATCCGTCGTTTCACATGTCAAAAGCACAAAAAATATTGGGGTCTTTAATCCACAAACCGTTGAAGCACCAAAAATATTGGGGGCCTTCAATCCAGACTGTTGAAGCACAAAAAAATATTGGGGGTCTTTCACCACAAACGGTGGTGTGAAGCAGGGTTATGAATAAATAGAAATACTCCTCATTTAAACTTCTGCAGGGCACCACATTTTTGGCTGGCACCATTACATCTGTCCCATGTTTCTTTAATCCAGGTTCGAATGTTCTGTGGTCTAACTTTGTTTCAAGGATATATATTTAATGTTATACATAATGTGAGCTATCTCATGTTTGCAACTCTGGAGGTGAAAGAGGTCATAATTCCTATTTTTCTTTATTATTATTATTATTATTATTATTATTATTATTATTATTATTATTTGGGGCCATAAATTAACCAAGTTGTGATGGGATAAGTTGGTTTCACTTGTATATATGCATGGAGGGTGGAGAGGAGGAAATTTCGACCCTCTAGTCTAATTTGTCAGAGGCTTAGTTACAAACTCGGCTCTATAGGAGAAAGAAGAAAGTCTAGTTACCAAATAAAATCTAATGTGAAGTGCCACTAGCACCCAATCTATCACCCATGTAACTCGACATCAAAGTTAGGAGGAAAGCTCGAGGCAATAATGAGAGGCTCTTGAGATAATCCCTTGGTATGCACTAAGATAGGAAGCTAGTTCATGCCCATGTACCTTGTTAACCTGACAGACCTTAGTTCGATAAGACATATCTTCGACAAGCCCTTATCTAGACATCCTGTTAACTCAGTAGGTCATTTTACCTGGCGAAGCCTTTGGCTTGATGGAAGTAAAACGATCGACACTCCCTCTTGATATCAGTCAGCGGATCCCACATATACGATGGTTAGTCATGATGAAGTGGAGTTTATTTAAGGAAGAAGCTAATGGGTCACCCAAGATCACTTGCGATCATGCCCATAATCCTCATAATAGACATCTACACCCATAATAACCACTATCTAGGAGTTATGCCCATGATTTGGCCTTAACTGCTATCACATCGAACAAAATCATTTGGAAAGAGTGATCACCACCTTGGAATCTCAAAACCCCTCTACCTAAGGTAACACACATTCTGCAATCAAATTGGTGAAAAGTGATCTCGAATCAATTCTCATCTTATTTTGTGCTTTTGCCTTTTCTGACTTAGGTATTTCCCCTCGAATCCCTGTCCCAGGGCCCCTAATCCTCTGTTCATCTTTGCAAATCCCTCTTACTGAGCGAAGAGTGCTATCTTACTTACTAGATCCCAAGACTATCTTATAGTCTGCAACTAGGTTGGAGATCGTGCCTCTTCAGATGGCATATAAAATTGAAACATGGCCAATAAGTTAAAGTCTATCAAATGACTATTCAGCTAGATACCCTCTCTCTCTCTCTCTCTCTCTCTCTCTCTCTCTCTCTCTCTCTCTCTCCTTTACCATGAAGATAGATGACCCATCACATTACTTAAGAGAAAAGTACACAAAGTGGGTCGGGGAAGCATAAGTCGACCCCAAAACCCAGAACAAGAAGGTATTGTGCCCCAAATGCAAAGGCGCCAGAGAACAGGGTACATCACAGCCTTTCTGGGGGGAGTGAAACCAGGGACCTAAGGTCCTTTCACATTGGCTGAGGGGTAGGAGAAACACACACTACTGAACAGTACACAAGGCCGCCGAAGAAAGTCATCACACAAAGCTGACAGTCGTTCAACGGGGCTAGGCGAGCCCATGACCAGGAATCCCGTCGGAGAGCAGCTCGATGACGGCGGAGGAAGTAGGTGCTATCGGAAAACACCTAGGACATCAAATATCGTACAGAGTCACCGAAGATGAATGTCGAACACGATCTGCCGCAATCCAACAAGAGGGAGAAAGCCCACCAAACGACGTCAAAATGCAATCATATACCATTCATAGGAGGGAAACCACACAGAAATGATCAACTTAACTATACTGCTGTCGAACCTCCAAGTTGTCGGTGGAGCTTCCATCAACGCCGGAGAAGAAGCTCTCCAAGATACCGATGGACAACCAGCGGCGCTAGAGAAAACATCCTCCAATGGGAAGAGGAGACTCTTCCCAAAGGAGACAAAATCTCCCACTAAAGTGGGAGAAGCAAAACTACCCCCACCGGAGGGGGCCACCACGACGACGACGAGGACGACAATGAGGCGGGGGGGAGGGGGCTCCGGTGAGGGTAGGGAACTCCCTCCCCTCCGATTGGGGACAATGGCGGGGAGGCTGGGGCTTCACTAATAGAAACATTGAAAATGGAAAATTAATTAGAGGTCCTTGTCAGATGGTTAGACTTAATTTATAGTCCCTGTCAGAAGATCAGAAGTCATATGGTCCTTACTTTTTGTGTTGTTTAATTTCTACTCCATAATTTTAGTTTCTCAATATTTATGAGTTTTGGAAGACGAGTCGCCTTTTCAGCATCAACTTTTTCCAATTTGGCCCTTCCTTCTTCTACTCTTTCCCTATGTACACTTACATTCGTTACAGTTAGTGTATATATTGTTTACAGTAAGCCTTTATATCTCTTACAGAAAGCATTCGTATCACTTACAGTAAGTCTTCATATCACTTACAATAAACCTACATATCTCTTACAGAAAGCATTCATATCACTTACAATAAGCCTTTATATCTCTTACAGAAAGTCTTCATACTTATTACAGTAAGCCTTGGTATCAGTTACAGACTACAACTATAAACTTTTACAAAAGAAAAAAACCTTTATTTGTTTGCAAGTGCTAGGATTCGAACCTAAGTCTTCACAAACTCAACATGAGATACTCTTACCACTAAGCTACAACTACACTTGTGTTACAATATAACATATAATATATTTCATTAAGTATTGATATCATTTACAACAAATATCATTCCCTGTTACAATCTATGTTAAGTCTTGTTACAATAAATATCATTTCCTGTTACAATATACATTAAGCTCTGTTACAGTAAACATTATCATCTATTATAGTAAATATAATTCTCTATTACAACCTATGTTAAGTCTTATTACAGTAAATATCATTCCCTGTTACAATATGCATTAAGCTCTGTTATAGTAAACATTATCATCTATTATAGTAAACATAATTCTCTATTACAACTTATGTTAAGTCTTGACATTACTTATAGTATATGTTAAACTCAATTACAGTAAACATTATTCTCTATTACAATACATGTTTATTCTCTATTATAGCATATGTTAAGTCTTATTACAGTAAATATTATTCTCTATTAGTAACATACATTAAAATATATTATTCTTTATTGTAACAGAGCTTAATGTATATTATTAATGTAGGTTAGTGTATGTTATAAGCTATGTTACAATATATATTAAGTTATGTTACAGTATGTTATTATGTAACAGAGCTTAATGTATATTGTAACAGGGAATGATATTTACTGTAACAAGACTTAACATAGGTGTTAATAGAGAATTATGTTTACTATAATAGATGATAATGTTTACTGTAACAGAGCTTAATGTATATTATAACAGGGAATGATATTTACTGTAACAAGACTTAACATAGGTTGTGACGGACCAGGGTATTTATGCCCATTAAGGCTCCATATCCAGATCCGCCTCCCGCGAACGGACTGAAGTCTCGCAAGGGATATCTCACACAAGTGTCCAGTAAGAATATAAAAGACAACTACATAGTATAAGACACAAGAAAGTACATGTGCTCAAACCTGCATATAACAATTTACAATTGTCCCATTACATTATTACATGTCCAATTAAAAAGTACAACTACCTGGGGCATATCCCGAGGGAGCACGATCTCACACAACACTAACTACTACACTACTGCTGGTGATACAAGTCTGCTAGAACGTTGTTGCAAACCAAACACATGGCAAGTCCTGAAAGAAACTGTAGGGGAGTGAGCCTCAACAAGTCACAGGCTCAGTAGGGGCTACCCAAAAATAACAACAAACTACGGACACCTCAACCCTAGAGGGTCTCATTGGCAACGCCAATAGCCAAACCATTTCATGCTCACAACAATTGTATTTAAACTACAATTAAATAAAAACACCTTAATCAAACATAACCTTGGAAGGTAAGAAGAAGCTACAGGACTAGTCCCACACCACTAGTCCGCTCAACAACAGTAACGCCTAGGCCTCAAGCCTCACAGGCAAACCATAGTCACAACCAATCATTTAATCTATAAGCTGCACAAGCAAATCACTGCCTAGGTTATAAGTTTCACAGGCGAGTCTTAGTATGTGGGTAACAAGACTGCTAACCAAAAGCTAGCCCTTTATACCCCAAACCACAATATGTCGAAAGCCACACACAGAATGGTAGGGTTGGCTACAACGGCTAATCCTTCACACACGAAAATCATATACGGAAGCTTACTCGAGGAAGGTAAAGCACATTGAGTGGAAGGTCACACCACACGACCTCCACGAAACACAGTTCCACGTCAACACCAGAAAAGATTGGTATACGATGTACCACCACAAATCATTACCCACATAGGGTACATGTACCTACTACCACAAGGTACCAGCACGGAAACCACAAGTAAACCAGTGCCGTAATAGGGCACACCATAGCGAGCTAAACCACATTTGGTGAATCAACACTCACCAACCATAACCAAAACTGTGCCACCACTCGGGCACACCACAAGCCACAACCGCAGTCACAACTATTCCAACACCAGGGCACACCTCGAACGAGTCAAACCTCAACTACGAGTCACAAACTCACGAACCACAGCTAGTGGCAAAGCATGAGTCGGAAAGGAATGGCGCCACCACACGGGAACAGACTACTGGCTAATCAGGCCAGTATCCAACCCAGACAACACAACACAAGAACAACCTCTCAGTCTCGCAGTCACGGACGAAAGGTCCAACTGCCACTCCACGAGAACAAGTCAAACAACTTTGGAGACCAACCAACACCACACCTGTAGAGACACAGCTGCAGGTCCATGCCTGACACCTCTAGGGTCTCTGGTCGGAGCACCCTAAAGTGAGGCACTAGAAAACAGGACTAGCTGGGGACCAGTGTCGACTACTGGTATCCGTACCCCCAACTACGAGCGCGCTACAAGCGACTAAAAACAAGCTCTGGGAAGTCTTTGTCCCACTTCCGTCTTTCCCTCAGCCGAATGTACTACTCAAACACAGGAGTGAGGGTGTCCAAGAAGACGACATAGACCTCGACGGTACAACACAAGTACCGGGACAAACCCGAGCACAACAAACACACATGCCTAGCTCACAAAGAACCTGGGTACCAGACTAGAGAGGCATTCCGGAATAGGCGCCGGACCACCACACTCGGCTAGCACAAATCACGATATATATACACAAACACTTTCTATTACCAAATACGGTACATAAGTTAGGAATAGCTTGTTCCAGTCACCTTGTGACTTACAAGCTAACCTACACAATCACACACATAAACCATATTAATAATAACACCACAGCCTGTCATCAGTCACCTTGTGACCTCCACTGCCACACTAAACACAGTACACGATAATCACGTAATAACCATACTTATACTTTACTAATTATCCATCGAGGATAACTTATAAAAGATCCTAAAGGATCAAGGCTAAGTTCAAATGTGAACCTCACTGCCACAACACCATGGACTAACACAATAATTAAGATACAATCAACACAATAACGTACGATGTACCATGCACACACAAACCACATGCACGGCATTCAAACCACGTAGACACCACGTGTATAATACACCAACCAGATGCACCACACGTCATTCATATAAACAACATGTCCAACACATGGACAGCACGCTCCAAGAGCGCTACAGGTGCCAACGCACCACACATACCACATAAACACTAAACCGGTTACGTACATAACACATTAACCACATAAAACATGCCCACCTCGTGAGCAACACTTGGCGCTCATGCAGACGTCGCCGCTCAACAGCGGTAACAAGAACGCGACCACCAGGGCTGTCGCGTTCAGAACGCGACACATACCCCTGTCGCGTTCATAGGCAGAAAACCTGTGAGCGCTTGGGCCAATGGCCGACCCACCAAGCCTCGCAACATGCGTAACACTTGAAACTCAAACTCATGGGCCACACATCGGCTACCAAACCTATTAAATACGGATCCACGATGATCCGAAAAATGTGCGACGTTACATAGGTTGTAATAGAGAATTATGTTTACTATAATAGATGATAATATTTACTGTAATAGAGCTTAATGTATATTGTAACATGGAATGATATTTACTGTAACAAGACTTAACATAAGTTGTAATAGAGAATTATGTTTACTATAATAGATGATAATATTTACTGTAACAGAGCTTAATGTATATTGTAACAGGGAATGATATTTACTGTAACAAGACTTAACATATGTTGTAACAGAGAATTATGTTTACTATAATAGATGATAATATTTACTATAACAGAGTTTAATGTATATTGTAACAGGGAATGATATTTACTGTAACAAGACTTAACATAGGTTGTAATAGTGAATTTTGTTTACTATAATAGATGATAATGTTTACTGTAACAGAGCTTAATGTATATTGTAACAGGGAATGATATTTATTGTAACAAGACTTAACATAGGTTGTAACAGGGAATGATATTTGCTGTAAGTGATATCAATACTTAATGAAATATATTATATGTTATATTGTAACACAAGTGCAATTGTAGCTTAGTGGTAAGGGTATCTCATGTTGAGTTTTTGAAGACCTGGGTTTGAATCCTAGCACTTGCAAACAAATACATGTTTTTTTCTTTTGTAAAAGTTTATAGGTGTAGTCTGTAACTGATATCAAGGCTTACTGTAATAAGTATGAAGACTTTCTGTAAGAGATATAAAGGCTTATTGTAAGTGATATGAAGGCTTTCTGTAAGAGATATGTAGGCTTAGTGTAAGTGATATAAAGACTTACTGTAAGTGATACGAATACTTTCTGTAAGAGATATAAAGGCTTACTGTAAACGATGTATACACTAACTGTAACGAATGTAAGTGTACATAGGGAAAGAGCAGAAGAAGGAAGAGTAAAATTGAAAAAAGTTGATGCTAAAAGGAAGACTCGTCTTTCAAGACTCATAAATGCTGAGGAACTAAAAGTAGAGACTAGAAATTAAACAACACAAAAAGTAAGGATTATATGACTTCTGATCTTCTGACAGGAACTATAAATTAAGTCAGCCTTCTGACAAAGACCTATAAATAATTTGCCCCATTGAAAAAAAAAAATAGAGCTTCCCACTCTAGAAAGTTTAGAGTAAGAAGCTCTCAATACAAGCAAAATGGTTCCCCTCGGTATCATGTGTAGGCACTTAAAGTGGCACCTTATATGAGAGTGACAGGAGCCGACATAAGATAAAGAGGTGACAACCATATATGTACATGTCCATTGTGAACATTCTTGGACTGCGTCTTGTTATTTCTATGTACACCAATCACATTAACATGCGATTGCTATGTTATCTTTTGCTGCATTGAGTAGGTGCGCAGCAACTATTACTCCAACAAAAGTATTCTTAGCCGCTTCTGATAAAAAAGGTTCATCTGCATCAGCTAATTAATTTCTTAGTATCCTCATAGATAATATCTCTCTTCTCATCATCATAGCTTTTCTAAAGTCTTATTACCTCCTTTTTGCACCACTACTTCTCAACTAATTTGTTTCTTTCGTTCTTTCAAGAACTGAAGTGAAAGATCAAAAACTCAATAAGCTTCAACTTTTTATTGATAGTGTGGGATTTGAACCTTAGTCACTTAATTTGTTTGATAACATCACGGTGGTAAGTGAGTTTTGGACGGAAACAAAGAATAAAAAAAAAAGAGGAGCAAATAAGGTCAATGTTCAAAGCCTAAGGATTCTGGTACAGTGAGTTTTGGACGGAACTATGATCAGGGATTAAGTCATATACATTAATTAAAGTAATTAAAACTAAGAAGATATGCATCTCCACTTATAGATGAACGCCTATTCAAACTAATGTCATTTAAGAACGAAACAACATAATAATTTATAGCTATTTACCTAATCCTACCAACTCCTCTCTCTTTTTTTTTTTCCCACATATACCTAATCTATTTATGACCCTTTTCTTTTCCTCCCATCGAGGGCCTCACTAAAGGAGAAGCCAAATGAGTGTCTTGCACACCACATGTTTGCATTTTTCTTCGGAAGAATTCGTAATATTTGTTGCATACTGCCGAGTGTGCTAAAGCTGATGTAGTAATTTGCTTAATTAAAGATGTGTCTCATTTGATGTCTTATCACATCTATATAGATCAAATAATATGAAAGGATGAAATAGGTCACATCAATCTTGTTGCATATGCATGTATATATTACTCTCTTTCGAAAGATCGGCTTTGGGTTGTTTATTTTGTCTTAAAAAATGTCATAAACCTCTATAAAAATATTGTATGTACTGTATGACATAAAAGATATATACCATTCTACAATATTTTGTAATATTTTTCATCAAACACAGAATGACTTCTATGCTAATTATTTTCTGACCGTGGTTCATCCCATAAGAATTATCGTTGAAAATATTCCTCTATATATACGCTCCCTTGTTCCCTTCTTCCTTTCACTATGGAAGAGACTTGAACACATGGACGTTTTTTTTTTCTTCCCCTTTTTGAATATTACACCCTAGTGGTCAAGTCATCAGACTAGCCACCACACATAAATCTCACGTGTCCAGAGATCGATCCGATGCCCCACCTCCAACTCCACGTATATTCACTGCGTTAATATGTAGAGATTAAACACAGAGAGAATAATTTAATGTACTTGAGTTGTGTACTTTTCACTTATATTTCTCCCTTCTCGTTGAAGATGTGTATTATGTCATTTTTTTATTGATCAATAAGAATGAAGAAGTACAAATAAAAATACAACTCAAGTACACTAAATTCTTCTCAAACACAAAAGACTTGGTTGAGAATAGATGATTGAGGACAAATAGGTGAAGAATCAACATGTTGAATATTTTTACTATATATTTAGGCAGAACTATAAGGTTGTGGGAATGTCTGGAATATAATGTGGAAAGATGGTTCAAATGACATTAATCTCTATTCACATATTGTCCTTGGGAATATTCCCTCTCTCTCTCTCTCTCTCTCTACACACACACAGCGGGCAGCTGACCCAGTTCCCACAATCGTTTAAACAAATATACATGTGACCATCCAATTAAGCATGCATGGGGACGGCCTGCTTGATGGAAGCAGTTACTAATCCAAATTCTAAACAGTACATGTCGGTGCTTTGGATTTTTTTTACTTTCTCTATTAATTTGTTTAAAGAAATATTTAAAAACTGTCCAAAGTAAGCAAGACTGTTCAATACCTATCCTCACCTGATGACGGATCCACTCACCACATGACAGTAGTATACTATGACAGTAGTATATTATGCTATTATATCACGAGGAAGAGTATCTGACTCTAAACTTTATTTAGGCAGTGTTTGAGATTGATTTTGAAAAAATTGAAATCATCAAAATCTGTTTTTGCATGAAAATTATCAAGACATTTTTATGTCTCGTCGTCCGCATCTTTCGCGATGTGGGCGACGAGGGTTTGTGTCCACATGGAAGCTGCAAAAAAGAAAAAAGAAAGAAAAAAAATCTTCCCACCCCTTAGTTAGGCATGGTGACGAGTTCGACCTCGTCGCTCGTGTCTAAAATCTTGAAAAATAAGTGTAGTAGAGAGAGAAGATGATTGCAGTCTCTATCTCTTTCGGATAATATGCAAAATGACCCCACCCTGCAATCAGATGTCGCCCGGTTTGTTTCAAAATTACGAAATAAATTTTGTCAAAGATTTTACAATCTAAAATTTTATAAAGCCGTTTCCAAACAATGCCTTAATCTCGGACACAAATACTATTATATGTCTTGTTGGACATCTGTCGAAGTATGGAAGAGAACCCCGTTCGTACGTTATGATAGATTCCAGAAACTGTGAAGAGTTGTCTTCCACCACCTTCCCACTACAAACCTATAATAAAGTTGGCATGTAATGCCGAAGTAGGTGGTGGACGCTTTGTTTCATTGCCGTGTAATGGATCATTTGCATGTTAAGTGTATTATTCCATATATATATATATATGAGGAAGCTTTCAAGAACTGGACTAGTACTAACTCTTGTATACTATCAATTGGTCTTACCACCGTAAAGCTCTCCCCCCTCTCTCTCTCTCTAGGAGCTGTTGCGTGAAGCATTGGGTTCATCTTTCTAGAAGCTTGGTGTAGTATCTTGAATTTTTTTTAAAATTTAAATAAAGAAATTATTATCACATATGCGAGAAATTGTAAGAGACTTCAATGAAAATTTATATTTAAGTACTAAATAATTTTTTTATTTAATGACCTGAATATGACCACTTTATTAATGAAAAAAAGAGGCACAAGCCATATACAAAAGAAGTGGCATAAGCCAAGCATGATAACAACTTAAAACTCTATAGATGACTTATCTTAGGAATATGTATGTCGAAGAATTAATAGCACGAAGACGCAAGCTCAAGTGATGGAAAGAGTACTCAATATCATCATCTTCTGTTTCTTTACCAGAGGCGTCAAATTCTAAATTTTGCTCCAGGCTTGAAGATGTTCTCAACTTTAGTAAACTTGGCAACCGAACTATGTACCATCTATCTACAATATTATCTTATGGATCTAGAGTGGGTAAGAGTATAGATGGAAGATGGATGGTACAAGGTCGGCTAGTGTACAAGGTTGGCAATTCTTTAGACGACGGTTTCTAAACTATTGTCATATGAAAACCATCGCGGCCATGCTTTCAAGCCATTCTACATTTTTATAGACGGTAGGAAAATCGTCGGCCACTTATTTTTTACATTTCCTAATATCAATATGTTGACTTTTTTGTCTCGAGAATATAATTCCAGACGGTTGGAAAACCGTTGGCCATTCAAGCATTTTTTTATATTATTTCCTTATATTAATATATTGGCATTAATTTGTCACCAACAAGATATATATTCACATGTTTCACTAGTCTTTATCATATGCATATATCCACAAGTTCCATTCACTGCAAGATACACATTCATATATTTATTTTTGTAAAAAAGAAAAACTTACAATTATATCCAAATGTCTCAATCCTTCTACACAAAATAAATAAGATATGCATCTCTCTCTCCCCTCCTCATTATAATGGTTCGGATTCAACATTAGCAGAATTACTTGTAATCCCAGATGCAGCAAATGCTAATGCTGGAGGAAATTAAATGCCAATCTTCAGAAGCTGAACCAGCAGGTGATCCCTTGAACATGCGCATGAATGCCTGCCCCCACCAGTGGGATCCTCCTGCTGGTTTTCCAGTTGGAAGAGGAATGGCGTCCCATGCCCATGAGCAGGTCTATTTGGCTGCCATTTATGAAGTGCAACATGGGCTGCGGGTGCATTGAAATCCTCAACAACAATAGAATCTTGTGATGCAAAGATAGCGGCAGCAAAATGCAGGTGCTCATCTCCATTCTTCAAGACATCAAGACCTGCATGGAAGGGTACCAATTCGACACCAAATCAGAGAGAGTGAAGGACATCTTTAGGCGTTTCAACATCTCCATCTAGTTGACTTTCACATTGTTGTTCCTCTAGTCTTCTTTATTCATAGTCCATAACTTGTGTGGTCATGAAGTGTCTCATTTTGTGATCCTAATGTTGAGTACGGTGGAGTGAGTATGTTCTACTTCTGAGGTGGGGTACACTCTTCTGTCCTTCATTAGGAGTTCACTTCCTATGTACCATTTTTTTGGTCATGGGGTCTTGTATATTATCTACTTTTCGTTAATGGAATTATACTTACCAAAAAAAAAAAAGATAGCGGCAGCAGGCAAGTTGCAGCACTCTGAATGTGGAACAATATATACGGTTTGATGATCTCCTTTGGATTCCGAAACTTGTCTTGAAAATTAAAGAAAAAAGAAGTTCCAGGAAAGTTAGAGTTTATTGCATAAGAAAATGAAGAAATTTACCCACTCTAGCACAGACAACAGCATGCTATATATACACACTAGTTTAACAGGAGAGTTACATAACTTCTGGCCGACCGTTTCTTTAGGTGTGGGACAGTTAGCAGCTAGAGGGTGCCTGACCGAAGTAAGAAATTTGGTCTTGCATGTGTAGCACGTCGTTGCACCTATATGAAATATTTTAAGAGAATAAAGATAAATAACCATAGCACTGAAGCAAATTAATAACAGCTTAAAAGGTGGGGGAAAAAGCTAACTGCTATATCCGGATCAGAAATTGTCAATATATCAATTGTTCCTTCATATCTGATGTGTAACATAAAACATTGTTTGCAGAAATGGCTTCTTTCCATCGCTGCTTGTACCTGAAATTAATAATATGGACATGACAAAGCACAGAGTATAAAAGGGTGCATGGTGCACACATTGAACTAGCAATTGATCACAGTACCGGGAATAAACATGTAGCATATAGAAACTGATGAAAATTGAGACGTAGATAGCAGGAGCAAACAGAAACTATCAGTTCAATATTACCGCTATTTAGAAAGATCAGAAGTATGCAAATTATGAACCAAAGCGCGATGTCGTTTTTTTAAAAGTTGTTTCCCCCCTATCACGGTGCAATAGGATGATGACGAACTCCTTCCAAAATACGATGAACAGACAAGTACAACGGGAAGTTGCACTCCAATCACACCGTCGGATGATAATGGGCCGGTTCAAATAACAGCCCAAACAGGTCTAATCTCCCCAAGAAAGGCTCAAAACGCAAAAATAAGAAGTAAAAAGGTGCCAAGTCAAGCCGGCTGGACCGCGTCATCACACGCGCCGCGCCCGCCCAGCCCTGCCCGGCCCGGCGGCGCGCGTGTGTGATATGGTCTAGCATACCTCCACCTTTATCTATAAGACATAGTCCTATGGACACTAGGGGTTATGAAGCCCTTAACTCCTTAGGGGTATCTCATGTGGGACTAAAGACCCCACATATAAAGACAACCCCACACAAGAGGACAACATAGCACAACTTTTGAGGTACCTTTTATTCTATCAACTTTGAGTTTCACCTTTCTTTTATAAAGCCCCTTCAACACCTTTTATTTCCAACATTCCCCCACAAACTCAAGGTTTGATAATGGGGAATAAACAGAAGAGGATAAACATACCATGCTTTCAGTAAAAGGTACCTTTCGGGTTTGAACCTTCACCTGAGTATTTTCAACTTTACCCTCACAGAATCGAAGTGAATTAAATCTTGAACTTGATCTTTTATGTGAGGATTACTTGTCAAAAAACAACATGATATAAGGCTTTTTGATAGCAATCTATAAACTTGGCGCTTTAAAGGCCATGCGCCCAATCCTGTATCATAAGTACATTCAGAAACAACCCAGTTCCTTTAACTGCGGCCCACAGTAGTACTCATTTAGGTGGGCTTCTCCAAGGATATACTGCTAATATCCTGCCTTACTAGGCTTGAAACCCATTCAGAGTAATGAAACTCTTCCTATACAGCAGTTTCAGGCACTTGGTCAGGTTATCAGGGGATAGACACAGATTAATGTATTAAAATAGTAAGTGCCTCCAAATTCTCTCAGCAGATTGTTGTTACCACATTGAACCTACTTTGTGGGGTCTCCACTCAGATAGGTTGGGTTGCCTCTGCAGGAGAATAAATGATGGGTTTCAGTCCCATCCCCAACCTGAATTTCTGGACTTTCTTTTTATCAAGTCCTTTAGTCAGAGGATCAGCTAAATTGTCATTGGTACCAATAAAATCTACAGCGATCACTTCCTGAGACACTAAATCCCTTACAGATCTCAATTTGATTTGGATGTGTCTCCTTTCCTTTTGGTTGTACTTTGAACTCTTGACCTTTGCAATTGTGGTCATGTTATCACAATGCACAGAGATCGCAGGAGAAGGCTTACACATTAGGGAAGTTCTGATAGAAGACCCCTAATCCACTCAGCCTCCAACCCAGTGGTATCCAAAGCACACAACTCAGCCTCAAAAGTAGACCGAGATAAGATGGTCTGTTTAGAAGACCTCCAGGTGACTACACCACCTGCCAGAGTAAAGACATACCCTGAAACACCATTACTCCATGAGTTTCAGCTATCCAACTTGCATCACTAAATCCTTCCAGGACAGCAGGGAATCTCCCAAAATGCAAGCCTAGGGCAATAGTACCTTTTAGGTACCTCAAAACCCTATCTAGCCCATCCCAGTGAGTTTGGTCAGGATAGCTTGTGCATCTACTAAGTTTAGACACTGCATATGAAATGTCAGGCCTAGTACAATTAGCTAGATACATCCGGCTTCCTATAACCTGAGAATATCGTAACTGAGACACAGGAATCCCACTCTTATTCTTGCAGAAGATTCTAGAAGGATCATAAGGAGTGCAGATTGACTTGCAATTCTCATAGCCAAATTTCTCTAAAACTTTCTCAACATAGTGAGATTGAGAAATTGCTATTCCATCGGCTGATCTAGTAAGAGTCAGCCCCAGAATTACATTTGCCTCATCCATGTCCTTCATTTCAAAACTGCTATTTAAGAATGACTTAGTCTCATTTACTATTCCCAAAGTGTTGCCAAACAGCAAGATATCATCTACATATATGCATAGAATTATACATTCATCACCCTTAACTTTGTAATAAACACATTTATCGAACTCATTGACCATAAAGCCAAAAGATATGATAGTCATATCAAATTTTTGATGCCACTGTTTAGGTGCTTGTTTCAAACCATACAGAGACTTGACAAGTCTGCAAACTTTCTTTTCACTACCTGGAGCCACAAATCCTTCAGGCTGATCCATATAAATCTCTTCATCAAGATCACCATTAAGAAAGGCAGTCTTGACATCCATCTGATGGACTTTCAGATTATATATGGAGGCTAATGCTATAAGCACTCGGATTGTGGTCATCCTAGTGACAGGGGAATAAGTATCAAAATAGTCTATTCCCTTAATTGTTTGAAACCCTTGGCAACAAGTCTGGCTTTATACTTTTCAATGGTTCCATCGAATTTAAGCTTCTTCTTAAAGACCCATTTGCATCCAATGGGCTTTGAACCAGGAAGAGGATCAACTAACTCCCAAGTACCATTAGCAAGAATGGAGTCCATATCACTCTTAATGGCATCCTTCCAATGCCTTGCTTCGGATGAAGCCATGGCATCCCGGAAGGTTGGGGGGTCACCATTGATCTGGTAAGTGACAAACTCACTTCCAAAATCCTTAGCAACCTTTTGTCTCTTACTTCTCCTTGGTTCAAATTCTTCTTGATCACTGGAATTAGAAGAAACTTTGGATGCAACAGCCCCCACATTTGTCATTCTTTCCACATGTTCTGGAATAGAATCAGATGTAGAGGCTACAGTCTCAGAAGACAGATGTTGAGGTAAACCAGCCTTCATGGGAAAGACATCTTCGAAGAACGTAGCATCACGAAGCTCGACTATGGTGTTAACATCTATGCCAGGAATTTCTGATTTAATAACTAGAAACCTGTATGCATAGCTGTTTTCAGCATAGCCTAGGAAAACAGCATCAACTGTCTTAGGTCCCAGTTTCTTTCTCTTGTGCTCAGGGACAAGTACCTTTGCCAGGCACCCCCACACTAGAAATTTCAAACTAGGTTTCCTACTTCTCCAAAGTTCAATTGGACTGCTATCTTTATGTTTTAGGGGAACATGATTCAGAATAAGATAAGCTGTATTCAATGCTTCCCCCCACATATACTTAGGTAGTCCCGAACTCTGCAGGAGAGAGTTGACCATGTCAATGAATACACGGTTCTTCCTTTCTGCTATCCCATTAGACTGAGGAGAGTATGGGGCAGTTGTTTCATGAACAATGCCATGTTCTTGGCAAAATTCCACAAACAAACTAGAAGTATACTCTCCTCCTCTATCAGACCTCAACCTCTTAAGAACCCGACTGGTTTGTGTTTCTGCTTTCTTCTTAAAGATGATAAACTTTTGTAAAGTCTCATCTTTAGACTTGAGCATATACACATAACAGTATCTACTACAGTCATCTATAAAGGTAATAAAATATTTCTTATGATCCTTGGTTAGCACACCATTAAACTCACAAATATCTGAATGCACCAGATCCAGAATCTCTGAATCTCTAACTACAGAATGAAAAGGTTTTCTAGGTAGTTTGGCCTGTACACAGATGTCACATTTCTTTATTTTATCAATAGTGTGCTCAGGAATAATTTCAGGTTCATCATGCGTTTCAAAGAATTGAAATTAAGATGACCTAAACGTCCATGCCATAAGTTAGATGAATCTAAAACATTATAAGCAACAGAAACAGAAACAGAACTAGAAGCAACAACATCTAAATTTCTGTTCAACACATGATCCACATAAATTTTAAACAATCCATCAGAAAGATAGCCTTTACCAATAAAAGACTTCAAATAGAGTATCACAACTTTATTACATTTAAAGTTAAGTTCATAACCCTCTCTTACTAAAACAGAACCAGATAAAATGTTCCTTCTAACACCATGAACATGATGTACTAGGGAAAGAGAAAGAACACGTCCTGAAGAGAACTTCAGGTCCACTCGTCCAACTCCAAGCACCCTAGCAGTGCTCCCATTCCCCATCGTCACAGAACGATCATGGGAGGCCTGATAAGACACAAAGTTAGACCTGTCACACACAAATGTACATTGGCCCCAGTGTCTACCAACCATTCATTTGGTTCATAAATAGTAAATAGTTGAGGATTAAGAGTAACATACTCATCAGAAGAAGAGGGTTCAGCAATCACTACATTGACCTGTGCTGGATTCTGACCGGTCTGTTGGGTCTTATTCAGCAACTTTTCTTTCCTTTTGGGACAGTCATTGCGCATATGACCCTTTTGACCACAGGACCAGCACTCTCCAAGTACCTTCTTCTTCTTTATCTTTCCTTTGGGTTTCATCTGTGAAGTGGAATCAACTTTGGTTTTGCCCTTAAATTCTTTCCCCTTATGTCTCATTACTAGGTTTGCACTTGCATCAACAGGCATACTAGGCTTCTCCTTTCTATGCTCCTCTTCTATAGCTATAGCCCTCATCAAGTCATCAAGAGAAATAGTCTCCTTACGGTGTTTAAGGGACATTCCAAAATCCTCCCAGGATCTAGGCAATTTCTCTATGATGCACATGACTTGAAGCTTTTCAGGCATTTTCATGTCTGCCTCAGCCAGACCTTGGAGCATAAGAAGAAGTTCATGCGCCTGCTCCCCCACAGGTTTATTTTCAGCCATTTGGAACTTGAGAAACTTGCCCATAGAGTATTTTTCCAGACCTTGGTCCTCAGTGTTATACTTGCGGTCAAGTTCATCCCAAAGTGCCTTAGTGGTTTTGAAGGTGGAGGAACTGTAAACATCAAAGAGGACATCGGACAGTGCAGTGAGAATGCACCCATGCCCTAACCTATCCTTTTCCTTCCACTCTTCAACCTTCTTGGCACTGTAAGGAACTTTCTCATCCAAAACAGGGGGATCCGATTCAATCAGTGAAATTAGACCGACCATGGTGAACCACACTTTCATGCGTTGTTGCCAACGCTTGAAGTGCTGCCCGGAAAATTTTTCAGGCATCCCAGACAGGTCCACCCTCGCTCTAAAACCCACTGACGCAGTTGCCATGAATGATATCTTCTCTAAGACTGTTGAATATAAAACGTGGAACAAGGCATATCCATGGCAACAATCGGATATAAAGATATGCATGCACAACCATAGCAAACAGATAAATGGAAATCGTTCAAACGATAACAACCAAACAATAACATACATGAGATGAACTAGAGAAATATACATGCTTAGAACGATAGTAAAAAGTGCAGTAGAAGCGTCTCTAAGGAGACTCCCCTTAGAGAAGATATCGCCCCCACAGAAGTAGTGCGACGGGCAAGGCGATCTCCTCCTAGGATACGACTACCACCACGAAATTAAGAACCGCACTAATCTTAATTTCGCAAATAGAGCTACGCTAAGCCTAACCCTCGATTACAGGAAAAAAGGAACGAGAACAAAGAGCATGCATCGGTCACCGGCGGAGAACGACGCAGCGGCGACGGCCAGAGGCGCGGTCGACGATGCCGGAGCAGAGCGGTGCAGCGCCGGAAAGGGAACGGGAGACGAGCGGCCGGACGACGAGCGGTTCCTCCGTGCGAGTCGAAAGGGTGCTTCGGGTTTACAGAACGGAAGTCTGACCCCGCGATTAGGGAACCTAATCGCCATATGAAGCACCCAACGTCCGCGCAGACCGGGATAATGGGCCGGTTCAAATAACAGGCCCAAACAAGTAAGAAAGGCTCAAAACGCAAAAATAAGAAGTAAAAAGGTGCCAAGTCAAGCCGGCTGGACCGCGTCATCACACGCGCGTGCCCGCCCAGCCCTGCCCGGCCCGACGGCGCGCGTGTGTGATATGGTCTAGCATACCTCCACCTTTGTCTATAAGACATAGTCCTATGGACACTAGGGGTTATGAAGCCCTTAACTCCTTAGGGGTATCCCATGTGGGACTAAAGACCCCACATATAAAGACAACCCCACACAAGAGGACAACATAGCACAACTTTTGAGGTACCTTTTTATTCTATCAACCTTGAGTTTCACCTTTCTTTTATAAAGCCCCTTCAACACCTTTTATTTCCAACATAAACATGTAGCATATAGAAACTGATGAAAATCGAGACGTAGATAGCAGGAGCAAACAGAAACTATCAGTTCAATATTACGGCTATTTAGAAAGATCAGAAGTATGCAAATTATGAACCAAAGCGCGATGTCGTTTTTTTAAAAGTTGTTTCCCCCTATCACGGTGCAATAGGATGTTGACGAACTCCTTCCAAAATACGATGAAACAGACAAGTACAACGGGAAGGTGCACTCCAATCACACCGTCGGATGATTGCTAGCCCTCCAAAGCAAACTGAGAATGCAAATCGCAAAGAACAGGAGCGCAGAAATCTTCAGGTTGAGAGAGAGAGAGAGAGAGAGAGATTGAAGCCCCTTTCCCTGCTCTCATACCCCAGCAGAAACGTATAAATATGGAGTTAAGATAGGGTAAAAGGACGGTTAAAGTCTTTTTACACTTTGTCCGATTTTGATAAATAATTAAGTAATATTTAGTTATTTTATTCATGAATTATTTAACTCAAAAAACTCTCTATTTTACTTTGGCCCAAAAAATAGGTTCTTGAGTAAGAACCCAGTTAAGTTATCCAAGTCTTTTGGCTTGGATAACTTATCCACCCTTTTAACCCCCCTTTAACCACATTTCTACCTAATCCACTTTGGTTAAGAAAACTAGGTTCCCAAAGTGCAAAAGACTTTAACCATTCTTTTACCCTCCCTTAACCCAACTTTAACCACTACCAAAGGCACATGTCTTTTGTAGTCAATAGGCAAAAAAATAAATAAAGCCACATGTGCGCGTGTGCAAGGTGGTCCAAAGTCCAACAGTCTCTTGTCCATAGTCCCCCAAGGATACACCACTATGGAGAAGGAACTATCGTATAAAGGAGAAGAAGTTTTCCTCATTCTCCAATAATGGGATAAACCTCAAGAACCAGTCCAACACATGACATAACATTTCACATTGGAGAGCCAAGGAACTCTTTGTAGAGTTCACCATAAATGAGATGAAATCAAAAGTAAACTTTTAAATTAAACTACAAGTATTCCAACAGAAACATCATGTAGAATCAACTAACATAACTAAGTAAAAGTGGTGGTCACCCAAAAATTAAATCTATCCATTCATGGAGATGTGCTGAGACATGCTCACTCTCAAGAGCCATGCGATGCCTATGAACAAGATCATCAGGATTCTCCGCCCAAGCTGGCAGTCCAACATACATAGTCTGCAGAAAAACAATTATGAGTTGCAAGTTTGCAAATGTCAAGCAAGTGATGAGATATGATCATGCCCATGAGCAGGTCTATTTGGCTGCCATTTATGAACTGCAAACATGGGCTGCGGGTCCATTGAAATCCTCAACAACAATAGAATCTTGTGATGCAAAGATAGCGACAGTTCAAGCACCAACTTTAGATTGGCAGTTGAAGTTTTCATCCGTTATTGAACTAGTTAAAGCTGAAAATATCTTCATACTTGGTTTTCGTTTAAATCAAGAGACATCTGAAGTAGAATCGGATGAAAAAGATATGGAGCGTTGTTCCCGACGACCGGGTCTACGCCTTCGGACAGTTCTTCGCCGAACTCACTTATGGGATAGATCTTCCTCTATGGAGTTTTGATAGCCTTTTTCTCTCGCTGTTGATCTGTATTTGGCTATGCCTCTGGTTGTCAGCATCTTCTTCTTATTAAAAATAAAAAGAAAAAAAGAAATGGATTTGAAACTATTCTGCACATCAAATCCGATTGAATATAGGCAAGTTACAGCAATCTGAATGTGGAACAATATATACGGTTTGATGATCTCCTTTGGATTCCGAAAAATTGTCTTGAAAATTAAAGAAAAAAGAAGTTCCAGGAAAGTTAGAGTTTATTGCATAAGAAAATGAAGAAATTTACCCACTCTAGCACAGACAACAGCATGCTATATATACACACTAGTTTAATAGGAGAGTTACATAACTTCTGGCCGACCGTTTCTTTAGGTGTGGGACAGTTAGCAGCTATGAGGGTGCCTGACCGAAGTAAGAAATTTGGTCTTGCATGTGTAGCACGTCGTTGCACCTATATGAAATATTTTAAGAGAATAAAGATAAATAACCATAGCACTGAAGCAAATTAATAACAGCTTAAAAGGTGGAGGGAAAAGCTAACTGCTATCCGGATCAGAAATTGTCAATATCAATTGTTCCTTCATATCTGATGTAAAATAAAACATTGTTTGCAGAAATGGCTTCTTTCCCTCGCTGCTTGTACTTGAAATTAATAATATGGACATGACAAAGCACAGAGTATAAAAGGGGATGCATGGTGCACACATTGAAACTAGCATTGATCACAGTACCGGGAATAAACATGTAGCATATAGAAACTGATGAAAATCGAGACGTAGATAGCAGGAGCAAACAGAAACTATCAGTTCAATATTACGGCTATTTAGAAAGATCAGAAATATGCAAACTATGAAACAAAACGTGATGCCATTTTTTTTAAAAGTTGTTTCGCCCCTATCATGATGCAATAGGATGATGGCGAACTCTTTCCAAAATACGATGAAACACACAAGTACGGCACGAAGGTGCACTCCAATCACACCGTCAGATGTTTGCTAGCCCTCCAAAGCAAATTGAGAATGCAAATTGCAAAGAATAGGAGCGCAGAAATCTTCAGGTTGAGGCAGAGAGAGAGAGAGAGAGAGAGAGAGATTGAAGCCCCTTTCCCTGCTCTCATACCCCAGCAGAAACGTATAAAGATGGAGTTAAGAGAGGGTAAAAGGACGGTTAAAGTCTTTTTACACTTTTGTCCGGTTTTGATAAATAGTTAAGTAATATTTGATTATTTTATTCATGAGTTATTTAACTCAAAAAACTCTCCATTTTATTTTGGCCCAAAAAATAAGTTCTTGAGTAAGAACCCGATTAAGTTATCCAAATCTTTTGACTTGGATAACTTATCCACCCTACCCCCTTTAACCACATTTCTACCCAATCCACTGTGGTTAAGAAAACTTGGTTCCCAAAGTGCAAAAGACTTTAACCATTCTTTTACCCTCCCTTGACCCCAACTTTAACCACTACCAAAGACAAGGGGGGCAGGGAGCCCAAGATGAATTCAAACGGTCAATCAAAAGTCAATAAGCAAAAAAATAAATAAAGCCACATGTGCGCGTGTGCAAGGTGGTCCAAAGTCCAACAGTACGTCTCTTGTCCATAGTCCCCCTTTTAAAGGGATACACCACTATGGAGAAGGAACTATCGTATAAAGGAGAAGAAGTTTTCCTCATTCTCCAATAATGGGACAAACCTCAAGAACCAGTCCAACATGACATTAACATTTCACATTGGAGAGCCAAGGAACTCTTTGTAGAGTTCACCATAAATGAGATGAAATCAAAAGTAAACTTTTAAATTAAACTACAAGTATTCCACCAGAAACAGCATATTGTAGAATCAACTAATTACATACCTATGTAAAAGTGGTCACCTAAAAATTAAATCTATCCATTCATGGAGATGTGCCGAGACATGCTCACTCTCAAGAGCCATGCGATGCCTATGAACAAGTTCATCAGGATTCTCCGCCCAAGTTGGCAGTTCAACATATATAGTCTGCAAAAAAATAATTATGAGTTGCAAGTTTGCAAATGCCAAGCAAGTGATGAGATATCATGCCATACAGTGACCATAGATATACCAGAATGTGTACGTATTTTCTCTCCAAGTTGTGTTGTGCCAAAGTCGATTGAATTTACATCATCAAGACTTCAAGGAGGTAAAACAACTCAGGAACCTCAAAACTTAATTAGAAGCAGCAGCAGTAAGAAATGTCATCATTAAATCACAATCAATACAAGAAAAAGGGAAAAAAAGAGAGGTAATAACCATAGGCAGTTGGGCAATCCAGAGATCCAATATGAAACTAGAGTACACATGGCTGAGACTTAGATAATTCCTACAAACTCCTTCACATCACTTATGTCCTCAAGGACCCCATTCCTGCAGGTAGCACTAATATCTGAAAACATCTGATCTGCATGATCAAATTTTCCGCCTTGGAGTTGAATAGCAAGAGAAGTAATGGCTCTACTCTAACAAGATAATATAAGACCTGGCAAAGAAGAGGAACAGGTGGTGATTACATCAAAACATATATACTGACAATTCAGCCCACTGAAATGGTGAAGTTTATACATGCACTATCTCCAGGTTGAAGGTTAATGTTATGCCCTGTTTCAGTACCTGTAGATCTTCCATTTTCAGCATCCTCAGTATCAATAGGACTTGTGATTCACTGAGAAGTGGCCCAGAAATCTGAAACATGAAAAAAAAAAATACTAGCTATATATACAATGAAGATGAGATGATGATGTATATATAATGCAGATGAGCTGATCCAACATCATATTGAAATACTTTCCATTGTAGTTGGGCTGATCCAACATGTCCACACCAACTACATTGTTTCTTTGTAATTTAAAAACTAAAAGATACTAGCTATAAGCTTTAACGTGAGGATTATATATGTTACATATTAATTTGTTTCACTTTAATCTCCACATGATGTCAGAATATTACATATAATCAGTTGGCATCTACATGAAGCCACTAACATAAAGTCAAACAATTTAATAAACAACCACACTAAAAAAAAGTCACACAGTAGATAGGGGTACTATGATAGCTAAAGGGCTGCAACAATTGTGCATTTAAACATAGACAGAGGTCCCTGTTTCAGACAACTCAAGATTGTGCATCTTAAACATAGACATAGGTCCCTGTTTGCAAAACATAGATAGACTGTTTGCAAAAATATCCACATTGTTTCTTTGTAATTCAAAAAATACAAGTGTCTAGGCATAAGCTTTAACATGAGGATTATGTTCCATCTCTATCAGCATGGTTGGGCATTCCATGGTGCCATATCGATTCTCCAACCTGTGAAAAATAAAGAAATAAAATAGACTTTAATAAACAATAAAATAATGGAAACATAATCTCTAACATAACATAAATGGACTCACCGAGCTTTTTAGAAAAATGCATGGATAGCATAGCTTCCATGCGTTCCATCCTTGCTTGCATCTCCCTCTCTCTAGCTTGCACAACTTCTATGTGTTCCATCCTGCCTTGCATTTCTCTCTCTCTAGCTTGCACAACTTCTATGTGTTCCATCCTGCCTTGCATTTCTCTCTCTCTAGCTTGCACAACTTCTATGTGTTCCATCCTGCCTTGCATTTCTCTCTCTCTAGCTTGCATAGCCTCCTCTCTCTCCTTCTCTCGAGCATGCATAGCTTCTATTTCAGCCTTTGCATTTTGTAACTCTATGGTAAGTTGCTTGATATTGTCATTGGAAGATTGATTTCCAATATCACCCCAACATGACATTTTAGACTATCCTAACTCGCAACCTCTGTCATATCCTCCATCGTGCTAGTATAGGAGATAGCACAGTTGGGTCTGAACTATTCATGAGATCTTTCTCTTAACATACTTCTATAACTTTCTCCTACAATACAAGTAAAATTATAGATATAAGCAAAATGAACACATATATTCGACGCCTGTAAGTTTATATGTACCTCATTGTTGCTACATTAATTGTAAATCAAATTTAACTAGATAAAAAGTCAACATCACAGGGATGTTATATGTATTTACAGCCACCTATACACATAGCATTACAAATTTCTGATATGAAATGAAAAAGAGTGACATGACTATCATGCAAGAACATGCTTTTCAGGTTGATATAAGCAAAACAAACACATATCAAATTTATGCACATTTCTAGTTGATGATATCTTTCAGGTTGATTAAACTTATATATCTAAGCAAAATGAACACATATTCTACAAGTGTAAGTTTATATGTACATACACATATAGATCTAGTGTGTTCATTGGAATAATCTCCACTTTTTGTTTGATGAGCCTTAATGTATGCCCCAATCGTCGTGTAATTGTCTCTCAAATTCTCTCGCTGCATCCAAATTAGTAAAAAAATTATGAAAAGAAACTTTGTAAGTAAAATAAATCATAACATACATGTTCTTGATTATGACGTGCAATGGATTTTGCACCAAGAGTATGAGTTGCTTGTTCTTGTGCACAATTATGTTTATTTCTTTTAGATTCATGAACTTTTTGATTGGTTCCCCAATAATGCACAAAACAATCTCAAGTTGCTTGAGTTATCCTATGTTCAAGTGGTTTTACAGATAGTTCTTCATTCTCGCCCTTTATATATCCTTTTTTCGTCAACTCACATCGCCATTCTTTAAATTTAGTCTGTATTGACTTGAAGCAAATTTTATTGACATATTCCATATTTGCAGGCATCCCCTCTTCATTCACAAGCTCAAAGTTTACCTGCTACAATTAAATCATCCACAAATATCATCAACAAATATAAAGAGATATAGATAAACATGCAATAAAAATTCAATTAACATGCCATTATTTCCTTCATGGCATCATTAAAATTTTGCATGGACCGTTGCTTCCACTTTTTGTAGGGAGAGAAATAACTCTCATTTCGTGCATATAATCCAAGTGTTCCAGCAAGTTTTGATGCTAGTTCTTCAATTGGCTGGCCTCTAATGAACATGCATGTCCACTTCATTCTTTGGGGGGGGGGGGGTTCAAATGCTATCTTTTGAGTTGGACCTCTTGTCTTTCTCGCTTTAGAAATAGATGTTGAGGCTACTTGTACATTGCTAGAATTGCTTTCAACTACATCATCAGAATCTCTCTCATCCTACTCCAATAGATAGATAAATGGGTTAACATCTCCCACTGGCCCACCGAGGGCATAAAATAGATCTTTCAATTGCTCACTAAGAGCAATTCATTTCTTGACACTTGCTTCACAATCTTTCATACGGAGAATGGAGTGAGCGACCTCATGAGAGTTAATATTATAGATGAGTAGTGATCTATTAAGTTATCACGAAAACTAATAGATCAAAATACTCTTAAGGAATCTCATAGTAATCTAGATATCTTCAATATTCACCAACTTTGACATCCTGGATATCGTAAAGACAAGTGACGTCAAAACTCAAATGTTTTGTACTCATGACTTTATTACCACTGAGTCGTCAAAGTCCCTCGAAGTATGAGCCACAAAATATGGAGCAATATTTAGATGTCTTTCCCGAGTTCTTATGTCAATCTAATTAGTCTCGACTGCTTTCCTAGACATGTCTCGATGGACTATATTAACCATTGCCCTAAGAAACATGCTAAAGTAGCGACATCAAACTCCCTCACTATAAGAAATCTGAGCTCTGCCTACGAAAGTTTCTTACAGTTCAATAAATCCGTAAGTTATTCGTATGGATAGACATATCTATGCTTACGAACTATACATGTCGTAAGGATATCAAATGAATTTTGTTCTTGAACTTCTAAGATATACCTATCCCTATGGCGTAATATCATAAGCATATAACATTATCATATACCTACGGAGTTTGATACAGTAAATATATAATAAAATAATATTTTTAACATTAGGCGCCCATTCTTTGACCTCCCGCCCGCCCCGATTGAAGGGGAAAAAAACCCCCTCCTTCCCCTTGCCTCCACTCTTCTCCTTCCCATTGCAGCGGCGAAAGGGAAAGCAAGCAGTGGTGTCGTCGGCAGGCACTGGAGAAGACTCTCGGTGACGGCCTCCACACTGGAGAAGACTCCCGGTGACAGCCTCCGCACTGGAGAAGGCGGTAGCAGGCGGCGTCGTCGTTGGTTTAGGACGGTAGCAGGCGGCGTCGTCGGCGGTTTAGGTCAAGCAACGGCCCGTCCCTAATGGTTTAGGGCAAGCAACGACAGCGGAAGAAGGCGGCGAACTTCCGACGACGACAGGGGAAGGACACTCCGGCCAACCCCTCCTCCTTCCCCTATTCCTCCGTGAGCGGCTTCTCACTTTCACTTCGGTGCGGGGGGCCGCAACAGACCCCTTCTTCCATGGGGGCTTGCGGCGGGCCTCTGACTCTTGCTCGACTTTCGCTACCCCCTCGCCCAGTCTTTTCGGGGTGTCCGCCTTGAGACGCCGCTGCGGGTCAGCAGGGTGGGCTTACCCCACTGCAACGCGGGATCAGAGCAGGGAGGCAACAAGGCGGTCGCAGCATCGTCCAAGGCATCCAGTGTTTCTGCCATCGAGCAGCTCAAGACGTCTACAGACGATCGTAAGTTTCCGTCACCGATCTCTCACCTCTGTGTGCATCTCCTTCCGATGAATCTTCTATTGAAGAAATGTTCGATTGTACTCCAAGCTAGGAAACATAGAGATGAAAACAAAAGAGATTTGCATCATGTTGGATTAATTGTTTTCTTATGCACCTTGCTACGGTTCTCGTCGATTGCATTTGATATGTTTCTGCAAAACGAGTAAGTCATTAAAATTCTCTCCTACGGGTCTCATGACAATAACTTTTGTGATGACAGAGCTTTACTGGTGGTGCAATCCACTATTTTTTTTTTCAAAAAATATTTCCCCAACTGCGAGTGCGACAATGGAGTCCACAATCCACAAGAAAACCCTGCCTGAGCACAACCGATTTCATCATTATCCTATAGAGGTCTGCCTATGACCATAGGGAAGAAGTGAAGAAGGGAGATGTTTATGTTTAACTTGCTAAATTTCTTGTACATGAGAAAGTAAATATGTCTGTTTTCCCATCTCATGCAGAAGGCATTCTTCTACAATGGTTGTCGCCTCATCTCATGCTATCATGCCTTCTTGTCAAATTCATTTAGCAAAAATGCAAAACCATCCAAATTAGAGCATTTTGTTTCTACACAGCACTATGTGTCTCAGATAAAACTTGAATGTGATGCATTTATAAATATGTTGCAGACCTATCAATGTAAGTCATCCTATAGAGGAGCAGATTTTCAAAGTAGCTTATGCTCCTGGATGAGCAGCATCCTTCTTATTCTTTATTTAGTCAGATGTGGAAATTAGGATCACCTCTCATGTTTTGAGCATTATGTGGCTTTTATCAGGAAAAGAAAGATCACTTAGGTTGATAGACACAAAGGTAAAACAGATTGTGATGTTATCTACCCGTTTTGTAAAGATCAAGCAGAGGATGTTGGTCATTTAATGTTCACATGCCTATTAGTAATGAAGTATCCCAAGTGATTGACCGGGAGTTCTCATTCTCTCTTCCATTTTTTCGTTGCCCAGCAGACCACATTTTCAAAGATTAAAGGCTGCTACCACTTGATTCTGCATGTAGACACCTTCCTAGTTTACTATATGAGGAGAGAGAAATGATTGCATATTTCAAAGAACTAAAATTCAAATTCAGAATATCTCATTTACAGCCTTGTCTTTTATTTTTCGCTGGTTAAGGCTTATTCTTCACCTCTCTCATTTTACTACCTCAGTTTATTTATTAATAAAATTGGTGGTATGATCCATGATTTTCTTGAAAAAAGTCTGGTAGTTCCTAGCCATAGAAGGACTTGCAACTTTGATCAATATATTCTGTCTAATTTGGAGGTACTAGACAATCTGACATTTTTGCTCCGTAAATTTGCATTCATTGACTTCCCGATTCACCAGTAATCCAAATAGATATGTGCACCAAACCTTTGTAGAGCTATTTGCTATTTTTGAGCCACCCATATTCTAGCATTGCGGTGCTACTTTGTGTTGAACCACTCCTATATTTTATCCTTTTATTTTGGTGATAATAAAATTTATGTTTAATTAATTATTATTAAAAATAATTAATATCATATTTTTCTTAATAAATAAAAATTTACATGATTAATTGAATATTAAATATATTTAATACCATGATTTTTCTAATAATAAATTAAATATCATGATTTTCTAATAAATATAATTTTATGACATTATTCTGTAATGATTTGCACTAAACAGATAAATGGATTCCATTCAATATATATATGGATTTCAGTTCAAAGTGCCACATCGATTTGGTCCCATAACGATTTGATAAGTGACTCTCATAAGGATTCGCTCTCATAAGGATTCACTCTCTTAAGGAATCGATCTCATAAGGATTTGCTCTCATAAGGATTCACTCTCTTAAGGAATCGATCTCATAAGGATTCGCTCTCACATGGATTCCTTTGTAACTCTCACATGGATTCCTTTGTAACTCTCATAAGGATTTGCTCTCACATGGATTCCTTTGTAAAACATGGATTCGTTTGTAAAAACATAGATTTCCTTTATATTCCAAAATGTTTTTTTGGCATCTAGTGAAAAAGTCAAATATTCTTGATTTGCGTAATCCTCTATCTTTCTGACAGGATATCTTTTTTTGCTTATCTTTCTAGATCTCTTCTTTCCTGCCAACAAAAAGGGGGATTACTTACTTCTGGGTGGCAACAGGAAACGTAGAGGTATGAGCCTTTTTGACAGAAACACTATTTTATCTAAACACTTTCTTCTATGCTTGCAGACCTTGTAGACCAAAAATTATCAGAAGAAAGAGAAGATGAGCAACGGCTAGAACTCCAACGGATCTCCTCAACGGATTTATTCAAATTGCTCATATAAAAGATGAAGAATGGCTGAAGAACAAATAGAGCTTTTTCCTGAAGAATTTTTTTTAAGGAGTGTACATCCTGTGAAGAACCTCAAATTCCACATACACTCAAAGGAAAAGAGAGAAAGAGCCCGAGCCCAAGAAGAAGTGTTCAAGCATCTGAAGCCCTCAAGCTTCAAGCTCCTTCTCCTCTCTTCACTCTCTCTGTGTGCATCTTTGTAATCTGGGGAGAGAGTCTTTTTGCTGAGAGTTCTTTTTAGTTGGTTTTCATTTGTTCCAACTCTCAGCTTTGTTCTTTCTTTTCTAAGAAAGACTTTTGTCCAGCTGTAGGACTGTATACAGTGTAGAACCTAGCTAGGGGTTTGTGTCTAGCAGAACCGCACTGGGGTTTGTACCAGGAGGTTGGCTTCTTTACCTGTAAGAGAAGTGGGCTGCCTTCTTGCCCGGGAAAGAGAAGAAGACCAGCTGGGGTGCTGGGTGTTGTAGTGTCCTTAAGGGGGACTGTACCCTTGGTTAGTGAAATCCCAAGAGGTTGCTTGGGGACTGGACGTAGGACTTCCATGTGGGAAGGGCCGAACCAGGATAAATTTCTTGTGTCCTTTGTGTGATTGTTCATTTGCTTCCGCACTGCTACTCTTTATCACACTAAACTAACCAAACCTTCAAGTGTTAATTTCTGTGTTTAAGTTTCTATTTCAGATTTCAGAAAAACCTATTCACCCCCCCTCTAGGTTAGCTTGCTGCCGTATCAAAAGGGCCAACACTTTGGTGAATAGGGAAGCTAATAGTCCACAGGTAGATGTTTGTCAGGAGTTTTCATGATCGAGCTGTGGACTGCTTTCCCTATTAGAGTACCCTAGGGGAATTTTCTGAAGGTGTGCATAGCAGCATGCCTTGTTCCTTTGGCATCTAGCAGGAAGGAACCCTATGGTGGGGCAATGCTTGGAAGTGGATCACCTGAAGAGGGAGTACTGTGATGTGTAACAACATCTCACTCTATTTTTTTTTTTTTTGTAGCACACATTCTGACATTATTTAGCTCTTGGTTTGAGATAAATGCTGCAAAGGTTTTTTTTCCTCATAGTGCCAGTTTCTACCATATATGGGGGTTGATCATCATGAATTGAATTCCAAAGACCTTCATAGAGGAATGATTGTTTCATCTTTCTCATCTTTTCTTTTCCCATCTGTCTGGAACAATTTTTTCTTTTTCCTCTCTTCCATTTCATTATTCCAAAGACCTTCGTATATAATTTTAAGGCAGGGGCATTGGGATTGGCTTTCAATCAATGTAAGTTCCCCTTTAGGAGGTTTATGAGGTTTTTTCTGGTGTTTTTTTTTTTTAAATTACCTTGTCATGTCGTTAGACAATTCATTGGACATCTTGCAACATTTATAGTATGATGAATATAATGTAAATGATTTTTTTTTTTTTTTGTAGTTAGACGTTATGGATTGGAGTTGGATGGATAAATTGAAGAATACAAGGGAATTTATGGATGGAGTTGACACATACATTCAATTTGCTTCTGCTCACTTTGCTCCATCAACAAAGATTAAGTGTCCTTGTTTGGAGTGTGTATGCCTCTTGAAACATGAAAAGGAAATAGTAAGACAACATTTGTTTCAATATGAAGTCATTAAAGACAAACAATTTTGGAAGTTCCACGGGAGTAGTTCTTCTTCTAGGCACATGTCTACGGATTTTACACGTATAACACTTCCGAAGGATCTTGGTTTGTAGTTGATGTTGGAGGATATTATTGGTGAGAAAAATTCGAAACATGCAGAAGTGAAGTCAATGGATGATAATAAAGGAGAATATGGTGAATTTCAACAGTTGTTGGCAGATGTTGAACGGCCTTTGTACCCTGGTTGCAAGACATTCAACAAGCTTTCATTTATAGTCAGATTGTTCAACATAAAATACAGAGCCAAAATGAGCAACAAATTTTTTGACATACTTCTGAAGCTGTTGAAAGAGGCTCTTCCAGAAGGTGATGTGTTGCCAGCTACTTTCTATGAATTGAAAAAATATATTGGTAAAGTGTGATATGACTATCATAAAATTGATGCATGTCCTAATGATTATATTTTGTACCGGAAAGAGTATGAGTCTTATGATCATTGTCCTAAATGTGGAGAATGTAGATGAACGAAAGGAAATGAAAGAAGTGGTCATAATAAGAAGATTAAGGTTGCAAAGAAAGTTCTTCGGCATTTTCCATTGATTCTAAGACTGCAAAGATTATACACTTGCAGTAAATCATCTGCAACCATGTGTTGGCATAGTGATGAATGCCAAGAAGATGGCATTCTAAGGCACCCAGCTGATTCCCCTTGTTGAAAAGCGTTAGATGCGATTGATGGTTTTGGTTTAGAACCTCGTAATGTGCGCCTAGGCTTGGCAAGTGATGATTTTAACCCCTTTGGGATAATGAGTACGAGTCATAGTACATGGCCTGTGTTGTTGACACCATACAACTTACCTCCATGGTTGTGTATGAAGCCACAAAGTATTTTTTTGTCGTTACTCATTCCGGGTCCTAAAGGTCCGGGAAATGATATTGATGTCTACCTTCAACCACTTATTGAAGAATTACAAATTCTTTGGCACGGAGTTGAAACATTCGATGCTTATAAGGGTGAAATATTTTATATACGTGCTGCCCTTTTTGGACAATTAACGATTTTCCTGCATATGGTTATCTGTCTGGTTGGAGCACTAAAGGCCGATTAGCTTGCCCTACATGTAATGAAGATACATCATCATTATGGTTAAAAGGTAGTAAAAAATTCTATTACACTAATCATCATCGATGGTTAGGTGTGGGTCATAAGTTTCATTCTATGAAACGAAGGTTTGATGGAAAAGAAGAAATGAGAGGCAGACCAAGTGTATTATCTGGGGTTGATATACTTAAGCAGTTGCATCCACTTAAATTTACTTTTGGGAAAGTTCCCAAATTTAAAGTGGGGGTGAGAAGAAAATGAAAGGAAGCTGCAACATCATCATCCACTCTTGAGTGTCATACCAATTGGAAGAAGAAAAGTATTTTTTTTGACTTACCATATTGGAAGTCTTTACTATTAAGACATAATCTCGATGTCATGCATATCGAGAAGAATGTTTGTGATAGTATTATTAGAACTTTGTTAGATGTTGATGCTAAAACAAAAGATGGTTTGAAAGCTCGACATGATCTCCAACATTTAGGTATAAGGGCCACTCTTCAACCTCAAACTCTGGATTCTAACAGATTGCTATTACCACCTACCATGTTCACTTTGAGCAAGATGGAGAAGGATACAATTTGCAATGTTTTGAAAAGTGTGAAAGTTCCAGATGGCTATGCATCAAACATATCAAGGCATGTAAATCCCAATGATCCTAAAAAAATTTGGGGTTTAAAAAGTCATGCTTGTCATGTCCTCATGCAACAATTGCTTCCAGTAGCAATGAGGGTAGTGACACAAAAGGAGCTGAGATCTGCAATTAATGATGTATGCAATTTTTTTTCTCTAATATGTTCCAAGACTTCATCGTCAAGTGATTTCTATAAGCTTAGACAAGAAATTGCAAACATATTGTGTCGATTGAAGATGATCTTCCTGTCAAGTTTTTTTTGATATAATGGTACATCTTCTCATCCACTTACCTAACGAAGCAAGGCTTGCTGGCCCAGTTCAGTATAGATGGATGTACCCCATTGAAAGATTTGCATTAATCTTACACTTGTGCCAGACGATTGTACACTATTGCTAATAATACTTGAATTTTTTTTTAATCTCCACTAGGTATCTGGTGAAACTTAAGTCCTATGTGCGGAATAGGGCATGTCTAGAGGGGTCAATGGCAGAAGGGTATATAGCAGAGGAGACTCTTATCTTTTCTTCGAGATATCTAGATGATGATGTTGAGACATGGCTTAACCAACCTTTAGGCAATGAAGATGAAGGGGTTGAAGAATTGACACAAAAAGGATGAGATATTTTTTCAACAAATGGTCGATGTTTAGGTGGTGGAACTGTTTGTCATCTTAGGAATGACGAGTTGAACCAAGCTCATCTCTATGTACTATTTAATTGTGAGGACATATCTCCTTACATAAGGTAAGTCAAATGACAACCCATTAATGTATTGTTTCTCAAGAGAAGACCGTTAATGTATTGTCCACATTTTGTATGTAGTATGCATCTTGAAGAAATAAGGAAAACAAGACCACGAGCAAGTGAAATGGAAATTGAGCGATGCCATACATTACAATTTCCAGATTGGTTTAAGTGTAAAGTAAGTAAACATATATAACATTTTTTTTAGTGCACATCACCTGTGTTTTAATGATAACCAACATGTAACCCTTTTTTTTTTAGGTCAACTCTTTACAAGACAATGACAGGAATGGGTTACATGCAAACACAATTGTGCTGAAAGATCGACCATTGAATGTGGGGAAGAAGTTTACCATATGTTTAGTAAATGGGTTCCGTTTTTAGACCCAGCATATTGAACTTCATAGGAAGACACATAATAGTGGGGTTGTTATGTCTGCAAAAACTTCAAGTTTTTCCAGTGTTAAAGACAAGGCTCTTATTCGAGATGAGGTGACATATTACGGTGTTCTTCAAGAAATATTAGAGTTGAACTATTACGATCAAAGAAAGGTATTACTTTTCAAGTGTGACTAGGTTGATATTCAGCGAGGGGTAATTAAAGATGAAGGTTTCACATTGGTTAACCTACATTATAAATTACGTACAAGTGAACCATATGTTTTGGCCTCTCAAGTGGAACAAGTATGGTATGTGGAGGATCCCAAAATGGAAGGATGGTCTGGTGTGAGGAAAACAAAGCCGAGAAATTACTTTGACATGCAAAATGAAGAAGTTACTGAAAATGATGCAAAAGATGTAAAGATTGATGATGATGTTGCTTTTTTTGATGACATAAACATCACATGGAAGAGAGACGACATTGATGGTGTAGAAATCCCAATTTGAAGACATATGTTATTGAGCCTTCCCCAACACATAAATGCCTGCCATTTTTTTTTTCAATATTTATTGTGTTAAGGCTTACGGCTTATTTTGTCCATCTGGTATCTTGTCCATCTGCCATTACTTACACTGGAAGTAGAAGAACTACATCAGTGAGATGGAAAAAATGGTGTTCTGTGTATACAGATCAGATTCATTTTGATGTCAACATCCAGCTGGTTTTTGATGTGTACATGTGCATTCGTCTGAGCTGTGCATGCCTTCGGAATTTTTGCATCTCTTTTTTTTTCATCGTAGCTTCAACATCTTCTCTTTGATCAATAAGGTACTCTGGTACATAAAAGCCTGACCTAAAATTCATGTCAATCTCCCCTCCTTGATACATAAAAAGCCATGCTTCGCAGTTCATCCCAGTCAGTCCTCCATGATTTCACTGACAGTGTTGGCCCCAGATGCACAGTGTTTCATCTTCCCGGACATCACATTATAATACAAGGGCCCTTATCTGAAGCCGCAATGGCAGCATGGGCTGCAACGTCAGCAATATTTGAGCCCACTATAGCTGACAAGAAAGCCACCTGCAGAGACATCAAATTAATATTTGAGTCCACTACAGCTGACAAGAAAGCTACCTGCAAAGACATCAAATTAATAACATTTACATCTGCAGAGACATCAACTATCACTTCTGATGAAAAGTTTATTTATCTTCATCGTTGTCTTTGTTTAATTTAGTATTTTTTAAAAAGGGACTTTGTTATATTACTTGTGTTTTACCCTCTCATTTGTCAATTTCTTCTTAATATTGCAATTTACAAGTTGCCAAGGAAGGCTACAACATCAAAATGTAAGCCTATGTTTAATTTTTCTAACTGAATATGTTAAGTGTTTTTTTTTTATTGATGTTGTTAACATGTTATTTGCAATTTGAAGGGGCCGAAGGAAGAGATTTACGGTGGTAGATTCCAAAGAAGACAGAGAAGACTCGCCGAAGAAGAAAACATGGCCATCATGCGAAACCGATGCAAAAAAGGCTAAAAAGAAAACAATGAAAGAAGTCTATGATGGAGAGCCCAAGATGTTGGACACACTAATATTTCAAGAACATGTTGAGTGAGTATTTGTGTGTTTTTAGTTTTCTTTAATATTTTTTCCAAGGCTAGCATGAGTCACCAATATAGTATGTCTATTGTGTTTTAATTTCTTTTAAACTTGCAGGTATTTGTGGGGTGTGATTCCATCAACACTTTTAGAGCGTTTTGAGATATTCGATAGTTTGTGGTTTAACTTTTGTAGATTGACTTTTGATGGTGTCAATAGAATTAAATTAATTGTACAGAAGAATTCTTTGCTGGAGAAGTCATACTCTCTACTTCCAATCTGCATATGGTATGCCAAATTTTTTTTATGTATTAAGTATCCATTACTAATTCAGTAACAAATCATCATTGTTTATTTTTTTGTTAATTTGTAGGAATCATTGGCAGCTTGTTGTCATATATAAGAAATAGGATAATGACATGCCGTTCCTTATGTTCCTTGACTCCCTTCACATGGGGGAACACACTAGGATCGAAAATGAGTTGAAAAAGTAATATCTTCTAATTTTTTATATATATTTTGAAACATATATATGTATAAAAAGTATATTTGGTATGATGGTGCAATTTTTTAAAGATTGCATACGAAGGGAAAGGGATGAGAGCAGTGGCCGATGAGATGAAAGTAATTGATCTACACGTGCCGAAGGTAATCTTTTAAATTTAGAGTGTTTGAATTGTATATCTAAACGGAATTAAAGTATCATTAATATCTTTCATGTTGTAGGTGCCCCAACAAAAGGGGAGCACAGAATGTGGATTTATGGTTCTTTATTTCATATTCTATTTCATACTCGCTGCTCCTAAATCCTTTGGCAGAAATGACTACCCATCTTTTGTAAGTTGAATAATGTTAATAGTTCTTTTGTCACACTATGTATGTACTTCTGTTTATTGGTTGAATATCTTCAATGTTTTTGTTTTTTATTTTTTTGTAGCTCACAGTTGATTGGTTCTCAAGAGAAGAGTATGAAAAATTTAGAGAGGACCTACAAGGGAAAATAATTCACATAGATGCTCAGTCTGCCTCCACATCTAAGAAGGTTAAGAGAGGCCCAACATTGTTAAGATCTGTACATGGATTGCAAAGTAATGAACGCATACCAGTGAATGTTAATCAGTTGGGGCAGCCACTAGGAGAGGGGGGGCAGCTACTGAAACATTTTTTGGGCACTGTGGAAAGGATGGGGGATAAACTGCCGATCGATTGCATTTCTTGGAGGGTAATGCCATCGTCTAACAAGGACGATGTTTGGGATTTTATCCAGGTGATGTAATACATGTGTTTGTTTAATTTTCTATTCCTCTTGATTACATCTAACTATTTATTTTAAAAATACAGAGAAAATTTGATGTTCCCATCAGATTGTGTGATTTTGTAATGAAGGATCTAGATCAGAAATGGAGATCTTGGAAGTATGACTTGAGGACGAAGTTCTTCACGCCATATCAAAAAGCGCAACAACACTTTGCATGTTCAGACACAAGAGTGGTTGAAGATCAATGGAAAAATCTTGTTCAGATATGGTCTTCGGAGGAATTCAAGGTAATTGGAATTGGATTACAATTAGTCTAAATATAGTGATACTCCATAATTATTCTAATAGTTATCATTTTGATTTGTAGAAATGCAGTGAAACAAACAAGCAAAATAAGTCCAAACACACATTTTTTCACTGCGCTGGTAGTAAAAGTTTTGCTGACATATACCACGAGGAGGTAACATATATACTGTCTTATCTGCATCTCAGTTGATCTATTCAAAATAATTTTGTTTATTTCTAAGTTATCTTCTGTACAATGTTGTAGTTTCTAAAAACAAAATACCTACATCTGCTACTCGTCGGAGGATACAACAAAGTTGTCTGCTCCAAGCAGATTCAAGGCGTCATCTTTCTTGGAAATGGATGTACTAAATACAGTGACCTTCAAACCAAAAGCTTTCCAAAATGTGCATAGAGATTTGAAGGAGCAGGAATAACAGGAGTGTTTACCTCTATTCCAATGACTTCAATAGGTTGCCATACTTTCTAATCAACAAGTTCAGAAGCTACAGAATGTTAGTAATGAACAATTTTCAGTCAAATATCTACTAAGATTCAGGTTCATTTACCTACTTCTCAAAACTGTCATTAGTTTTCTTGGTTTGCTTGGTTTTGTGTTGATTAATTACAATAATGTGAGGCATAGTTTGGCTGGGACTGTCTGAATTGACTGACTCTCCAACCTGGCAAGTCAGAAAACTATGCTGGGTAGTGGGCTGAGCTTGTTTACAAAATTATACTTTTATGACTTACACAATTCTACAAAAGACAGGGGAAATGCTTCTACCTTGAGTTATTTGATACTAGTGTAATGGTTTGATGACATATTTCCTGCATTACTATTTATTAAGCATATTGTTTCTTTTGTTATAAATATCCTCACACAGTACTTATTGACCACCTATTGTTGCTTTTGCAGGAAATATGTCTGCTGAAACCTCTCTTCGTCCAAGGACAAAGCAAACTCTTCACAAATCTCCTCTCACCACATGTGAACAATTTCATTTACTAACAATTAACTTGCTCTTGTGAACAGCTTTAGCACTAGTATGTGAATGTGAAGAATGATATTTGATGTCATCTTTTATTAACATTATTGTTTGTTAAATTTAATATGTTTTATATTATTAATGTGTTGTGCATTGTGAATGAGTGGGTGTGAATGTGTGTGGATGTAAATGTGGAATATGGATCTAAATGTGGATGTGTATGTGTGGAACTAAATGTGGATGTGGAGGTGTATGTGTGGAACTAAAGGTGGATGTGTATGTGTGGAACTAAATGTGGATGTATGTGTTGATCGATCCAAATGTGAATGTGTGGATTAATTGTGGATGTGTACATGTTGATCCAATTGTTTGTGAATGTAGACATAAATGTAGGTGAATGTGGATCCATTTAAATATAATACTATTTTTTTTTTGCTGAAACAAAATACTTATGGTGTATGTGGACGTAAGGAAAACATACTTGGTTATGGTGTACGTGGCCGTAAGTAAACATATTTACTTATGGTTTGTTTAGCCGTAGGGAAACATACTTGCTTATGGTGTACGTGGCCGTAGAAACACATGCTTACGGTTTAAACTGTCGTAGGGATATTCGGCGTCACTGAGTCTATCCGTACAAAAAATACGACTACGGTTAACATCGCCGTAGCAAAAAACAGATATCCTTATGGTGTTACTTACGGCTACCAACACCGTCACTATAGCTATATACTTACGGAGTTTAAAACACCGTAGCCTTAGGCCTTTGCCGTCAGACTTTAGCCGACGAAACCCTATCGTAGGGTAACACTGTAAGCAAAGACTATGCTTATGATTTTCGGTTATCTACCTACGGTGTTTGGACGTAAGCAAAGCTTGATTTTCCTGTAGTGCCTTTTCATGACATAGATCCCAAGTTCTAAGGGTACAGATGGATAAATAAATTATGATCTAAGAACTCACACAATGATGAAGTAGAGACCCTATTTATCATTCTCACTTACGGTCATCTTAAGCACATGTGGTATGAGACACATTCTATATGGTGTTCTTCTATCATTATGGGCATGCCACACGTAAGAGAATAAAAACAGTGCATAGATCTTAGTCTAGCCACTTCCATTATGGCTAAACCGGGTCTCATGACTAAGTCGCCCCCATTGAATTAACGTCTTATCATAAAACTCACATCCGGCTTAATAATTAAGGTTTCATAGGATTTGATTCGCATATCCTGTGATCGATCCAGAGAGATCTCATCTTAACTCAGTTTAAGATGACAATGTAAAAAAAAATATCATGCTGTGGAAATGGAAAATAATCCATCACAAATTTATTTCAATATTTATCTTTCTTTCATCATTTTCTCATATTCTCATGGCTGCATATTGTAGATTCAAGTCCCGTCGAGTACTACTCGAGCGATGGTGACGAGAGATGAACCTACAATCGCAGAGCGCGGGCATGCCAGTCACGTGAGTGACAACAAGTGTTCTGCCTTCGAGAGTCGAAGGGCTTCAAGTCTCTTTTGCACACCGTTTGACTTCATCAAACGAAGATGGGTATCGGGTCTGGACCAATATCTCGCCATTGCCTAAGCGCAACGACGTTAATTACATCTCTCTTAGAGAGAAAACCATTTATTAATCGCCAGATTAGAAAGTCGTGTAGCCTAAGACGGAGACATCCGATGAAAGTACACAATGCCTCTTAAATTTAAGCTAAAGTGATAATGAGAAAGATATCTATTCAATATTGTTTGATCTTTTATTCATTAATTATTGGATCTCTTTGTCTATTTATTCACTTGTTTCTTTTATTGTGAAATAGTTCCAATGTGCTCTTTTGTTCCATTTGAGACATGAGAGTCATGATTCTGTTCGCGATTCGGCACTGCTCAGTCCCTTGTAGCTCAATCGACAGCGTAGACGCAGTCCATTCGGCAAGACATGCACATGCAGACAATGAATCGACAAGGCAAAATTGAATCGGCAATCAGGACTGAATCGGCACTGTAGTATCCCGGAAAATCCATTAATTAAAAATTATAGATACATAGAAATTTTATCTATTAATAAATTCAATTAATTAAAACGATACACATCATTATTGCATGCGTATAAACCCCTATAAATTTTTTTTAAAAAATAGTAGTTATACTCTAAATAATGTTCTCTAATGGCCCATCATGAAATCTGGGCATAGAAAAATCGTTTGGACTTAGTTTAAGAATTTATGCGACTTATTAGCATAATTAAGGAATAAGTCGAAAAACCCATTATTTTCTGACCCAAAGTGGATTATAAATAAAAATAAACATGTGGGTAGACTTTAAATAATATGGGATGAAAGCTCATTATGATATTTGGACCAATGGACAATCTTGGCCCATAAATAAATTCTTTAATGAAAATGATAAATAAAAACCCATTAAGTAAAGTAAGTACATGGGTTGTACAATTAAGCTCACATGAGTTATTGGGCCAAGAGTAATTGCCCAAATGATGAATATTAGAAATATTGGCATGAATAATATTTATTCAATTTAAAAATATAAAATTACTTGAATAAGTGTGATAAATAGATTTACATAAGGACAAATGGTGAATAATTGGAAACTAAATCAATACCCATTAAGTTAAATTAGTAATGGGTTTGGTTAATGGACCTAACATGAATTGTTGGGCTTAAATGAGAAGAGCCCATCATGAGATGGGAAGTAATTAGTCTAAATTCGTAGCTAAAAATAGTAATAAATAGAAAAAGGGTTAAGATAATGATTATTTTAACTTTTACTTATCTTAAAAAGAGTCTCCATCCCATCCTAACACATTAGACATGAAATTAGATCTCTCCCTAAGCCAATTAGTGGATTAATGCTAGAATATGGGAGATAAATATGTAAATTCGGAGTTAATATTTAAATAAATTAAAAAGGAATAAGATAATGACTAAACTAGCTTATAAATGTCTCTATAAGAGTCCTAGACCTATCCTAAACCATTACCCACGAAATTAGACCTCTCATCTATCCTATTAGGTGGGATAATGCAAGAAATAAGGGGATAAATAAAGAAATTAAAGAGTTGGAAGAAGTAGGAAGAGTTTTAGAGAGGATGGACTCTTGTAGCAACCATATACACCCTAATCCAACCCTATCAACCCTCATTTTCGTGCTTAGACTTTGGGAGATGAAGGGAGAGGCTGGAGAACGAAGGAGCAAGAAGGAGGAGCTTGGAAAGGAGGGATTTCATCTCGTTCTTCGTTCAAAAACCCTAGCTTTTCAATCTTGCAACGAAAGGTAGGCAATCTCTCAAGCTAAAATCGTGAAATAATTACCCTAGGTAGAGTTCATGTACCTCTTCAAAATCCCTATGGTTTCGTGGTATTTTGTGCATCCATTTGGGCGAATTTAATTCGTGAAGCCCTGCTGTACCATGAACCCGAAATATCATGTTTTCTCTAATTCCTTGCATGTACTCGTTCCCATACCATGATAAAATTCTCAATTAGACTACATCATACTAGTTTTCAAACACCCCTAGTCTTGATCTATTTTGACCTCCCATGGGGGAGAATTAAATCTTGGAATCTCTGTCTGATGCATGTATCTGACTCTTCTAGTTTACCTTTAAACTTCGTGCACACTTGATATCTTGCTATGAGAAAATTCTTGAAAGTACTACATCGTGTTAGCTTTCGAACGCTTCTAGTTTTGTAATTTTTCATCAAGTGTACATCCCTAATTAATTCATTGAACTCTGACTGCGCCTGTTTAGGTCACCAAAAAGTAATCCGATCAATGCATATCTAAACCTTGTCTATTCTCAAATTAATCGTGCATGTTGATAGATATACATGTCTACTTTCGTTTAAAACTAGTTTAGTGCTTTTTGGATCACCGTGCTATTTTATATGGAATTTAGAACGTCCCTGTATCACAGAGGACTCGCCCTGGGAAAAAGGAAAAAAAGGCAATCTCACCTGTTATCGCGACAGCGCGATCCGCCGCGATATCAGTGAGGTCGCGCCGGCCGACGGCGTCGCGTCAAGAACGCGGCGGCATAAGCCGTCGCAATTCACTCAGGACCGGGCCAGACCGGCCAGGTTCCGTGTCGCGTCCGACTGCCCTGTCGTGACTTCAATCGCGACGAGTGAGTCTGCCGCGTTCTCATGAATCCGACCAGAATGGAAAAATTGTGCATATACCCTGTTGTTTAAGCTTTATACCCCTAATTAGCCATGATTAAACCATGATATAGTTAACCTGACTTGGCAAGTTAATAAATGGCATTAATGATATAAATTTAATTATTTTAAAAGGACATTTGCACGACTTGTCATATCCTCAAGATTTCTTTACACTTACACACACATGACTTTATTAATTGCCATTTGACCCTAATAATTTATGCAATAATGTATCTGGTAACTTAGCGAAATAAATAACTAAATTACCCTATTTTATTAAATACAATTATTTCCATTTTTACTCACGCATTTTAAATACCGTTATCATTTTCCCTCGGCCTTCGAGCACTCGAGGCACGACGGACCCGTTTTGCACACTTTCCCTTGACTTGGACCACCTATCCACCGGGAATACTCTCGACTGGACTAGGGAATCCTTGTCAAGACCTCCATAAGTCTTCTTGGCTTTGGCGCACGTCCTAGTCAACGAGCTGGTTGTACCTTTAAATCCTGTTACACTCTTAGGGATTAGTACGATCCAAACGGCCTTAGTAAGATCTCTCTTAGCTTGTGATCACGCCGAACCACCTGGCCAGTGTTCTTAGCACGGCTAATGGGCGATGGTGACTTCTTCTATCAGACTGCTGGTACCCGACCTGGTGCTGTGCAACCGTTACTATCGTGGTTTATCGTTGTTTTACGACTATACCCCTATCTCATCTACTATCCTTGTACTCTCATATATTCACGTTCACTCTACTATCTCGTCTATTCATCTAGTACTCTCTTGAGACTCTTGAGCTATTGTGGCTCCCATTGCTTGTACTATACATGACTGTCTAGCGCCATAATATGGGTCCGGTGACCCTACTGACTTGAATGCATAGTGTGCAGGGCACGGAGAGTGTCCGAGGGGCTCCAATCTAGTCCTGGGGGCAGAGAGCCACCCGAAAATACCTGCAGGGGCTATTGACGGTGTTCTACATTGCACCGGTTCTGACTATCTCGACATTGGCTAGACATTTAATTGTTTTACTATTAGTCTGAGGAGTTCAGACATATTGTATCAGTTCTGTGCTATTAGTGTGCTAGAACTGACTGTTATAACATTAGTCTAAGGAGTTCAGACGAAATGTACTATCGTTAAACGGCTACTGTCCCAAAGTGACTATTGTCGTACTTGACTAGTGCACCGTAGTGCAACCATACATGTTATCTCTTTACACACTATCTCTTTACATACAATCTCATTACACGCTATCTTGATATACAAGTTATCTTGTTACACGCCACCTTGATACAAGCTATCCTATTACATGTCATTTTGATACACGCTATCTTGTTATACACTATCTTGTTACACGCTATCTCGTTATGTTGTCATCCTAATTTTGCAATACTCTTGCGAAATGTAATATCGTTCACTTGTTATCTTGTACTATTACTCTCTTGACTATACTTGATCGTTCTCTCTAGTTAACCTGCGTTACAAGACATTAATCACTTAAAGCATGCTTGTTTACACGAGATATTAACACTACAAGAAAAAGCGGGATTACCGACAGATATTTCCGACGGATTAATTTTCGTCGGTAATTTCGACGGATATTTCGACGGCAATATGTCAGTCGGAATATCCGTCGGCCGTTCCGACGGAAATATTTCCGTCAGACATATCCGTCGGTAATGAAAGCATACCGACGGATATTTCGACAGACATTTGCCGTCGGAATATCCGTCGGTAAAGCTCCTATACCTTGTCCCGCGAAACCCCCCTCTTTCCCTCTCCCGCTCTCTCTCTCTCTCTTTCCCTCTCCCGCTCTCTCTCTCTCTCTCCCTCTCTCTCTCTCTCTCTCTCTCTCTCTCGCCGCCGGTCACCGACGCCGGTCGCCGCTCGCCGCTGCGCCTTCGCCGCCGCCCCTGCGCCGCTCGCCGCCGGCGCCCCTCTCCCGGTGAGTTCCACCTCCCCCTCTCTCCCCAGCCCCGCCACCTTCCTCCGGCCCACCTCGCCTTCCCCCCCCCCCCCCCCCCCACCCCCGGCCTGCACACAGCCCCCTCCCCTTCCCACCCGGCCCCCCTCCCCCCCCACCCTGTCGCCCCCCCCCCTCCCCCTCCATTCCTCACCCCAGCCACCCCCTTCATTTTTCTAAATTTTTTGAATAGAATGTATTTAATAATTTTGTGAGATTTGTGCGTATTTATAGGTTTTGACGATTCTGTCATAGTGTGTTGAGCACTATGAGAGGATCATTGAGCCTCGAATATTTTCTTGATAATTATAGAATTTATATATTTTTGTTTATATGAGAATTAACCATATGCATGTTAAATTTAATTTTTGTAAAGTAGTTATCCATGAAATATGTTTAGAATATTTTGATCTAGGATTTTGAGTATCATAAGCTTGTTATAGACTATTTAACCCATTTTATCCCTTTTGTAGAATTTTTAAGCGTTTACATAATATCCTCTTGAAATTTGATTTAAATTCAAAAGATAGTTATAATGCTTCAAAAATTCTACAAAATTATAAATGTGTTATTTCACATGTAAGTAGCTTAAGATAAAAATCTGAGCATGTTCTAACCTCTATTTTTTAATAGTTATGAATTTATGAAGTTTTTATAATCATGATAAGCATGTTTAGTTAAATCTCATTTAATCAATGTTTAGTTATTGTTAGATAGTAACATAAACTTATGAAAAGTTTCTAGCATGTGTCCATGTCATAAGCATGTGTGCATGAGTAAGAAATAAAAAAACATGTGGTATATATGTAAGATTAAAAGAAATAGTGTGCTAATGTCCGTCGAACAATAAGTCGGAAGTTCCGATGGAAATAATTCCGTCGGCAATATCCGTCGATAAGGATAATACCGACGGATCTTCCGACGGACATATTACCGTCGGATATCCGTCGGTAGTAATTCCGACGGATATTCCGATCCGTCGGAATATCCGTCGGAAGTTCCGACGGATATTTGTAGTCGGAAATGCCGTCGGTAAAATACCTTTACTTCCTCCGCCGAAACCCCCACCCCCTTTTCCTCTCTCTCTCTCTCGCATTATTTGGTGAAATTAAGTGAAGGACAAGGTAATGCATCAAGTGCAACAACAAAATGTAGCACAATTAGAGGAACATTTGGACTTGACTTCTTTAGAATCAGATCCAGGATTAAGGAAAAGATATCAGATTATCATCCAAATTGCAAGATGAAGTGAGAAGAGCATATATGTTGAAAAAGATATCAGATTATCATCCAAATTTGCAAGATGAAGTGAAAGAGCATATTTGTGTATGATTGAAATATTTTTTTAATTTTTTAATAAAATATATAAATTATCAAGAAATCTTGAAAATTGGTCCAAGTGACCCCACTGGACTAAGTTTCAGGATCCGCCACTGAGACAAAGCACTGCAGGAGTTCTAGTAGTTGTAGAACTCACTCCCAAGTCATCAAGAATCTACTTCTGTTGATGAACTTGATTTGACTACTTGAGAAATATTTGTTTGAGATGTAAGCAATGAATCTATTATTGAAGTGTTTTAAAATATGAAAATTCGTCGGTACAATTCGTCGAGTACAAATGCCCCCCTCCCCCTTCCCGTCCCAGCACCCCCTTCCCCATCCTGGCGCCCCGCTTCCCTACAAGTTCCTTCTCCTAATTGCTTATATTCAAAATTTTTGGTAAATTAGTTATTTTTTATTTATCTTGCTCGCTGTTATTTTTTTACGCTTGACATGAAAATAAACAATGCAATGACTTTCTTTGTTAAACATATGTTTACTTTCACAAATTTCACACTGCAAGTTAATCATTCAACATTCGTATGTTTATTTGTAGCCATTTGAGAGATTTTTTTCATATTTACCATATTATGATTAATTTCATATTTTAAATTACTCAAGAATAAAATGTTATAATTTTTTTTTTCTAATTAGTGATGAGAGTTCGCGATTGGAAATTAGACTCAAAGAAGAACAAATGTCCAACGTATCAAAGTACTTGTTTGTTTGAACGTAAAATATTTCCGCTCGATATTCGAAGATTGCATGATGGTTTACTTTTGGTGAAAGAGAAGATGAAGAAATCATAAAGATTATTCGGAAAGAAGAAAGACAAAGTTTAGAAAATAAAAGTGGATTATCTGTTATTGTTCAAGATGAAAAAGGGTGCGATATTCTGTAATCTTACGACGCAGTTGGTGTGGTAGTATGTACATGTTTATTGGAAAAGACTGGTGTAAATTTGTGAAAATAATTGTGTCAAAGAACTTGACATTCTCAAAGTTATGTCTTCCCATTATGTACGAAGAGATGTATTTGGCAAACTATATTTAGGGATATAAGTGGTTAGTTCACTCCCTAGGAAATCTACTGAGAAGCTAGTGAATAAAGAGCCGATCAAGTGGTGGTGGCCTAATATGAAGACATCACGGTTTGTGTTGTTTTTAATGTTCAATACCATTAAGTATTTATATAGTGCTCAATTTATTGATATTCATGTATGTTTACTCTTTATTTATATTTACGTCAACGCTTTATTTCACCCATTAGCTCTGGGACTCTCCATATAACGTATGTATCATATGTATGGTACTTGAATGATGTGAGGGTGTGTTGGATTTTAATTCGGGACATGACATTTAATCTGTAGGAAAAATGTCTTATGAGAATCGGTCATGGATGTACCGTGGAATAGTGAATGGAGTTGTGACCGAGGAGTTTAAAGACGGAGTTGACAGTTTTATTGAGTTTGCATTGAGTAATTCATCAGTAGCAGTTGATCCGATGGGTAACATCCGATGTCCGTGTTCGGCTTGTAAGAACAGAAAGTGGATATCGACATGGGATGTGCAGCATCATCTGTATACGAGAGGATTTGTTGGCCATTATGAGTTATGGTCGTGTCATGGTGAGTTGAATATTCAGTCTTCTGCACCAGCTAATTACTTTGCCTCCACAAGTACGTACGTAGACATGGTTGTCGATGCTCTGGTCCGGAGTTCAATATTCATGAAGATCAAACAAATGAAGAAGTGCCGAATGATACAACTCAGAGATTTTATCAGTTACTTCGAGATGCTGATGAGCCATTATGGGATGGTTGTGAGAAGTATACACGGTGTCTGCAGTGTCGCAGCTATTGAATTTGAAATCTGAATTTCATATGAGCGAGAGTTGTTTTGACCGGCTTCTCTTACTGGTCAAGAGCATGCTTCCTCAATCAGAGAGGTTACCTGCTGACTTTTACCGTGCGAAGAAGATGGTGAATGATTTGGGGCTTGGTTTTATGAAAATTGATGCATGTCCGAATCACTATATGCTGTACTACAAAGAGGATGCAGATAAGACATCATGCTGTATTTGTAAGCATGATAGGTTCAAGCCCAAGAGAGGGGACAAGTCAAAGTAGAAGGATGTTCCGTATAAGTCATTGCGGTACTTTCCTATCACACCCAGATTGCAGCGATTGTTCATGTCCTCGAGGACAGCTGGACATATGACTTGGCATGCGGAAAGAGTCCGTCGCGACAAGGTGAAATGAGTCATCCTGCCGATGGTGAAGCTTGGGCTCATTTTAGCCGTACTCATCCTTACTTCTCAAGGGATCCACGCAACGTACAGCTTGGTTTATGCACAGATGGTTTCAATCCTTTCGGAGGCTCGGTGGCATCTTACTCATGTTGGCCAGTATTCCTAACACCGTATAACCTTCCGCCAGGCATGTGCATGAAGCGTGAGAATCTGTTCCTTTCATTGCTGATTCCGGGTCAAAAAGTCCAGGAAAGAATATAGACATATATCTCAGACCGTTGATTGATGAGATGAAATTGTTATGGTCAGATGGTGTGCAGTCTTATGATGCATCTAGAAACAGAATTTCAATCTGAAGGCTGCATTAATGTGGACAATAAGTGACTTTCCAGCCTACGGCATGTTATCTGACTGGAGCACACATGGGAGGTTGGCATGTCCTTATTGCATGGAGGATTCTAAATCATTTGTGTTGAAATCTGGGGGAAAATCTTGTTGGTTCGATTGTCATCGGCGGTTTCTACCCAGTGACCATCCTTTCCGAAAGCAAAAGGATTCTTTTATGAAAAATACAACTGTGATGGAGGAGGTAGATATGGAACGGGTGTCTGGTGGAAACATGGCGAGGCGGGTCCAGAACTTACCGACTGTAACACAACTGGCTGGTAGTACCCGACAAATCCCTGGCTTTGGGAAGGATCACAATTGGGTGAAGCAAAGCATTTTTTGGGAATTGCCTTATTGGTCAACACTTTTGATACGTCATAACCTAGACGTCATGCATATAGAGAAGAATGTTTTTGATAATGTGTTCAACACAGTTATGGACGTCAAAGGTAAAACGAAGGATAACGTCAATGCACGTTTCAATTTGAAAGTACTTGGCAAACATCCAGAACTAGAGCTACAACATGTTCAAGGAAAAGTGGTGCAACCTAAAGCTGCATATGTGCTTGGGGCCAGACAGATTAAGGAAGTGTTGCAATGGTTAAAGCAATTGAGATTTCCGGATGGATATGTCTCGAATATTGCGCGTTGTGTAAATGTCAACGAGGGAAAATATACAGAATGAAGAGTCATGACTGCCATATTTTCATGCAAAGACTGATGCTCTTGCTTTTCGTGAGTTGTTGCCGAAACAAATATGGGGAGCAATGACTGAGCTGAGTCAATTCTTCAGGATTTTATCTGCATCAGAACTCAAAATTCATGACTTGCAAAATATTGAGCAAAATATAATTCAGACAGTCTGAAAATTAGAGAAGATATTTCCTCCAGCATTCTTTGATTCAATGGAGCACCTGATCATCCATTTACCATATGAGGCAAGGGTCGGAGGACCAGTACAATTTCGATGGATGTATCCGTTTGAGAGGTATATTTCTACATCTCAATTTATTGCCATTACGACGATCTTTTATATTACTTATGTATGCATTTGAATTATTGTCGTAGGTGCATGCACGATCTTAAGATGAAAGTCCGTAACAAAGCACAAGTTGAGGGCTCCATTACTCAGGCGTACCTCATTGAGGAGATATCGAACTTCTGTTCGATGTACTTTGACACGGAAATACAAACCCGACGCACTCAACCTCCACGTAATGATGATGGTGGAGATTCCGAGGTGTCAGACTGACTCTCTGTATTCAAGTGTCCCGGACGGGCGTTCGGATCTTCATCTACTCGCGCACTCTAAGACAGAGAGTTGGTAGCTGCGGGATCTACGTGTTCATGAATTGCGAAGACTAGACCCTTACATTCAGTAAGCTCTCCACGCTGATTCTAATCATTTGCGTGCATTGCTGCAGAACCTAACGGTTGTGTGACATTTACATTGCAGAGAGTTTGACTCGATCATATTGCGACGGAATCCACGTCTAACTGACGTGCAGGTTGAAAAGGAACGAGAGAAGTCTTTTCCTACTTGGTTAAGATCTCGAGTATGTGTCTAATTATTTTGAAACATAAGTGTTATGTTTTTATGCAGACTGAGTTGAAGTCATTTATTCAATGTTTGTCTATTTATCTCATAATAGGTTGAACAAGGCTTCATTCCCGATTCAAGAGTACAACAGATTAGTTTTGGCCCTCGAAGATTGTACGTGTCTATCCAGGCTACATTGTGAATGGATACAGATTTCACACGAGAGATTATGGACGGAATAAGTCTACGATGAACAGCGGCGTATGTGTGAACGGAAGTGCCTACATGAAAATGAAATTGACTATTATGGCATTCTCGAAGAAGTCATTGAACTGCAATTTTTGGGACAAGACAACAATGTATTTTGTTCAAGTGTCATTGGTTTGATCCGACATCTATTCGTCATGACACAACATATGGATTAATCGATGTGAAGCATAAGTCCAAATTGAGTACATATGAGCCATTCATCCTGGCGGCACAAGCCCAACAAGTTTATTATTCAAATTATACATCCCTCAAATTAAGAGATTGGTGGGCTGCATGTAGAGTGAAATCAAGACTATTCCCTGAGTATGAGCTTCTCTGACTGATGATGAGCTCGAAGGTGTTAATGACAACTTTTTCCAATCAGATCGGAGTGACGCACGAGAGTTGGCAGCTTCTACGCAGTACAACGTTCATGATATAAATGAAACAATTTGCTTACATAATGATAACGAACAAGAAGAAGTTGACCCAAATGTCGCTGAGCGGGAGGTGGAGTCTGATGTGGAGGAAGACTCCCAAGATGATGAGGATGAATTCCAGGATGATGATGAAGATGATGCTAAATTAAACATGTCTTCAGCATCTGATGATGAATAAATAATATACTGCATATTTTGTAAGAAATTGGTGTTGTTGTTAATTACATGTTCATAATAAATTGCTACTTCAAATTGAGTGCTGATGACTTGCTATATCTTTATTTGTATCAATAGAGATATGGTACGTGGAGGACGCAGTCGGACGGTTGCCACGTCCGTTGGCAGAGGGTCCGCGACCCCGTCCACGTCAGGTATACGTATGTGTAAACACAATATTCTAGAATTTATGTTCATATTAAATGCATGAGAACTAACGTACATACAAGAAAGCAGGGACTGCTTCCCGTCTACGTCTGCCTCCAGGTCCGCGACAGGTATATGCATATATACACAAAAAACCATATGGGTATTATTGTTTATATTGATTTCACGAGAACTAACGTACATACAATTTTACAGGGACTGCCTCCCCGTCCACGCCCGTCTTCCCAGCGACAGGTAAATTTCTATATTGTTGTTTATTTGAAATTCATAATTTCTAATGTGTATGAAATTTTGCAGGGACTGCCTCCCCGTCCACGCCCGTCTTCCCAGCGACAGGTAAATTTCTATATTGTTGTTTATTTGAAATTCATAATTTCTAATGTGTATGAAATTTTGCAGGGACTGCCTCCCCGTCCACGCCCGTCTTCCCAGCGACAGGTAAATTTCTATATTGTTGTTTATTTGAAATTCATAATTTCTAATGTGTATGAAATTTTGCAGGGACTGCCTCCCCGTCCACGCCCGTCGTCCCAGCGACAGGTAATTTTCTACATTGTTGTTACTTTTCTACATTGTATGTTTCAATAGATTAGTATGTTTGGTCTCTTGCAATTTATACAATAAAAGTGTACTAAATTGTTTTCAACAGAGGTGGAGAGCCAGCATCCAGCAGTTGAAGGGGTCCTCAGCTACCAGGATGACAACCATGCTGGATCTCAGGGTAAAGTTCATCATCTCAGTGTTACTGTATTGTTATTTAGGATATACATTTCATGTAGAAAATTAATGTGGAATTGCAGGGGGAAGATAGATCCCAGTCCTGCTTCCCGCTATATTACGACGCTGGTCCACGCACATATTCCAGGACCAGTGGATGCATGGAGAGACTTCCTGGTGCCAGTCTGGGATTTATTATTTGACATGTTTACGGTATTTTTATTTTTAGAAGAGTTGAACTCATTTATTTAATTATTATTAATTTGGGTTATTGCAGAACGTTAATTAATTTTATTTCTTTACAGCGGAGGTTCGCGTTCACGAGACCCGAGGATCTCCCTCGAGCTCAAGCCGTCTGGGAGGTACGAGACAAGGCAATGAAGACCACAGGCAATCGGGATCCTATGGCTTGGGTGGATTACGGCCCTGTTTGGCTGCGGAGGGACTATTGGGAGTCCCTTTGCGAGCGTTGGGCTGCTGGACCATGGCAGCAGCGGTCACAGGCGGCAATACGCAACAGAGCAACTCAACCGGAGAAGAATGTGCATACTAGTGGATCCGTATCTTATGCGACCCACAGTCAAAAATTGGTAAGTATTTTATTGTTCGATTCATATATACATATGGATTATTATTGTGAAACTAACTAATTTTGTTGAATTTAAGCATCACGACCTGGAGCGTGCCCCTACTTTCCGCGAGTTATTTGACCGACTCATAAGCGGAAGGGGACGGAAGACTATGTTACCGAGAGTGCCCGCACGATTGCTGTAAGTCAAGCTTTAAATTATGAATTCAATTATGATATTAAAGTAATTTGTTTTCAATAATTTAATTTTAAATTATTTTACATGAGACGTATGACAGGACGATGGCGGAGCGCTACACAGAGGGCACTCCCAGCCAGATTTGGATGCGGATGCTTGGGTCGAGGCAGCGGGAGTGCCGAGGAAGGGTCGAGTGTACGGCTTTGGGGACAGCCTGGATACTCATCGAGTGTTGTCCTCATATGCCAGTTCGATCGCTCCCCCGGCACACGCGAGTTCATCTTCTGCGCCGCCCGTCAGTGGTGTAGAGGACATTAGAGGCATCATTGGGGAGGAGCTACGTTCAGAGCTACAGACGCAGCGGGTAGAGCTACAGGCGCAGCGGGTAGAGATAGAGCGCAGCGGGTACAGCTACAGACGCAGTTCAGCGATATGGTTCAGCAGTTCATCTCAATAATGCAGGGAGTACGCCCCACACAGCCAGCAGCTCAGGTCAGTATTAGTATTAATTTCATATACTTAGGATGGGACGGGCGCTCAATTGACGGATCTAAAACAACAAATTACATATAAAGAGTCAAACACACAACCCGGGGGTCCAAAATCCAAATAGGGATCGGATCGGCATGCCGTTTTCTCCGACACGACCGGTGTGTTAAAGTGACGTGTAGAAACTGACGGAATCCAATTTGGATCTCCGGATTGGGTTGGCCATTCAAAGGACGGATCGAAAAATGGGCAAGTATATATAAAGGTTAAAACACACAACCCGGGGGTCCAAAATCCCAAATAGGGATCCGATCGACGTGCCGTTTTCTCCGACACGACAGGTTGGGTTAAAGTGACGTGTAGAAACTGACGGAATCCAATTTGGATCTCTGGATTGGGTTGGGCATTCAAAGGACGGATCAAAAAATAGGCAAGTATATATAAAAGGTTAAAACACCCAACCCGGGGTCCAAAATCTCAAATAGGGATCCGATCGACGTGTCGTTTTTCTCCGACACGACCGGGTGGGTTAAAGTGACGTGTAGAAACTGACGGAATCCAATTTGGATCCCCGGATTGGGTTGGGCATTCAAAGGACGGATCTAAAAATAGGCAAGCATATATAAAAGGTTAAAACACACAACCCGGGGGTCCAAAATCCCAAATAGGGATCCGATCGACGTGCCGTTTTCTCCAACACGACCGGGTGGGTTAAAGTGACGTGTAAAACGACGACGGAATCCAATTTGGATCTCCGGATTGGGTTGGCCATTCAAAGGACGGATCTAAAAACGGGCAAGTATATATAAAAGGTTAAAACACACAACCCGGGAGTCCAAAATCCCAATAGGGATCCGATCGACGTGCCGTTTTCTCCGACACGACCGGGTGGGTTAAGTGACGTGTAGAAACTGACGGAATCCAATTTGGATCCCCGGATGGGTTGGGCATTCAACGGACGGATCTAAAACAGCAAGTATATATAAAAGGTTAAAACACACAACCCGGGGGTCCAAAATCACAAATAGGGATCCGATCGACGTGTCGTTTTCTCCGACATGACCGGTTGGGTTAAAGTGACGTGTAGAAACTGACGGAATCCAATTTGGATCTCCGGATTGGGTTGGGCATTCAAAGGACGGATCTAAAAACACGGTCAAGCATATATAAAAGGTTACACACAACCCAAGGGTCCAAAATCCCAAATAGGGATCCGATCGATGTGTCGTTTTCTCCAACATGACCGGTTGGGTTAAAGTGACGTGTAGAAACTCACGGAATCCAATTTGGATCCCCGGATTGGGTTGGGCATTCAAAGGACGGATCTAAAAACAGACAAGTATATATAAAAGGTTAAAACACAACAACCTGGGGTCCAAAATCCCAAATAGAGATCCGATCGACGTGCCATTTTCTCCCACACGACCGGTGGGTTAAAGTGATATGTAGAAACTGACGGAATCCAATTTGGATCCCCGGATTGGGTTGGGCATTCAAAGGATGGATCTAAAAATAGGCAAGTATATATAAAAGGTTAAAACACACAACCCGGGGTCCAAAATCCCAAATAGGGATCCGATCGACGTGCCGTTTTCTCCGACACGACCGGGTGCGTTAAAGTGACGTGTAGAAACTGACGGAATCCAATTTGGAACTCCGGATTGGGTTGGCTATTCAAAGGACGGATCTAAAAACGGGCAAGTATATATAAAAGGTTAAAACACACAACCCGGGGGTCCAAAATCCCAAATAGGGATCCGATCGACGTGCCATTTTCTCCGACACGACCGCGTGGGTTAAAGTGACGTGTAGAAACTGACGGAATCCAATTTGGATCCCCGGATTGGGTTGGGCATTCAAAGCACGGATCTAAAAACAGGCAAGTATATATAAAAGGTTAAAACACACAACCCGGGGGTCCAAAATCCTAAATAGGGATCTGATCGATGTGCCGTTTTCTCCGACACGACCGGGTGGGTTAAAGTGACGTGTAGAAATTGACGGAATCCAATTTGGATTCCCGAATTGGGTTGGCCATTCAAAGGACGGATCTAAAAACAGGCAAGTACATATAAAAGGTTACACACAACCCGGGGGTCCAAAATCCCAAATAGGGATCCGATCGACGTGCCGTTTTCTCCGACACGACTGGGTGGGTTAAAGTGACGTGTAGAAACTGACGGAATCCAATTTGGATCTCCGGATTGGGTTGGCCATTCAAAGGACGGATCTAAAAACGGGCAAGTATATATAAAAGGTTAAAACACACAACCCGGAGGTCCAAAATCCCAAATAGGGATCCGATCGACGTGCCGTTTTCTCCGACACGACCGGTGGGTTAAAGTGATGTGTAGAAACTGACGGAATCCAATTTGGATCCCCGGATTGGGTTGGGCATTCAAAGGACGGATCTAAAAATAGGCAAGTATATATAAAAGGTTAAAACACACAACCCGGGCGTCCAAAATCCCAAATAGGGATCCGATCGACGTGCTGTTTTCTCCGACACGACCGGGTGGGTTAAAGTGACGTGTAGAAACTGACGGAATCCAATTTGGATTACCAGATTGGGTTGGCCATTCAAAGGACCGATCTAAAAACGGGCAAGTATATATAAAAGGTTAAAACACACAACCCGGGGGTCCAAAATCCCAAATAGGGATCCGATCGACGTGCCGTTTTCTCCAACACGACCGCGTGGGTTAAAGTGACGTGTAGAAACTGACGGAATCTAATTTGGATCCCCTGATTGGGTTGAGCATTCAAAGGACGGATCTAAAAACAGGCAAGTATATATAAAAGGTTAAAACACAACCCGGCGGTCCAAAATCCCAAATAGGGATCCGATCGACGTGCCGTTTTCTCCGACACGACCGGGTGGGTTAAAGTGACGTGTAAAAATTGACGGAATCCAATTTGGATTCCAGGATTGGGTTGGGCATTCAAAGGACGGATCTAAAAACAGGCAAGTACATATAAAAGGTTACACACAACCCGGCGGTCCAAAATCCAAATAGGGATCGATCGACGTGCCGTTTTCTCCGACACAACCGGTGGGTTAAAGTGACGTGTAGAAACTGACGGAATCCAATTTGGATCTCCGGATTGGTTGGCCATTCAAAGGACGGATCTAAAAACGGGCAAGTATATATAAAAGGTTAAAACACACAACCCGGGGGTCCAAAATCCCAAATAGGGATCTGATCGACGTGCCGTTTTTTCCGACACGACTGGGTGGGTTAAAGTCACGTGTAGAAACTGACAGAATCTAATTTGGATCCCCGGATTGGGTTGGACATTCAAAGGACGGATCTAAAAACACGGTCAAGCATATATAAAAGGTTACACACAACCCGGGGGTCCAAAATCCCAAATAGGGATCCGATCGACGTGCCATTTTCTCCGACACGATCGGTTGGGTTAAAGTGACGTGTAGAAACTGACGGAATCCAATTTGGATCTCCGGATTGGGTTGGCCATTCAAAGGACGGATCTAAAAACGGGCAAGTATATATAAAAGGTTAAAACACACAACCTGGGGGTCCAAAATCCCAAATAGGGATCCGATCGACGTGCCGTTTTTTCCGACACGACCGGGTGGGTTAAAGTGACGTGTAGAAACTGACGGAATCCAATTTGGATCTCCGGATTGGGTTGGGCATTCAAAGGATGGATCTAAAAACAGGCAAGTATATATAAAAGGTTAAAACACACAACCCGGGGGTCCAAAATCCCAAATAGGGATCCGATCGACGTGCCGTTTTCTCCGACACGACCGGGTGGGTTAAAGTGACGTGTAGAAACTGACGGAATCCAATTTGGATCCCCAGATTGGGTTGGCCATTCAAATGACGGATCTAAAAACGGACAAGTATATATAAAATGATGGATCTAAAAATAGTATTGTATTAAGCTTGAGAAATAATCACATGTTTTAAATTTCATTTTTGAAAATACTGTATGTCTTTTATTTATTATTAATGTTTCTCATTTTAATTTGTTTTAATATAGGATCCAGCTCCAGACGATGACGAGGCAGGGACAGCAGACGATCCAGCAGATCTATGTTGATTTTTGTATTCATTATTCTATATGATTTTATATTTATTGTATTTTATGATTTTATGTTGATTGTTAGTATTTGTTAAATTTATGAATATTGTAGCAGGTTTGACATTGTAGTAATGTTGATAAATCATTTTTATTTGCTTATTTAAAAAAAATATGTGTATTTTCCGACGGATTTTCCGACGGATAGACCGTCGGTAATGCCGTCGGAAAATACTGACGGATTGGCCGACGGATAAGTATCTGTCAGAAATGATAAATTACCGACGGCAAAATACCGTCGGCAATTCCGTCGGAAAATACTGACGGTCTTACCGACGGACTATATCTGTCGGAAGTTTCGACCGTATTCCGACGGAATTGTCATCTGTCGGAAATTTCTGACCAAGTATTTCCGACGGCCAGTTTCCGACGAGCTCTAGACAGAAAGCGGTCGGAAGGCACCTTTTCCGACGGAATACCGTCGGATTTCCGACGGATTCAGTCCGTCGGAAATAGCGCATTTTCTTGTAGTGTAAGTCCTACTAAGCGTTATCGCTCACCCTTCGTTATTTGTTATTGTGTTTTCAGGTAAGTCAAGTGACGACCTTACATACAACAACGTGATTGGATTGGAGTGATGAGCGTCCTAAAGTCATAGCGATGGAATGTTCTTAGTACCTTAGAGTCTAGTTAGATATTTGCTTTAGACTTCTTTTCCAATGTAATAATGTCATTAAGCCCTATGTTTTGGCTCTGAATTGGTGGTTGTAATAGTTTAGTTGAATTATCAATAAAATGATGAGTTTTATTGCAATTATTGTTCATTAGTTGATCTTATATTTGCGAATGTATGCGCACTTTACTTTACCATACTCGTTGTTCATGCCTCCCTGATTTATTCCGCTGTTAAATTGTCGGGGCATGACAGGCACCCTGCTAAAATGTTGTTGAATCACTCAAACAGTGAGGATTTTTAAAGTCTTTTGTCAGTTCGACTTGCACGGGAAAAATTCGACAGCATCTCCCCTTATCTTGGTTGATGGGGAGAGAGCATAATACACGTCTACCACAATGGAGACGGCACCAAAAGGTGAGGTGTATGTCGAAAAATAACAACACCCCAATGGCACACGACGTCGATCCCCGAGGCATGCCTACAAGAGGACCAGTTAATGTCGAGACCATAAAAGAACCCGAGCGGCAAATGAATGATGTTTGAATCCATGTATCCGGACAAAGATACCATATTATCTAACCCGGAGTTAAATAGATTTCTTATCTATTTATTATTATTATTATTATTATTTTAGCTAAAACAACGTTGAGCACGATTCTGCGCACGCGATTCAGCCATGGTCATGTTCCTGTCTGATCGAATCAGTAGATAAGCCTTCTGACTGAATGGGTCTGCAGTGCCTCCTGTAGATCTGAATCGGCAACAGACCTTCATTAGAAGACCAGAACCCTCCATTCTAGGCAGACACAGCAGAAAGGATAAGAAAATGGGCTGAAAGGATTGATGGGAATGACTGCTAAGCTTTGGGCATGAGTATTGATTACTCAACCCATTGTTAGCAAGGGGAGGAAACATGTTCCCCAAAATCGAAATGTGCAAAATACTTGCTGTTTCAAACAGGAAGAAACAACATTCACAGTAAAGGGAGCAGGAGAAATCTGTCCTAAAACTTAGTGTAAACAAGGCCCAAAAGGCAAAAAGGCATAAAGAAATGATAAAGGACTAATGGAAGGAGGGGAAAGCCCCACCGTTCCCAAGCCTTATTTATTGAGGTGTGGGGGCTTGTGTACTCCCATGCAAGGGATTGGGATGAGAGAAACATCTCTCCATGTGGAGGAATCCTCCATCCCGTAACTCGCCTAAGCAATAAAACAAAAACAAACAACCTAGACAAGGCACATATATGCATGCACAATAAAGAGTCAAGAAATCTTAAAAAAAAAGGAATGTACTTGGGATCAAACAAAGTGCATCTTAAATGTAAAGAAAACGTTTTACATAATAGAAGGGAGATGAGACACACATAGATGGGACATCTCTTGGAAAAGGGGAAATGGGGAGTACAAGAGCTTTAAAGAAAAGAGGATGCCCCCCCTCCATCACGTCACTCACTCACCCTCTCTTTAAGACCCCAAACAAAGACAAGAGGCAAAGATGGCCCTCTTCTCTCCCTCTTTTCCTCTCTTCTCCAGTCGCAGGTAGCCTTTCCTGGGAAAAAGAAATGCACCAACAGCAACCAAGAACCTTGTTTCTACTCCAAGCTTCTTCCCTCAGCCCCCTTCTACCTTTTTTCTTTTCTCCCAAAAGCCTTCCAAAAAGCTCTCTCTTCAATCTGCCGCTGCAGACACCTTTTAAGGGTGGTGGGGTTGTGGTCAAAGATGGCTTAAGCTCACCCCTTACCTAAGGGTGGAGCCATTGGACCCTTTGTTAATGGGCTGCCCTCCTTAGCCAAATGCCTCTTCTCTTTAGGAAAAATTGGGCCTCCAACACATGCTCACTCTCATAGACCGATCACAGGTGAAAGGAGTTGCTAGACAGTCTTCATCAAAGATAAGTATTTAAGGAGAGGGAATACGGAAAGCATGCATGCTACTGTCACCAGATCACATCACTGGAGGAGGATGTGCAGTGAGTTAAAGAAACATAGTCATGAATTTGGATATGGATACCAGGTAATGGGAAGCTTATTATATATGATCTAGATAAAGATAACTGGTTTCCATGGAGAGGATGAAATAGCTGGCCATGGGAGTATGACATCCTAGCTAGCTAGCTATCCAGGAGAAGGACGCCATTAACTGTTTGCTGGATGGACAGGGAAACTGGGAGTACTCCAAAGTTCTAAGTACCTTTCCTAGAAAAGCACCGCTTGGTGCAAACTCCCATGGGAGTTTGCAACCAGGTGGTTGCAAACTAAGCCCCCATTGGGGGTGGGCACAACCCTAGGGGTGTGCCCACCCCCAATGACCTCAGCTCCCCCAATAGGGAGCTGAGTTTGTTGCAAATCGCCACGCTGGCGGTTTGCAACAAGATTTTCCCTTCCTAGAAATATTGCTCTGTGGATGATATTGAGTTTACCAACCCAGCTGGGTGCAGATCTGATAGATGCTAGGAAATACAGTCACACTTTGCGTGCAAATGCAGTTACACTCTACAAATAGCAGATGGAAATTTTCTGTAAGTGGGGGCTCTTTATGCATGCTGAAGACAAAAGGGTATCAATGCTGATGAGACAGGTTTGATTTTGGAGGTGTGAATGAGCCGACCTTAGAAGATCCGAGTTCAGAGCTAGGGTACCGAAGATGCCTTATACTTGAAGGGAGCAATCGCCTATCATTGGCTCGGAAGATCCGACCAAAAAAAGACAGTCATCTTGGGAAGGGATTCTTGGGGCTGATATCTGACAGTGAAGTTAGTTTAGTTAGGCTTAAGGAGAAAGAAAAATTTAAGAAGAGGGAAAAGAAAGTGAGGTGTTGAACTAGACAAATGTTGCCACGTGTCAGACCCCTTTACCTGCACTGATTGGCCTTCTTTTGAAGGATATGTTGGGGTTGTATGGGAAGGGGGATACTTCAACATTTTGGGTATCCCCCTTCCCCTTCTTCTCCTGCTACTGGGCTGGGCCCATTGGACTCATTGGGCCTGGCCCAGGGGAACTATCAAAAACATAAAGGAGGATGAGAAATCCCAGCTGTAGAATGGCTGAAAGGCAACTTGGATGGGGCTAGAAGCATAAATGATGAAGGGAGTATTCAAGCAGGAGAAAGGTACATTCTCATAAATGAATTTGGTAATCCACACTACAATAAATTTATTGGGGACGGCTTTCTGTTCATCCCCAATAAATTTATTGAGGACGAGTGTTCAACCGTCCCCAATATACTTATTGGAGATGGCGAAGTAGCTATCCCCGACAAGATTATTGGGGACGATTCGTCAACCGTCCCTAATAATTTTTTTGTGGACAACTTTCCTTCAGTCGTCGTCATTGTATTGGCGACAAATTTATTGGATACGACTTTGCGATGGTTGGGAAGCCGTCCCCAATAATTTTTAGGGACAGCTTATTGACTTTTAGCGACGGCTCTCAACCGTCGCCAATAACCTATTTTCTACTAGTACCAGTTGCAACAGGAGCTTCATACTATTAAGTCTATATCAGTCATAAAAGCAAGGATGTTGGAAGCTAGGATATGTGTGGGGAAGGCAGAACAATTCAGGCATTTAGATTACATAGGTTTCCATCTGGAGGGAAATAGAATAGAAGTTACATTACAAGCTCTTAAATGATCCATCAAATGCATCTTTGATTCCTTCATTTCTCATGTTTTTAGAGAGGCGAACCAGGTGGCTGATGCTCTGGCATCCTATGGTTGTAAGGAAGCTCAAAATAGATTATTCACATTTTTCTCTGCGCTACCTTATACCGTTAGAGGGCCAACGGTGCTGGATAGAACAGGTTTACCTAATGTTCGATTAGGTTAGCCTTCCTTTTTCTTTCTTCAGGGGTATGCTCCGCAGTTTTCTGTATTATATTTTTTCAATATATATAAATTGGGACAGTACTTCTGCCCTTTTACCAAAAAAAAATTAAGAATTTAGCTGAGCAGATGGTTCTCTCAGCCAGTGGCCAGAATTTAAAATCTCTCATGCTAGAAGGGAGAGAAATTAATAAATTAAGCAGCAGATTGGTTGGCTAAGCAGCCCAGGATGTCCACGGTAATGTTCTTCCACAAGAATTACATGACATCTGCATCAAGGACAAATCAAAGGCAGTTTACTGTGAGACAAAACCTCCATAGGCGAAGCGGATCAGCCTGTTGGGAGCTGTTTTTTTTTTTTACTTCTTTTGGTGCCACATAGTTTTATTCTGTCCTGGTGAAGCTTAGTGTGATCTTTTGGTGTCCTTCATGTTTGGTTTCAGTTATGTAGATGGTAACTATGCAATGTAAGATCTTTATAAAAACCTCAACATCCCAAAAAAAATAAAAATAAAAAATGGTCCTGCTTGCATAAATAACTCCCACAAAAGCTCCGCCATAAGCTGTAAAAGTTAATATAGAGCAAGAATCAATCAACCAGAGTCATGTAGAACAATTAAGAATCCAAAGCAACTAACCAGCATCATCAGATAATTAAATGCCCACATAATCCCTTAAGTTCTGTGAGCATGACTAACAGCAAAAGCCATGGCAATTAGAAATCATCTTATATTGTTTTCATTGAGCTTGAGTTCCAGCAAAATAATTTGCAAGGAGCAAATGCAGATATAGCAGACATATGCATACATTACCAAAAGGCAGATAAAAGCGTGGAAAACAACCTTTCTGTTCTAAAATTAATTCATTCAAAAAGACACTTGTTGATGTTTTTGATTCAAAAAGGAGAAATTTCATTAAAAATTAATTCATTCCACTGCTTTAGTTCTAAATTCAAATGGTCAATATAAGCTCATTGCTTGGAATTTAGTAAAACTAGAAAAAAATTAATGTTATAATTAAGACATGTGACATTGAAAAATCAAATATGACCTTAATTATCTATAACAATATAGAATATGTTCTTAATGGCCAGAATGGCTCTATTGGACTGAATTATATGCCACAAGTCAAGGAGAACAAATTATCATAACATGAAGGAAAGAAGATTCTTCAAGGTGTTTGCTATACTTGTGAAAAGTATGGCCATGGTAAGGCAAACTATTCACAAGGGAAGCATGGAAATGAGAGTAAACACCTAGAATAAAGAGAAATAAGTAAAAGAGAGAATTTTATCAAATATGTTGGTATGATCGTGTAAGTCAAATAAAATTTTTATGAGTAATGAAAATTGTGATACGTGGGAGTGTATCCAAAAGAGCATCATTAAAAAAACATGTCATATATCTCACGGATAGTGTGAGTATATATATAAGAATGAGACATAAGTCTCACAAATAGGACACAAAGAAGAGGGCCTATATTAGGGATAGGAAAATGGCGACGGGTAAAATTATTATTCATGATGATTGAAAAAGAGCTGTTGCAGAAAGTATAATATTAGGGACGGTTAAATGTCGCCATCGGTTAATGAAGAATATTAGCGATGGCTATTGGTAAAGTCATCCCTAAAAGTTCCTTATTAGGGTAGGATACTTAAAATGTTGCTAATTATATTATAAGGGATGGGCACAACTATCCCTAATAATATTATTCGCGATAGTTATATGGAAGGCATTTGCCTCATAATTATCTATAGGGCCCCAGATCTAGTGGCATATCACCAACCCCAAGACGGCCACTCCGCCAAGGGCTCCACCCACGTCTTACCCATACCAGTCGCCACGTCTTATAGGACGATGAACAAAGGCTAACGTCTATATAATTCCTTGAGAACCCTCCAAAAAAGATATGAGACTCTAAGTACTCAAATTGATCGAGAACGATCTTGATTCGTCTTCTCTCCTCTTTTATTGCTCTTTGTTCGTCGTCATTAACTTACGCATCGAATGACTTTTCATGAATATAATCTCTCAGGACCTGATTTTTTATTCTTTCTTGTAAATTTACCCTTGATGAACTCAAGTGCCCCTAATCTTCCCCAATCATAAGATTATAAAATGATTTGCACTGAGACTCGAGATCACTTCGCTTCAAAAACTAAGTTAACTTTCAATTATTTCGACAATATCTCCTCACCACGATGAGGCTTAAAACAAGGGACAAATCTTGCGCACATGTTTTAACTTGACAAACATATTTGAGAGTCATTTATGTAGGATTATAAGACTGAAGAAAAACTAATAATTAGATAAAAAATGTTTACCGTGTCCCTCGGTTATTATTTTTCATAGCTTCGTGGCCGACAATCACCAAATATGTCATTATCATCGATCAAATGTGTAGATGCTAAGTTGGAGTGTGTCTCCTCCAAATCAAGAAGGGGACAAAATAGGAGGGAAAAAAGAATAGGGAAAGGTGTGACTTGAACAGAGAAAAAGAGGAGGTAGAGTGTTCCTCTCTCCTCGTCCACGTTATCCCTAATAATGACAAATATGTCATTATCCATAGCATATATCCTGTGCATTCAAAAATGAAGATAGAAATATGTGTATATATATTCATATAAAAAATTTATTATTAATGCATTTATTACCAACTTAGTTAAAATTAGTAAGATGCTCCAACCATCGCACAGCTGCCACCCAACACCACCAATCATACTTGAGAAAAAAATTATTCTTCAAATACATTTATCACACCTAGATAATGATGTGATAATCTGTGTGATATTAAGTTAGATGTCATATGAATTGTCAAGCAAGAGGAGTAGCGGGCGACAGTGATTGACAATGGCAACGGGTGACAATCGGTCGGTGATTAGGAGCTGAACAACAATCTATATATAGCGGTTGATGGTCGACGATTAGATTTCAAAATATAAATTTTAAGTTTTAAAATATAAATTTTAAACTCTGAATTGTTATTCTAAGGATTGAAAATTATTGAATAAATTTTTAATAATAACTTAATTTTAAAATATAAATTTAAATTTCAAAATATAAATTTAAATTTTAAAACAATAACTTTAGACACCACCATCTGCCATCCATTATCTTTGTTTGCTAGCTTGTGAGGCAGTCCGTTATGGCACTATATTATTGGGTACGTAAATCATACACGTTACGTACAACAAATACAATAAATCTTTCTCAAAGTCATAAGAAGCTGTCTGATCAATCTTCGACATGACATTGTGCCACGTGGGTTAAGTCAGCACATACAGTAAATCTTTCTTTAAACCATAAGGAGAGTTTCAATCTTCGACGTCATGATATCTCATGTTTCTTTCGTCTCTTGCACTTGTTAACAAAGAAGTCAAGTACACGTCTTCCTAAGTTAGTCTAATGCCTTAATACCAATGATCGTGATACTTCATTTTTTTAGGTGATGTTAAAGTTCGAATTTCCTTTTATAATATGGAAGAGAAACAATTTAACTTAATGATGAGTAGACCAAAAACTATATATATTTTGATTGATGAGTTCGTGTATGACCATCTTAATCCCTTTCTATTTTAAAACTTGGTAGGATGTTGATTGGGAGTCTATGTAAATGTTAGATTCTAAGTATTTATGTGAATTTTATTTTTACATTTGTGTTGTCATTGTTGTTTATATGAAAGAATATGACAATTGTAAATTGTACAGGTTGTATAATGAGAATTCAAGATTATATATTAATTTTTTAGATAATAATTATAGCGACTTTTATTGCCATAATATATTATTTACGGCGACTAAGGACCTGGCCACCACCTCATTCGTGTGTGATGTTGTCGCCGTAAAAGGCTTTTACGGTGACTAAAGATGCGCCGTAAAAGATTGTAAGCGGCGACTCAAAATGTCGCCATATAAAACTATATACGGCGACATAAAAAAGTCGCTGTAAAACTTCAACTGCGACAAGACACTTAGCGGCGACTAATGGCGACACAATTGTCGCCGTAAAATCTTATTTCTAGCGACAATATGCATTTTTACGGCGATAAATGTCGTCGTAAACAACAAGATTTCCTGTAGTGGGGTCCGAACCAATATCTCATCGTTGCCTAAACGCAACGACGTTAATTACATCTCTCTGAGAGAAAAAATCATTGATTAATCGTCAGATTAGAAAGTCTTGTGGCCCGAGACGGAAACATCCGATAAAGGTGCAAAATGCATCACGAAGTTAAGCCAAAATGGCAACAAGAAAGATGTCTATCGATAGCACTTGACTCATCGTGATCATCATCTTCGTGTATCATTATTGGATCTTTTATTCATTTATTCATTTGATATTTATAAATTAATTCAAATGTGTTCTCTTTGTTTCATTTGAAACATGATAGTCATAGTTATATTGGTGAGTCAGCAGACTGCTGAGTCGGCGGAGCTCATTTGAGTCGGCAGACTGTTGAGTCAGAGGAGTTGGCAGAACTTTGCTGCAACAAATGAAAGGATCTAGACTATGACTAGCCCTAGAGGGGCCGGGGTGAATAGGGCTTTAAAAATTTGTCTTCAATGATCAATGAAAACTAATGCAGAAATAAGAACGGATGCAAAGTAGAGAGAATGGAGAGGAAAGAAGGAAGCAAGCACACGAAGAGGCACGGATTTATCCTGGTTCGGTAAGACCCCCTTTGGTCTACCTACGTCCAGTCCTCACCAACACAGTGAGATTTTCCACTCTACGAAAGAGATCACACCCGCTGGTTTACACGGTGCCCAGCTCACCAACACTCCGCTAGTTAGCACGGTGCCTAGCTCACCAATACACAGCTGGTTGATGCGGTGCTCAGCTCACCAACAAGAACAAGATAATGAACTGAATGAAACAAAGATGAACAAGCAAACACAAAGCTAAGCTCGTGAGGAAGATCTTCAGATGTTGTAGAAGCTCTGAAGCAACAAGATCTCCTCCAAATGGAACCTTCTTCAAAGATGCAGTAGATGGAAGCTTTGAAAGGTGAAAAAGTTTGGAAGAAGAAGCTCTAGATGAAACTCTTGAGTGTGGCTCTCTTCCCCACGAAAATACATACCTAGGGTTTTCCCCATGTGTCCTTTATATAGCCCTTCCACAAAAGTAGCCGTTTGAGAGATGTGGAAAGTGGTCTTGGTCAAAAAAGTGTTCAAAAAGTGCTTTTCAGAAAGTTCTGCATGTCAGGGTCGACTCCCACTTTTGCTGGGGTTGACTCCAGTTCATCTAGGGTCGACTCCTTCACAATCTAGAGGTCGACTCCAGTTGAACAAAAGGAGCACTTTTGAACAGAGGTCGACTCAATAAGAAAGTTGGGGTCAACTCTGAAAGACTGAACACAGTCGGAGTCGACTCCCTTTATAGGTTAGGGTCGACTCTGCTTCACCAGCAGGACAGCCATTTGATAGGAGGTCGACTCCCTTATAGACTGGGGGTCGACTCCAAATATCTGAACACAGTGAGGGTCGACTCCCTTTGAATGCTGGGGTCGACTCTGGTTCTTCAGTAGGGGAGGCTTTTGAAAGAGGGTCGACTCCCTTACAAAACTGGGGTCGACTCTGAACATCTGAACACAGTCAGGGTCGACTCCTTCACATCTTTGAGGCTGACTCCAATTGCTATGAATCAAAACATGCCTTTTGAAAGTCTTCTTGTCTTGTAAAATACCATGTTTTCTGCATTCAACTTACAAACACTTTAGCTAACAATAAGAGTGTTTTGTGATCATCAAAATTCAAAGGGATCCAAAAATCTCCCCCTTTTTGATGATGACAAAACACCTATACAATAATAATCATTTCTCGAAACCAATCACTGATACCGAAACTCAATAAAGCACATAAACTGAAACACCAACTCACACAGAATTCTCAACACATTAAGGCGCATAAATTAAAACACCAATTCATTCACATTGCTCAAGGATAGCCATGTATTTCCATTCATAAAAGTCAATTCACAAAAAGGTACAAGTAATATCTCCCATTTTCTATAATCACAAAAAGATGCAAGTATTTCCTCCCCCTTACTATAAGCACCAGTTAAAAGACATTCACACAAAAAAAGAGTAAAGACATAACTATCATCACTTCACACAAGTTCTCTCCTTTTTTGTCATCGTCAAAAAGAGAGGAGGGAATGTAGCCCGTCTCAAAAAATGGATTAGTAGCGAAGAGTCATGGGAATGGATCAAGGAAAAGGAGACAATGAGAAGAGTAAGAGAAGTCAAAGAGAAGGAGGAGGAGGAGGTTGATGATATAAAGAGTCCCACAGAAAGTTCCTTGCACCAGCAAGGTCCTTCAGATTCTTCTTGACTTCCTGATGATTATCCAGCACCAAATCTTGACTCTTGGCGACTGACTCCATAAAATTCTCAAGCCGATCTTGCTGCATCTTGAACACATGAACATCGGTGCGGAGGTTATCGACCTTGGATTTCAATGAGCCAAACTGAGTATCAATCCTAGAATCCATAGCATCAGACGAGTATCCATGGCATCAAATCGAGCAAACACAGATGAGCTAAAATCGGAGAACAACTGAGTCAACTGATCAATAGGGGCATGGGCTCTGGAAGTGCCCGGAGTGGTGCCCGGAGTGGATAGAACAAAGTCATCACCATCCTCATCAGGAGGACTCTGTCCCTTCAGGGGAGTACGAGAAGCAGTACGGACAAACACACCATCCTAAATAGCCATTTTCATACGAAGCAAAGTGCTGCCATCAATAACATCAAATTTCGTCAAACTCTTGCTCTCCTCACCTGAGAAACTGACCTTGAACCTCCATAGAATTCTCGTAATGAGCATTCCATAAATAAGAGATCTCTTAGGCACACCAACAACATCCCGAATATAGTTCAAAGTGATGTTTGGGAGATCCACATGGGTGCCATCAAGAAGAGCTTGAATGAGCAATATATGATCATCTGTCACCCCATCCATACTACCACTTCGGGGAACCAAAATAGAGCACACTATCTTATGTAGAAAACGATGAAGAGCAGGAAAAAAATTTGCATTAACTTTTTCAATATGTTGCGGTGCTACATCGGCTTCTAAGATACGTCGGTAAGCTTCAGTCCGATGTCCCAAAGCAAAAATATACTGAACTCCTGGCTGAGAGGGAATTTCCATGACTTTAGATAGCATGGATACTCTGATGGGAATGTGAACTCCCTTCACATACGAGCTGATCTTATTATTATCATCTACCACTAGATTAGCATAAAATAGGTTGACAAGGTGTGGATAGACTTTCTCATTCATGGACACATAGGGAACCCACACAAGTGGTTCAAACAAGCTTTCAAGATCATACCCAGCATCAGCAAAATACTCAAAATCTATCATCTTTCCCAAATGAACTTTTCTAGCAATGATATCGGATGAGTAACACTGAAAAGCATGGAGACTACGGAAGAAGGTTTCATCAAAACTTTCACCATGGGAGCCACTGGAGGGGCGAGACCTTTTGGACGGAGAAGCGGACGCGACGGTCTTGCCCTTCTCGCTGCGTTTAGGAGGAGCCATTGCCACAAGGAGAACCGCAAGAGAGAGAGAGAGAGAAGCCGTAGGAGAGAGAGAGAGATAGAGGATGGAGAGAAGAGGAAGGAGAAGATGAAGGAGAGGACGATGAAATAGAGGAGGTCGAAGTTGGGGTTGGCCCCAAGCCAAGGAGAAGACCTCTCCTTTGCGCGGGAAAGAAAAAGGAAGAGGAGGAGAGTTGCGGCAGCGGCGGCAGAATGAGAAAAAAGGGGGAAGAAAAGGAGGGGCCCCCTTTTTAAGGCCAGCCCTAGCCGCCCGAGGTCGACTCCAAAAAGTGGAGGCCGACCTCGGCCCAAGGGGGGTCGACTCCCACATAAGGTGGAGTCGACTCCGCCAAAGCAGATTTTTTTTTTTAATGGAGTTAGATTGATGGAAGGTTCAACCAGAAGAGTTTAAGGATGATTCAAGGAGTATAGGAATGAATTCAAAGACTCTTTTTCACCATCTTTTTGAGTTGGGCAATTTTTTGTAGAGAGTTTGTAACGTCGCGTGCTTTTCGGATCCACGCGGATCATGTGTGTTGTGGTCGAAATGGCCGTTGTGAGGCCATGTGAGTTGGTTGTGTGGAATGTGTGCCTTGGATGTGTGATTTGTTCAGATGAGGTGCAGGTTTGGTCCTGAAATGAAATAGGATCTGCTGCAGTTGAGTTGGAGTTGGCGTCCAAATAGGTTGTCGTTTATTTCATGAACTTAACGGCACAAGATGTGGACGTTTGGAGTGGTGTGGACACTTAAAATCCTTAATGGGCCTGTTGCCCTTTTAACCGGCCCAACTCCCTTCCACAAGCAAAAGCCCCACAGAAATTGCACCCATCTACATGACCCACCCATGAAGACTTCAAGGCCCACTTACAAAGCCCATCTCACCCATGAAAAGTTGGGGGGTGAGACTAAGCCAATGCAACACCTCCCAAAAGGTGTTGCCAAAATTGGCAAAAAGGAGGGGGTCTGCGCAGGTGGGGCAGATGGCTGCTTGGGCCTCTTTTGGGTGGCCTTCTAGAGTCTTCTAAGAGGAAGAAAAGGGGCTAGCCAAGGCTGGTTCTTGCGTGAGTAGAAAAGAGAGAGCAGAGAAGAGAAAGGGGGGGCTCGGCTGGGAGCTTGGGCAAGAAGAAAAGAAGAAAGAAGGAAAGGAGGAGAAGCTTCTTCCTCCATCGGCTGCTGCTGCACCTTTCTTCTCCTCTCCCTCCAAGTGCCAACCCGTGAAGCTTCTTTGCAAGGGAAAAGGTGAGGGAAAAGAAAAAAAAAAAGAGAGAAAGAGAGGAGGAAGAGACACCACATTTATGAGTGGTCTTGTCATGAGATGAGAAAGAGAGAAGAGAGGAGAGATGAGTGGGTGGCGTAGGATTCCCTCTCCCCCTCTCTTTTGTTCTTTCATTGTTTTGTACTTCTCCTCTTCTCCTTAGCAATAGAAAAAGAAGCATCTTGTGTCCTTTTGCCCCTTGTGTCTTGTGATGCATCATACCCCCCACTCTCTTGCATTTAATGCTTGCATGGGTTTAAATCTTTTCTTTGGTTTTGGTGCTACTAAAGGCCACGGGATAGAGAGGGGCCATCTTTACATGGTGGACCTCCTCTCATCTCAAGGAATACATATGAGATCTCCATACCTCTTCATGCCTCAATAAATGAGGTTTTGAGAGGATGGGGCTATATGGGCCTTGTTTGGGCCTCCTAAAGAACAAATCTCCCATGGTTTTCCTTAAAGGAATGTGAGGTTTGCTCACTGTTCTTTTATCCCATTTATGAGAAGTTTTGACTGTTCTAAGGTCCCTAAACAGTCCCCTTGCAATGCTTGGGCCGCCCCCTCCCTTGGAGCCTACATGGGTCCATTGTTTGCTTTCAAGGGAAGGGGCCTTTCCCCCATTATTTGACCCATCAAATGAGGTCTTCCTCACTGTTTTCCCCACCAAAAGAGTTCAAATTTTCTGATGTTTAAAAGACCCATTTTATGTGCTTTCCACCCTTAGAACATACCCCTTTGCTAGCCAAGAGGTTGGGCAATCAATACCCATGCCTTCTTGCTTAGCATTCTATGTAAGAGACCATTTAACTTGCTGTTTTGACCCTTAAAAATGCAGGTTTTCTACTATCTAAACAGCCCCAATGTGCATGTTTTCTACCTTGGGAGCATGCCCCTTTGCTAGCAAATGAGTTGGGCAATTAATGCCCATACTCAAAGATAGGCTTGGCATGCAAAAGACCCCTTAAACCCCTCTGTTTTGAACCCTTAATAGCTCAGATTTGCACTGACAAAACCGCCCCCAAAATGGGCCCATTTGCCCTAAAAATACTTCCATTTTGCTAGCTAAGAGGTTGGGCATCCAATGCCCATGCCTTCTTGCTTAGCATCCCTTGCAAGAGACTCATTAGATCACTATTTTGGGCCTCTCTAAGGTTCAGGTTTCTGTGGCTTTAAGTGGCCCATTAAGGGATTTCATGCTTAAGGGGATGTCCATTTGCAAGCCAAGGGTTGAGCACCTAATGCTCATGCCCCCACACTTAGCATCCATAATGGACAGCCCAATAGGTCTGCCCTTGGGCCCAAAACCGTCCCTCATATGGGTGAGACCAACTTCAAAGAAATGTTGGCTCTTTGCCCACAAAAGAGAGGCTTCAGCCGATCAGCCCTGTGGGTGGCCTTTTGATTCGGCGGCCTTGAACAAGCCTACCGAATCGGCAGCCAGTCCCCACCCCTGGCCGGGCCATGGAAGTTAACCCATACTTCACGTGGTTCGGGCCAAGGAAATGGACAATAGACCGATGAGAAGCCCATTTAAACTCGGGTTGGACAACGTGATGTCTATGCCCGGGCATATGGGTCCACATATGCTCCACTTACCGATCGGTATTTGCATGGTCATGGTGATATCCGCCTCCACCAAAGGCTTGCCTTGGGGGTCGGTGCCATGTGCCATTTGGGTTATGTCGTCATTTGACATACACCCTCCCTGTTGGTACTGCCTCCATTTTGGTGGGTGTGTACCGTGCTCTCCCCCTATCAACCAAGATAAGGGGAGATGCTGTCGGATTTTCACCGTGAAGGTCGAATCGGCGAGGGTCCATTTCCTCTCTTAAAAGAAACCCCTAAAGTCTAATGGAGTGGCGCCGAATCGCGAATAGAACCACGTTGCACCCTTTAAAAGAATAAGAGAGCCGATTAAAAGACGTTCCATCATGAGGGCGACAAATGGGCAAATCAAAAGAACCTTTACATTACACATGTTTTAAAAGAGCAAGAGATCAAACCAAAGTCTTTTCACGATAAAAGTAAAAAAAGGAAGCAAATAGGCCAACTCTCATTTCTCACAAGTCTCAAATGAAATAAAAGAATAAGTAAAAAAAAAAAAACCTTTTTGACTTAAAAGAGCAAATAGACCACCTTATGTTTTCAAATGACCAAAAGTGAAACCTTTCATGTCAAAAGATCAAATGAGCCACCTTATGTTTTCAAAGGACCAAAAGTGAAACCCTTTCATGTCAAAAGATCAAATGGGCCACCTTATGTTTTCAAAAGACCAAAATGAAACTTTTGTAATAAGAAAAGCAAATAGATCATTACACATTTCAAAAAAAAATAAAAGACTCGAATGAAACCCCGTTTTGTAATAAAAGAGCAAATGTGTTTTCAAAAGAGCAAGAGACCGACTTAAGGATATTTTTCATGTTAAGAATGAATGGGCAGATGGGTAAAAAGACTCAATCACATCTAATTAAAAGACCCGGCAACCTCGAATAGGTATCGTGTCTGTTTATCATTCCGACCTAGTTTCGAGTTGCATTCTTTTCATCGGATGTCTCCGTATCAAGGCCACAAGGCTTTCTAATTTTTGGCGATTAATCAAGGGTTTTCCCTCCCAGAGGGATGTAATTAACGTCGTTGCGTTTAGGCAACGGCGGGATTTTGGTCCAGGACCCGACACTCCACTTTCGTTTGACGAAGTCAAACGGCGCGCACAACAGACTTAAAGCCCTCCAACTCTCGGAGGCAAACCAAATTGGTTGTCACTTCGGTGACTGGCATGCCCGCGCTGCGCGAATTGTCGATTCATCTCACGTCACTCTTGCTCAAGTGGCATTCGACGAGATTTGGATTAGCAATACGCGTGTACCCATGAGAAATATGAGAAAACATGATAAAATAGATATTTTTAAAAGATTTTAAATTTTTCCCATTTTCCACAGCGTGGCACGCCCGGTGGGACCAAACTTCCCTTCATCTTCTCGCCAGAAATAGAAAGCCCTGTGGCCTCACAAAATTGATACTGATAATTACTTTGAATTGACTAACAGGTACTGACTACAATGGCTGGAGTGTGCTTCGGACCGTTGGTCGTCCAGGACCATGCCAGGTATGGCTACCTGGCCGTGCCAACCAAGTTTGGGAGCTTCCCTCCAGTGGTGGAGTTCCCAAATTTTCTCGGGGTCGCATTCGTCGACATCTTGCACCCAGAAATCGAAAAGAAGGCCAAGGCTGGAGCTGATCACCAGAACAAAGCCAAAGAGATCACCAAAGAGCTAGGCTGCCACGTTCATCATGTGGAGCGTGGCCCTATTAACAAGAACAAAGGAAAGAAGGTCGACAGATGTCCTCAGCAAGTAACAGAAGCCGAGAACATCGTCACTCGTCGGGCACGAGTATCCACCTCAGGGAAAAGCGTGCGAATCGGGGATCTAAGGATCCACCTGCAGGCTAAGAAAACTGAAGCCATACCAGAGCGGGTCACGGTTGCAGTACCCGTGAAGAATTCATTTCAAGTTTTGGCAGGGAAGACAGAAATGGCCAAAACCTTCAAGGGCAAGATGGCCCCTAGGCCCGCCAAGTTCAAACAAATCTGGAGGCCTAAAAAGACCCAGAAGAACAGACTTGAAGAAGCCGAACCAAAAGAAGAAGAAGCACTAAGAGAGGCGGTTGCTGCGGAAATCCCAACCCGCCAGAGGCCACCCAGAGGTTTCAAAACAAGAGTCCAACAAGGGGGGGCATGTGCTTATGCCCACTTTCATGACAAGAGAAGGGAGCTGCGACGATCTGCTCACATCCCAACTGTGCGGAGGGGTCGACCGACGCCTGCTGTTCTGGCCGCACGCCAGTGCCACCGAGAAGAGATCCAAGGGTCACATGACCACATACTCGGTCTCACCACCTCTCCCTTGCAGAGGTCGAGACCACCAAGAGCCAGAAAAGATCCACAAGCTGAAGCTGAAAGCAGTTCAGGCGAGAATGACGTCCCTTGCGAGTCTGGCCATGAGCAGTCTGGGGGTCCCAGACCCCGAGTATCAGTTTTCAAGAGATTGACCTTCCCTTCCCGGAGGGTTGAAAGAGGTCGGCATGGGAACCTTACCATCTTCTCCTGCCACATGGCCGACATATGGGGCCGATATGGGGCACTGCCGGCCAATGATGAAGAGCTAGCGGAATTGGCAGAGAGGCCTGGTGCCATCACCAGGAGAAGAGCAGCGGCAGCAGCCTTGGCGGCCGCATATGGGCTTCAAGATGTGCCGACAACACAAATGACGGCGGTCAGTGCCAATGTGGTCACCGCCCAGGGAAGTGGGGGCAATGATGATATCCCTCCACCGCCACCACCGCCAGAAGCTTCTGGGGGCACCTCGCAACAGATCCCTCTTGCTGCACCCATAGATCCAGCTATCATGGAGCTGCTGCAGCAATACCAAGCTGAGATCGCGGAGCTCAAGCGCCAGATCAAAGGTAAAGAGACTGAGGGGCACGTATCCCGAGCAGTTGAGGGCTCGGGAGAGACCCCCCAAGGGACTGTAGGGTCAATTGAAGCTTCGGCCCAGCGTGCTGCAGTGCGGACAGCAAATGAACAACCGCAACAGTCACCTATGGCTGTAGCCCAACAGCAGCGGACGCAGGCCCAGTATACCCTTCTGCAGCCGCAATTCTTCCAACAGCAGCAGCAGCAACAACCTCTGCCACAACAACAACAGTCTTTGCCTGCTCACATGCCTGAGCAGCAACTTGAAAGTCAAGAGCTACCCCTGGTACCCCCGGTGGCTGTCATTAACACTCCACACAATCAACCGGCCCACTTCTACCCTCAGCAAGTGGACCCCACCACCATTAGCAAATTGATGTTGGAACAAATGATCGATATGAGACTCGCCGAGCGAGGTGATGGAGAACAGATGGCCTTTGATGCATATAGGGTACCTTACCCTGCATATCACGCCGTGAAGAAATTGCCTCCAGGTGTCACCAAGCCCCCAAAATTTGACAAGTTCAACGGACGAGGATCTCCAAAAGAACACATTGCTTACTACATCAATGTGATGGGAGATTTAGCGGCCGATGAATCATACTTGTTGAAGTTCTTCGGCTCCCCTGACTAGCCTGGCATTCGAGTGGTATTCCAGTTTGCCAGCAGGGTCCATATCTGATTGGACCGATATGCAAAAGAAATTTAGGGAAAGGTTCTATATTGCTGAGAGGGAGGTGACAGTTGCCGAACTCTATGCAACCAAGCAAAAGGGCGATGAGTCCGCACTGGACTATATCCAAAGGTGGAGGAACCTCAGTATGAGGTGTAAGCGCCCTCCTCATCAAGAAGATGCAGTTCAGATTTGTAAGCAAAATCTGAAAAGAGAGCTACTCGAGAGAATGATCGGAGTGGAGATCCGGTCATTTGACAGGTTGAACAACATGGTGGCGGAGATAGAGGCCTTTTTGATCAAGTACCCTACTAACTCGTTCGCTAGTCAAAAGACCAAGCCGGCCGACAAGAAGCCTGCGGGGAAAGAGGTCCACACAGTAGACCTCAAAACATTTGAAAAGCAAAGGGATGAAGGCGAGGCGGCAGCTGGAACCTCCAGCAACAAAGCTGAACCAAAGAGAAAGGTCATCCCTTTCCAAGACAAAATGAGGAAGCTGTACTCCTTCCCCAGGGAAAAGACCAAAACGCTATTTGATTGGGGGATCAGATATAACAAGATCACCCTCCCAACACCGAAGAGACCAGATCAAGCTGCAAAGAAAGATGACCCCCGGTACTGTCTGTACCACCAGATCCTGGGGCACTCTCTAGAGGACTGCTATGTATTCAAAGACATTGCAGAGTCTCTGATCAAGAAGGGAGAACTGCAGATGGGGGATTACAAGGTTGATCCGCCCCAGCCACATGAGATGCCTGCCCGGCAAGCTGGAGCCAACATGATTTCTATATATCAACGGCTACCAGAAGAGATCTCCGAGGCCAGCACGGAGAACACTTATAAGAATCTTATCCTCACCCCAAGCAGGGAGCAAGAGGAGTGGAAAAAGGTGCCCGCTAAAGCGAAAAAGAAGCCCGAAAAGAAGCCGGCTCCAAAGATGCACATTCGGGGTGTGACACCTCAGCCGCCGGCACCGGTGGTCACCCCAGTTTGGCATCCAATAGAGCCCAGGGTCGTCATTCAGAGGAACTCTGGCAATAGAAGGCGGCGGACACCTCTCCCTCTGTACGGGGGAGGTAGCCCTTCACTCGAGCGTCTGCAGGCGCTAATTGATGAGTTAGACGAATATGAGCAACCGAACAGATACCCTGTTCAGTTGCAAGAGTTCGTCCCGTGGGAAGAACTTGAGAAGTTGATCCTGGAGGCACCTGCCAAGCAAAAGACACCTCAACCCCAGGAAGATCTATTCTGGGGGCAAGAGCCAACAAAGAAAAAGAAGAAGAGGAGGTCCAAGAAGAAGAAGGTGGTAACAACTCTCTCATGCAGCACTATCTCCTCCCTGCTAGGCTTGGGGGAGCATTATGAAGAAGAGGAGTTCTACCCTCCCCCAAGTAATGTCAATCAAATTGGGGCTTCGGGTCAAGAGTTTATTACAAGGTCCGGAAAGAAATGGGGGCGAGTCCCACCGGTCAATCAAAATATCATCTTCCGGGGTGAACCCTCCTACAAGATCCCGGAGCCCGAGGTCCGGAGGGCAGAAATTCCACCTCCTTCGGGGTTCTATCCAAATGAACAGACTGGGGGCACGGTCCCGTCCCTTGCTGAGTTTCTGGCGGCAGAAGAGAAGACCAGGGCTCTCTCTAAACCCCCAATATTGCAAAAGAAGGCCGATGATCTGGAAAACGGCCCGATCACCAAACCTCAAGCCAAAAACACTGAAAATGACAAAGGAAAGTCGAAGCTAGATGATGTCGGGGCAGAAGACCGAATCATCAAGCTACTAAAGAAGATCCCACACGGTTTAGTGTTTGGGAAATCCTGTCATTAAGTGAAGAGACTAGAAGAGCGTTGATCGCAGCCTTGCAGGCTCCAGCGCAATATGAGACTTCTGGCTGAAGTGCAGGTGGAGGCTGCCGTCATCAATGCGGAGTCGATCACATTCACCCCAGAGGACATGCTCCTCCTACAGCCACTCACAACAGCCCCTGTACATGAGGGGGCAGTTGAATGGACAGCCCCTAAACAGAATCTTGTAGATCCTGGAGCAGCGGTCAACATCCTGTCGTACAAAATCTACCAAAGAAGATCACTTGATGTGCATCTAACCTCAGTGCACGATGTGAGAATAGCCGTTTAATCAAAGTTCGAGGTACCTCTGGGAATCGTTGAACTAGACTTGATCCTGGGGGACTTCACAACAAAGGTGCAATTTCATGTGATCACGCGGTACGTCCTACAAGGCTCGCTGGGTCGTCGCCCGGCTCCATCAAAATGGGGTGGTCCCTTCAATGTGCACCATGCATCAAATATGTGAATAAAGGAGAAGAGAAAAGGGTCTTCTCCGATGCGCACCCCTTCGAAGTACACGAGTGTCATCTCTTGACGCCAGTCTATACATAGAGCACTCAAAAGGTCAAATTCTTCAAAAGGGCAGAAAGAAGAGATTGTCATTGCTGACGAGTGGTTTCCGCCTCCGCCCGCGCCAGGGTTGACATTGAAGAGCCTGCGTCAACAGAAAACAGGGGAGGTCCATCATGTGACATCTCAGGCTGTGAGCATGACTCACTCCGCGAATAGGAGAAGGGGAAACAGGACTTATTCTGGTCCCAAACGGCCTCACAAAGTCGGCCGTGAAAATAGATTGCCAGATTGTGAGGGCTTTGAAGACCTGGGTGATATCTCACCCAGATGGACACTTCACGGTCCTTTATGCGGCTAAAGAGCACCCAATGAAAAGGGATGATGATTGTCAAATTCCCGAAGAGACCAGGGACCCCTTGGTGCCATAATGGGGCTCCACTATATGGCCGCACAGTCACTCGGTTGGCCGGGAAACATTACATCCCCTCTCATCAGTGCCTTAGCAAAAGGGAGATATTCAAAATTGTGGTACCCTCCAATCTGGATAGGATTCGCTGAAAATAACAAACACCCAGAGCTTGGTTGGTCACCAGCAGGAGTTATGCAGTTGAACATGATCAGCCTGGCTTCCCAAGCAAGAAAGAATCCGTCAGGGTGGTTTATGATGATTACCCTGAGGAAAGAGGCACAAGTGAATTGGCCCCCGAGCTCAATGGCGGGCTTCCCCAGGGGGCAACAGTGTCTCCCTTATGCACCCCCGTGGAGCTTTCCGTCCTCAGATGCTCCCAGCGTTGAAGAAAATAGACATGTAGAGATGGCCCTGCCAACCTCTGTAAGCACAGAAGAGTCAAAGGAAAAAGAGGCAATAACATACTTGCCACGGATTCCAGTCAAAAGGCCCAGCAAAAGAAGAGATAGAAGAGACCGAGGAGAATGTGTCAACCGAAGCCCTGCAAAGAGAATATCTGAGGTGTTAGAGGCAGAAGCTGATGAAGAAGGATTTGTAGACCTCCAGCCAGCACCAGAAGAGCTTGAAGATGGCAGTCCAAGCCCCAGTGGATGAGCTAGTAGAAGTGAATCTCGGTACGGAAGACGATACAGGCCACCCTCCTAAGTGCCCATCCCAGAAGAAGAGAAGCAGCAATATATCAGGCTGTTAAAGAGTTCCGGGATTGCTTTGCCTGGACTTACAAAGAGATGCCGGGACTCAGCCCCGATGTGGCGGCAACATATCTGGCAATTGACCCGAAAAAGAACCGATCAAGCAAGCTCCCAGGAATGAATGCCGGAATTGATCAACAAGGTATGCACAGAAGTGGACAAGCTAATAGATGTGGACTTTGTTGAGGAGAACCAGTATACTACATGGTTGGCAAACATTGTTCCTGTCACAAGAAGAGTGGTCAGATCCGATCTGTGTGGACTTCTTCCGACTTGAACAAGGCCTGTCCAAAAGACGACTTTCCGGTGCCGATCACTGAAGTGATGATAGACGCCACCACCGGACATGAAGCTTTGTCATTCATGGACGGATCATCCGGCTACAACCAAATTTGGATAGCCGAACAAGACCGGGTGCACACTGCTTTTAGGTCACCCAAAGGGATCTTCCACTACAAGAGAATGCCCTTCGGTCTCAAAAACGCTGGGGCAACATACCAAAGAGCAATGACAAAAATCTTCAATGAGCTGATCTATAAAAAGGTGGAGTGCTACATTGACGACCTGGTGGTCAAAACCAAAAAAAGGAAGGACCATTTGGCCGACCTCAGAGTTGTCTTCGAAAGGCTGAGGCGGTATGAGCTGAAAATGAACCCAATGAAGTGCGCCTTCGGGGTATCCAGCGGCAAGTTTCTGGGCTTCATTGTCCGATATAGGGGGATAGAAATAGACCCTGTCAAGATCAAGGCTATCCAAGAGCTGCCGCCGCCAAGAATCTGACCGAGCTCAGGTCATTACAAGGACGGCTGGCCTACATTCGTAGGTTCGTCTCAATCTGTCTGGGCGGTGTCACCCCTTTCATAATTGATGGGAAAGATGTCCCTTCCAATGGAACCAGGAGTGTCAGCACGCCCCTGGATCAACTGAAAATGTACTTGAACACTCCACCAGTTTGGGTGCTCCTTAAAAGGCCGTCCTCTCATCCTGTACATAGCAACTACAGAGCACTCCTTGGGAGCCATGCTAGCGCAAGAGAACGAGGAAGGAAAGAGCAGCCTCTACTACCTCAGCCGAGGTTAGTGGGGGCAGAAGAGAGATATTCTCCGATTGAGAGGGTATGCCTAGCCTTGGTGTTCGCAGCAAGAAGATGAGACACTACATGTTGTCACCCGAGGTTAGGCTGATCTCCAGGGCCGACCCCGTCAAATACATACTCTCCCAACCAGCGTTGAAGGGAGGAATAGGCAAATGGGCTGTCATCTTGATGGAATTTGACATCAAATACATCCCCCAAAAGGAATCAAAGGACAGGCGGTAGCCGACTTTTTTGCAGCTCATCCCGTGCCGGAAATTCTCCGCTCATCACAGAGCTGCCAGAAGATGAGACCCTCGAAGTGATCAATTGCAGACGGCAACCTGGCAATTCTATTTTGACGGGGCGTCAAGAATAGAACCAACTGCTTCGGCAGTGCAAGAGTTCGAGCAGGGCGGGCATCGTCCTAGGATCGCCCGAGGGAGAAGTCACTCACACCTCTTGCTCAATTAGCAAGCCATGCACAAACAATGAGCCGAATATGCCTTGATATCGGCTTGCAAGTGCCCTCTTCATGAACATAAAGGTGCTTCAGGTCTTTGGCGACTCGATGCTAATCATCAAACAAGTATAAGAAGAGTTTGACGTTAAAGCCAGATTGCTGCCCTATTATCGGAAGGCCAAGAGATTAATGTCAAAGTTCTATCAAATAGGATAGAGCATATTAGCAGAAGCAAAACGCACAACAGATGCTCTAGCAAAATTGGCCAGTTCTTTAGCGTGCCACCAAATGAGAAGCTGAAATCGTTGTCATGAACCGACGACAGGTTCCCAGCATAATAGAAGAAGAGTCCGAAGTGTAAGAGAGCGGCCAAGAAGAAGTGACCGTGGCTGAAGATCAAACACAAAAGGACTGGAGAGATCCTTGTACAGTGGTTCGAGCAACAAGCACCTGCCAAGCAAAGGGAAGACAGGATCAAGTTGGTTAGAACAAAAGGATTCATATGAGTTAGAGAGGAGGAACTCTGTTCAGAGTCGTGGCAGACTCCAAAAGAAGATCCTGCTAATGTGCCTATCACCTGAAGAGGCCTGGAAGGTCATGCAAGAGTGCACGCCGGAGCTGCTGGCGCTCATCAGGCCGGGCTGAAAATGAAAATAGAAATCAAAAAGCTCGGCTATTACTGGCCAACATGTTTGAAGACTTGCGGCAATTTCGCCAAGGCATGTCAAAAGTGTTAAGGCATGCGATCATCCCAAGGAGGCCTCCTATACACCTGCATCCGACCATCCAAGCTGCCGTTTGCACAATGGGGCACGGATGTCGTAGGCCCTTGCCACCGTCCTCGTCAGGATGCAAGTACATCTTGGCGATCACGGACTATTTTTCAAGATGGGCCGAGCTGTGGCACTAAAGAAGTAACAGGGAGCTGGTGGCGCGCTTTGTTCAGCGTAACATCATCTTCAGATTCGGCAGTCCGATCGAATCATATCAACAACAGAACACACTTCAAAATCAGAAGGTTTAAGATGGCCGCAAATACAAATAGACTGGAGGACTTCCTCGTACAATCCACAGCCATGGTCTGGCGGAAGCTTTCAACAAGACGTTGTGCCTCTGCTAGCCAAACAGTCAGCGCCAACAAAAGAGACTGGGAGGACCGATGTATGAAGCCCTATGGGCCTACCGGACCATCTATAAGACACCAACAGGCTGCTCACCTTTCTCACTGGTGTACGTTCGGAGCCGTGGTCCCGTAGAACTGGATGGCCGTCTCTAAGGGTGGCCATCCAGCACGGGTTAGCCCCCGAAGATCAACCAACATTGAAAGGAGGCCGAAGAACTTTCTGATTTGGAGGGGAAAAGGCTTCGAGCTCACGGAATATCCAAGTGTACCAGCCCGTATAGCGCCCGCCTTTGACAAGCTCGTCAGGGTCGTGAATTTAAAAGAGGAGACCTCGTCATGGTCAAGAAAAGAGAGGTCCATGGCCGGCAACCCAAGGGAAATCTTAACGTGAATTGGACCGGGCCGTACGTGGTGCAAAGAGTCTATAAGGCGGTGCCTACTCCTGGTCAATCATCGGGGTGACATACAATTCCCACCCCTCAATGGAAAACATCTGAAGCTGTACCACGCCTGTCGTCCGGACTTCGGTGACCAGCGTCATGAGCAGCAAGGGGCCGAGCAAGAAATAAACCTGATCGACTTGTTCGACGAATGAAGAGCTTGGCTGCAAAAGAACTGTTGCATTTGCAACAGCAGGGAGCTTCTACCCTCGATCCTCCCATATATATAAAAAAAAAACAAACAAACGATAAAAAAAAACAAAAAAAGAAAAAAATAAAACAACAAAAAAAATTAAAATATTAAGCTCTTAAACCCCCGGGACACTAGTCACCATGACGAAGAGCCAAAAAAAAAAGTGCAAAAAAAAGGATGGCATGTAATGCATGGCAAATAGAAAGGGGGCAGCCATACCGCTAGTCGGAACTATGGCTCTGAGGCGACGAATTTCCCAACAAAATTTATGAGACTTTATGATTTCCGCTGATTTCCGAGTGGAGGACAATGAAAGGAGTCCCCTGTCTCAGTTAGCATGTCAATATCCGTGAGCCGTATAAGGTGTTCGGGTTTTCCGTATCTCCCATCGCATGAAAAAGATCTCTTAAAAAAAAATAAAGACAAGAAATTCGTGTTTTTTTAACACACATAAACAAAAAAAAAGTAAATAAAATCAAAACTTAAATGAGAATATATGCTTTAGCATGTATGAATAGTCTTTATTTAATCAACCTGACTCGTGCTATCTTTTATGGGCAGGGACCTCTGAAGCTGGTGACAACGACAATTTAAGAGATCGGCGATATTCAAAGCAATGAAGTCCCACCGCGTCGCGCCAATCCAACACGAAGCCGCATCGGCAAGGTTACGAAATGGAAAACGTCACGCTCAAGCAGCCGCGTTGGTCGAGACGTTGGTAAATTATGCCAATATCTGCACCCCCCCTTTCAAAAAAGGAAGAAGAAAAGGAGGCTAAAAATAAAGATGCCTCCCTCGGACTTTTCCACTGGACAGGGGTAAAGGATTAAAACCCGGTCATGGTGAAAACCCGTAAAGGGCGCCATGGGCAAAATCGGTACCCCGCTACGTGAAAACCCGAAAGGGCGCGTAGGCAAAGCAAGAGGGGTCGAACTGGGTGAAAACCTGAAAGGGCCCCATCCGATAATGAGAAAAGAAAAAAACAACACACAAGTAAGAAAGAATGAGACAAGTGTCGAACTCCGGTAGACACGAAGTTAGAACGGAAGGCCGTCACCCTGACGTATAACAGAAGGCCGTCACCCTGACGGTAGCACAGAAGGCCGTCACCCTGACGGTAGAATAGAAGGCCGTCGCCGGACGGTGTACTAGCAATAGAAGGCCGTCGCCCGGCACGGTGAATACAAATAGAAGGCCGTCATCCTGACGGTGAAATAGAAGGCCTTTAGCTTGACAGCAAAAGTTCCTGTCATACCACGGTGAATAGCAATAGAAGCCGTCGCCCCGACGGTGAATAGCAAATAGAAGGCCGTCACCTGACGGTGAAATAGAGGTCGTTAGTTTGACAGCAAAGGTTCCTGTCATACCAACGGTGAAAAGCAATAGAAGGCCGTCGCCCGGACGGTGAATGGCAATAGAAGGCCGTCATCCTGACGGTGAAATAGAAGGCCGTTAGTCTGACAGCAAAGGTTTCCTGTCATACCACGGTGAAAAGCAATAGAAGGCCGTCGCCCGGACGTTGAATAGCAAATAGAAGGGCCGTCATTCTGACGGTGAAATAGAAGCGTTAGTTGACAGCAAAGGTTCCTGTCATACCAAGGTGAAAAGCAAATAGAAGGCCGTCGCCCGACGGTGAATAGCAAATAGAAGGCCGTCATTCCTGACGGTGAATCGAAGCCCGTTAGTCTGACAGCAAAGGTTCCTGTCATACCAACGGTGAAAAGCAAATAGAAGGCCGTCGCCCGGACGGTGAATAGCAAATAGAAGGCCATCATTCTGACGGTGAAATAGAAGGCCGTTAGTTTGACAGCGAAGGTTCCTGTCATACCAACAGTGAAAAGCGAAATAGAAGGCCGTCGCCCAGATGGTGAATAGCAAATAGAAGGCCGTCACCTTGACGGTAGAATAGAAGGTCGTTAACTTGACAGCAAAGGTTCCTGTCATATCAACGGTAAAAGGATATAGAAGGCCGTCACTTCGACGGTAAATGGACAGCAGAAGCCGTTAGCTTGACAGCAAAAGTCCCTGTCATGCTAACTTTACTCGGCGGCAGAGGATCCCGTCATCTCAAAAGAAGCTCTGTTATTCGTACGGTCGGCAGACAGTACAAGATATCTTAAAAAAAAGGGAGGCTAAAATAGAGATGCCTCGTCGGATTCACTTGGTCACCTTGACGGTAGAATAGAAGGTCGTTAACTTGACAGCAAAGGTTCCTGTCATATCAACGGTAAAAGGATAATAGAAGGCCGTCACTTCGACGGTAAATGGACAGCAGAAGGCCGTTAGCTTGACAGCAAAAGTCCCTGTCATGCTAACGGTTACTCGGCGGCAGAGGATCCCGTCATCAAAAGAAGCTCTGTTATTCGTACGGTCGGCAGACAGTACAAGATATCTTAAAAAAAAGGGAGGCTAAAAATAGAGATGCCTCGTCGGATTCACTTGGGCTAACCCGAGTGAGGGGTAAAAGGACTAGAACCGGCCATGGTGAAAAACCGCAAAGGGCGCTATGGACAAAATTGGGTATCCCGCTACACGAAAACCCAAAAGGGCGTGTAGGCAAAAGCAAGAGGGGGTCAGGTTGGGCGAAAACCCGAAAGGGCGCTCAATCTGATAATGTGAACAAAAAAAAAAAAGAGAGAGAGAGAGAGAGAGCAACAGCAAACGAAGGTGTTTACGCGACGATAAAGTGCTTAATAAGCGACATTGATGTCCCAAAATGAAGTATTTCTCATTGATAACGAAATGGAGCTACACGATTACCGAGGCAACGCCTCGCAAATGAAAGAAGAGAAAATAAGAAAAGCAACAAAAGATGGAGCACAAGGCGTCTCATGGTAAATCCCGGAACAGCTCCTCCATCGATAGAATGCCCACATGAGGGGAAGATAGTCTCTCTCTCAGTCTTTCCTTTTGGGCCCGAACCTCTGATAATGTTCTCTCGGCCAAAGCAGCCCTGCCATCGTCGAGGGAAATTGCTGCTCTTGCTCTGCACGAGAATCGGCGAGGGCGCTTTGTCGGGCCTTTGCGGTAGCTAGCTCAGTTCCAAGTCGGCCATCCGAGATTTCAGACACATTCCATAAGGTACGTTCGGGTTCTTCTGCACCATCGAACGTAACCCAGACAGCTGTTGCTGGATCATGAAGTCGGATGGGAAAATGTCCCCTGAAGGCACGACGGCTGTACTTGGAATTCCACTTCAGCATCTATCTCCGCCCACAAGCTGTCGTCCACCTCTCTAGAAAGACCGGGGAAAACTTTCTCCTCCCCCAGGCATGGTCTCTTCGGCTACGTCAGATATGACAGAAATTGGCGGGAGGTCGGGTTCTATTCTTTCAGTGTCCACGAAATCAACGCCAACTGTCGGCGAAGTTTCGGATGAGAGGACATCTGGATCTTGCTCGAGATCCTGCATGAGACCAGAAGAGATTCTGTGAGCCGCTCGCATACGAAAAGGGCTAGACCGCAGAAGCAAAAGACTGGCGCTTACAAAAGCAAGCTCGGGTGAGGCAGCGGTATCCGAGTCGGCACTGTCAACCAGAGATTGCTCTGCACTACTCGCGGAACCCTCCCCTATATTGTCAAGTGCGGAGATTCGCTCTTTCCTTGCCCCCTTCAACGGGCTCTTCTCAACAGAAAGGCTTGCACTCGAAGAGGAGGGGGTGCCATCTTCATCCTCGTTCGAGGAACTATCGGAGGAGATAGCGACAGGACTCTGCAACTCCTCCGGGGAAATAGCACGGCTGCCCTGCCGAATTTTCGCAAGGGCCAATCTGCCGGCCGCACGAGTACTTACTCGGAAAGTGCCGGACGGCTTCTTGACCCTCCGGGCTACACTTTTCTTGGCTGGGCGCTTGCTCGCGGTTTCGACCTGGGGAGATGTAACGGCTGCAGCTAACAACAAAAAGATGTGGCGTTAATAGAAGATAAAAAAGATAACCCCATAAGTGGTCCGCAATGAAAGTTCTGCTGTGACCCTAACCTGCCACCGGCACGGAAGGTACGGTGGAAGGTACAGCAGGTGGCATGGTCGAGTCCTGCTCTTCAATAGGCTGTTCGGTCACCAAGGAGCGTCACCTAACGTCAAAGGAGAAAATGGGCAAAATGAGAACACCAATACCAAAGGGAAAGCGGAATGAGTTAACAACTACCTGGCGGAACGTCACGTTCTCGTTGCAGGGAAAATTCCTCAAAGGAGGGTACCGATGGACCCTCTACGGAGCTAGCCTTGGGGGGAGATTCTTCCCGCTTCTTCTTCAGGGCCCGCTTGGCTTTGGCGATGCTGCTCGCCATTCCTGGCTTTCGCTTCGTCGGCCTCTCCATAGGAGGGCGAAAGAGAAGCTTCTCCTCAGCAAAATAGACCGGCCGTTGGACTCTCGTTATGAGCTCATGGTACCTCCGCCGCCGGCCACCCGCTGAGGGATCTAAGGAAGAAAAAAAAGAAGCTTAAAAGATCAAAGAGGTGTGATAAGATAACAAAGGACAGTTAAGTCCGAGAAAAGAAAAGGATACCTGCTATGCCATTATAGAAACGGCTTAGGGGCCAATAGGTGTGCACACTCTGCTGTGCCCGAGAAGCACCGCAAGGATTAGCCAACACACATCATTGATCCCGGCAGCAATCTTCTGCAAAAATGGCTAGTCCCCTCGGCCGACTAAGACAGGAAATAATAGAGGCTGAGGGAATCTATACCCCAGCCGTCTGCATAGTGAAAAGCAACGTGCAGCTCCTGCTCCAAAATCACCCAGAAAAGAAAAGGATACCTGCTATGCCATTATAGAAACGGCTTAGGGCCAATAGGTGTGCACACTCTGCTGTGCCCGAGAAGCACCGCAAGGATTAGCCAACACACATCATGATCCGGCAGCAATCTTCTGCAAAAAGGCTAGTCCCCTCGGCCGACTAAAGACAGGAATAATAGAGGCTGAGGGAATCTATACCCCAGCCGTCTGCATAGTGAAAAGCAACGTGCAGCTCCTGCTCCAAAATCACCCCATAGTCGGCCTCGACCGTCAAATTGTGAGAATGAAGCAGTACAAACAACCAAGAAGTGTGCTCATAACGAGTGCGGTCAGATTCCGACCGCGTCCGGAATGCTCTGTAGGGGAAGCTGGTATCAACCTCCCCACTCTGAGACACTATGGATGGCGGGCTTCTTCGATGGGCCACGGCTGTGCCACAGCCAGCCGTTCCGACCTGATACCCCCCACAACTTTGTAAAGTTCAATGAAAACTTATCCTTCGCAACTTTGGCCAGAGTCCGTGAAGGAGGGCATCCCCTTGCTTGGCTGAAAGCCTTGCTTTAAAATAGTGTCGCAACGCCCTGGTGTCGTTCGACTTCACCGCATCAGTGGTCCACTATCCATATCGATAACCGCTGAGGCTGCGACTTCAAGAGCCGGCGTTCTGCGGCATCCTAGCATTCGGTCTTGCAAGCCCGATTCCACCATTTGATATAGTCCGATGTGACACGAGGGGTGCGACCCGGCACTGGCATCCGAAAGCTCGATGGATCAAACGGTGGAAAAAGTCCCACCATTTACGGGCCTGCTCTACAATCTGGGCCCCTGCTACAGCCCTGACGGGCACATCAAATTTGGCCGCCGAGCAAGGGATGTGCTGATCATATCCAAAATTCCGACTGAATCGGAACGGATAGTAAGGCTCCAAATAGACAATGCTTCCCCGACGGAATGTCAGCACGCTGGGCCGAATAGATAAGGCCCAATCTCTAAGCTCAGGCTCCAACAATGATCTGGTCACCCTCCGGCCGCTGGAGGGGTGCACATAACTCTCCACCGTGCTATCCGTGCATTCCCGGTGGCGATTGGCCAATGGACTTGTGTGGCTGGCTAAGTGCCAAAAATGGATCGTGCCCGGGGAATCAGTGGGGATGTTTGTCAGCTTCCCCCGGATCTCAAAAAGCTGAGTATAAGTAGACGGAGGTTCTGCGCTTGCAAACTCTAGCATTCTTGGGAACAGCCGTGGGGACTGAAGAGATCTCGGAGCAAACTCCGGAAACAGACTACACGCCCATGCACTGATGAAGTGCCAAGGGCCGATCACGCGGTGGCGCCCCGGAAATGAATGGCGATGCAGTTCGCCAAGGGCCCGGTACACCAGGCAGAGAGCCGCTGAGCACAAAGATAATTTTATCCCCCAAGCCATCTGGCAGGCGGTTTATATGACCTCCGGGCGGAGAACTATTTCGTCACCTACCGGCAGAGCAAAGGAGCAGAGCCAATATGCTAGATAGGCCGCACAGTGAGTGTACGGATCAGCATTCGTTGGGTTTGGCCCTGAGAGATGACCTTTGAGAATGGACTCCGGGAGGGTCACCTTCTGCCGATCTGAATTCCTCCTGGCAACAGCCACGCCAGCACAAGCGAAATCTTCGTAGCGCTGCTGGGTCGAAAAGAAATAAGTTAGCCATATATGGAGGCTGATTTTCTTCCGCTCTCCCTTCTTCTTGGTCCGCCCAACGCGGCAATTGAGACTGAGGTGGCGATATGCTTTCATCAAATATCTGTACGAGTACCTCAAGCAGTACTCGTCTTCACCACTGGTCTTGTCTTTTAAGAAATCAGGCAGGCACACTTCCTCATAGGGCTCCCCATCAAGAGGCAGCCCTGTTGTAGACGCGAGATTTGGCCCATTTCCCGCAAGGCAATTTGGCCCATTAAGCTTCGTTGACCGTTTGTTGACTGGCCTCGGATTCCATGTAGACGGCAGCATCGACTGCCGCCTACTACTGGTTGACGGCATGCCCCCTGGACGCCGACCCAGCTTGACGTCCACACCTCTGGACGTCTGCATGGGGTTGGCGGCAAATCTCTGACGTCAAGGCGTTTACCTGGTCTGCGCAACTAACCCGAGAATTAGCCCACTTGCGCCATTGTCTCGCCCATGCAACGCATGGGGCCGTTCCCAACGGGTATATGGGCCACCTTGGCAGTCCCTTGACCCAGTAAAAATCCCATTTGGCCTCTCCCTATTGGTTGGAGCTTAAACACATGGAGTGCCATGTGCAGTGTGCTTCTTCACACTTGAGCATCCAATGCTCTCAACCCCCGAGCTCACTGTCTATATAACTCCCCCTTGGTCCCTCTGAACAAGGGGGGAGAGGCTGGACGTCCATATGCTCAAGCTTTGAGAGAGGAGAGAGAAAATCATACCTACCTTCACAACTTGTTCTCTACTTCCTCTCACCTGTGGGACGTCCAAGGAGGCTTCTAAGGAGCTGAAGGAGCCTCTGCAACGAGCTAGCATCACCAACAACGAGGATCACCTCCCCCCTCTTCCTCTTTTCCTACTCTCTTTTAGATATTTGCATGTCACACACTCTTTCCCACACACTCTAGGCACGTAGGTCACTGTCCTACACACCTAGAAAGGGGTTTCCCAACCAAAACGGAGGGAAGAAGGGTGGTCATAGCTTTGGCCACCCCTCTTCTCAAGTCCGCAACTGGTACGGGACTCTCCTTTTGGGCCTTCCACTTTTCGTTTTGAATATTTGCTGCACTATCTAGGGTCTAATGAGTTTTGTTCTGTGGCAGGAACGATCCAAAGAAGACCGTGGAGCTCTCTTCCTTTGGCCGGCTGAAGGAGGAGAAGTTGGAGCTTCACCATCACCCGCGACGCGAGGCTACCACTCCAGCGTGATCACACAACTCCTTGGGCACAGGTAAGGCCCTGGCGATCACAATCATCTCCCATCCCTTCCGGTTCTCCTTGTTTTCCCTCAGTCAACCTGGTCAAACGAGGAGTCAACGAGGTCAACCGGCACATTCTCCATCGCCAACGAGGGAGCGGAACGTCCGTGAACCACCGTCGGAGAAGGTCACACTGGCCGGCACTCGAGGATGGAGGCGGAACGAGACGTCCACAGTCTCTTTTCTGGCAATCACGGTGGGACCAACAGTGCTGCTGCGGTCTGAGTGCATCCAGGTAGACGACAAGCGATCTTGCCGCCTACCCAGGTAAACGTCCAGTCTTCCTGCCGTTGAACTCCTATTAGCGTCCATCTAGGGTGTCGTTTACTGTATGTTAGCGTCAGTCGATCTTGCCGTCTACTGATTTCTGATAAACTTAGCGTCAACATGCTTGCCGTTTAGTTTCACAGAAGCCTGCTTTTTCTCTGTTTTCTGTTTGTTTTGCCTTGTTTTATTTTTTGTTTGCTTACTGTTTGTCACTAACAGTGCTCAGTCTCCAGGGGGTTCTTCTTCTCCTCTTTCTAGCCTCCCCTCACATTTCTAGGATCACCCTTCTTCGGTTCACAACCTTTTACTCGGGGATTCCCGCTCGGTAAATCGGTTGGCTCCGAAGAAAACTCTATAAGTCCCTAAATTCCGTGGATTCCCTCACGGTACGGGGCAGGAGGACCTTTACCTACCTTGTCTAGTCACCTACTTACCGGGATTCGAGTGAGCTTTGAGAGGACGGTCTTGCCAATCAACTTAACTCAACACACAACTTTGGTAATTTTTTAAATTTTGGGGACGTTGATTGCTAACATTGTTTGGTAGAAACCCACATTTCTGTCTAAACAGTAAAGTTAATCAACTTTAACCACTTTAAATCCATAGGTTGTGTGCTAATGGACACTTGGTTGGATCCTATTGACATGGCTAACAAACCGGCTTTTGAATATGATGATAATATCAATGAATGGTCGGTATGATTAACACCAATGTCCAGCCTGAGGAGTCAGTCCAATCATCCTCTCAGGCTGATAATGAAGAAGTGAGTTTAAGGGTCAATCCCACTCATGATCAAGACAGTCAAGAAGACCCGAGTTTGCTAGACTCATGTCCCGGTACTCGCCCGAGGATATCATTTCTATGATTTCAAAGCATACTGTCCGGGCAGCTACCTCCCCTTCCACTCCATCTTTATCCCCATTCAATGCCTCCACATCTAGACCCACTCCTAAACCAGTCACCCCATCCCGAGTTCCTGTCTCCGCCTCATTCCTCCTGTCACTCCCGTCCCTTTGCATACTCCAATTCCCACTCCTCCTTCCGCCTATTCACCACCTACCCAAATCGCACCTCTCATTCAATCTAAATCTGTTCCCCTTTCGGAGGTTGAAGGTCTCGTTAGGAAGCTTGTAGCGGATTCCTTATCCCATTCTAAACCTCATTCGCTACTAAACTACTGCAAGCTCCCCAACGCTTACTTTCCCCCCGATTCAAGCCCCAAATACCGCAAGTATGATGGGACCTCCGACCCCCAATTTCATCTCGCCGGCTTCACCATGGATTCCCATCGGTGGTTATATGATCGGGTCCTCTTAGTTCACCTTTTCCAACATCATTGGAAGGGGAAGCTTTGAGGTGGTTTACCTCTCTACCCGCATCTGACCTTGTTAATTTTGACATAGTCTCCGAGCGATTCATCTCGCACTTTTCATACATGGCCACTCAAGTCCCCACACTTTCCGACTTGATGGCAGAAAAATGAAGTCGAACGAAGACTTTGTAACCTATGCCAACCGATGGAGGTCCATGGCCTCAAGAGCCGACATTCTATCCCGGAGTCTCAAGCCATAACCCTCTTGGTTACTACAACTCCTCCTGTGCTCCGCTCTGTCTTAATGCTAAGTGAGTTCCACTCCTTCTCACATCTTTACAACAGAGCCAGGGTAGTTGAAAATCAACAAAGACTCCTCTCTCCCCACTTCTTTGAGGAAAGCCGAAAGCACGCAAGGCTCCCGCGGCACCTACCACCGAAGGGGTGACCGTCAATGAGTCTGTAAATGCTTGCAGCCAGCCTTTGAGGCCTCCCAACAATCCTCTATCCCTCCGTCCACCCTCCCTCCAATCCTCACCAATTCCCATCACATCCTTCCAAGCCGTACTCTGCTGTTCCTCCCCCTTCTTCCGGCTACACCCGACCTGGCCCCAAAAGGTCGCACTATCCCCCCTCCCGGAGACTCTTGAGGACGTGTTTTTCGCCCTCATGTCTTGTGATGCCATCCAACTCCCCCCACAAAGGGAGAATAACAACCCGAGGATTGACACCTCCAAATATTGTCCATATCATAGAGCCATGGTCATTTTATCACCAATTGCTTTACCTTTCGTGACTGGGTCTATGATATGAATGACCAGGGTAGAATTAATTGGGAGGATGTCAAGGTGGCCATAGCCAAGTCTAGGTACACCAAAAAGGACCTCGGCATCTTTAGCAACCCTCTCCCCAATCACCAAATAGCAACCCCTCCTCCTCAAAATCCCAGGAAAATGTCCACACCATGACTTGTTCGGAACCCCGGGTCGTGAGGAGAGAACAACAATGGGGGGTAGAGGGCTTTGATGAGTGGTATCCATGTCCCACTGTAGAGTCCCAGGAACCTCCCACCTCGGTAGATGCCATCCTTGAGGAAAAACCTTTAGTGCTTATCCGACCTCCTCAGGACACCTACCCACTGTCCTCACCCCCTCTGCCTCTGAGTCATCTACCAGACCCCCTTCAGCTTATCCGCCCTCAGTCTCAGGAGGCCGTCCATGTCACACTTCGGAACCGGATCGTTCCTCCACCTCCGCGGCCTTCCCAGGATGAGGAGGATAATGTTCCTCCGCCCCCGGCTGGCACCGAATATGATATTCTCCAACATCTTGATAAGACGCCCGCGAGGGTGTCTATTTTAGAGTTGATTCGGAAGTCGCCGTCGCATCAATCCACTCTCTTCCAATTTCTTCAGAAAATCATGGTTAACGATGACCTCCCTCCTAGTGGGGTCACCAATGCCATCCTTTCCCTCACCCAAGGACCTTCGATCTCCTTCTCGGACAAAGATCTTGCCACCCCCGAATGTCGTTCGCTTCCTCTCTGTCTCACCATAAACCTCAATGGGGTTTCGGTGGATTCCACTCTTATTGACACCGGGGCATCCATTAATGTCTGTCCGATGAAGACCCTCAAACAGCTGGGTCTAGGAGAAATAATCTGGAGAAGAGTTGCTCTACCATTGCTGCCTACGACAATTCCAAAGAGTTGCCAAAGGCAAGATTGCTCTTAAGCTGGGAGTCGGACCGTTACTATGACCACTGAATTCTTAGTTCTTGATGTCGATCCGGCATACAAAGCCATCTTGGGTCGTCCCTGGCTAGAACAGACCCTAGGAATCCCTTCCACCGCCCATCAATGTTTCAAATTTCCGTATAATGGGCGGATTATCAAGATCAAGAGCATTCCCACTTTGGAGACTCTTAATGCTATCACCTCAGAGCAGATGCCACATCTTTTCGTTCCAGATAAGGGAAGAAGCCAGTCATGTCTCTCTTCTCGATTTCCCCTCACCCTGTGATTTGAGCCATCACCCCCAATCTAATGAGAAGCCCGAGCAACCTCCCTGCGCTCAAGGAAAGGTTGGGAGGTGATGGCCAACATCGGCTATGTCCATGGCTATGGATTAGGAAAAGAAAAGCAAGGGCAGATCCGAGTGTTCGGGCCATTAGGAGGTTGCTGCCAAAGCTGGGCTAGGTTTCCACCCCGACCCGGTCCATCCCGATCCTTCATACCTTACCAACCTCTTACTTGGACCTTGAATGAACATTTTGTCCAAGGGGCCACCCAGCTGGGAACCCGAGAGCCATTAATAGAAGAACTGCCTTGCTCTGAGAGTGAGGAAGAAGAAGAGGAAGCAGAAAAGGAAATGCCGAAATAGAGGAAGTCTGTGATGACTTCGGCCTCCTCTCACTCTTTGAGTCTGAATCCCCCTCTTCACCATCTCTACCCTCGTCTCCTTCTGCTTCTAATCTTCCACCCGCTTCTGCTCCACTCCTATCACCATCTCTATCTCTCACCCATCCAGTCGAGGCCACCTTGAGTCAGCAACTCATGGTTTTGGGCCTTGATTCCCAAAAAAAAACGCCAATTATCAAAGTTGGAAGTGCGAGATCTCCATTGAGCACCCTTCCTCTTTGGAATCTCTTCCGCTCGGCCAAGGGCCGACGCTCTCCCCATTAGATTTTCACTCCTCTGGGACCTCTTCCCATGTACATAGTTGTCCTGTACATAGCAGTCTAGATCCTAGTTTAGATTTAGGTCTAGAGTCAGGTTTAGGGTCCAGTCTAGAGTCGGGATTAGGAGAGTCTGGTCCCTCAACCATGCATTCGCAAAGAGAAGGGTAGGCAAGTTCCTGCCCGATATGTCATGGCCTTGGCCGAGAGGTGTGCCAAATTGAGTCAAGTCCCGGGTTTTCTTGAGGAGCCTGCCCTCGTGGAGGCAGACTTTGAAGAAGGTGATTCTATAGATGACGGTTTAGGGGTCTTTCTGCTAGATTTTAGTGAGAAAGATGGGTTAGGAGAATCTGGGTCAGAAGAAGAGAAGACCCAGTGAGCTCCTATGTGGATGGCACAAGAGGTTCGACGAGCCCACCACGGCTGCAGACGAACCTACTAAGGAAGTCAATCTTGGCACCAAGGAATCCCGAGACAGTGTTAGTCAGTGCCAACTTGAGTGAAGAAGAAGAGCATGCGTTGGTAGCTATCCTTAAAGAATTCTCCGACGGTTTTGCTTGGTCCTACGAGGACATGCCGGGACTCGACACCTCTTTGGTCGAACACCGGTTAGTCCTAAAAGCCGATGCAACCGCCGTCAAACAAAAGCTAAGGAGGCTACATCCCAAGCTAGCACTCAAGATCAAAGAGGAGATTGACAAATTGCATAAAGCCAAATTCATCAGGGTTGTGTTATATCCACATTGGGTAGCCAATATCGTCCCCGTAATGAAGAAGGACGGTAAGGTTAGGATCTGTATAGATTTTCGAGACCTTAATCGTGCTTGCCCAAAGGACGATTTCCCTCTCCCACACATAGATGTCCTAGTAGACAACACTTCCGGGTTTGAAATGTTATCTTTCATGGATGTTTTCTCTCGGGTACAACCAGATCCGTCTGGCGGAGGAAGACCAGGAGAAAACTTCTTTCACAACACCTGGGGGACTTACTGTTACGTCGTCATGCCCTTCGGATTGAAGAACGCAGGAGCAACATATCAAAGGGCAATGATGGCAATTTTTCATGACATGATGCATGTGCACATGGAGGTCTATGTGGACGATGTCTTGGTAAAATCAAAGACTCGACATGGCCATGCTGAAGTCCTCCGGGCAGTTCTCCAACGGTCTAGGGAGCATAAGCTTAAAATGAACCCCAAGAAGTGTGTCTTTGGAGTCTCTTCGGGGAAATGCTTGGGTTCATAGTTAGCAAAAGGGGAATTGAGATTGATCCCAACAAGGCCAAAGCAATAATCGAAATGCCTCCTCCTAGGAACATCAGAGAAGTTAGAGGGCTGATTGGCAGACTTCAATTCATTAGGAGATTCATTTCCCAGCATTCAATCCGTTGTAAGCCCTTCTACGAGATGCTAAAAGGAGAGGCAAAATTTGATTGGAACGATAAGTGTCAAAAGGCCTTTGATGAGTTGAAGAGTTACCTATTCAATCCCCCTGTTCTCGCTCCTCCGTCCCTGGGTCGGCCTTTATTGCTCTATGTATCAACTACTGAAGATTCAACCGGAGCGGTTTTGGCCCAATATGACGACGAAAAGAAGGAGAGAGCGGTGTACTATTTATCCAAGTTGTTCAATGAGGCTGAAAAGAGAAGTACACCGCCATGGAAAGAACATGCGCGGCCGTCGTCTGGGTCGGCCCAAAAGTTAAAGCTTATTTCTTCTGGCTCATGAAGTGAAACTTTTGGCACGTATGGACCCAATTCGGTTCTTGCTTGAGAAGCCCGTCCTAACTGAGCGGTTGATGAGGTGGCAAAGCTTTCTTAATCTTCGACGGGGCTCTCAATTCTAAAAGGTGTGTGGGATAGGGGCAGTCCTCCTCTCTCCGGAAGGATAGTCATTCCGCACGCCTATCAGTTAACCTTCCGCCACGAACAATGTGGCCGAGTATGAGGCTCTCCTAGTTGGATTGAAGATGGCATTGTTGCTCGGAGTCAAGGAATTAAGGATTATTGGAGATTCGCAGTTGATACTCCGGCAATCTCTCAGCAAGTACCAAACCCGGGACCCCAAGTTGAAACCATATCAAGAGTTGGTTGCAAAAGTAATCCGGCAGTTTAGGAAGCTCACCCTTGTCCACACTCCTAGGGCCCAAAACATCCTAGCAGATTCCCTCGCCTCTCTGGCCTCTTCCATTCCCATTCCTTTGGGAAAGTCCTCCGAAACCGTCTCTGTTCAAAGGCTAAGAATCCCTTCTCATGCTGATCCCTGGTTTGTCCAACTTCAATCTCCCTCCTATCGAATCAATGCACTCTCAAAAGAGCCTGAAATCGACCTCGATGATGGCCATCCCTGGTATTTTGACATCGAGAACTACCTCAAAGATGGATCCTTCCCGGATTACGCCACTTCTGCCGATAGACGGGCTATTCGCCGTGTCTCCGAACGGTACAAGATCATAGGTGGCGTTCTCTACAAGAAATCCCTCAATGGGGTCTATCTCCGTTGCCTTGATGAAATCGAATCTGAAAGTGTGTGAAGCTGCTCACTCTAGTGAATGTGGTGGCCATGTCAATGGTAGAGCAATTGCCCAAAAGTTGCTACGACACTATTACTGGCCTACCATGGAAGAAGATTGCACCCATTTCGTCCGTCACTGTGCTAAATGCCAATTACACGGTGATAAAATTCATGCTCCTTCTTCCTCTCTTCATCCCCTTATTGCTCCATGGCCTTTCGCCATGTGGGCATTCGATGTGGTCGGTCCTCTCGCGGATAGAACCGGAGAAGTCCGGAAGAAATCCTTCATTCTGACCGCCACAGAGTACTTTACAAAGTGGGCTGAAGCAGAAGGTCATAGAATCAAAGCATCAACGGTTGTCAAGTTCATCAAGCGCAACATCCTTGCAAGGTTCGGCGTGCCTCGGGACATCGTCACCGACAAGGACCACAGTTCACTTCACAGGAGCTTCGCGACATGTGTGGTAAATATGGCATTAACTTGCATCATTCATCACCATACTATCCACAAGGTAATGGACAAGCGGAAGCTACTAATAAAACTCTCATTAAAATCATAAAGAAAAATGCAAGTCTCACAACAATGCTGACTGGCCAGATCGCTGGTTGAAGCTCTTTGGGCTTATCGCACCTCGGTCGAACTCCTACGGGGCAAACCCCCTATGCTTTGACATACGGATCGGATGCGATACTACCATACGAGATCTTCGTCCCCTCACTTAGAGTTCAATTGGATTCCGAACTTGACCCCAATCAACGTCGGGAAGCCTTATTGGCACAACTTGAACTCTTGGATGAGAGCGAATGATAGCGGCTGACCATGCTCAAGTCTATCGTCAGAGAATGCACGTTTTTATGCCAAAGAGTTCTTGAGAGAAAATTCGAAGTGGGTGAGATGGTCCTTAAGCGTAAAATCATAAAGGCACCAGGTCCCAGGAGCAAATTGCAAGAAAATTGGGAAGGTCCATTCGTTGTCAAAGAGGTTTACTCAGGGAACGCTTATAGGCTAGTAGATGCCGAGGGAGTGAACTAACCCATCCTTGGAATGCAGTCTACCTCAAGAAGTTCTATCCTTAGTCGGTCAGTCATTCATCACTTGTCAACGGTTCGGGTTTAAGTCTCTACTTTTCCATTCGGTCACTAGTGAGTAGGACTTATTCACACACCACACGATGTTAAATATTGCCCTTGGCTGGAAAATCACAAGTACACTCAGGCGGTCTAATCCGGTCAATGAAGTTCCCCTATTCTTTTCCCATTCGGTCATGTCTAGAAACGGAACAAACTACGAGTAGGGGACCACCCCCTCTCTTTTAAAAAGACAAGGTCGCCATAAAACAGGGGCAACTATTAAGAGCAAGAGGCAAGATGTCAAATCAAGCCGCAAAGGGGAAAAGAAAAGCCAAAAGGTCAAAAAGGGTAGCAAAAAGTACGTACCCGGAAAAAGGCTGACCAACTCAAGGAGGTAGCAAAAAGTACGTGCCTCCACCCCAGAAATAAAATAAGAAAAGAAAAGATTTTCCCCTGAAAACATGGTTGACCAAGTCTGCTTGATATGAGATGTCGGTTTGAAACAGAAAATAGTTTGTACCAAATCTCACATGACTTCCTATGCATTTCTTTCCATTTCTCCCACTAGGGGCAATCTGGCCGTATAAGACCCACTGTAGTGGAAAACATCAAGAAGGCTAGGGGCAATGTCCAACATCAAGGATTTTATGCACACCCCTCCTTATTCGTGACCTTCATGGTTAAATAGATGTGTGTAAACCCTATACCCCGACATGTGATGAATATGTGTCTTAGAGTCCAAAAATCCAAAAAAAATGCAAAAATGCAAAAAACAACAAAAAGAGAGTTTTGATGTATATATCTCACATTGTACATATTTTCTCCAAATTTCTCCCTTATTTTCAAAAGCCAAAAAAATAGAGAAAATCAAAATCCAAAAAAATTAGTGGTACCATGTATATATATTAACATTCCCTTTATTTTCTTACAAAAAAAAAATCAAGAAAACAACAAAACACAAAAAATGCATGTGCATATTTCCCTTTCGGTTATTTTATGTTCCTATCTTTGATTAGAAATTAGCCCTTGACCAGATCTCAAGAAAGGTACATCATTGAGGCAAGGGGCTAAAGCAGATCTACACTAAATTTTTCCTTCAAGTGTGTGAACGCAGGTATCAAAGCACAAAGGAAAGCAAAAAGTGACAAAAGTCTGCGAAGGTTCCACTATAATAATCCAGTCTGTGTACATCTCATAAACAGGGGCATACCCCTGGTGGTACAAAAAGGAGCCTCGCTCCTCACTCTCCCTCTCTCTTGCTCCCCCTCTGTAGGCCTCTGCCTACGGGAGCTGCTCACCTCCTCCTCCCTCTCCCGACGCCGGTCTGGGAGAGGAGGTCTGGAAGCCGTAGACGCCTCGGTCTCGGCACCCCTCCTCGCACTACGGAGGGGTCCCCTAGCGACACGATGTCGTCAAGGGAGGCGAACGCTGATCCGGTCCTCGCCGGCGTCGCCTGCTGGGCCTGCCGCTGCTGCCCGGCGCTTCTTCAGCACCCGGTCCTTGAGGATCTCGTAATCCGCGGCTATCCGTGCTCGAGCGTCTCAGCCTCCCTCTCTCCGCTCTCGAGCCTCGAGCAGGCGACCCCTCATGGTGGCCCGGTCGTCCCTCAGCTCCTCCATGGCTGTCACCATGGTCCGCCGCTGCAAATCAAAAGCAAAAAAGGATCAGTCTGAACATGTGCAAGAAGGAAAGAAAGAAGGAAGTGTCTTACCTCGGCCTCCAGACCGGAGATCCTCGCCTCGAACTCCAGTCGCAGACTCTCCATCTGCGCCTGGAGAGTAGCCGCATCTCCTCCCTGCCGCTGCATGTCAAGGGGCAAACATGTTAGAACATTCAATATACATTGAAAGAAAATGCTAGTTTGATGTCTTACCTGAGCCCAATCTCTCGAGCCTGCTCCTCAAGCTCTCGGACCCTCGCCTCTGCTCGGTCCAGGCCCTCTGCAAGCGGACCGCCAGGTCCCCTCCGACCGGCTGGGCAGACGAGCGCCCCCGCGTCCCGGCTCGTCTGCGCTCTATAGCTCTCCTCTCTGCATTCACAAATCTGGTCAAATCAAATCAAATCAATGTCAATTTCAAGATCAATGGTTAATGTTACTACCAATGTCCTGACCTCGGCCGGAGCCTCGTCAGCTCCACCTCCTGCTCGGCCAGTCGCCCCTCCAGAGGCGGATGGCCTGTGACTCCGGCATCTGCCAAATGCTTCAAGGTTAGAATCAATTCAAATTCAGATCCGACCAAGGCTTAAAGTTAGAAATTTTACTCACCACTCGTCGGTCAAGCCGGAGTCGCCCGACATATCGTGTCCTGTAGTCCTCCAGGTACGCTGAACTGTCCTGGAGGCCCTCGTGGCGGAGCACCTGCTCACCGCCCGCCCGCCAGTAGGCGACGGTGCTCCCATGATCAGCTCCCCAGTCGCGGTCCTCCGCGAAGAACCGCCGACGTGAGTGCCCCTCTCTCCCGAGGGAGGGCACCTCGATGGTCGGTGGTGCCAGCCCAAGTCCGCACTACCAACTCCAGATACAGTACCTCGCATGTCCCGAGGCACAGTAAAAGGAGGTGGCGGTCGAACAAGGGGCGACCCGCCGCCCCGCCGGGTGCGAGGCGTCCTCCTCACCCCGATATGGGGTCCACACCACCTGAGAAGAATGAGAAAACACTGATCAGTAAATCAAATGCAGCAGTAATTGAAAGAATGCAAAAGTTGAGGGTTTCATACCTGATCGTGCGGGTAGTGGTCAAGTGCGACCCGCACATCCCCTGCCCTCCTGTCGGTGACCCTAGGGTCCGGGCCACCTCCCACCTCGTCATGAGAGGCACCATCATCTGGCGCCCCTCTACAAGTGTCCCGCGCCCCATGGGAAGCGGGTGTACCCCCAGATCTGCAAGAAGAGAAAGTCAGTCAGTCAAGCAATTTAATCAATTAAATTCAAGTTGAGCTTTTAAGGAAGAAATTGCGTACCTGAAGGAAGGGGTGAAACCCCCAGTGCTCTGAGAGCGCTGCGAGCTGCTGGGGAGAATGAGGGAGGTAGGTGTCCCAGCATCGCAGCCCCCCAGCATACCTCCCCACCTGGCTAAATCTCGGAGAAGCAGCACGAACTTGCAGTTCATCTGAGATGACTGCGTCGCGAACAAAAGCCGTCCGAAGAGGTAGCTCACGAAAATCCGCACCGAGCGCTCCTCGCTCCGGTCTCCTAGGTCGAGCACCCCCCGTACTCCAGCATAGAACTCGTCCAGTGACTCCAGGGGTCCTCTCCTCCTCCCCCTCAACCCAACAGCATCAGACAACGATCCGAGCAGGATGCTCCGGATCGGTCTCCTCCTCCCGGCCACGAACTCTGGCCCCAACAACTCTACGACATCGTCGTAGTAATCCCTCCTCTCCAGCCCGACTACCGGCTCTCCCTGAACCGGCAGTCCCGTGAGATACGCCACGTCCTCCAACGTGGGTATCATGTGACCCCAAGGCATGATGAATGCCTTGCAGTCCTCCTCCCATCTCTCCCTCAACGCCTCTAAGTACGGGACATCTGGGTGGAAAGGGCGTACCGACAGGAGATGTCCAAACCCCATCCCCGCTATCTGGGCCTGCTGGGCCTCTGGAAGCGCGTGGTACCATGCCCAGCAGAGATCCCATGTCACTCTACTCCTCATTCTGCCTTTACCCTGCAGGAAACACAGAGAATTAAACGTCAGCATCGATTGCCGTTAATCCAAAGTTGGCGGCAAGGGGTGGCCGTTTACTGAAAGTTGGCGTCCATAGGTGGCCGTTTAGTTCATTTGTAGACGTCCGGCCCATTGCCGTCAAGTTCCCCTTGACGGCAAGGGGTTGGACGTCAGCAAGAACTCGACGGCAACCGATGTTGCCGTCAAATTCTCGCCTCACCCGACGGCACTTCCCCTGTTTCCCCCGTCTTTTCACCAAATCCAACACACTCACACAGAGGGTTTATGGTACTTACCCGAGGTCGTCGAGGTGCCTCCGCCTCCGTCTCATCTCCTCCCTCGGTCTCGTCCCCCTCTGGGATGTCCTCCACCGCCATTTCTTCCTCCTCCTCTGCCATGACCAACTCCTCGTCTTCCTCCTCCGGTTGGCGACGGCCCCGTTGACGGTGCGTTTCTCCCTCGTCCTCATCTTCAGTCTTAAGCAAGGTCGGTTTTTTCCCTTTTTTCCTTTTCCTTCTCCCGGCGCTTGGGAAGATGGAATGGCGCCGGGAGAAGGCGTCGGTTCAAAAAAAGGGCGTTTACTGGTTTAACGTCAACCTCTGGCCGTTTAACTTTATTTGACGTCAAGCTCTGGCCGCCGACGTACCTTCAACGGCTAGGGTCTGGACGTCAATGTCCTTTCAATGTCAGACTTCGAAGTTTGTTCAGCGTCAAGGCCTGGACGTCAAGTTTAAACTAGGCGGCTAGATATGTGGACGTCTACTATCAGTCTTGGTGGTTGGCGACCAGATGTTGGACGTTAACCAGAGGTTGGCGGCCATCGATGTGGACGCCAACTACTCCGCACTCAGTCCTCACAGCAGTCTTTTGAACATTCTTAAGGCCATTTCAGCTCACACCATTCCACATATCAACCAATGCAAGTTAATTGAACACAAATGCAAAAGAATCTTTATTCATCTAATTGTGTTACACTTATTCAAAACAAGGGAGATACATCATTTTGCCCTGCGGGCCATAAAGAAATCACAAGAGACGGGACAGATGGTGTCTGTAAAATCTTCGTACTGCCATATGTCTTCCGGCGTCTCCTGCACTGCCAATCCCACTTTCTTACTCACTGTATACTTCTTCCATGTCTTCAAAGCTTTCTTCATCATCTTCTCATTTCTCCCAGTAACAATCACGTCAGTACCATTGAATGAAGTTGGGATTCCCCGTGGAATCCCAAGCTGACAATGGCACCGATGTGGCTGATACGCCACCATCTGATCTGCTCCTATTAGCCACAGATCTCTGTCCTCCCTGGTCCTAGCTTTGAACTCGATTGTCCTCATGAAGAGCGGCCTCGCAATAAAGTCATCCATTACCAAAAATGCCAGGTGGTCTCTCCATGCATCTCTGCCCTTCAAGTGTGCTGTCAAACACTTGATCTCGTCCTCTGGCTCGTACCATGCCCTGCTGCAATGCACTGAACTCTGAAGGAAGACTCTGGAGGGGGTAGGTTGTGCATCAGTAAAGTCAAACTTTAAATGAGCTTCCATCCATACCTGGAGCAGAAACAAACTCCCGCAGGTGCGTCCGCCTAGGCTCATGGTGGTGAGCGAACTGTACAGGTGAGCCAGCACTGCAGGGGCAAGTGACTGCCCGCGCCATAGCAGAGACAGAATCCCCACATGCTCATAGAGGATGAGGTCACCGCTCGTGGGGAACAGGAAAACACCAGCCAAGCAGAGTGTCAGTCCCCGGGTTGCTCTCTCTCCGCCAATCTCCCTCACATGCTGGATCAACCACCAGGCCAGCCGGTCTAGGAAGATCCCGTTCTGGCTCGTCATCCGCAGCACCTCTTTCTTGTCCCGCACGATGTCTGCGAGGATCTCTTCCCACGGGAGAAGAGGAGTCGCTGCATCGTACTCCAGGCACCGCTGCCACCCCAGGAACAGCTCCACCTCCTCCAGCAGCACGCTCGCCTCGAATCCCTGGAATACAAAGGTGTGTGTGTGCGGATGCCATCTCTCCACCAACGCTCCCAGGGCATCAAATCCCCACCACATCTCTTTCATGTTCTTGGCCAAGACCACCATAAAGTTCAAATGCCAGGTTCCGATGAAGCTCCGCATGTCCAGCGTGATGGCATTAACCAGATTCACGAGCCAAGAAAAGGCTCGTACCTGGCCTTGGCTTGGGAATGCCGGGATCTCCTGCATGAGGGCGGGGTTCTGTAAGAGTGTTGTTTGGGGCGTTTTCAGCCCAGGAAGGAGCAGAAACTGAACGTAACATACCTCCCCATTGGCTAGACGAGTGCTCAGATGACCCGAAACCTCGCTCAGGATCCCCGGGTTCGTCCCTGTAGACTTGCTGGTCGATGAGGAGGCCATTTTTCGGTGTTCCTTGACCTCTCAGCTCTCTGGTTCGCAGCAGGAGCAGGAAGAGACGGAGGAGGAAGATGATAGAGTCCTTACGGGCTCCCATCTCCTATCTTATCGGTCTGATCCGCTGCCAGGTAGACGTCCAGATCGGTGGACGTCAGTGTAAGGTTGACGGCAACATCTGTGGACGTTAACCCTATAACTGGCGGCCATCGATGTGGACGTTTACTGACCGGAAGTTTTAAATGTCTTACCCTTTATGTGGTCATTATCCATTATCTTGTGCTTCGAGTTGTTTTGCAGATATCTTAAGCACAAGCTGCGCTTCAACTTCGGAACGCTCACGCGACCTTGAGCGTTACAGGTATGTCTAACATAGGACCCCACCAGAGGCGAATAACTTGGCGACCGTGAACCCTGAGTTCCCCTTTAACAAAAACCATGATGGGTTTGCAATCTCTCAGTTATTCGTATGGCCTTTAGAATTTTCCTCTGGTGCTAACTCGCATTTTAGATAGGCAGCCCACACCAGCATGCATCTTCACTGCTAACATTCTCTTACTAACACTCAAAAAAAAAATGGTGATTTTCCTCGAATATATGATTGCTCCATGGCTTCCTCAGCTCAGGTAGCCTACTGGGTCCGTCCTTCATGATTATCCAGGTTGATATCGGGTCTTTGATTGCCCTATTCCTTACTTGTCCCACCGTGCTTTCAACAAATCATCAAGCAGCCTTATTGAGTTCATTTGACCCTTCGCCAGTCGCGAGCTTAATTCCGGACTTCAGGCTTTCCAGGCATGTGATTCCAGTTAGAATCTTTTGATAATCCTTTGAGAGCTCAACCAACTCCTTGTCTTCGCGACCTCCTAAATTCAGGACCGACGTCCTGATTAGGCCAGCGAGCCCACGGCTCCGGTTGCGAGACCTTCCTGATTCAACCGTCATATTACAATCTCCTTTGACTCAGACACGCCGGAAACTAGTCAAAGTCCAACACGGCCACGCCAGGGACCCTACCATTGGGTTGAGGTTGTAGTTACACGGGTAGATCATCCTTTTCCTTCCCCTATTTGTCTCTCAGACGATTTGTCATTTGTTCCTAGCTTGTCTCTTTCGTTTGGTTTGCTAGAACTCCTATCCTCGGAAATGGTCCGTCCATTAAATCTCCGCGTCCTTTGTTTACCGAGACGCCAACCTTTCAGTCCGCTCTGCTCCCTTGCAAGACCGGACGTCTCGGAGGGGCATTTGTAGACGCGAGATTTGGCCCATTTCCCGCAAGGCAATTTGGCCCATTAAGCTTCGTTTGACCGTTTGTTGACTGGCCTCGGATTCCATGTAGACGGCAGCATCGACTGCCGCCTACTACTGGTTGACGGCATGCCCCCTGGACGCCGACCCAGCTTGACGTCCACACCTCTGGACGTCTGCATGGGGTTGGCGGCAATATCTCTTGACGTCAAGGCCGTTTACCTAGTCTGCGCAACTAACCCGAGAATATAGCCCACTTGCGCCATTGTCTCGCCCATGCAACGCATGGGGCCGTTCCCAACGGATATATGGGCCACCTTGGCAGTCCCTTGACCCAGTAAAAATCCCATTTGGCCTCTCCCTATTGGTTGGAGCTTAAACACATGGAGTGCCACATGTGCAAGTGTGCTTCTTCACACTTGAGCATCCAATGCTCTCAACCCCCGAGCTCACTGTCTATATTACTCCCCCTTGGTCCCTCTGAACAAGGGGGGAGAGGCTGGACGTCCATATGCTCAAGCTTTGAGAGAGGAGAGAGAAAATCATACCCTACCTTCCACAACTTGTTCTCTACTTCCTCTCAACCTGTGGGACGTCCAAGGAGGCTTCTAAGGAGCTGAAGGAGCCTCTGCAACGAGCTAGCATCACCAACAACGAGGATCACCTCGCCCCAGAAATTTAAAATATTAGAAAATAGAAGAATTTGGTTAAAATACCTTAGGGTTATTAATAAATTATGATAATTAGATGATAGACTTAAATAGTGGTAATGAACGTTATTCCAGTATCGTACCTCGAAGTGCGTGCCTCCACAGGGTGATACCGGAAAACGACATCGAAATAAAAATCCGAGAACATCATAATTTCCAGAAAAATGTGGAGAAATTAAATATGCAATTATCTGAATTTTTCGACGTACGGATTTTGAGATTAAGTCGACGCGACCATTTTCCGGGTGATTTTTCACCTACTGTAAACTAAATTCAAAAAATTAATTAAAAATCACCACAATTAGTAAAATTATCATATTAGTCTATGGTCAAATTTCATGGCAATCAGGTATTGTTTGGATAGGTTTATCTAAGGAGCAATTGGTCACCTGATTTACGGGTGATTTACGTAATGGATTTTGTGGGAATCTTACTATGCTTACGTGTGGGGCACCAGAGAGGCCAGCACAATTACTTGTGCAGTAAACACGTTTGTTACTAACGTGTAAACCTGTGGAGTGTTGCATGGGATACGTGTTGTGGTAAAACCAATTGGGTTTTCACCACGACACCTCAAGGGGCTGATGTGCCGATGCATGGGAAATCCGCTGGGTCTATAAGAACCACTTCACAGCCTTCAAACCCACCTTTCCCACTCCTGTAGGTGGGTGTGTTGCTACTGAGACCACTTCACTTCCGTGCTTTTGAGCTGAGCTGCCATCTCTACTGGAGAAGCTTCAACGGCTGATTCTTGGTGTCTCCTTTGCACTGGGAAGAACTGTTGATTGAGGCTATCCTGCGTGCAAGTTTGCAGTCCTTTCTCTTGTTTGTGGATCTTCAAGTTAAAGGAACTTACACTGTCTCGTAAGGTAGGATTCGATCCTCATCTCTCCTCTTCTAACTCATGTCCTTGAATAAACTTTAGAACCTACTGTTTGGATGTTCCAGTTTCTGTTCTAGTGTCATGAACCCCTCTAGCACTTTATGTGTGTTTTGTATTTCTATAGAAGCTACTCCTTGAGTTCACATAATCTCTGGTTGGAAAGGATATTCCTCCAGTAGCATGTGGTAGTAGGTTCCTAGCTATCCATGTGTAGGATTCATCTCCTTTTCCCTGATCACGTTCTCCACACATGATAAATAACTCGGGTTGAGTAGTCAAGCTGATATATCTGTAATTCTATTGTGTTTCCTCTAATTTTGATGACTATTCTTACGTTAGGGAGGAAGTGATACTTGTTTTACTTCCAGATCATCTCTTCTTCTTCTTATTCTTCCACCTTTGATCCTTGTTCATGCTATAGAAGTTATAATATTTTTAGAACTGTGTGAGAACTTGTGTTTATTTGTTAGGTACTCCAAACTATGATTTAGATTTATGGAATACCTTGAGTTTTAGTATCTATCTTGTAGGAATCTTCCAATAAACCATTACTATCAAGACCACATTTCCAACACTATACTACGTCTAGTTTCTAACTAGACAAGCTTGAATTGCAAACTTCTTGTTTCACCTCGTTTGTTCGGTTTATAAACCACTATGAGAACTCCAATTAGACTCTTCCATTTGTTATAAAACATGTCTTGGTTTATAGGTTCTATAATTAGGATGTTTAGATCAGATTTACAAATCATTTCTGAAGTTCTGCAGCTACCTGTCGACAGCCAGCCCAAGCTGTCGACAGGCGCATGTCTTCCAGAACTCCAGGATTCTGGACTGTGTGGATCTGTCGACAGATCCCCTGGTTGCTGTCGACAGATACACACAGTCCAGCAAACCTGAGTTCTGTCTGTAGCCATCTGTCGACAGCCCCTTTCTTACCTGTCGACAGCTATGACCTTGATTCGAATTTCAGCACTTTTTCATGTGCAAATCATTGCTTAAACTTCACCCTATTAGCCTACCAAGTTACCCTCATATTTACTTTGATATTTACTGTCATTCTACTATAAAGATCACCCACTTTGGATACCTTACTCATCATACAATTATCCTTGAAACTGTCAACTCCGAATGGTACTCCGTTGAGTCCATTCTCCTGTATTCGGCAACTAAGTTCATATTACTTGATGACTTGAGAGTTCAAAGGCTTGAACACCTTGTGAGATATGATAAATTTATGATGATGACATTTATTGGGTCCTTGGACCCCACCTGACTGATATGCCTGTGCAAATAGGGCTGGTCCAGTCCTGGGAGGAGCACCCGAATTCATTACGGGCCGTACGGGAGTGATAAGGATACCGGGATGTTTGGCATTGCATCACTATTTCCTGATTATGGTCATCATACTTCCTGTATTGTGTGAACTGATATATGAACCAATTCGTGAGCTATATACTTGAGCATGACCTGAGTTTTACTATCACTGTATCAAGCTACTATTCTGAGATCTGGTATTGCTTCTTTGATATCCGTTCATCCTATTACCTGTCCTGTGTGAATATTTATATGACTCCGAACCTGAGCCTTAATATGAATTTCTGAGTATGCCTATGTTTTCATACTACTGTTATACATTCACTGACATGTTATCTTGGTTATCTGCCTGTTCTTGATACCATTCATGTTCTTACCTAAATTATCATGTGTTCCTGATCCTTTGATTTAAGGATTTGAATTCTACTGGGCTAGTTAGCTCACCCATCCTTCCCTTTTCAGGTAATCAAGATGAGGGAGAAGTGTAAAATGGGCTGTGTGCAGAGTGGACACCGATGACGAGTCAACCAACCATTTACTGCTTTAGTTGCGTACTTGTAAAGTGTTATGAGTAGTAGCTACTCATCCTTACTCCTCACTTAGTGTGTAATGAGGAGCTTTATGTAATAAGACTTCCGCAGACTGCGTTATAATGAATAAACATAAATGTTATTACTTTGTGCCTGTTTTCTGTCATTTCCCAATAAATAGCCTTTATTAGGACGTGACAACCTCCCCCCTCTTCCTTCCTTTTCCTACTCTCTTTTAGATATTTGCATGTCACACACTCTTTCCCACACACTCTAGGCACGTAGGTCACTGTCCTACACACCTAGAAAGGGGTTTCCCAACCAAAAACGGAGGGAAGAAGGGTGGTCATAGCATTTGGCCACCCCTCTTCTCAAGTCCGCAACCGGTACGGGACTCTCCTTTTGGGCCTTCCACTTTTCGTTTTGAATATTTGCTGCACTATCTAGGGTCTAATTGAGTTTTGTTCTGTGGCAGGAACGATCCAAAGAAGACCGTGGAGCTCTCTTCCTTTGGCCGGCTGAAGGAGGAGAAGTTGGAGCTTCACCATCACCCGCGACGCGAGGCTACCACTCCAGCGTGATCACACAACTCCTTGGGCACAGGTAAGGCCCTGGCGATCACAATCATCTCCCATCCCCTTCCGGTTCTCCTTGTTTTCCCTCAGTCAACCTGGTCAAACGAGGAGTCAACGAGGTCAACCGGCACATTCTCCATCGCCAACGAGGGAGCGGAACGTCCGTGAACCACCGTCGGAGAAGGTCACACCGGCCGGCACTCGAGGACGGAGGCGGAACGAGACGTCCACACCTGTCAATTGATGCAGACTCCACAAATCCAGCGAGGTCTCTCCCTCTGCTGTATAGAAGGTGTTAAACTCGGGGACGAACACCTCTGCCAACCCACAACAGAGCCCCTTTGAGAGGGGATACCGATATCTGGCTGCGAATATACTATGATAGACCCCTGCAGTCACCAGGATCGGTGCATAGTGATGGAGCACAAATTCAGCGGCCTCCACGGCGAAAGACCGGAAATGATGAGCGTCCGCCGCTCGCAGATCCCCGAACCATCCAGCTGCTAGCTGGTCCTTGAAACGAATGGCCAAGCAGTCTAATAGAAAGGGCTCATCCCTGTAGCCCCATTTCAACGGACATAAGAACAGTCCAAAGATTGACTTCTCCCTGTTTATGCGACCCGCCGAGTTGTCCCACCTCGCTGGGGTAAAGGTGGGTGCGCGGGTAAGCTTGTTGTCCGCAGGGTTCAAGTCCCCTAGCCCTAGGACGGGAGCCCGCCGCCGGGGTTCACCAATCTGATAAATAGGTTCAGACCGGGGGACGCAATTGGCCAATCTGTCTCGAGCCTCCAAAATAGCTGCTTCCACGTCCCGAGTCACAAAGGATTCCTTCTTCCCGCTCGGGGCATAAGAGTGGAGGAACAACATCAAGTGCTTATCCTTCGGATAATCAACTCTATAATCCTCGTCGCGGGCAAAGGAAATTGGTGTTGAACCGATGTCAAGCCTTGATTCATCCATCGTGTCCGCCTCATCGTCGGAAGAGTCAGCTAGCATGGCTATTCTGTCATGACCTTGGCTCAGCCTGGGGAAGTCTTCCCATGATAACAGCGGAACACCTTCCAGATGGTCTGCAGCACCAGCAGGAGATTGGGCAACCATGGTGTCTGCAGTAGGAAAAGAAAATCATGTCAATAAGCTGAACAGACACGTAAATCAGACAAAATTTCGGCAGTACCTCCCCTTGTCACGTGTGCAAAGGGGGTGTCAGCGGGTACTCATCCACGCACTAAGGCGAGATGGCCCCAAACAAAGGCGTGCAAGCATGCCAGATGGCTCTCCGGGAACCACAGCCATCCCAAAGGACCAGCCTACAGGGAGGAGTAGCCCAGTGCCTGGCCGCAGTCAAGAGACCCGCCATTCAAAGTCTGAGCGCGGAGAAAAAGAACCATACCGAGGGAAGCCCCGCTGATTCGAGTCGGGCCTCCACCAAGGAAAAAGGAGCGGCGGACTCTGGGACCTAAAGCGTCCTCTCCGACCCCCTAGAGGCTCTGGGCCTCGCTAAAGCGGTGCTAAGTCATCGCTACCCTCATGAGGCCCCACCATTCGAGGTGGCGATATGTGAACGAAAAGGCACGGGAGGAGCGCCCCGCTAATTCTAAATGGGCCCCCATCGGTAAAAGACATATGAGTCTACAAAAGCCCTCTCACAGCCCTACAAGAGGTCTGGGCCCCACTGAAGCTACTCTAAAAGCGTCGCTGCCTCCTAGTGACCTTTTGGGCTAAGGGACTCACTCGGGACCCGCCCCCACTCTAAACGGGCCCCCTAACAGCTAAAATTCGAAGAGACCCTTTGGCGGTCCTACAAGGGCATTGGGCCCCTTTCTATCGCCGAGCGGAAAAGGAGAGAAAGAACCTCGGACTGGAGGAGTTCCTCAACAGCCCCTAGCGGTCTGGGACCTACCGGGCCTTCCCCTTCGTGTTTGGGTGGGGAAGACCCCACCGAACCCACACATCCACAAACGGATGTCCCCTTTGTACAAGAGGCCCCGCACGGCCTCAAAAGAGCACACAGTTCCCTGGTTCCCCCAGGAACCTGTACTCCCCATGCAAGAGATCGAATGGAAAGGGGGAGATGGGCATGCAAGCCCTACAGTGGCCGCCTTCGGCACCCCTCACAAACTCTGCCCCGGCCCATCGTCGGAGCTCCACCCGCCGCCTAAGGCTCACAGTCGGCGCCACAATAGAAACCCCTAAAAAGGGGGAAAACAAAAAACACACAAAAAGAAAAGGGGCCGCCGCCGGTGTCCTACCGCGGTCTCCCTCGTCGCCGGCACTGGTCGCCTGCACCCGCCGCCCTTGGGAACCCCTCACAGGTCGCTCGCTGTCCGAGCTTCCCGCCGTCCGCGCGCCTTTCGGTCGCCGCCGCTCCCGCACGTGACCGGAGCCCTCGCAGCGGCCCTTAAACCGCCAAGGGACCTCACTGCGTTCCTCCTCGCCGATGGAGCTCGCCCGGCGCCACCGAAGCCTGCACTCGCCGCCGCACCCCCTGCTCACCGCAGGCACAGGCCCTCCGCCGCTGCCGCGTCACCGCGCCGCTGTCGCCTGCTGCTCACAGGCCCTCTGCCGCTGCCGCGTTACCGTGTCGCTGCCGCCTGCTGCGCACCGTCCTCACCGCTGGCCACCACGCGTCGTCGCTGCCTGCTGCGCACCGCCCTCGGCGCCGCCGCTCGCTTCTCGGGCAGGAGGAAGACGAAGGGAGACGAAGAGAGAAGAGACGAGAAGACGGAGAAGAGAGAAGAGATGGAAGAGGAAGAAGAAGGGCGCGGCGCGCCTTTTGAGGAAGAGAAAAGGGGGGGGAAAAGGGCATGGACTGGACCCGCCCGGTCCATGCGAGCCGCGCCGGCCCGCGTCCCGGCCGGCTCACCGTCGGCCGCCCCTGGGCCCTTCCAAGCCGCGAGCCCGCCGAATCGAACAAGGGGCTCGCCGAATCGGCACCCCCCAGGTCGGCTGGCGCACCCCGCCGAATCACTTCGGTCCTGCACAATAAGGAAACCTTAAAGGAAGAAAGAGAGCCCCCGGTTGCCCACTGAGAGGAGCGTGTGTCCGTCATCCGCGGACAACATCATCAAAGAGAAGCAAAAGATCCCGAATAGGCTATTAGACCACTGACACAGCACCAAGTCCAAAGACCTGCTTGTATCAGTGTAAACAGTTAAATGAGCAACAGTGCACCCGCGGATGTCGCTTCGCGTGTCCTCTCGCACCACCCACGGGTGGGGGGCATTTGTGGACACTTAAAATCCTTAATGGGCCTGTTGCCCTTTTAACCGGCCCAACTCCCTTCCACAAGCAAAAGCCCACAGAAATTGCACCCATCTACATGACCCACCATGAAGACTTCAAGGCCCACTTACAAAGCCCATCTCACCCATGAAAAGTTGGGGGTGAGACTAAGCCAATGCAACACCTCCCAAAAGGTGTTGCCAAAATTGGCAAAAAGGAGGGGGTCTGCGCAGGTGGGGCAGATGGCTGCTTGGGCCTCTTTTGGGTGGCCTTCTAGAGTCTTCTAAGAGGAAGAAAAGGGGCTAGCCAAGGCTGGTTCTTGCGTGAGCAGAAAAGAGAGAGCAGAGAAGAGAAAGGGGGGGCTCGGCTGGGAGCTTGGGCAAGAAGAAAAGAAGAAAGAAGGAAAGGAGGAGAAGCTTCTTCCTCCATCGGCTGCTGCTGCACCTTTCTTCTCCTCTCCCTCCAAGTGCCAACCCGTGAAGCTTCTTTGCAAGGGAAAAGGTGAGGGAAAAGAAAAAAAAAAGAGAGAAAGAGAGGAGGAAGAGACACCACATTTATGAGTGGTCTTGTCATGAGATGAGAAAGAGAGAAGAGAGGAGAGATGAGTGGGTGGCGTAGGATCCCTCTCCCCCTCTCTTTGTTCTTTCATTGTTTTGTACTTCTCCTCTTCTCCTTAGCAATAGAAAAAGAAGCATCTTGTGTCCTTTTGTCCCTTGTGTCTTGTGATGCATCATACCCCCCACTCTCTTGCATTTAATGCTTGCATGGGTTTTAAATCTTTTCTTTGGTTTTGGTGCTACTAAAGGCCACGGGATAGAGAGGGGCCATCTTTTACATGGTGGACCTCCTCTCATCTCAAGGAATACATATGAGATCTCCATACCTCTTCATGCCTCAATAAATGAGGTTTTGAGAGGATGGGGCTATATGGGCCTTGTTTGGGCCTCCTAAAGAACAAATCTCCCATGGTTTTCCTTAAAGGAATGTGAGGTTTGCTCACTGTTCTTTTATCCCATTTATGAGAAGTTTTGACTGTTCTAAGGTCCCAAAACAGTCCCCTTGCAATGCTTGGGCCGCCCCCTCCCTTGGAGCCTACATGGGTCCATTGTTTGCCTTCAAGGGAAGGGGCCTTTCCCCCATTATTTGACCCATCAAATGAGGTCTTCCTCACTGTTTTCCCCCCCAAAAGAGTTCAGATTTTCTGATGTTTAAAAGACCTATTTTATGTGCTTTCCACCCTTAGAATATACCCCTTTGCTAGCCAAGAGGTTGGGCAATCAATACCCATGCCTTCTTGCTTAGCATTCTATGTAAGAGACCCTTTAACTTGCTGTTTTGACCCTTAAAAATGCAGGTTTTCTACTGTCTAAACAGCCCCAATGTGCATGTTTTCTACCTTGGGAGCATGCCCTTTTGCTAGCAAATGAGTTGGGCAATTAATGCCCATGCTCAAAGATAGGCTTGGCATGCAAAAGACCCCTTAAACCCCTCTGTTTTGAACCCTTAATAGCTCAGATTTGCACTGACAAAACCGCCCCCAAAATGGGCCCATTTGCCCTAAAAATACTTCCATTTTGCTAGCTAAGAGGTTGGGCAACCAATGCCCATGCCTTCTTGCTTAGCATCCCTTGCAAGAGACTCATTAGATCACTGTTTTGGGCCTCTCTAAGGTTCAGGTTTCTGTGGCTTTAAGTGGCCCATTAAGGGATTTCATGCTTAAGGGGATGTCCATTTGCAAGCCAATGGTTGAGCACCTAATGCTCATGCCCCCACACTTAGCATCCATAATGGACAGCCCAATAGGTCTGCCCTTGGGCCCAAAACCGTCCCTCATATGGGTGAGACCAACTTCAAAGAAATGTTGGCTCTTTGCCCACAAAAGAGAGGCTTCAGCCGATCAGCCCTGTGGGTGGCCTTTTGATTCGGCGGCCTTGAACAAGCCTACCGAATCGGCAGCCAGTCCCCACCCCTGGCCGGGCCATGGAAGTTAACCCATACTTCACGTGGTTTGAGCCAAGGAAATGGACAATAGACCGATGAGAAGCTCATTTAAACTCGGGTTGGACAACGTGATGTCTATGCCCGGGCATATGGGTCCACATATGCTCCACTTACCGATCGGTATTTGCGTGGTCATGGTGATATCCGCCTCCACCAAAGGCTTGCCTTGGGGGTCGGTGCCATGTGCCATTTGGGTTATGTCGTCATTTGACATACACCCTCCCTGTTGGTACTGCCTCCATTTTGGTGGGTGTGTACCGTGCTCTCCCCCTATCAACCAAGATAAGGGGAGATGCTGCCGGATTTTCACCGTGAAGGTCGAATCGGCGAGGGTCCATTTCCTCTCTTAAAAGAAACCCCTAAAGTCTAATGGAGTGGCGCCGAATCGCGAATAGAACCACGTTGCACCCTTTAAAAGAATAAGAGAGCCGATTAAAAGAACGTTCCATCATGAGGGCGACAAATGGGCAAATCAAAAGAACCTTTACATTACACATGTTTTAAAAGAGCAAGAGATCAAATCAAAGTCTTTTCACGATAAAAGTAAAAAAAAAGGAAACAAATAGGCCAACTCTCATTTCTCACAAGTCTCAAATGAAATAAAAGAATAAGTAAAAAAAAAAAACCTTTTTGACTTAAAAGAGCAAATAGACCACCTTATGTTTTCAAATGACCAAAAGTGAAACCCTTTCATGTCAAAAGATCAAATGGGCCACCTTATGTTTTCAAAGGACCAAAAGTGAAACCCTTTCATGTCAAAAGATCAAATGGGCCACCTTATGTTTTCAAAAGACCAAAATGAAACTTTTGTAATAAGAAAAGCAAATAGATCATTACACATTTCAAAAAAAAATAAAAGACTCGAATGAAACCCCGTTTTGTAATAAAAGAGCAAATGTGTTTCAAAAGAGCAAGAGACCGACTTAAGGATATTTTTCATGTTAAGAATGAATGGGCAGATGGGTAAAAAGACTCAATCACATCTAATTAAAAGACCCGGCAACCTCGAATAGGTATCGTGTCTGTTTATCATTCCGGCCTAGTTTCGAGTTGCATTCTTTTCATCGGATGTCTCCGTATCAAGGCCACAAGGCTTTCTAATTTCTGGCGATTAATCAAGGGTTTTCCCTCCCAGAGGGATGTAATTAACGTCGTTGCGTTTAGGCAACGGCGGGATTTTGGTCCAGGACCCGACACTCCACTTTCGTTTGACGAAGTCAAACGGCGCGCACAACAGACTTAAAGCCCTCCAACTCTCGGAGGCAAACCAAATTGGTTGTCACTTCGGTGACTGACACGCCCGCGCTGCGCGAATTGCCGATTCATCTCACGTCACTCTTGCTCAAGTGGCATTCGACGAGATTTGGATTAGCAATACGCGTGTACCCATGAGAAATATGAGAAAACATGATAAAATAGATATTTTTAAAAGATTTTAAATTTTTCCCATTTTCCACAAGTGGCGGTTGTTATTGGCGGCAGAGGGGTTAACGCCAACTTGAGAATTCTGCAGGTTATAGGGTCACCGAGAGTAGGTTTTCTACTTGGTTCTCATTCTCTCTTGCCCCAGCTTCACGCCTTGTGTCCCTAAAGCTTACAACAGGTACTGAAGGGTGCTTGGAGGATCGTGGGACGTGTGGCGTAGCCGAATTGCGCAACGAAACGCCGTGGCGTGGTGCAATTCCCGTGGGAGCTCGCGGAGGGTTCGGTGTGAACCGGGAGAATTCGGGAGGTTTTAGCGTATTCTGAGGTAGGGAATGACCCCAGTAATCCCTATAGGTCGTAATAATAAAGTCAGATAACATGAATCTGCATGAAAATGGTGATTTCGGGTTGTGGTATCCATGCAGGGATAATGTGTGGTTTGAGTAATTTAGTGAATGAATCATGCTGTTTTGAGTTCCTTGGGATTCATGCAGGTTAGAGGAAGTGTTTCCTCACATTTTCTTAATGGTTTCGGGATCAGGAATGCATGTGGGTTCGGTTAGGGTTTCTGCAGGAAATGAGCTGAGGAGCTTGGCGTTAACATCATTTGCCACCGGGTTCATCAGCTGGGAGATAAACGGCCATATCCTTTGCCGCTTATTTCTCATAAGCGGCAATCGATGTTGCCGCCAGCATGTTTATAAACTGAAATAGCTGATTATGGTATTTATCGATAATGAGTGGTGCGTTGGCACCTGTGGTGCACTGGGTGCACATGGTTTCTGTGTTTTAGCATACAAGGTATGCAGTTAGCTACTGACTTTCGTGGCTGCGTGTTGTTTACGCGAGTCCAGTTGGGTTCACGTGTGGTGGACCGTTGTTACTTGAGGTTTACGTGACGTTTCACGTGGTTTGTGTGTGACGTGTACGTGGTTTTGTGTACGTGGCAAGTAGTATGACGCCTACCGTGGTTACCTCTCCAGTTGGGTGCCCCAGGTTCTTTGTGAGCCAGGCTGTTAGCTCGAGACTTTGTCCCGGTACTTGTGTTGCACCGTCGAGGTCTGTGTCGTCTGACCTGGAAACCCTCACTCCTGTGTTTGAGTAGCACGTCCGGCTGAGGGAAAGACGACAGTGGGACAGTGACACTTGTGTTGCCTTTAGTCACTTGTAGCGCGCTCGTAGTTGGGGGTACGGACTCCAGTAGACGTACTGGACCCCAGCTAGTCCTTTTCCAGTGCCTCACTCTGGAGAGTTCCGGGCCAGGATCTTTAGAGGTGCCAGACATGGGCCTGTGACCTTGTGGTCTGTAGGTAGTGGTGTTTAGTTGGTCTCCACAGTTGCTTGACTTTTTTCACGTGGAGCGGCAGCTGGACCTTTCGTCCGTGGCTGCGAGACTGAGAGGTTTACCTGTGTTAGCTTGTCCGAGTCAGTTTCTGGTGTCGCGAACCAGTTCACGTGACTCGTGTTTGGCTGTCTCTACTTTAGCTTGTACACCTGTACTGGTTTGCCGTTTAATTATTAAAGTTGTTTCTCGTAGTCGACAGACGATGAGTACTTTTACGGCTTTAATATCATGTTTAGTTGTTCTATAAATTGTTAGTATTGTTTACTGCTTTCGTACCTGTGGTTTTCGTTTTGCTCGGTGTTGGGGGAGTTCCCTACTGAGCTAGTGACTAGCGAGGCTCACCCCTACCCCCACAGGTGAGAGCGAGGAGGACGTTTCTCGACCGTCGTCCAGTTCAGAGCCGCGTCGTAGCGGTGCAGGGTCGGTACCTCCAGCTGTATAGTAGCAGCTCCAGCAGTGTAGTGTAGCTAGTTAGTTTACTTGTTTCAGTTGTACCTCGGGGTATGCCCCAGGCTCTTGTATTTCTTTTCAGTTTTTGTGGAAATTTGGCTATGTAATCTTGTGATAAATATATATAAAATGTGGTGTATTTCCTTTGTGTTTACACGGACTGTGGTTTGGTTTCCCTTGTGAGGCTTCGGCCCGTTCGCGGGAGGCGGATCCTTGTCAAGCTTGTTATCGATTTAACGGGCTTAAGTAAGGCATTCCGTCACAGAGTTTATATAGAAATGGAGCACATGCCCAATTCACGGTGCAAAGATGTAAACTGGTCTTCATACAACGGTTTAGTAAAAATATCCGCTAATTAGTGTGTGCTATCAATAAAGTTTAATTCAATGTCTCCCCTAGATACATGATCTCTAATAAAATGATGGCGTACTTCAATGTGCTTAGTGCGAGAGTGTTGAACAGATTTTTTTGATAAATTTATGACACTTGTATTATCACAAAGCAACGGAATTTTAGACAAGCTGCACCCTATATATATATATATATATATATATATATATATATAAACTTGCAGGAGAATACATTTGAACGGAATTCCTCCCCTTTTCTCGTAGAAGAGGGAGTTCAGACGACCATCAGAATTTGGTCAACAAATATAAACTACATAACTTCAAAATATGATGATGTCTGTACATACAACAACCGAGAAAGAAACTAATAGGGTGTTTGGAAGTAATTTTTTTAAAATACTCTTTCTATCTAAAAATTAATGATGTCTCCGTTTTCTACTAAAATTTTAAAATTGTATAAAAGTAGTTTTATGTGTTTGGCGTGCGTAGTGGTTGCCCGCTCTTCTTCTTCTTCTCCAATGTCCCTCGAGCTCCCATGTCCACTCTACTGGCGGCGCTGGCTACTGCTTCTTGGTTGGAGTGTTGGAAGTGTTCGGAGGAAGATGATGTCGCGCCACCGCGGGACGTCGACGCCGCCACCGCGGGACGCTGATGTCACCGCCGCCGGCGATGTCCCCAGAGGACCTCCGCAATGCCCCGCGGCCCACCCGACGGGGGAGGTGAGCTAGGTCCGCTGGGCGGACGAGGGAGGCGGCTACGCCTATGGTGCTCGTAGGGGGGGGGGTTCGGCGGGGGGGGGGAGGGGGAGGTGGCGGGTGTGCTGGGGGCGGGGGTGGGGGAGGGTGCGCAGGGGGCGGGGAGGGCGTCGGCGGGGGAGGGGGAGGGTGCGCAGGGGGCCGGGGAGGGCGCCGGCGGGGGGTGGGGTCGGCGGGGGTTGGTGGAGGGGGAGGGTGCGCAGGGGGGCACGGAGGGGGCCGGCGGGGGGTGGGGGAGAGGGAGGGTGCGCAGGGGGGCGAGGAGAGCGCCAGCAGAGGGTGGGGGGAGGGGAGGGTGCGCAGGGGGGCGGGGGGAGGGCGCCGGCGGGGGTGGGGGCCAACGGGGGGGGGGGGGGGGGTGGGGGTGTCGCGGGGGGGGGGAGGAGGAGGGCGCAGGGTGTGGGGGGGGGGGGGGAGAAGAGGAGGAGCCAGTGTGTTCTTAAATAAAAAATAGGGTGGGACTTGTTTTTATTTATGAGAGATTTATATAGGAAAAAAATTCTTCCCTGGAAAAAAATACTTACCAAATGTGTCTTTGTATCTGTATTCTCTTTTTTTTTTAAATTTAGAAAAAAAAAAAGTAAAAAACTACAATCAAACACCCTATAACTGATTAATTAAGATAGAGGAAAAGGGAGAGAATGTTAGGAATAGGTGCCCGGTCGCAGACGGTCATCATAAACAAAGAGTATTTTAAACATCATTCTTCAAAAATTTATTTATCATCTTTAATTTGTTAAAAATAATAAAAAATCAAATTACTAGTGACAAATAATCAGAAGATGAATAACTTCTTACATTAAAAATGAAAATTTTTATACGATGGTGAGTTTCCAATCGGTGGTCCAATAACATTTTGCATGGTGATTACAATTAACATTTCTACTTGCCGTTTCTGGGCATTGATAAATGAATGTGAGTTTTATTCTCATTTATTTAAGACAAGAAGCAGTGACCGCCCACTACAAAAGATAATCCTTTAGAAGATATATACATGTGATGTACGGAAAATTTTAGATTTGTATAAATTTATGTTATAATTAATTATATGCATAGTTATAATTATTTTAAATTAAATAGAAATTTTTTCTCCAATTAGAGAGAGAGGTTAGAGAAAGAGTATAGAGAGATAGTTAGCAAGTAAAGAGCACCACTGCATCTAGATTTTTAGAGGGGTGAAGAGTGAAAGATGAAGAATTGTAGAAGGATAATTTGAACTTCCGAGTAGGAGGATGAGGTAGGTAGGGTGAGGTTAAGGAGAAAAAAAAAAGAGAAAAATTTTATTGCATGAAGGTAAATATGCTAGCCTTTTGTTGTTTTAATTTTTTAAAAATTAAGAAAAGAGAAATAATTAAATTGAGACAGATCAGATGCAATTCGAGGATGAGTGATTTTAAGTGAATAATTTTAGGTAAAGAGAGAAAGATGTTTTCATTTCACTAAAAGATTTGAATTTTGAATTAGTAGAATAGATGTGAGCTTGTTATATATTTTTTATGAATTTACTACACTGAGAAGATGAGACCATAGGCAAATAATTATTTTAGCGGGAAACTAAACGATTTTGGTGCTGGCATGTGAAAAGTTTTGGAACTGAAAAATATTAATACAATATATTATATATATATATATGTGTGTGTGTGTAAAAACATTATTACGTAGGGTCTCGTCGTGATGGTTCATCAGATGAGAAGAGTATACACGTAAATTTAGGATATACTGTTATATAATTTATACTTTAAGAATGATATTTATGTAAAACAATTTTAATCGTGTCCTTTAATTGAAGGCCGGCCCCACACAATCATCCTCCCACCACGCCACCATTTAGTACGTGGGAGGACCGAACTCGGTCAGTCACCAATGGGGTGAAGGGGTGGGTGGAAAAATTTTAAAAAATACAAATAAAAATATGTAAAAATTTTGAAAAAAAAGTTTTTTAGAAATTTTCCTACCCACCCTTCACCCCATTGGTGACTGACCGAGTTCGGTCCTCCCATGTACTGGGAGGATCCGAACTCACCATTTTGTCATCACAACAGGTCTTTGCCTACCTTTCCCTTCCCCCCCCCCCCCCCCCCCCCGAGCGAAGGTGGTGTAGCTGGAAGCCATGGAGGTCGCCGCCTATCTCTGCTACGCGGCCGTCGTCTCCTTCCTCCTATTCCTTATTCCTTTCGCCTTCTCTTCTTGTACTCCTCCTCTTCCGGCAGTAATAACCTGCGAAGAAGCACCGCCCGCCGCTGCCGCCGAGTCCCCCGAACCGGTCCCCGTGCTCGGCCACTTGCAGCTTCTCAAGCCGCCGCTCCCCCGCACCCTAGCCGACCTATGCCGCCGCCACGGCACCTCCGTCCTGTTCCTCCGCCTCGGCACCCGCCGGGCACTCGTCGTCTCCTCCCCCTCCGCCGTCGAGGAGTGCTTCACCGTCAACGACGTCGCCTTCGCCAGCCGTCCCCGCTCCCTTGCCAGCGAGATCCTCTCCTACGGCCGCACCACCATCACCAATTCCCCATACGGCCGGCTCTGGCGCGACCTCCGCCGGATCGCCACCGTGGAAGTGCTTTCCACCCACCGGCTCCAGGTGCTCTCCGCCGTGCGGGCGCAGGAGGTGAGGTCCCTGGTGCGGGGGCTCTTCTGGGCCCACCCCGGCGGGAGCTCACCGGCGAGGACGGCGGATCTGAGCCAGCGGCTGTACGGGCTGACTCTGAACAACATGACGAGGATGACGACGGGGAAGAGGTACTACGGGGAGGGCGCAGAGGAGACGGAGGAGGCAAGGAGGTTCCGGGAGATCGAGGAAGAGTCGCTGCGCCTGCGGGGGCTGACCAACCGGTGGGACTACCTGCCGTGGCTTCGGTGGTTCGACGTGAAGGGGGTGGCGAGGAGGATGCGGTGGCTGAGGGACACGAGAGACGTCTTCCTGCAGAGGGTGGTGGAGGAGCGCCGGAGCCGGCGAAAGAGGGGGAAGGAGGCGGCGACAGCGGAGGGGGAAGAGGTGGTGGACGAGGGGGGGTGGCGAAGGACGGCGGTGGACGTGCTGTTGTCGCTGCAGGAGGAGGATCCCGCCTACTACACCGACGACATCATCAAGAGCTTCATCTTGGTAAGTATCATTTTGATGGAATGAGTTTAGGGTCATCAATAATTTAGTGCACAACTTATAAAAAATACGATTAGGGTTATAAAATATATTTTTTATAATAGTGTATTTTTTTATTAACTCATGTTTGGAGTTTTTCCTAAACACAATTGAGTTATGTTTTTTTTTAAATTTATAGAGGAATTTTGAGTTTATTAAGTTTATGATAATCTCATTTTAATTCTATAAATAAGGTTACACTATAAAATTCTATAAAATTAGTTTAAGATAAATTAAACATGTTAATAATATGCATCGAAATAACCCCTTAATTTAATGGGCAACCTAGGTCTTCATCCTTGATCTCTATTTCACGGTATTCTTTGGGTCATTCCTCTTTGTAATTATCATAGAGTTCTCTCTCAGGTTAGTTTTTTATTTGGTTTTGCCCATAATCTATTAATTTAATTTGCCCTCACATTATCTACCTCTTTTGCTAATGCCCGATATAGCTGAACAAGTTCTGGAACTCAAATCCTTTAACTGTAAGAGTAGATCGAACTCTAGTAAATTAAGTGCCGGGGAGAGAGTTAGAGATGGAACAGGTGGTGTACTCATGGCTGGACTTTGATCTTCTCTTAATTAGATTCGAGTCATGCATCATATTATTAGTACATGCTGATTCAAGTTAGAGAAAAAAAAATTTTCTTACTAGCTAGCAAAAAAATAACTTTAATGCATCTACCTAAATGAGAAGTAGCTAGCCTGGCCTCCTGGTAAGAATATTGCCATATTAGCTAGGCATCACTTAACTTAATTTTGGGGTGTATATATATTCAGTATTACGTGTTAGTACAAGGAGTTTCCTGAAGCTCCCTACTTTCCAAAAAAAAAAAAATAATAATCAGTTATGACTTAAAATAGTATTATACTATATATAATGCACTATGTATATCGATCTTGACTAGCCTGTTCCTGTAATTATCACTATAAAAATGCTATAGACAAGGATAAGCTAACCTTGCTATATTGGCCTCCGTGGGTCATGTGGCATGTGAGGTTTTGTCCCTCCCGCGAGATTAAAGTACTTCATATATTTAATGGGTTTTATATATACGACATATTAGTGGAACTTTTTGTCCTTGCACGTCTTGGAATTGAAGTTTAGATATAGAGAAAGATTTAGTGTATTTTTGTATGGTACTTTAAATGTAATATGATTAGGTAAGAGTTCATGTGACATGTAACAATTGGGTTGCCACTTTATCACCCCATGTAAGTGATGTCACATAAATTTTTACCTAATTATATTAGGTTTAAAGTGTAATACAAAAATGTAATATACTTTTCACCTATGGCATCTTGTGGATGTATATTATAGATGGTGATGGTGGCCGGCTTTCAATAACGTCAGGTCAAGGCCTTCTTTTGTTTTTTTGTGGGGAGCCAAGGTAGGTGAGCCATGCCTCATTTTGTCTGTCCCAATTACTTTCTCAATTTGTTTAGAATAGTTTGTGATGAGGTCGGTTCGATTTGCAAAAGTTTTTGATGAATTGATTTTTGAGGGCTTGAGATTGGAGTTTAGAACGGGGGAAAATAAAGATTCACCGGAATGCTGATCTCGAGAAAAGATTCTCAAAGTTGATTTTTCGGTAATCAATTTAGTATTTTCAACTCGACTCATTTCGAAGTAAAAGAAGTAAGTATCAAGAAAGGGGAGTGCAAAGTTGGTCTTTCCTTTTACCTATGATTAGTGGGTTTTATAGAACGGATGAGAAGTAAGAGAAATAGGTGACACCCAATACGAGACTAAAGATTTGCTTGATAACTCTTAATGAATATTAAAATTTAAATTAATTAATTTTTAAGATTTTAAATTATTTGATAAAATATTTAAAATAATATCTAATTTAATCACTTAAATATGAAAAAAAATATTTAATTTTTAAGCTAAGGGAAATTATCTTTTTTTTAGATTGGTGATCACCAACGATTGTCGCTGGATTGGTGATTGTCTACGAGAGTTGTCGAAATCCAGCGACCGTCAGCATCGTTGGAATCCGACGTCAGTCATCGATGATCGTCGAAATTCGACTACGAAATTCAACGACCACTGCCAGAATTCGGCGACGTCGTCAGAATCCGGCATCGGCCATGACCGCCATCCAACGATTGTCGCCGGATTTGGACGACAGTCGCTAAATTTCGACATCGACCATTGAAATTCGACGACGGTCATTGCAGTCGCTAGATTTCGATGACAGTTGTCAGAATTCGACAGTGACCGAATTACGATTACAAAAAATTATTTTTACAAGCTAGTTTTGAGTTTTGAATCCAACCAATTGTGTCACAATTCATATGTTGTTTAACTTGATTATCAAACACATTTTAATAAATATATCACATTCTTTTTAAATTTTAGATTTAAAAAAATAGATTAAAAAATAAAATTTTAAATTTAAACATTAAGTGTTATCAAACACCACTTATACCTCCTTGGTGTGTTCTTCTTTCTCTCTTTATCTTCTCTTTTAATGGCCAGGGTTGGGCCTAGTTTATTAATATCGGGGAGAATTATCAATCAATTTTTATTTTTTAAATATTTATTTTTAAGTCCTGACTTACATATTTATAGTCACATAAATAAGTATATAATTACATAATTTTTTAAAAGAGTTAAAGATCTAAAAATAAGTTCTCAAAAAAATAGGAATTGATTGATAATTCTCTCCTACTATTATTAGATTGGCTCATAGGGTCTATCAACTGCTAAATTCATCCAAATGGTTAGGTGACATTTGATGTAAAATTTGACCTCTACTTTTCTATTTATTATCTAAATCTGCTATTTAATAAATACTAACATATATTGGACTTGTGTTTAAGAGTTGTTCAATAATTAATTTAAATCTGAATTCATATATTATTTGACATCTCCATCCCCCGTTGCGTTCCCCCTATTCCCCGCGCCGTCCAACGCCACCACCAGTTGACGACGATGTCGCCATCTCGGCCTTCTTCTCTAGCAGCAACTGGAACGCCGCCGCCGCCTGCTCCACGGTGGAGATCCTTCCTGCAAGATCCTGTGTTTGACGAGCTGGAAGCACCCGATTGTCTTGGCCGCGGAACTCAGATCGTCGATGGAGGAAGGCTTGCCGAGCGACAGGAAGTCTACCTCTGGTGAATTGACTGAGTGGATCTGCCGAGGGAAGAAGAGCCGATCGAGTAAGGCGAGTTCAAGATAGAGACATGCAGTGGTACGAGGAGGAGAAGAAAGCTGCAGATCTTGTGGCATTCGTGGATGGTTAGCGAGGGCTGGGGTGCACGGTTGGGGTCTCGATGGTGCTGGGCGCGGTGGGCGCTTGGTCGCGAGCAGAGGAAGAAGAAGATGGCAGGAGGGGAAGGCGCCTTCGCCAGACGCCAGTGCAGATCGCAGCAGCCTCCGGAGCAGCCTGGAGGTGTCAAACGAGAGGGTGATTCTGGCGCGGGAGCGAGCAGACGTAGGCGCGATCGAGAGAGGGTGCTGGCAGCCTGGCACGGTGGGAGGTTGGGGGCGGGGGGCTTCAGTCGCAGCTTGCAGGAGTGGCGCCGTGATACCGACAGATCCTGCTGGGAAAACCTTTGTCGAGCAGAAGTGGGTGGTGGGCACGATCGATCTCCGGGGCTGGATGTTGCCGGAGATCTCCGGGGGCTGGCTATGCATAAGGAGGGTGGGAGAGGAATAGACGCCGTGGCGGCCCAACGAGGGGATTTGGAGGGAAAAAAATGCCATAATCATCACTTTTTTAAAGAGGTAATTTAAGATAATAAATATATTTTCAGATATTTATTAAGATATTTTATCAAACACTCTAAATCTCCAATGATCGCTTCAGACATAACTTAATTATTTTGTCTGGGCGCAAGAAACTCATTTTTATCTACAAACATATCCTTTTCAGAGACTAGTTAAGTATAAATCATATGCTAATTGTGGAAAGGGCCATAAAGACCTAAATTTCTAAAAGATAAATTAATTTCTTTTTGATTCAGATGGTATTAGTGAAGATATGAGCAATTAAAATTAATCGTGAGAGTTGGAAATGGTAAAAGCATAAATAAGGCAACTTAGATGACATAAAATTGGAAGTTAAGAGCATGTATATAGAAGGATGAGAGTTTTATAAAAATTCCCAAAAAATGTTACTTATTCAGAGATTTCCTGTGACGACCAGATAATTAAACATGGAACCGGATTAGTGGGTCATTCTAATCCCATCCCATGTACCCTATCCTATTCTATTCTATACTCTATCCTAACCTACGTACCCTATTCTATTCTGTTCCTTTTTTTTTTTGGTTTTATAGATTATTCTAGTCTGTTTTGTCCTGTTTGTGTTATTCGGGTACTGTTATTTCAGGGTGTGGTGTCTCCCGGGTCGGACACGACGGCGTCGACGATCGAGTGGGCGATGACGCTGCTGCTGAACCACCCGCCGGCGATGCAGGCCCTGGTCGCCGAGCTGGATGCCGAGGTGTGTCCGCCCGGCCGCATGCTCGAGGAGGCCGACCTCCCCCGCCTCCCCTACCTCCACGCCGTCGTCTGCGAGACCCTCCGCCTCCACCCCGCCGCACCCGTCATCGTCCCCCACGAGTCCACCGCCGACTGCACAGTCCACGGCTTCCACGTCCCGCGGGGCACCACCCTCCTGGTGAACGCCTGGGCCATCCACCGGGACCCGGACCACTGGGGCCAAGACGCCGACCGGTTCCGGCCGGAGAGGTTCCTGCAGCGGCAGGTGCAGGAGGTGGAGGGCGGGGTCGATAGGCTATCGTCGACGCCGCACCCGTACAGGTTCATTCCCTTCGGAGCGGGGCGGCGGCGGTGCCCCGGGGAGGGGCTGGCCATGCGGGTGGCGGCGCTGGTGGTGGGAACCTTGGTTCGGTGCTTCGAGTGGGGGAGGGTTGGGGAAGGGGAGGAGGACATGAAGGAGGGGACGGAGGGGATCACGTCCCCGAAGGCGAAGCCCTTGGAAGCCATGTACAGGCCCAGAGACGTCATGGTTGCTGCCCTCTCTCAGCTTTGAAGCGCTACCATGATTGCCGTCGCCGCCGGCGCCCCCCTACTCCCCGGCCGGTTATGTAGGTACCTCCCTCCAAATTTTACTCTCTTTTGTTATTAGTATTAAAGTACTTATCGACGACACTGGATTCATCTGGACCTGTCAAACTTTCTGCATATCCACATAAGTAAGAAGACTAACGGGTAGCTCCGATGTGACATGGCCAGAGCATCCTGGTTCTGACCGTCGGTCTTTAGAGGATCGTATTCTCCAATGTGCTGGCTAAGGGTGTTCACTGTACGATCTAAATCGAAAAATCAAATTAAATTAGTTGATTCGATTCGGTTCGATTTGATTTTACGGATCTGATTGTTCAATTTGATTTTAGATTGAAAAATTAAAATGAAATGAATATATATATATATAATTAAATAATATATTTATACAGAAAAACCTATAGCGCAGTAGAAGGAGGCCTTTGCGCGCACGGCGCGCCTTTGCGCGCTGTGGTCGCGAGTTCGAATCTCGCGACCATTGAAAAAACATCATTTTTTTGCCAAATTTTACATGATTTTGCCTGATTTCGATTTAGTTCGATTCGATTCACGAAGAGATTCAGTTCGATTCAGTTCTCCCAAAAATAAGGGTGAACCAGACTTAGCGGAACCGTTGTTCACCCCTAATGCTGCCTCCGCGTCTGCAAAAGGTAAGAAAGATGTCCACATCTTTGCTTACCTACTTTGCAGTACTCACATGACACATCCAGAAATCTAGATGTGATTGTCTTCTACAGCGTAAGAGAACGAGTACAAGATAAGTTACCCAGAGTGAACTCAATGTATTGGCTAATAATAAGAAGATAGAAGTGCAATTTTTAAGTGTAATAAAATTTTCTCATATTAATCACTACGTGAAAGAGACATTTATGTTCAATATGGATGGTGCTATCGCCGCATGCAAATTTCTCAGTTGCTGACATCAATCTTATGAAGAGAAAGATTTATTGCATTTGTACATTACACTTTAACTGCAATGTGACTAGGTAATATCTCATGTGACATCTTTCACATGAGGAGTGATAAAGTGACAATCTAATTATTAGATGCCACATGGACTTGTTGTCTAGTCACATTACACTTAAAGTATAATGTGAAAATGTAATAAATCTTTCTCTCTTATGAATGACACAAGCTCTCCTCGCCTGGTCTTTGGGAAGATTCAATGTTGCAGTACCGTCGATTGTACTTGTCGAAGCCCAAGCGATTCTTTTAGTATTATCGTGGCAGCCAATCTGAATAGAGAAAGATTTAGTATATTTTTTATTACATTTAAGTGTAATATGATTAGTTATTAAATTTATGTGACACTTAATAATTAGGTTATTATTTTATCACTCCTCATGGTAGAAGTGTCACATAAATTTAATATCTAATCATATTACACTTAAGTGTAATAAAAAACACACTGAATCTTTTTCATCTGAATAAACTTGTCTTTTTTGGGGTGGAGCTCGACGCCCAAGATCTAATTTAACTTCCTCTATGAATGGTGAATGGTGGTAAATGTCCCCAATTTTGTCGGACTGCAAGGTCTCTTTAATTTATGTAGCTGCAGTGCAAGTATATCCTTTGTTTGTAGAACTATGGATAGTGTTGCATCCAAGTCTCCATGTTTAATTCTCACTCTTCATGTCAACCTGTTGGGACATATCTCATATTATTGAATGGTTTTAAAATAGGTCGGTCAGTCTTTATATTGCCATGTAATCTCTATCCCTTCAACACTTAAAAGTCTGAGGTGATCACAGATAGGGCTGTAAACGGATCCAGATAATATCCGGATCCGATTCAAATTCGAATCCGATTATCCGGATATTATCCGTTTAACAAATATCTGGCGGAGCGGATTTCGGATACGGATATTATCCAGATAATAAACGGAGCAGATACAGAAACAGATGATCCGCTCCGTTTAAGATCCGCTCCAAAATGAAGTTATTTTTTACCATTAAATCTTAAATCTAATGATCCATATATATTATAAATATATAATATATCTAATGTTAATCTTTTGTTTAGAGAGTATTTTGTTATATTTATACTTTTTAAAAATTTTACAATTTTTTGAATTTTAGATCACTTAATATATTTTATTAAGCTTATATTTCCGAAGCGGATAATATCCGTATCCGCTCTGAATCTGAAAATTATCCGATTAAATTATCCGCTCCGTATTCGAATTATATTCGGAGCGAATACAAACTATCCGGTTAACTATTCGGATCGGAATCAAAAAGTCCATATCCGCTCCGTATCCGCTCCGTTTACAGCCCTAATCACAGACATGATATTAGAGTAGGTCTCATTCTTAAATATGACTGTGCTTCCCACATGTAGTACCCCGGAAAATCCATTAATTAAAATTACGGATAAATCAAAATTTTATCAATTAATAAATTCAATTAGTTAAAAAGGTACGCATCATTATCACATGCGTATAAACTATATAAAAATTCCGTAAAAATAATATTATACTTTAAGTAATATTCTATAATGACCCATCATGAAATTTGGGCATAGAAAAATCGTTTGGACTTAGTTTAAGAATTTATGCGACTTATTAGCATAATTAAGAAATAAGTCGAAGAACCCATTATTTTCTGACCCAAAGTGGATTATAAATAAAAATAAACATGTGTGTGGACTTTAAATAATATGGAATGATAGCCCATTATGATATTTGGACCAATGGACAATCTTGGCCCATAAAAATTCTTTAATGAAAAGGATAAATAAACACTCATTAAGTAAAGTAAGTACATGGGTTGTACAATTAAGCTCACATGAGTTATTAGGCCAAGAGTAATTGCTCAAATGATGAATATTAGAAATATTGACATGAATAATATTTAATCAATTTAAAAATATGGAACTACTTGAATAAGTGTGATAAATAGATTTACATAAGGATAAAGGGTGAATAATTGGAATTAAATCAATACCCATTAAATTAAATTAGTAATGAGTTTTACTAATGGACCTAACATAGATTGTTGGGCCCAAATAAGAAGAGCTCATCATGAGATGGGAAGTAATTAGTCTAAATTCGTACCTAAAAATAGTAATAAATAGAAAAAAGTTAAGATAATGATTATTTTAACTCTTACTTATCTTAAAAAGAGTCCTAACCCTAGTCTAACCCAATAGGACTCTATCCTAATCTAAAATTGGGATTTAGATGAGAGACAATTGAGTTAAATATAAGAGACCCAAATTAAATAGGGAAATTCGTAACTATATTATCTCTTAATTAAAAAGGGGTCATTAAAGCACTAATATGACTCATATATATCTTAATAAGAGTCCTAATCATATCCTAAACCATTAGCCACGAAATTAGGCCTCTCCCTTACCCAATTAGATAGATATAGTAAGAAAAATATGTGATAATTATGGAAATTCGTAATTAAAGGAGGAGGAAAGAGTTTTAGGTGATTTAGAACTCTACAAGCCATAAAACACCCCCCATTTGACCCTAGCACCCCACAATTTCGTGCTAAGACTTTTGGAGATGAAGAGAAGAAGATCTGGACCAAGGAGCAATGAAGGAGAAGGCTTGGAGCTTGGATTTTCTGATTTTCACCATCCAAACTAGGATTTTTCTTACTCTACGAAAAAGGTAGGCAATCTCTCAAGCTAAAATCGTGAAATAATTATCCTAGGTAGCCTTCATGTACCTCTTCAAAAGCCCTATAGTTTCGTTGTATTCCGTTCATCCATTTGAGCGAATTTAATTCGTGAAGTCCTGCTGTACCATGAACCCAAAATCTCATGTTTTCTCTAATTCCTTGCATGTGCTTGTTCCCATGCCATGATAAAATTCTTAGTTATACTACATCATACTAGCTTTCAAACGCACCTGGTCTTTCTTGATTTTCACCTCTCTTGAGGGAGAATTAAATCATTGAATCCCTGTCTATAGCATGTACCCAACTCCTCATGATAACCTTTAAACATCGTGCACACTTGATGTCCTATCATGATAAAATTCTCTAAAATACTACATCGTGTTATCTTTCAAACGCCACTGGTTTCATAATTTTTCATTAAGTATTCATCTTCAATAAATTCATTGAACCTTGACTGTGCCTGTTTAGGTCATCTGAATCTAACATGTTCAAAGGATGCCTAAATCTTGTCTAATTTCAAATTAATTGTGCATGCTGATAGATCTATGTGTCTACTTTCATTTGAAACCAGATTTGTGATTTTTGGGTCATTATACGATTTTATATTGGATTTAGAAGAGCTCTGTATCAAATCTGATCAATCCTGGAAAAAGAAAAAAAAAGGGGCGGACTCTCCTGATATCGCGACGGCGCGACCCGCCGCGATATCAGCCGGGTCGCGTCCTGCCATCATGTCGCGTTATGAATGCGGTGACCTAAACCACCGCGATATACACCCCGAACCGAGCCAGACCGGCCGATTCACTTGTCGCGCCCAGCCACCTTGTCGCGACCTGGAGTCGCGACGGGTACCCCCGTCGCGTTAACAGAAAATTAGCCAGAGCCCGAAATTGCTTATATACCCTTGCTCTACTTGTTAATTAGTCATTGTTTAGCCTTAATTAAATATTGTTATTCATAATTTGATCTGAATAAATATTAATGTACAATAAATTACATGAATCTAATTAATTTTAAAGGCTTGTGCACAACCCATCATGCTCTTTTGATTTCATACACTTGCACACACTTAACCATCATGTTGCCATTAAACTTTATTAAATTTCTCAATAATGTATCTGGTAATTAAGTGAAGCTAATTACCTAATTTTCCTATTATTTAAATGACACATGTCTTCATTTTATTCGTGTGGTTTGTACACCGTTATCGCGTCCCTCTGCCTTCGAGCACTCGAGGCAAGACAGACAACGTTTCATTACTCACTTTCTCTTGACTTGGACCACCTCTCCACCAGGAATACTCTCGACTGGACTAGGGACTCCTTGTCAAGGCCTCTGTAAGTCTTCTTGGCTTTGGCACACGTCCTTAGTCAACGAGCTGGTTGTACCCTTTAAATCCTGATTACACTCTTAGGGATCAGCACGATTCAAACAGCCTTAGTGAGATCTCTCTTATCTTGTGATCACGCCGGATCACCTGGCTCGTGTACGCGGCACGGCTACTGGGGCGGTTGTGACTTCTACCAGACTGCCGGTATCCGACCTGGTGCTGTGCAACCGTTACTATCATGGTATATCGTTGTTTTACGATTATACCCATATCTCATCTACTATCCTTGTACTCTCATCTATTCACGTTCACTCTACTATCACGTCTATTCATCTAGTACCCTCTTGAGACTCTTGAGCTGTTGTGGCTCCCATTACTTGTACTATACATGACTGTCTAGCGCCATAATATGGGTCCGGTGACCCTACTGACTTGAATGCATACTGTGCAGGGCACGGAGAGTGTCCGAGGGGCTCCAATCTAGTCCTGGGGGCAGAGAGCCACCCGAAAATACCTGCAGGGGCTATTGACGGTGTTTTGCATTGCACCGGTTCTGACTATCTCGACATTGGCTAGACATTTAACTGTTATACTATTAGTCTGAGGAGTTCAGACGTACTGTACCATTTCGGTGCTATTATTGCGCTAGCACTGACTGTTATAACATTAGTCTGAGGAGTTCAGATGAAATGTACTATCGTTAAACGGCTACTGTCCCAAAGTGACTATTGTCGTACTCGACTAGTGCACCGTTGTGCAACCATACACGCTATCTCTTTACGTGCAATCTCGTTACACGCTATCTTGATATACAAGCTATCTCGTTACACGCCACCTTGATACAAGCTATCTTATTACATGTCATTTTGATACACGCTATCTTGTTATACACTATCTTGTTACACGCTATCTCGTTATGTTGTCATCCTAGTTTTGCAATACTCTTGAGAAATGTATTATCGTTCACTTGTTATCTTGTACTATTACTCTCTCAACTATACAAGATCGTTCTCTCTAGTTAACCTGCGTTTACAAGACATTAATCACTTAAAGCATGCTTGTTTACACGAGATATTAAGTCCTACTGAGCGTTATCGCTCACATTTCGTTATTTGTTATTGTGTTTTCAGGTAAGTCAAGGAATGACCATACACCCAACAACGGGATTGGACTGGAGTGATGAGCGTCCTGAAGTCATAGCGATTGAATGTCCTTAGTACCTTAGAGTCTAGTTAGATATTTGCCTTAGTTATCATTTCCAAATGTAATGAAGTTATTGAGCCCTATGTTTTGGCTCTGAATTAGTGGTTGTAATAGTTTAGATGAATTATCAATAAAATGATGAGTTTTACTGCAATTATTGTTCATTAGTTGCTCTGATATTTGCGAATGTATGCGCAATTTTCATTACCATACTCGTTGTTCATGCCTCCCCGATTTATTCCGCTGCTAAATTGGCGGGGCATGACAGTTGGTATCAGAGCCTAGGATGTCCTTATCAGGATATTTAAGTCTAGGATGTTCTAGGTGAACTGCCCTAACATGTGTCTAAGTCAACCACCATACCTATGTGAGAATTGGGTAGAACCATGGTTAAGATTTGAATACATTTATCTATATATATATGTATCAACTTGGTAATACTTTAGCACCCAAAATCTAAAAAAGAAACAAACAAAATGTTATTACTCGCAGGAGATTAGTGGAGATGGCTGGTGAGCATGCACAATTGCGGGACTTGCAAAGCACTGTACAAGGGTTAACTCAAGCCCTTAACAACGTGATTCAAGCAGGAGCAAGGAATGGGGCAGGAGATTTATATGGGAATTTCCAACGAATGAATCCTCCTAGGTTTAATGAAACTCTGGATCCCGATGAAGCTGAAAATTGGGTGAAGACGATGGAACGGATCTTTAGAGTTATGCAATGTTCAGAACAGGAGAAAGTCCTTCTAGCAACCTTCCAATTGGACCGTGATGCCAGAGCTTGGTGGGAAGCTGCCAGTCGACAATTAACAGACATCAACATAGTGTGGGATGAATTTTTAGAACTCTTCAACACCAAATATTTTTCCGAAAGGATTCGTGAGAAGAAGGCAAATGAATTCGCCAATTTAAAACAACGAATGATGTCTGTAGCAGAATATGAAGCACAATTTGAAAGACTAGCACAATATGCACCACATTTGGTAAGTACGGAAAAAATGAAGGCAAAGAGATTCTTAGAAGGATTGAGACCTGTGTTCTGGGAAAAGTTGGCTCCGCTAGACCTTGTAGTATATTCGGACATAGTATCGAGAGCTCAAATAGCGGAGGACACCATGAGACTTCTTGAAAAGATCCATAAGAAGAAGGCGTTGAAAAGGGAACATGCTATCCATTCCAATGATAATAAAGGAAGAAATATAGTAGATAGCAAGAGAATGAAAGGGGAAGTAAAGCGGAAGGAATTCTGTAAATTTTGTAAAAAGTCAGGGCATCAGATGGATAACTGTTGGAAGAAATTGGGCAAATGCTTGCGTTGTGGAAGTCAACACCACCAAGTCATCAATTGTCCAATAGAGAAGAACCAAACTTCACGTCAGGGACGATTACAAGCCCTTGTGGATATAAATCATGCCAATCGAAGGGGATAAGGTACCATCACTAAACCCTTAGTTCAATTTCATATTATTTTCTCGATAGCAAAGCCCCAAGTGGGGGAGATGATGGAATGAGATATTCAGAATAGAATTGGTAGTCGTATAATATCATATGAATTTGGGGACCAAATTCTATTTAAGTGGGGGAGGATGTAGTACCCCGAAAAATCCATTAATTAAAAATTACGGATAAATCGAAATTTTATCAATTAATAAATTCAATTAGTTAAAAAGGTACGCATCATTATCACATGCGTATAAACCTATATAAAACTTCCATAAAAATAATAATTATACTTTAAGTAATATTCTATAATGACCCATCATAAAATTTGGGCATAGAAAAATCGTTTGGACTTATTTTAAGAATTTATGCGACTTATTAGCATAATTAAGAAATAAGTCGAAGAACCCATTATTTTCTGACCCAAAGTGGATTATAAATAAAAATAAACAAGTGTGTGGACTTTAAATAATATGGGATGATAGCCCATTATGATATTTGGACCAATGGATAATCTTGGCCCATAAATAAATTCTTTAATGAAAAGGATAAATAAAAACCCATTAAGTAAAGTAAGTATATGGGTTGTAGAATTAAGCTCACATGAGTTATTAGGCCAAGAGTAATTGCCCAAATGATGAATATTAGAAATATTGACATGAATAATATTTAATCAATTTAAAAATATGGAACTACTTGAATAAGTGTGATAAATAGATTTACATAAGGATAAAGGGTGAATAATTGGAATTAAATCAATACCCATTAAATTAAATTAGTAATCGGTTTTACTAATGGACCTAACATAGATTGTTGGGCCCAAATAAGAAGAGCCCATCATGAAATGGAAAGTATTAGTCTAAATTCGTACCTAAAAATAGTAATAATAGAGAAAGGTTAAGATAATGATTATTTTAACTCTTACTTATCTTAAAAAGAGTCCTAACCCTAGTCTAACCCAATAGGACTCTATCCTAATCTAAAATTGGATTTAGATAAGAGACATTGGGTTAAATATAAGAGACCCAAATTAAATAGAGAAATTTGTAACTATATTATCTCTTAATTAAAAAGGGGTCATTAAAGCACTAATATGACTCATATATCTTAATAAGAGTCCTAATCATATCCTAAACCATTGGCCATGAAATTAGGCCTCTCCCTTACCCAATTAGATAGATATAGTAAGAAAAATATGTGATAATTATGGAAATTCGTAATTAAAGGAGGAGGAAAAGTTTTAGGTGATTTAGAACTCTACAAGCCATAAAACACCCCCCATTTGACCCTAGCACCCCACAATTTCGTGCTAAGACTTTTGGAGATGAAGAGGAGAAGATCTGGACCAAGGAGCAAGGAAGGAGAAGGCTTGGAGCTTGGATTTTCTGATTTTCGCCATCCAAACTAGGATTTTTCTTACTCTACGAAAAAGGTAGGCAATCTCTCAAGCTAAAATCGTGAAATAATTATCCTAGGTAGCCTTCATGTACTTCTTCAAAAGCCCTATGGTATCGTTGTATTCCGTTCATCCATTTGAGCGAATTTAATTCGTGAAGTCCTGCTGTACCATGAACCCAAAATCTCATGTTTTCTCTAATTCCTTGTATGTGCTTGTTCCCATGCCATGATAAAATTCTCAGTTATACTACATCATACTAGCTTTCAAACGCACCTGGTCTTTCTCGATTTTGACCTCTCTTGAGGGAGAATTAAATTATTGAATCCCTGTCTGTAGCATGTATCCAACTCTTCATGATAACCTTTAAACTTCGTGCACACTTGATGTTCTGTCATGATAAAATTCTCTAAAATACTACATCGTGTTATCTTTCAAACGCCACTAGTTTCATAATTTTTTATTAAGTATTCATCTCCAATAAATTCATTGAACCCTGCACCTATTTAGGTCATCCGAATGTAACATGTTCAAAGGATGCCTAAATCTTGTCTAATTTCAAATTAATCGTGCATGCTGATAGATCTATGTGTCTACTTTCATTTGAAACCAGATTCGTGATTTTTGGGTCATTATACGATTTTATATTGGATTTATAAGAGCCATGTATCAAATTTGATCGATCAATCCTGGAAAAAGAAAAAAAAGGGGCGGACTCTCCTGATATCGCGACGGCGCGACCCGCCGCGATATCAGCCGGGTCGCGTCCTGCCATCATGTCGCGTTATGAATGCGGTGACCTAAACCACCGCGATATACACCCCGAACCGAGCCAGACCGGCCGGTTCACTTGTCGCGCCCATCCGCCTTGTCGCGACCTGGTGTCGCGACGGGTACCCCCGTCGCGTTAACAGAAAATTAGCCAGAGCCCGAAATTGCTTATATACCCTTACTCTACTTGTTAATTACTCATTGTTTAGCCTTAATTAAATATTGTTATTCATAATTTGATCTGAATAAATATTAATGTACAATAAATTACATGAATCTAATTAATTTTAAAAACCCATCATGCTCTTTTGATTTCATACACTTGCACACACTTAACCATCATGTTGCCATTAAACTTTATTAAATTTCTCAATAATGTATCTGGTAATTAAGTGAAGCTAATTACCTAATTTTCCTATTATTTAAATGACACATGTCTTCATTTTATTCGTGTGGTTTGTACATCGTTATCGCGTCCCTCTGCCTTCGAGTACTCGAGGCAAGACAGACAAAGTTTCATTACTCACTTTCTCTTGACTTGGACCACCTCTCCACCGGGAATACTCTCGACTGGACTAGGGACTCCTTGTCAAGGCCTCCGTAAGTCTTCTTGGCTTTGGCACACGTCCTTAGTCAACGAGCTGGTTGTACCCTTTAAATCCCGATTACACTCTTAGGGATCAGCATGATCCAAACAGCCTTAGTGAGATCTCTCTTATCTTGTGATCACGCCGGACCACCTGGCTCGTGTACGCGGCACGGCTACTGGGGCGGTTGTGACTTCTACCAGACTGCCGGTATCCGACCTGGTGCTGTGCAACCGTTACTATCATGGTTTATCGTTGTTTTACGATTATACCCCTATCTCATCTACTATCCTTGTACTCTCATCTATTCACGTTCACTCTACTATCTCGTCTATTCATCTAGTACCCTCTTGAGACTCTTGAGCTGTTGTGGCTCCCATTGCTTGTACTATACATGACTGTCTAGCGCCATAATATGGGTCCGGTGACCCTACTGACTTGAATGCATACTGTGCAGGGCATAGAGAGTGTCCGAGGGGCTCCAATCTAGTCCTGGGAGCAGAGAGCCACCCGAAAATACCTGCAGGGGCTATTGACGGTGTTCTGCATTGCACCGGTTCTGACTATCTCGACATTGGCTAGACATTTAACTGTTATACTATTAGTCTGAGGAGTTCAGACGTACTGTACCATTTCGGTGCTATTATTGTGCTAGCACTGACTGTTATAACATTAGTCTGAAGAGTTCAGATGAAATGTACTATCGTTAAACGGCTACTGTCCCAAAGTGACTATTGCCGTACTCGACTAGTGCACCGTTGTGCAACCATACACGCCATCTCTTTACGTGCAATCTCGTTACACGCTATCTTGATATACAAGCTATCTCGTTACACGCCACCTTGATACAAGCTATCCTATTACATGTCATTTTGATACACGCTATCTTGTTATACACTATCTTGTTACACGCTATCTCGTTATGTTGTCATCCTAGTTTTGCAATACTCTTGAGAAATGTATTATCGTTCACTTGTTATCTTGTATTATTACTCTCTCAACTATACAAGATCGTTCTCTCTAGTTAACCTGCGTTTACAAGACATTAATCACTTAAAGCATGCTTGTTTACACGAGATATTAAGTCCTACTGAGCGTTATCGCTCACCTTTCGTTATTTGTTATTGTGTTTTCAGGTAAGTCAAGGAATGACCATACACCCAACAACGGGATTGGACTGGAGTGATGAGCATCCTGAAGTCATAGCGATGGAATGTCCTTAGTACCTTAGAGTCTAGTTAGATATTTGCCTTAGTTATCATTTCCAAATGTAATGAAGTTATTGAGTCCTATGTTTTGGCTCTGAATTAGTGGTTGTAATAGTTTAGATGAATTATCAATAAAATGATGAGTTTTACTGCAATTATTGTTCATTAGTTGCTCTGATATTTGCGAATGTATGCGCAATTTTCATTACCATACTCGTTGTTCATGCCTCCCTGATTTATTCCGCTGCTAAATTAGCGGGGCATGACACCACACCTATCTCATTAAGATTCTGGTAGCCTTTATCTTGTACGAGGTTGACATGTGCAGGAGCATGTTGAAAAATATTTCATATCAAATAATTTTAAAATGGTTTAATCTTTATATAATATAGTCTCTATCCTCCAATATCTACATTTTAAAGGTGACGACGGCCACCACGCACAGAACGGTGTCATCTCCTCCACCTTTGATCAAAGACCCTACAAAATCCAAATATGAAGCGTAAGATCAAGCTACAGAAATAATATATTGGAGAAACTTCACTCTGATATTAATTGAAAGATGTGTGAAATTATCTATTATGGTAATCTAGAAGGAGGTTGAATAGATGGCTATCAATTAAAACATTATGATCTTCTTTTCGATGGAAATCTCAAATAGAATTGAATTGAATTGAATTCGAGTCAAGATGTGTGTGTTAGTTGTGAGTAGAGAGAACAACAACTTAATCAGCGTGTGAAAGACCAACGTGTCTATCAAACATCTACCGTAAAACGTTCAAACCACAGACACGATAATTTAAGGTGGTTCGAATACACACAATTGTTTTCCTTATGTTCCATAGAGCTGATCGAAGTTCAGATTTCAAGACCTACATCCAATTGAAAAGCTGCGTCAAGTACATCCCAAGTAGTACGGAAAATTTGAGCAAAACCCTCATTTTTTTTTCTTTTGCTAAGTGGATAAACATGGAAGCTTTTTTTTTCTTTCGGGTAAGTGGGAAAACATGAAAGTTAGTTTAACATAAGCCAACTTTCTTTGTTTCTGTAGCTCAGTGTTTCCATAACAGGAATTAACTGAGCTAAACACACGCATTAATTAATCAATGGGCTTCTCAGTATCCATGATTGGGGGAACCAATGGAGCCAGTCTTGGGCCGGCCCAACCCCAAGAATGCCCCGGCCTGTTAGCAGCTTAGCTCAGCCGTTGCATGGGGCCCAAGCCCAGCAGGCCTTAAGATTTCACGATATCAGCCCAGCCCAGTGGTCCATTTCAAAGCCCCCAAAAGGCCCGCCAACAGTCCATTTCATAAAAGAAAACCTACAAACATTGGTCGGACGTACCTATGAAATTTGACTTGACGATGAGTATATTCATGACACAAGTATAATTATAATTGCTTAGATAGATGAAATATATTATTCACAATTTATGAAAGTGAAATATATATATATATATATATATATATATGAGTGGTATATATGAAAATAATAATATTCGTTAAGATACATATATGAGTTTGCATCAACAGGTGATATGGCAAGCATACCTAAAGTTAAGTTTGTGTCACTTTCATGTAAGTTAACTATATTTAAATATATATATAGATATATATTGCCACAATATTATTAAATAAGAAATTAATACTAATATTGGCGGGGAGGTTTCTGGTTGGTGTGGGCGGCTCTGCTGGGTTTGGTCCCTCTCAGGCGGCGGGGCCCCACCGGGCCGCTGCTGCCGTCAGCGACTACGTCAGCCTGATTTGTTGCGGCTCGCGGCCCACGGCTTTCCTGCGCCCGCCCAACCGTCAGTCTTGGGGCCCACCCACGAACCCTCGGGCTTTCTTCTCCCTCTCCCCCACCCCGAAATAGTATGTTTTTATTTACCAAATTTTTAACAATTTATTTTTTTAATTAATTTTTTTATATTCTATAAATAGGTATAAAAAGTGGTAAGAATTTTTTTAAAGCTTGCAAACACGCCATGCAAGAAGACCATTACATTTATTTAGAAAAGATTACTAGATAAGAAAATTAATGTGGAGACGTCGCGGAGTGGAGATATTTTTATAAGTAAATTAATTAGAAGTCCTTGACTGTAAAAGGGAGGTCTTTACTGTAACATGACTTAATGTATACTGTAACATGTGATAACACTAATTGTAATGAATTACCGCTCTGTCAGGGACTAACAAATAAATCAAAAATCTAACAGGGACTCCTAATTAATTTACCCCATTTTTATTTATAAAGGGTAAAATAAGTATGAACTAAGTTAATCTTCTATTAGAAAAACTAAGAATTTTATCACGGCTACATATATATATAGAGGGAAGGTTGCGACTTATAAATTGCGAGGTGCCTCAGCAACAAAATTGTGTGGTTTTTTGTCCAAAATAGATAATTTCTCGTGAGAGTCGGATTGAACTGTAATATTTATGATAACAAGTTTTATTTTTTGGTATGTTGAGCATATGTTTTAGTTCTCTAATATCTCTTGAAAAAAATATTTTCTAAAAAAATCCTCACCTCTCATTTTCCTGTAAGAAACTTTCTATGATTCTTCAAAGAATTTGGTGAATGATGTTCCACATGGAATAAAGTTTTCTAACTTATTGTCTCTATGAATTTAAATAACTTACTGTCATAAGAAGTTTATGAGAGAAAAAAAAAACATAAAATTTCAATCTAATCTTACTATCAAACAAAGAGCCCTTTCAATTCCCTGCAAACACAGTAGAATCTCTTCCAAGGATGTTGCCAATGATATGAGTTAATCTTGTGTAATGTAGCCCACAACTGGATGAATATCATACACTTTTGCCAAGGAGTTTGCATCACCACTGACATCACAGGTCTAATTAATTGACCTGAAAACTGTAAAAAAGAGGAAAATAAGAAGAAGAATGTTTTGTTTCAACCTCTATAATCTACACATTTATGGATTAAACCTCCAAACAAGATATCCATTCACTGATCCTCACTATCCCACATTCATTAATAAACCTCCTTCTCAGCTTTTGTTTTGGTAAACATTAATGAAAGAGCTTACAATTCATAAGTCATAACATCATAAGGGTGCTTTATTGAACAACTTGAGATGTTGAGGTTCTAATACCGAAAAGTAGAAATCCTGAAAGAAAAAATCTGACCTTGATGTCATAAATATTAATGTGAATGAGTTTAATTTCTCTTGCACTAGGTTAATATACTAAATGAGCAACATGAACTGGCGAAACCAGTTTCAAAGCCAGTTTTTGTCCTTAATCTACTCAGATTCTGCAACTCTTGTCACTTCCATTAATAGAAACAAATCTTCATCTTAGGAGTGTTTACGCTGGTGGCTTGAAGTTCAGTCTTACATTCAGAAATCTAATGTCAAAATTACTCATACTTATAGACAAGCTAACCAGGTGGCAGACGTTTTGGCTAACTTTGGGTGCAAGTTATCTAGAAATATAGTTTTCTTTTCTTCCACCTCTTTACCATGTGAATGCAAATGTCCTCTTACTTTGGACCGGTCTGGGGTTCCTAACTTCAGGCCAGTTTAGCTGGGGTATGTCCCTTTGATCTTGTACATCTCTCTTATATATAATCCAGGCCCAAGTTGTTCGCACTGGTGGAGTGGGAATATTCTATTCTTTGAAATAGGGTGCACTCTCCTAGTCGCTGACCCTGAGGACCTTTTTATTTTTTAAAAAAAAATTTCAAAGCCAGTGGAATAGTTAAAAGGTGGAGAGGGATAATTTCTACTCTAGACCCATTATAGCCACCGGCCCAACATTAGCCCACAAATTGAGAACTTCAAAAGTGAAAGCCTATTCAGACCCACCACGTAGTGCCAAGATCAGCCCAAAAATCTATACGGAAGGCCCCCTTATCTCAAGATCATCCCAGATAAACACGCTTAAAAGGTGTTGCTCCCAGGATAGTATCTTGGAATGTGCTAAGGTGAGAATCCATTCCCAGACACTTTTTCCATATTACTCTGGAAAAGTCTATCTCGGTCCTCAGTATATTATCTTGAGAAAACTTATGGTAGCCCTCAATCTTTATATCTCGATTGTCCCTATCTCGGGAAACATGAGGCTTGAGAGACTTGTTTTTTCATTTGATACACGGCTTTAACCCTCCATAAATGCAAATAATTATTATCTTGAGGGACGTGAGCCTTTTCAAGATCTTGCCCTCGAAGAAATAATTCTCTATAATAGACACCCTACCATAGCTTCCCTTATAACTCCTTGTAACTACACTCGGAACATGTGACGATTATATTGGATCGCAAGGAGAAAAGCTTATAAAGGTATAGGAACCTTCATGCTCAAATGAGTGATTTTGAGACAGAAACTCTTGGTGACAAGGAATCTTATTGCTCTAGTCTATTCTGACTTAACCATCGGAGGGTTCCTTAGAAAATCATTTTTAAGACCCCTGATTATTTTCTGTCTTGCAAATTGTTGCGTTGCCAAAATTTGACATTTGACAGACAAACAAATATCACCCTCTTCAAAAGATTATGATTTTAAATTCAGTGTTTTTAGAATCTCTAGTTTTGATATGGAAACAGGAATTGTTTGAATGAAGTGGTGATTTGGGGTCTAATATTTTAGGATAGGAGGAGATGTAAGATAACTTGTGACATTCCAAACACGAGTAGAACCTGTTTTACGATATTTTAAGATGTCTGTACAACATCTTATAGCATGATGAAGGACTCCATTTTTTTACAGCTTGTTCATATTGATGCTACAATGCTCTTATTATTATTAACTATTTTTTCACAAACAATTCTGAAAGATATACTATTAAAACCATAATTACATTGATATATTTTTTTTGAACAAAAAAGTTTTCTTCTTCTTTTTGACATCCAAGTGGGAAATCTATGAAGTATGCAAGTATATATTAAGAGGACTGTCCATTTAATTTAAAAGAGACCACTCATCACATGCTTCCCCTTAAGAAAAAAAAAGTGTCCACGTATGATATGATTAATCTAGGAGACAATACTCTTATGTGAATAAACATTTACCAAGATCGTTAGTATAAATATCTCTATTATAGTCATCACTTTTGCTGCAGCTGATGATGATGATAATGAACTAAAAATAATTTGATTATTGAGATTATTATTCATCTCCCACTCACCTAACCTAAACCTCTCAACATACTAAAATTGAAAAAAATCTGGAAAAGTCTTTTCTTTTCTTTGGGGGGTATTTTCAGTACAAAGGATGGTCAGGCAAAGAAACACTTATTTACATCATTTATGCCACACTAAATTATCGTCTAAAATTTCTACCAACATTGTTATGATTATTAAAGTTTTGTCACAAAGAATCCTGATAAATTTCTATGCACATAAGAAATATCTTTTCAAGTCATAATTGCATGAATAACCCCTTTAGAGAAAACTAGTATACCATCCTGTCATATCCTATATATTCAAAGTGTATACTACCATGGCAGGGAATTCATTTGATTTAGAGAGACATTCATCACATGCATCTCTTCAAGAGATGAATTTGTGTAAATTACGATTTCTGATCTGTATATTAGTTGAATAAACGCTTCTCTTACTACCACTGTCCTTTGTTGATGATGACGACGATAATATTGGTAATTAATTATAATCAAATAGACATAAAATTTGAGAAATACTTAAACTGCTAAAAAAAGAAAAAAAAACTAATGTGTTAGACTTTTCTTAGTCATGCTAATAAAGACAAATGCCATGCCATCTTTTCCTAAGTTGTGTCAAAAAGATCAACAATAAATTAAATTTATATGACCCTTATCTTTTATAGATGCATGACAAAATATGATAGCACAAAAACATGTCAGGATATTCTCTATTCAAAATTGAGCTTATCATTCTAACTTGCACTCACTCACCTACCAGAATCTGTAACTAATATTGATAAATATTATGCATGTTGACTAAACTTGTCCCCACCTAGTCTAGAAAAAAACTCAGAAAATAAACTAGCTAGCTAGTCGGTCAGACGAAGAAACACTTAGCAAATTTGGGCAGCCCCCTCCCATCTTTATCCCCAACTCGTTGGCTTCTTCGGTTCTCCTCATCATTCCCATGGCGACTCCGCAGAAGAAGCCCACCGGTTTCAGAGCAGCAGCTCACCTTCCACCAAATCCGCAGCACATCCCCCTGCAGCCCCAGTAACCTGCAGGAAGGAGAGCTCGATCCCCTCATGGGAATCTCCTTCCTCCTATCTCATTACCTCCTTTTGGATCGAGCCCACCTATAAATCCAGCAGCCTGCAACCAATCCCAGCTCCATCCATGGTGTCACAGCTCCTCCTCTGTGAACTACTCAGTACCTCTGCAACAAGCCTCCCAGCAGCCTCCCATTAGCAGAAACCAAGAACCCAACACTACCCAGACCACCTTCCCCTTCATGGAGAACCCAAGAGCCCCGCTTCTGCCCGTCCAGAATGGCAGCAGCGCCCCGCGGCGCCCTCCCAAGTTCCACCTCCCGGCTAACGCCGTCCTGGTCACCAAGTACCTGACCCTGCTGTCCGGGCCGCTGGCGTGCCTGCTGGTCTGCCTCCTCGCCCCCGTGGACGGCGCCGGGCGCAGCATGCTGGCAGCCATGGCGTGGGTCTTCCTGTGGTGGCTCACCGAGGCCGTGCCCGTGCCGGTGGCCTCGCTGGCCCCGCTCTTCCTCTTCCCCATTCTCGGCATCGCCTCGGCTGAGACCGTTGCCAGGTCCTACATGAACGACGTCATCTCCCTCGTCATCGGCAGCTTCATCCTTGCCCTGGCTGTGGAGCACTACAGCATCCACCAGCGCCTCGCCTTAAACGTATGTACGAGTGGTGGTAACTACTACTCCCTGTTTACAAACTTTGTTTTATTACCTAGCATAATTTCTCACTCCTAAGGTTATCATCACATGAAGACGATTAGAAGTCGACCCATGTTTTTAATAAGCCCATATCTTTCATCTTTTATATCAAAAGATTGACACTAGATAACTAAGAAAAGTCATTTGTCTTAATTTAACTAATGAGTATGTGAAAGGGTCTATATCTAAATAATAATCATATAAGACTAATGGGAAAAAAAACCTACATACTCTAAGTTGCATTGACCCAAGGAAAAGGAAATATATATAGAGCTCTATATGAGGACTATAAATAAAAAAAAGTTAAACTTTGAGGTTTTTATTTTATTAAGTTTATCACAATATGCATGCAAGTTGATGAAGAGATAAGAGTGATCCTGACGTTGGGGTGTGTATTTTGGACGCGATGCCATATTGCAGATAACGTTGCTCTTCTGCGGGGACACACCAAACCCGGCGCTGCTCCTCCTGGGCATCTGCGCCACCACCGCCTTCATCAGCTTCTGGATGCAGAACACGGCGGCGGCGGTGATGATGATGCCGGTGGCCACAGGCATCCTCCAGCGGTTCCCCGAGGGGGCCGCGGCGCCCCCTCCCGTGGTGGGGTTCTGCAAGGCGGTGGTGCTGGGGGTCATCTACTCGGCGGCCATCGGGGGGATGGCGACGCTCACCGGCACCGGCGTCAACCTGATCACGGTGGGCATGTGGGAGGCCTACTTCCCGGAGGCGAGGCCCATCGGCTTCGCCACCTGGTTCATGTTCGGATTCCCGCTAGCCCTGCTCTGCTTCCTGGCGCTGTGGGGCGTCCTCTGCCTCCTCTACTGCCCCCACGGCGGCGCCGCCACTTCCCTCTCGGCCTACCTCGACAGGAACCATCTCAGACGCGAGCTGGAAGGGCTAGGTAACGCTTATTGCTCCATTTAGCATCCTATTACTGTCATCCCTCATACTTGTGGCATATAAAAAATAATTTAGAAATGTTACAAAGTTATATACATATATACATATATATTACTTCAATTATTGTTCTTTAGAAAAGTATTTTTGCAATCCTGGATTGTTTAGAAGGGCATTATCACATTTTCCCCATATTTTATGATACTTGACTTGAGCACTCTTATCTACTCCTGACTTGGCTTCTTGCATGTGGGCTTTTTGGCATGCAGGTCCCATGGCGTTCGCCGAGAAGATGGTTCTGAGTGTCTTCGCGGTATTTCCTAGAATAACTTTCTATTTCATGTAGTTTTTAGGAAAAATAATAATGATAATAATAATGCCTTACATAATATATATATATATATATACACATATATATATATAGGTAAAAGTCCAAGGTCAAACCCGAACTTCCCCCTAAACCATCTCATTCTAATGCCGATATACAAAGCTGGTAAGGAGGTATAATAATTTTTAGAAAAAACATATAAAAATATTTGTTTCTAAAGACAATGTCAATCTTACATTTTTGTAAGGCATTTCCTCACACCCATTTAATAAAGAGTAAAGTTTTGCGCACGTCTGCCTCGGGCAAATGATTTGCCCGAGCGTCGGACCAGAGCGCGCCCACATGGGACACCCGGTCGCCCAACAATGCGTTTTGACTCGTTCGCCCGAGCAAATCATTTACTCAGAAGACGTGCATTAAGCATTTCTGGTTTGTCCGGGCTCGTGCATTAAGTATGTCTATGTAATAAAATGAGTTGCCTGTTACCCAGTGTAATATTTTGGATGTTTTGTAGTAAAGGAATATCTTAAATATGTTCAATCCCTTTTAATAATTAGAACATCCAAAACTACCATGAAAAAAAATATCATATAATCGATTCAGTGTTCAGGCTCGATGCTCCAAACTCCTCATCAGTTCTGAACTCTACTTAAATCAATGGTGGGATTTATAACCTCTGATTTTTTCTTCTTTTCCTTTTTTTTTTTTTTTGATGTTTGGTGGGATTGGCAGCTACTTGTGGTGTTGTGGATGACGAGGAGCATCACAAATTCGATTCCCGGGTGGGGAAGCCTCTTCCATGTGCATGTTGGGGACGGCACTGTCAGCGTAAGCCCCTTCTTTTGGAAAACGGTATGATGATATTATTTTATTATATATATATATATATTTGACATCGTTCACATGATATAAATTTTAAAATATAATTATATATTTTAAAATTTATGCTATGTGAATATTATCAAATACACGTATCAAAGGAGTGTGTTACTAAACCGTTTTCCCCTACTTTTTACACACATACACGTTTGCATGCATGCATATAAAGTTGTTTCTAACGTTTGATTCCCATGCCTGTGCATGCATGCAGATCCTGATGGCCACCCTGCTGTTCATCATCCCCAGCGGGAAGCAGGAGGGGGAGAAGCTCATGGACTGGGCCAAGTGCAAGAAGCTCCCTTGGGGGGTCGTCCTCCTCCTCGGCGCCGGCTTTGCCATCGCCGACGGCGTCCGCTCCACCGGCCTCGCCGACCTCCTCTCCGCCGGCCTCGGTTTCCTCCGCTCCGTACCCTACCTTGCCGTCGCGCCGCTCGTTTGCCTTGTCAGCAGCACCATCACCGAGTTCACCTCCAACAACGCCACCGCTACCCTTGTCATCCCCCTCCTCATCCAGCTGGCCCCCTCCATCGGTGTCCACCCCCTCCTCCTCGTCATCCCGGGGGCCTTCGGCGCCGAGTACGCCTTCCTTCTCCCCACCGGCACCCCCTCCAATATCGTCGGCTTCTCCACCGGCCGCATCGACATCAAGGACATGCTCATGACGGGCCTGCCACTCAAGGTTGCGGCCATCGCGACAATTGCGGTGCTGACACCGACACTGGGTGAGAGCACTCCTCAATCTATCTAGCTAGAGGATGTTTTCTGTGGCGCATTCTGACGAACAGGTGGTGGGTGGGTGTGTATGTGCAGGGACGTCCGTGTTCGGAATCACGCACAGGCCAGCGTGAGGGAAGAATATTTAAAGACACGTACATATTACACGCAAGTGGAATTAGTTCATCCACCGAAAGTTTTGTCCATCGACATGTTGATGCCAGTGCTTCCGATTCAACACTTAGTTTTTCGATTTATTCCCACCGGTGAGTGAAAACGCACATGGAAAAGAGGATGGCGGAGAAGTAGTGACGGGGAAATGCTCTTTGTCAAGCAAAGAGAGGATGCATGTAGACATAGGATGCATCATTCTTTTTAATCAACTCATGTTACATATAGTAGGGTTCGGAGCCAAGGAAGGGGAAGGGTGGTACTCTTTTGATTACTCTTTTCATCTCAATCGATCACCTCATACACATTTAATACAGTGGAAAATTCCACCACCTCATGATCATGTTAGAATATATACTCCAATGGATGGTAACGATCGACGTAATAGGTATGCTAATTCTGAGACTGGTACAATAACATATCATCCTAGTACTCATACAACTATATATATATATATATATATATATATAAGTGCTATCAGAATTTAACTAGGAAAGTCTTTTGTTTAATTACCAAGGTTTTCTTTTCTTTTTTTTGGTATACTAGGACAGGTCAGCCTCATCTTTTGAACGGTAAAATTATGTCTGCGTTCGAGGCCGCCTAGGATATGTGCCTATATCCTAATTATTTACAATTATTTAGAATTTTTTATTATAAATTTAACAGATCTGGGTATTAAACTCTTCCACGAAGCACCCAACCAACTGAGTCATTCTTGATATACAATTATCATGGTTTTCTAGTCGATCTTAGATAAAAAGCTAAGTATATGTACTCCATGACATTAACTCAACATAAAGCCCAACCTGTTTGGAGCCATCAAGAAGGTCCAGTCACTACAAGGAAAATTGGAGATAGCGACCGATATCGGTCGCTAATTGATCGCAATTCTATCGCAACAAAGCACAGTGACCGAATTGCAACCGATCAGTGATCGATTAGTTCGGTCGTAATATTCTGGTCGCTATATTGCGACCGATATCAGTCGCTACTTGATCGCAATTCCGTCACAACAAAGCACAGTGACCGAATTGCAACCAATCAGTGACCGATTAGTTCGGTCGTAATATTCTGGTCGCTATATTGCGACCAATAATAACCGGTTGCAATATCAGTCGCAAATTGCGACCGACTAATATCGGTCGCAATTTCAGTTGCTAACATCATCGACTAACTTTACGCGGTCACTGTCTTTAGTGACTGCTATAATTCCGGTCGCTGAGTTAGTGACCGAAATTGCGACCGATAATAGTCGGTCACTAATTTCAACATATTTTTTTCTAAATAAACATTAATGATAAGAAATCACATGATAAATGACAATAAATCACACAAACCACAATACATCCATCACACAAATCACAATATCTCATCACACAAATCACTGAAAACATCAACACAAACCCATGAGACATTCATCACATAAATCACATCTATCACACAAATGAAAATAAATCGCAAACCACAATACACACCCATTACAAATCCTCTGTATATGTGTCGTCCTGGTCATCGTCTCCTCCAACGCCTTGCGATGGATGATCATGTATGTCATTTATATAAAATATAAAATCAAATATTAAATAAATAAAGTATTTTTATTTAAAATTAAAAGCAAAATATTTTTCACTTAATTTAATTTGACGAATGATAGTTTGAGCTTTGCTCAAACCAATAGTCCAATTTGGACTTCGTCAGTTTGTACAAGTCATCCTCACATTCCCGGTCATGTTGGAATCATTAACAAATTAATCGAACCTACATTTTCAATTTTGACCCTCCCAAACCCGTGTTTGTTGACTTTAAACTAAGTTCTTTTAGAAAATATAAATTTGAGCATTGAGCTCAAACCTGGAGTCCAATTTGGACTCCATCAGTTTCTACGAGTTACTTTCAACCCTCAAGTTGTGTTGAAACAATCGATAAATTGATTGGATCCGTGTTTTAAAATTTTGTCCCTCAAATCCAATTTCACCAATTTTAAACAAAATTAGTTAAGAAAAAGAGAAATTGAGTGTCCAGTTCAAACCGAGAGTCTACTTTGGACACCGTCAGTTTTTACAAGTCACTCTCACCTTCTTGGTCTTGTTGGAATCGTTGACAAATTAATCGGGCCTACATTTTAGATTTTGACCCTCCCAAACCTATGTTTATTGACTTTAGCCTAAGTTCTTTAAAAAATATATAAATTTGATCGTCGAGCTCGAACCTAGAGTTCAATTTGGATTCCATCAGTTTTAACGGGTTACTTCCACCCCCCAAGTAGTGTCAGAACAATCGATAAACTGATTGAATCTGTGTTTTAAATTTTAGACCCTCAAATCCAAGTTCACCGATTTTAAACAAAACTAGTTACAAAATGAGAAATTGAGTACCCAGTTCAAACCGGGAGTCTAATTTGGACACCGTTAGTTTCTACAAATCACTCTAACCTTCCCGGTCATGTTGGAATCATTGAAAAATTAATCTGGCCTACATTTTATACCTCTAACCTTCCCGGTCATGCATGTTGGAATCATTGAAAAATTAATCTGGCCTACATTTTATATTTTGACCCTCCCAAACCGGTGTTTATTGACTTTAAACTAAGTTCTTTAGAAAATATAAATTGAGCATCGAGCTCAAACCTGGAGTCCAATTTGGACTCCACCAGTTTCTACGGGTTACTTTCACCCCCCAAGTCGTGTTGGAACAATCGATAAACTGATTGAACTTGTGTTCTAAATTTTGGACTCAAACTCAAGTTCACTGATTTTAAAGAAAATTAGTTAAGAAAATAAGAAATTGAGTGTTTAGTTCAAATTGGGAGTCTAAGTTGGACATCGTCAGTTTTTACAAGTCATTCTAACCTTCCCGGTCGTGTTGGAATCATTGACAAATTGATCGGGCTTACATTTTAGATTTTGACCCTCCTAAACCCGTGTTTATTGACTATAAATTAAGTTATTTTAGAAAATATAAATTTGGGCATCGAGCTCAAACCTGGAGTCCAATTTAGACTCCATCAATTTCTATGGGTTACTTTCACTCCCCAAGTCGTGTTGGAACAATCGATAAACTGATTGGACATGTGTTTTAAATTTTGGACTCAAACTCAAGTTTACCAATTTTAAACAAAATTAGTTAAGAAAATGAGAATTTTATTGCCTAGTTCAAACTGGGAGTCTAATTTGGACACTGTTAGTTTCTACAAGTCATTCTCACCTTCCCGATTGTGTTGGAATCATTGACAAATTAATCGGGATTACATTTTAGATTTTGACCCTCTCAAACCCATATTTATTGACTTTAAACTAAGTTCCTTTAGAAAATATAAATTTGAACATCGCGCCCAAACGTGGAGTTCAATTTGGACTCCATCAGTTTCTACCGGTTACCTTCACCTTCCAAGTCATGTTGGAGCAATCGATAAACTGATTGGACCTGTGTTTTAAATTTTGGACCCTCAAACCCAAGTTCATCAATTTTAAACAAAACTAGTTAAGAAAATGAGAAATTGAGTGCCCAGTTCAAACCGGGAGTCTAGATTGGACACCGTCAATTTCTACAAGTTACTTTCACTTCCCAACCGTGTTGGAATCATTGACAAATTAATCAGACCTACATTTTAAATTTTCACCCAACCAAACCCGATCAGACAAGTATTTTTAGTCATGTACCTTCTAAACCCAAGTTCTTGCATTTTATAAGATGATATTTAGAGTTGAGAAATAAAAAATCAATCAAATATTCACCTATGGTTGCTATGCAGAAGGTGCTCTATCACCAAGAAGCCCCAGCTGTGTGAGCGTCTGGGGGATAGTCTGAGAGACGATATGTGAGATATTCTGAGAGACAATCTCGTTGACGATTTCCCTAAATTGGGTTGGAGTCATAGTCGGGGCAGCATTGGAAGAACCACTTGGGGCTGCAGGTGTGTTAAGCGGGAGAGGTCGTGTTAAAAATAAAACGTGGAGTAGGGTACATCCATGGCAATAATCGGATACACACATATGCATGCAAAACCATAGCAAACAGGTATATGGAAATAATCCAGATAACAACAACCAAAAGGAGTCATACATGAGACGGATTGCAGAAATAAACATGCTTAAATAAGACAGAAACGATGCAGTAGAAGCGCTTCTAAGGAGACTCCCCTTAGAGAAGATATCTCCCCCACAGAAGTAGTGCGTCGGGCAAGGTGATCTCCTCCCAGGATACGACTACCACCATGGAATTAAGAATCGCACTTATATTAATTTCGTAAACAGTGCTACGCTAAACCTAATCCTTGTATAACAGAAAATGGAAATCGGGAATAGAGAACATGCACCGGTCACCGGCGGAGTACGACGCAGCGGCGATGGCCGGAGGCACAGTCGGCGATGCTAGAGTGGAACGGTGCAGTCACCGGAAGGGGATGGGAGATGGAGCGACTGGACGGTGAGCGGTTCCTCTGTACGAGAGTCGAAAGGGCGCTCCGGGATTTTCCAGAACGGAAGTAGAAAAAACGTGATTAGGGAACCTAATCACCATATGAAGCACCCAACGCCCACGCAGACCAAGACAATGGGCCGGTTCAAAGAACGGGCCCAAAACAGCTCTAGTCTCCCCAAGAAAGGCCCAAAACGCAAAAATAAGATATAAAAAGGTGTCAAGTCAAGCCGGCTGGACCGCGTCATCACACGTGCCCGCCCGCCTAGCCCTGCCTGGCCCGACGGCGCGTGTGTGTGATATGGTCTAGCATAACTCCACCCTTGTCTATAAGACATAGTCTCATAGACATTAGGGGTTATGAAGCCCTTAACTCCTTAGGGGTATCCCATGTGGGACTAAAGACCCCACACATAAGGACAACATAGCACAACTTTTGAGGTACCTTTTTATTCTATCAACCTTGAGCTTTACCTTTCTTTTATAAAGCCCCTTTAACACCCTTTATTTCCAACAGGTCGTATGTGAGACAGAGCTCGAGCATGAGGATATCACTCTGGTCGTGCCTAAACTATCTCCAAAACCATACACGTGGCCTTTCTTGGGTGCCCCAGATGCTGCAACTCAAATGTCATGATCCAATTCTAGACGCTGACTGTCATCCATGCATGTACCTCTCTTCCATTTCTCTACTATATGACTCCTGCACAAAAATAAAATTTATTTCTACATTATGCTTTTAAATGAAAACTATTGGCGTATAAACTTACTGCTACCTCCGGAGCTTTCTCACTAATGTAATCATCTGTCCCTTTCTTCTTTGTCAGACGCCATGAAGTTGGCCTGCAAGAAGGACGTGCATGGGGGGACCAGTACCCATGCAACCAGTAGCCTCCCAAAGAGTGTGAAAGTCCACGTCATCACGTGGGTCTTCATGCGTGGTCGACCCCTCACTGGCGTGGCCTTCTTGCATTGGTCGTGGGCTAGGTGGGAAAACCTCGCCTGGAAGCCCACGTCCACGCTTTCTGGGTGCCCATGGCCACGTCCGCCTGGATGCCCACCTGGACGCTAGTGCCCATGCCCGCCTACACGCCCACGGCAAGCCAAGCCTGCATGGCCGCGTGGGCGCAGGGTCGGCCGCCCGCTCATTTGCATGAGTGGGCATGGCGGGGATGAACCCCCGCTCTTCTGCATGCGCGGGCGTGGCGGGGATGGCCTGCCTGTGTGGTGCGCTCCAAATTCCCCGCCGGATCCGTAACACCCCGAATTTTTTTTATTTAGTTGAGAAACTTGAAAAATAAGGTTTTGAGACTTAACCATTATTCTCAGGTTGAATTAATTGATATTTGGGAATGTTTAATATTAGTTAACGTTTCCCCAATGTCGTACACAGAGGTGCGTGCTCCCACAGGGCGACACCGGAAACGACAATGAAATAAAAATCCGAGAACACCATAATTTCCAGAAAAATGTGGAGATCTTAGAAACGTAAATATCCAAATTTTTTGGCGTTCGGACTTCGAGATTAAGTCGACGCGACCATTTTTTTGGGTGATTTTTCACCTAGTGTAAAATAAAATCTAAAAATTAAATAAAAATCACCATAATTTGTAAAACCATTATATTAGGCTATGGTTGAGCATGTTTACATGAAGATTATTGGGCCAGCTGATTTATGGGCTATTTACGGTAAGCATTTTTGTGGGTTTTTCTTGCTTACGTATGACGTAAGCCATAACCCATGGCCTAAAAACCTTACACGTCTCAACATTAGGTGTAACCATGAGAAAGGTTGCATGAACCAGGTGTCTTTGGGAAGGTTTAAGGGGTTTAAACCATGACACATGCATGACCAACGTGCCAAGCATGCGTGAAGTTTGGGAGCCTATAAAAGCCCTTCACCAACCGATGCTCCAATCTTTCTCTCTTCCACTTGTACTTCTCTTGGCTGTTTCTTTTCTTTGGGGTGTGTTGCTGTTGCCGTTGGGGTGCTGCTATCATCCTCCAAGAGGAGCTGCTGCTTCTGCAGCTATCGTTGCTTTGCTTAGAAGAAACTACTTCTGCTGAAGTGGAGCTTGCACCTTTGTGTGGGAGGCGAGCTACTGGAGCTATTGTGCATACTGAGCTCTACAGTTGATGTGTAGCTAGAGCTACTGAGCTTCCTTCTTGCACCCTTGTTCTGGTTCAAGTTCTTGTTGAGCTGTTGCTCGTTGGGCTACTGCTTTTTCTACAGAGTGGCAAATTGTTGTTGCTGGGGGACGGTCGGTGGCAACCTTAGTCTCTTCTTCTTCCTGCTAGTTGTAATCCCCTTAAAAGGGAAGGCTTCATCCTTCAAGCAAGGTAGAATTCTTTTCCTTTCTCTCTCAATCTCGTTCAATTGACTTGTTAGGAAACCTCCTGTGTAGGTGGTTCCCTCCTCAAACTATTGCTTGACTCTATAAACACTTTTAGAAGTGTGTGTTTATCTTGTATGATTTCTTGTTGAATACCTAATTGTTGTTATAGGAGTGTTCCTCTTGTATCACATTGTGTTAAGTTTTAAGCTAACCAACTGTAGGATTAAATTCCTAATCCTCTCCTTCCTTCTACTTCGGACTGATATTTTGAAGTGATTTGTCCTCAAATTCCAACTATTTTCCAGTTTAGTGAATGTGTCCCTGTTAGAAAGTAAATCTCCCATAATACTTTAGTTAGTTTCAAGTCATGGATAGCTACATACTACTCCTTTCATTTCAGTCTATTCGAATCTGAAATCATGTCAATTTCACTATGTCAAGTAGACTGAACTATGACGGTTCTTTCTACAATCGAGAAATGATTCCTTGATAAAATCTTAAGTGAGTGTGTGTTTTGGTAAGTGCTTGATAAGGAGTGGAGGAAAAGATGAGTTTTAGAAATATTACTCTTCCGGTAACTTTCCCTTTCAGTTTGTCCTCTTGATGGATCAACAATATGAACCATATCCCATGATTTACCTTTCACTCTCTTGTCATGTTAACTTCAGATTGGAGGTTAAGATCATGTTTGGATTAAGTCCTAATCATGTTAGGAATGATAGGAGAGTTTGTTAGTATCATTTATAGTTGGTTTAGAACCATTTCTGAAAGTTTGCACAACACCTGTCGACAGACGAACTCCTTGTTGTCGACAGGAACCCATATCCAGAAGCCTGAAATCACCACCTGTGTGTGGCTGTCGACAGCCCCATTGCTTGCTGTCGACAGGTGCCCACAGAACTGAAGTTCTGTTCACTGGAAAGTCAGTCCTATCGACAGCAATCTTGTGCTTGTCGACAGGTGACATCAGTACATGTTTCCAGCATCTGTTTTACTCCATTTCTTGATACAAATCCTGTCCAATTGTGCCAACCATTAGTCCACCTATATATTGTGGTTTTTACTACCTAATCACCTACTAAAACCAGTCATGTTACCTTCCTTTTCATCATGAATCATTTCTTCAAAAGTTCCAGTCACAATTGATCTTGTGAGATCATCAATTTTTTGAAATCAATGAAGGAACAGAGTTCCTTAATTCTTGTGTGTAAATTATGAGTGAATCCTTGTGTGTCCTTGATTCATTATAATAATGAGTGTGTGATGATGATGACGAGTTGTGAGTCTTTGGGACTCATTCGAGAAATATGCCTGGCAAATAAAGGGCTGGTTCGGTCCTAGGGGGAGCGCCCGAATTCGTCAGTGGCCGCGCTGGGGCGATGAGAATTTCTGGATGTTGGCATACATCAATTATGTTTGATTAGTCATCATATCATGCTTGTGTGTGTGAAAATGTGTCTGATTCTGAATTCAAATTTCATCCTGAGTTATTAATCTTGCTTCTAAAATTGTTCTTGTCCAATATGTGTTATCAAATTATCTTGCTTATTCATTTTCTTGAACAGTACTCCATGTCAAAAATCTATACTTGTCATACGTTGAATATATGCATCTGAATCCTTTTGAGTTAGAGGAATTGAGTTCTACTGGGCTAGTTAGCTCACCAAATCCTACTATTTCAGGTACCTACAATTCTAGAAGGCGGAAACTTTGGGATTTGTGTGTGGAGAGACCAACCGTGGCGACATTTTATTTTTGAGATTGTAAATCAGGAATCATGTAACACCTATTGAATGGCAAATAATACATGTTATTTAGTGAAGCTCCTTAGTAAATGTCCTGTTCAATTAGTATAATTTTACTCTTGATTTCTCGTTCGTTCACGTTCCGGCATTTCTGGGCATATTAAATGTCGTGACATGACAGAATGGTATCAGAGCATTAGTTCGATAAATCTAGGGATAACCTGTGACGATGGGTAGAAAGCCTAAGGTTAAGCTAGATAAGTATAGTTGTATATAGATTCTATTGAGTATGAAATGAAAATTTGGAGGCTGGTTTTCCCCTATGATTCTTCTCCACTTTCATAACTTCATGCTTGTAGTTCCTTCATCTGTATAAACCCATGTTTATATTTGTCCTTAATTCTGAAAGCATCATTAGGTTTGTTTTCCTGTCCATTGTGATCATGTTTTAGCTAGAGTGGTGTTATGACTCAAGCATACTATGAAACTCATTCCATTAGAAGCAAGAAAAGGTTGTTAGGAAGTGTTGCACTTCCAGTTATCATCTTGCTTTTAGATTCCCATGCCAGAATATATCCCTATTGTCCTACTTGTCTCCCTCATGAAATATGGTGTTAGAACTGGAAATAAGACCATTTTAATGTTACCAATCATGTAAGGACTCATAGAAACACTTGGTAGAATTTTATGTGATAGTTTTATCACATTTCTGAAAATTTAGATCTCACCTGTCGACAGCTAGCAGTCACTTGTCGACAGGGACCATGCTTCCAGAACCCAGAAATACAAAATTGTTAGTAACTGTTGACAGATAGCCTTGATCTGTCGACAGATGTCCTTCACCTGTCGACAGACGATTCTTGTCTGTCGACAGCCATCACCTACCTGTCAGCAGGTTTAGTCAGAAGTGTCAGCAATAATCTTGTAAGAGTCAGCAGGACCCTTGTAAGACTGAACTCATACCTTATTTACATTCCATATCATTTAAGTAAATGTTATCATTTACTTAAGATATTACATGTAAATAAGGAAGTACCCCCCATTTGAATCCAATAAAAATATCAAAAAAATCATATCTCTTACCAATAAAAAGTCAACTCTCCCACCGAAGAAGAAAAATACGATTTTGACGATTCCATCAAAATAGTGTCTTTTTAATTTCTTACAATCTGACCTACCTGAAAATTTCATAATTCAAGTAAACCTAGTAGAATGCTAAGAATCCAAGGTCCGGTGAAAAATGGTTAACACACATATGACTTCTCCAAGGGAGCCCTCTATTACTGAAGGAAAAGTCAAACATGTTCACCCTTTAATTTATATCCTCTATAAGCTTGAACTCATCAAAATTTTCCTTCTAACTATATCCCAAGGATCCAATGTTTTCTAGTTGAGTTAAATCCTATAATTTTGCTTCAATTAATTAATAGCATGGCATGTTAACATACACCAACAAATTGACTTGGGTCAGTAGGAAGTTTCGAATGAATCAACTCTATATTTTCTAGAATTGACCTCAATCAGGTGATTGCCGTTTTGATTAACTATCCATCACATAGAGTTGATCATGTAATTTCACAGTGTCAACCTCACATATGAGTAGAGTCAACCTAACCTCCACTTGGAGTTAACCTCAAGCCGTATCTTTCTCTAAGTATTAACTAGAAACTTAACTAGTGTTAACCTGATCTCCATGTAGTGTCAACCTAAGAAGTAATCAGGGTCAACACACTTAATAGACCTTTTGACTTTATGAATTTTCATATGTTATAAAAGACTTGTGTTAAATATTTATTACATTTAGCTGAATATATCAAAACCAGGAACACAACATATATCATCTGTAATATCTCAAAATCCTACAAAAAAAAGGTACCATTTAATCATGGAGGTTAATGTATCAAATAACTAGATACATACTGTAACAATTGTATTAATAGTATGAATCAGAAAAGCTGAGTTTTAAATCACATGATAGACTAACTAAACTTAACTTTGTTCGCTCAGCCAGCGTAATGGGAGAAGAAACACAATGGAAAGAGGTTCAACATGCAATTGACAACCTTGCTCAGTCCTTAGAGCGAATAGTTCCCATCGATGACCAAGGAAAAATGGAACTGCATAAGGACATTAAGAGTCTAAACTCTCAAGAAACAGTGAGTATTACAGTGTCCATACGGAAGAAGACAATTCTCCCCAATAATAGAGAAATAGCTAGCAAACAGAAGATGAAGCGGAGTAAAGAGAACAAAAAGAGTAAGAAGGCCAAAAAGCAAGCAAATGAAGCTTGTGCATCTTGTCATAAAATCAGACCACGTCAAAGAGAACTGCTGGCAGAGACTAGGAGCATGTTTAAAGTGCGGAAGTCTAGAGCATCGGATCTCAGAATGTCCTGTACTCTTTCAGAGTAAAGACAAGAGTTCAGGAAAACTTGAAGCCACAAGGAAAAGTAACTGAAGCTATTAGAAGTAATTCTATGTATAAGTCAATAGGACATGAGTATAGTGAGAAATACTTGAGTTTAGCTGTTATAGTATATCAAAACTTGGTAAGTTTTGCCAATCAATGTAATTTCACAAGGCTGATTATGGAGTTCTGTACTAGAAATCTTATGTGATAAATAAAATTCTCGTTGTCTATCTTTACTCATCAACCTCGTCATATCTTATTAATCTTTTCAGGAGTATGTACTTATACAACTTTCTGAGAGTTAAAGTTATTCCTTGACAAGGGAAATCTTAAGAGTAATATACTACTGCAAGAAATAAGAAACATAGTAGCGAATACATCTGATTGACCTCATGATCACAACATGGTCTCTTTGGATCTAAAAATGCTAACTAAAATTCAAATCTCCATCAACTAGTGATGTCATACATTATATGACATGATAATCATAACAAGATTAATGAGACTAATATAGATTAAATAAATTCTAAAAGGTTGAAAACCTAAACCCATGGGATCCATCCAAACTAGTCAAGAAGTTTGGAGGACCAAACTCTGTTTAGTGGGGGAGAGTTGTAACACCCCGAATTTTTTTTATTTAGTTGAGAAACTTGAAAAATAAGGTTTTGAGACTTAACCATTATTCTCAGGTTGAATTAATTGATATTTGGGAATGTTTAGTATTAGTTAACGTTTCCCTAGTGTCGTACACAGCGGTGCGTGCTTCCACAGAGTGATACCAGAAAATGACAATAAAATAAAAATCTGAGAATACCATAATTTCCAAAAAAAATGTGGAGATCTCAAAAATGTAAATATCCAAATTTTTCGGCGTTCGGACTTTGAGATTAAGTCGACGCGACCATTTTTTAGGTGATTTTTCACCTAGTGTAAAATAAAATCTAAAAATTAAATAAAAATCACCATAATTTGTAAAACCATTATATTAGGCTATGGATGAAATTTTAGGACAAATGGATATCATTTGAACATGTTTACATGAAGATTATTGGGCCAACTGATTTATGGGCTATTTACGGTAAGCATTTTTGTGGGTTTTTCTTGTTTACGTATGACGTAAGCCATAACCCATGGCCTAAAAACCTTACACGTCTCACCATTAGGTGTAACCATGAGAAAGGTTGCATGAACCAGGTGTCTTTGGGAAGGTTTAAGGGGTTTAAACCATGACACATGCATGACCAACTTGCCAAGCATGCGTGAAGTTTGAGAGCCTATAAAAGCCCTTCACCATCCGATGCTCCAATCTTTCTCTCTTCCACTTGTACTTCTCTTGGCTGTTTCTTTACTTTGGGGTGTGTTGCTGTTGCCGTTGGGGTGCTGCTATCATCCTCCAAGAGGAGCTACTGCTTCTGCAGCTATCATTACTTTGCTTAGAAGAAACTACTTCTGCTGAAGTGGAGCTTGCACCTTTGTGTGGGAGGCGAGCTACTGGAGCTACGTACTGTGCGTACAGAGCTCTACAGTTGATGTGTAGCTAGAGCTACTGAGCTTCCTTCTTGCACCCTTGTTCTTGTTCAAGTTCTTGTTGAGCTGCTGCTCGTTGGCTACTGCTTGTTCTACAGAGTGACAAATTGTTGTTGCTGGGGCACGGTCGGTGGCAACCTTAGTCTCTTCTTCTTCCTGCTAGTTGTAATCCCCTTAAAAGGGAAGGCTTCATCCTTCAAGCAAGGTAGAATTCTTTTCCTTTCTCTCTCAATCTCGTTCAATTGACTTGTTAGGAAACCTCCTGTGTAGGTGGTTCCCTCCTCAAACTATTGCTTGACTCCATAAACACTTTTAGAAATGTGTGTTTATCTTGTATGATTTCTTGTTGAATACCTAATTGTTGTTATAGGAGTGTTCCTCTTGTATCACATTGTGTTAAGTTTTAAGCTAACCAACTGTAGGATTCAATTCATAATCCTCTCCTTCCTTCTACTTCGGACTGATATTTTGAAGTGATTTGTCCTCAAATTCCAACTATTTTCCAGTTTAGTGAATGTGTCTCTGTTAGAAAGTAAATCTCCCATAATACTTTAGTTAGTTTCAAGTCATGGATAGCTGCATACTACTCCTTTCGTTTCAGTCTATTCGAATCTGAAATCATGTCAATTTCACTATGTCAAGTAGGCTGAACTATGACGGTTCTTTCTACAATCGAGAAATGATTCCTTGATAAAATCTTAAGTGAGTGTGTGTTTTGGTAAGTGCTTGATAAGGAGTGGAGGAGAAGATGAGTTTTAGAAATATTACTCTTCCGGTAACTTTCCCTTTCAGTTTGTCCTCTTGATGGGTCAACAATATGAACCATATCCCATGATTTACCTTTCACTCTCTCGTCATGTTAACTTCAGATTGGAGGTTAAGATCATGTTTGGATTAAGTCCTAATCATGTTAGGAATGATAGGAGAGTTTGTTAGTATCATTTATAGTTGGTTTAGAACCATTTCTGAAAGTTTGCACAACACCTGTCGACAGACGAACTCCTTGCTGTCGACAGGAACCCATATCCAGAAGCCTGAAATCACCACCTGTGTGTGACTGTCGACAGCCCCATTGCTTGCTGTCGACAGGTGCACACAGAACTGAAGTTCTATTCACTGGAAAGCCAGTCCTGTCGACAGCAATCTTGTGCCTGTCGACAGGTGACATCAGTACATGTTTCCAGCATCTGTTTTACTCCATTTCTTGATACAAATCCTGTCCAATTGTGCCAACCATTAGTCCACCTATATATTGTGGTTTTTACTACCTAATCACCTACTAAAACCAGTCATGTTACCTTCCTTTTCATCATGAATCATTTCTTCAAAAGTTCCAGTCACAATTGATCTTGTGAGATCATCAATTTTTGAAATCAATGAAGGAACAGAGGTCCTTAATTCTTGTGTGTAAATCATGAATGAATCCTTGTGTGTCCTTGATTCATTATAAGAATGAGTGTGTGATATGACGAGTTGTGAGTCTTTGGGACTCATTCGAGAAATATGCCTGACAAATAAAGGGCTGGTTCAGTCCTGGGGGGAGCGCCCGAATTCGTCAGTGGCCGCGCGGGGCGATGAGAATTTCTGGATGTTGGCATACATCAATTCTGTTTGATTAGTCATCATATCATGCTTGTGTGTGTGAAAATGTGTCTGATTATGAATTCAAATTTCATCCTGAGTTTTTGATCTTGCTTCTAAATTGTTCTTGTCCAATATGTGTTATCAAATTATCTTGCTTATTCATTTTCTTGAACACTCCATGTCAAAAATCTATACTTGTCATACCTTGAATATATGCATCTGAATCCTTTTGAGTTAGAGGAATTGAGTTCTATTGGGCTAGTTAGCTCACCAAATCCTACTTTTTCAGGTACCTACAATTCTAGAAGGCGGAAACTTTGGGATTTGTGTGTGGAGAGACCAACCGTGGCGACATTTTATTTTTGAGATTGTAAATCAGGAATCATGTAACACCTATTGAATGGCAAATAATACATGTTATTTAGTGAAGCTTCTGAGTAAATATCCTGTTCAATTAGTATAATTTTACTCTTGATTTCTCGTTCGTTCACGTTCTAGCATTTATGGGCATATTAAATGTCGTGACGTGACAGGATCGCCCTCCTGAATGGCATGAAGAAACATCTCCCGAACATGGCGAAGGAGAGACTTGAAGTGCTATAATGTAATCCCTTGCAGTCATCAGTCGCCGAAATCTAACTGGCTCCACTAACTCCTGCGTGGGTGATGAGTCTCTACCAACCACACTATTCCCATCATCGATCGTCCATGGAGATCTCCGTCGGTTCAAAATCATCTTCATCCATTGCAGTAAGTTCTTGCGCATGGAGATTATCTGACGACATCGTGGAGAGAAGAATGTTGATGCTCTGATACCAATGTTCGATATAGATCGGGGTGTGTACCTTGTCGTTTGCAGATACTTGTAGGATCAAGAAGAAGGCTACTAGAGTCTTCTTCATTGTTTCCTCGCTTCAAACCTCTTAGGAATTCGATGGTGATAGTCTTTGTGAGAAGTCTAACATGAGAGAGAGAGAGAGAGAGAGAGAGAGAGAGAGAGAGAGAGAGAGAGAGAGAGAGAGAGAGAGAGAGAGAGAGAGAGAGAGAGAGAGAGATTGTGTAGGGTGCATGATGGCACCAACTCCAAGAGCAGAGCGAAGACCCCTCATCAGATGCACATGGGAGAAATATAAAGAGTTCATAGCTAGGACTCAGGAGACAATCGCCCATGCGGTTTGTCTCCATCCAAAGGTTGCAACCTTTGGTGCCCCTATGTGGGCAACCCCCGATGGGAACTCCCATTGGATAACAATAACATTTACCAAAAACTCATTGTTTAAAAGCTTGACTCAAAAAATTTCCTAACATAATGAGATATTATGGTACATAGTACACACTTATCTCTAGTAGCCCAAATTACGTTTCTTTTCTTTTTCACTTTTTATCCTCCTCTACTTCTCCTTGTCTCCCAATTAATGTACCTTCTCATAATTTTTCCATGCTACTTAGTTGCCAATTCCTTCATAGATCCTTGACTTCCCTAACATGTGACCTAAACTATGTCACTTGAAAAAGCTTGGTTGGGCCACATGCCTCACACCACCTCCTAAACATGTTCACATAGCATGGTTGTATTTTTTCATAAAGTAATTTCTAGATGGTTCTTTTATACTTAGCTCCAATGTTTGAATCATTTACATAACTTGCCACAAGAAAAACTTCATGTTAAATTCTTAATTTTTATCATGCTTTTAGTTTATGCATATGTGAAAATATAGTGGAAACTGTGGAGAAGTTTCCAAGGGGGACCATACCTAGGGATTGTATTACGTTGTGTTGAGTTATATTTGGCAGTCTTAATATACATATCTGCTTCATTCAAGGAGTTCTGATTTGGCAAATTTCACTTTTGTTAGGTTACTTTAAGAATTCACTTTTGTTAGGTGAAAATATACAAAATAAATAAAGAAACAAAATATTTTACAAATAATATAATAAGAATAAAAACACTAACACAATCACTAAACAAACATACAACACACAAATAATATCTATCACGCCCCAATATTATAGGTATTGAGGCATGGCCACTTAATGAGCAATCGGGACATATAACAGGAATTTAAATGAATTTCTCATACACAATCATTACACTTCAATAATTAATTTTTTATTATAATAAACTACGCAAGCCATTTACACATTTCCCACAAAGGCCTACGCTCAACATAATGGGAGAGAAAGATCAACATTAACTTAAAAGATTTATGAGAATTCTAAATCTGTTCCAGTCTACATAGCAGGTGGGTTCCCTCTTCACTAAACCCATATCCAAATGTCATCTATCCTTGAAATTACTTGAAAATTTGTCAAAAAAACCAAAATGAGCAAATAAACCATATCAATGAGCTATATGAGAAAAAATGTTCATAAGCATAATCAACTTAAAGGAATGAAGTTGAATAATTTAAACTCAAGAAAGTGAACATTGTTGTAAACACTATTATAGGGATTTAGAAAGGTCAGGAGTATTTATTCTTTAGTTCAGATCAAATTAAAAGTTTATAAGTTCATAGGAAAAAGAAAGAAAAAGCTTTCACATAATAAGGAGGGTCTATAGCAGTCAGAATAATACCCACTTTATGTGTTCTTTTCAAAATTATATAAGTAATGACTAAAATTTATTTACAATCAAATGGGTATGGTTACTACAAGAAAGAAAGCATATGTAGATGGCTGCAAATCGTAGCTGCCTACAAAACTTAATATATGTAGACGACTTCATGACGTTGTCTACATATATTATATATGTAGACGGCTTTACAAAACCGTTACTTGTATGACATATGTGGACGGCTATACCTAGACGCCTACATATATTACATATGTAGGTGGCTTTTCAGCCATCTACATAACATATATAGACGTCTAGATATAGTCATCTACATATGTTGTATATGTAGATGACATCTTGAAGCCATCTCTACATATCCACCATTTGTAGACGGCTTTAAGAAGCCGTCTACATATATTACATATGTAGACGGCTATAAGTAAACATCTACATACAAAAATCAAATTAAGTTATTTAGCTTTTCTTTGAAACTTTAATTTTATAGTTAACGATGTCTAATTAAGGTGAAATTTTAAACACAAGTTAATTGGAAGGTGATACATTTTATGATAATTTTAATTTATTTTTTTAAAATAAAATTTTCTCTCTTTTCTATTTTCTCTCCACATGTGCCCACCCCATTTTCGCTTTTCCTCCATATGTGTCCGCCCTTTTTTCTTTTCCCTCTTTAGGTGGAATCTAAATGTTCTTAATTATAATCATGTTAAATTAACTTAAATATCAAAGAGAATCAATATTAAAAAAAACTTTGAAATACATACATTGTTTAACTTTAAAGAATAGTATTACCTATATATATATATATATATTAGTTTGATCATATATCTTGGATAACCCAACTTATCTTGTAATATAAGGTCTACATATATCTATATGTATATATGTTTTTATATTTTATAATATATATTTTTTATTTATAAAGTAATATTTTAAATATTATTTATTTTTATATTTATATTAATACATTGAAATTAATATTTTAGTAGATATTAATCTTTTTGTTTGTAAATTAATTTTTTAAATGTAATTTACATTTTTATTGAAGATCTTAACATTTTGGTAGATATTAAAATATTTTTTCTTTGCAAATTAATACTTTTGGAAGTCGTCGCATATAGTAGAATGAGACAACTTATAAATAGGGCTGTACAGTATTCGGTTCAAACCGTTGAACCGAACCGCGGTTCGGTTCGGTTCGGTTTCACATCACAACTGGTCGGGTCAACGAACCGAACCGAACCGAAGACCAAAATATGGTTCGGTTCGGGTTTCTCATTACAAAAATCGGACTGGACCGTTTGAACCGAAAACCCCCCACAAACCTAAACCCATGCGCAGCATACCGCCATACCCTAACATCCCTGGATGCGTATTTGGTTATTTGCCCACTTCGGAGGTGGGGTTGCTCCGTTGGCGGCGCTGCTTCGAGCCTTGGAGAGTTGGAGTTCCTCCTGCAGCCCTTCTTGCAAGGCCGGCGAAGGCAAGCCGACAAGGCCGCAAGGGCCAACAGGCCAAGGCGAAGGTTCAAGGCTCCACGACGGCGACGGACAGGGACGGGCCGGATGGCGGACGACAGGTGGTGGCGCAGCGAGCTGTGATAGACGGGGACAGGCCGGAGCCGCCGGATGGCAGATGGCGGGACAGGCAAGCGGCGACGCAACCCGAGCAGTGAGCTGTGGCGACTGGCGAGGAGACCCTCATCTGAAGGGGTCTGACGGTGGCAAGGAAGCGCCGGAGCGGGGTTTGACTCACAGAGGGACGAGGTCGGGTTCTCCCATCTGGCCATCTCGATCCCTTTTTGTTATCTCTCTCTCAGACCCTCTCTATCTACTCTCTCATACCCTCTCTATCTACTCTCTCATACCCTCTCTCCCATGGCCATGGCAGGCGGCCGGCGAGGAGATCGGGATTTGACGGCGGCGAGGAGATCGGGGTTTGAATCGTTTGATGGCTGTTAGGTCCTCCCCACCCCCACTAGCCCATCACCCCTCTTCCCAGTGATCAGCGGCTGTTAGGTCCTTCTCGATCTCATCCTGTGACTCTGTGAGTATGTGGGTTTTGTTTGCAACTGCATCTTTGGAGCATGCGATTTCTTTCGTTTTCTAAGAAGTATTTGGTTGTGTACATTTTTTTTGGCCGTTGGCTTAGAGATCTGGATAATGAATATTACAGGTTTGGAGCTCCTGACATGATTATGGCCTGAAAAATGTAGTTGAAAATTTCTACCCAATCTGTAGAGTTTTGAGCGGACTGCCATTTGTTTGGTCTCCTGCAGCAACCGGCTGGGCTTGTGAGGACGAATTATTGGAAGAATAAACGAGTCCGAATTTGACCACATTGGTTATATTCTATACAATAATTTACCTTTCTATATTATTATGTTATAAACTTATAAGGTATATCTTGAGACGAAATTGCATAATCTGATTGCCAATTTAATTATTTAAATAATAACAATAAACAAAAAAAAACTATAACACAGCTTTTAACAGGTCTAAAGTGATGCATGTGAACACCTGCAATCTATATGCTTCATTTTCTTTTATTTTTCAGGCCATCATCTCGTTGATACAATTCCCTTTTTGGCGGTGATGAATGGATCTTCATGTTCTTCTCAAACTTATTGTTTTCTTAGTTCCTTAAGATGGCTGAGAGATTATGACCCAGTTGGATAATTGCAGATTTGCAGGTTCTTTTGTTACTCAATAAAAATTTCTGACATGATTATGCTGCCATGGGTGTAAAAGATTTCCTTCACTTATTTACTCAATGAATGGATCAAATTTCTGACATGATTATAGCGGTTTATAATTTCTGACATGATCACTTATTTACTCAATGAATGGAAACAGAAGTTTTTCTTGATAGCACATTCTTTATTCTTTTCAGTGCATCCTTGTAAACAAGGAGGATAAGGCTAGCTGGTTTATAATAGGGTGGCCCTCCTAGCTGTTGTCCTTTACTCAGCTATAAAACTGGCATCAAGAAGTGGCTCTTGCAATATAAGTTTTAATTCTTTTATCTCAGATTTTGTTGTTCACTATGTTTAATTTACATAAATTAATATGAAAGTGTTTATTTAGATGTCCTCTAATGACATTGTTGATACTCCAACAACTGAGGGTGCTAGTTCTGGACCTAATGCCGCCACACAAACCAGTAATACAGTTGGAGGTCCGAGCACTTCCAAGGGATAATATTTGCCTTGGATTTGTAGGGAATAAAGCAACATGCGATGATAGACGTATCTTCTTCTTGTGCTTTCAAATATGATGTGCCATTTACCTGGGAGTTGTATGGTTGCAAGTAGGAGCCATGATCGCTCTTCTAGTCTGAGATCCTTCACCTGGTAGAACTGCTTGAAGTGGATCTATAAAGAATTGGTGTTTTATTTCTTAGTGGATCTATAAAGAATTGGTGTTTTGTTTCTTAAGAATAACATACCAATGTATTCCTTTCTTCCCTCCTTTTGAAATCATCATGTGGATGCGGAGGGATTTACACGGGATGTGCTCTTGACTCTTTATATTTGTTAGTGAATCCTCTCTCTTTTTTTCCAAGGTTTTTGAGGATAAGACAGAAAATTAAACACCAAAAATTCCTTCCTTTTTAATACATTGTGAGAGAGGAGGTTGGCCGCTTTTAGCATCTCTTTTGCCCATTTTTTTATTTAAAAAAAAAATCACAGTGGTGAGCAGAAAACACTTAAATAGACAAGTCCAATTGAAGGCCCATAAGGCCCAAACCGAATTGAAGAAACCGAACCGAACCAAACCAATTCGGTTCGGTTCGAAACGGTTCAAGCACTACAAGAGAAAGCGGGCTTACCGACGGATATTTCCGACGGATTTATTTCCGTCGGTAATTCCGACGGATATTCCGACGGCTATATGTCCGTCGGACAATAAGTCGGAAGTTCCGACGGACTCGGCAATATCCGTCGGTAATGAAATAATACCGACGGATCTTCCGACGGACATATTACCGTCGGATATCCGTCGGTAGTAATTTCGACAGATATTCTGATCCGTCGGAAGTTCCGTCGGATATTTGTAGTCGGAAATGCCGTCGGTAAAAAACATTTACTTCCTCCGCCGAAACCCCCACCCCCTTTTCCTCTCCCGCGCGTGGTCTCTCTCTCTCTCTCTCTCTCTCTCTCTCTCTCTCCGCCGGTCGCTGACGCCGCTCGCCGCTGCGCCCTCGCCGCCGCCGATCGCCGACTGTCCCAGCCTGCCCTCGGGCCTCCACAGTCCGCCCCGGCCCCTCTCGGCTCTTGTCCGCGGCTCCGGGGGCCGGATTTTCCTCTCTCTCTCTCTCTCTCTCTCTCTCTCTCTCTCTCTCTCTCTCTCTCTCTCTCTCTCTCTCTCTCTCTCTCTCTCTCTCTCTCTCTCTCTCTCTCTCTCTCTCTCTCTCTCTCTCTCTCTCTCTCTCTCTCTCTCTCTCTCTCTCTCTCTCTCTCTCGCCGACGCCGCTCGCCGCCGCCGATCGCCGACTGTCCCAGCCTGCCCTCGGTCCTCCGCAGTCCGCCCCGTCCCCTCTCGGCTCTTGTCCCGCGGCTCCGCCGACCGACCTGGCCCCCTGCCAGGCCGCCCTCGCAGCAGTTCGACGACGTCGGCCGTTGGCATCGCCTCCGTCGCCGACCTCGGACCTCGCCCTCTGCTCAGCTGCTCTGCAGACTGCATCGCGGATGACGCCGCCGAACAGAGCCGACTGCCGGCTCACTCACTCTCACGGACCTAGGACCACGCCAGCGACGCTAGGTTCACCGTTCACGGACAGTTGGACAGAGCAGAGTGTCGCCGGATCGAGGTAAGAAAGTTAAATAGTGAACATTATATTTGTCGTAGACCTCTTTCAATCCGATTGAGCAGTGAATAATCTTGTGCATTTTAAAAAAAAATTCAGATAATCAACCTCCATCTTGCCGGACTTCCTGCACATTGCCACCGATTTGTGGCGCCGCTAGTGGCCTCTCCAACGTGTTTATCCAAATCTCTTGAATAGATACAAGCAGGTATGTAATTCAGCGAGCCTGGGTGGTGGCTCCCAGCGAGCCTGGGTGGTGGCTCACTTATATAATGTGTATTTATAATTTTTATAATTTTCTATATGTGGATATGATCCAATGGTTCATAATAATTGATGTGAAATTATGAATGGTTTTTTGTAGCTTGTTAGTTAGTAGCTTTTAAATTATTGAATTATTTTTTTTTGTTAGGATGAAACGATATCTGGTTAAACTAAGTCAAGGACAAAGCACTGCAGGAAGTTCTAGTAGTTGTAGAACTCCACTCCCAAGTCATCAAGAATCTACTTCTATTGATGAACTTGATTTGACTACTTGAGAAATATTTGTTTGAGAATGTAAGCAATGAATCTATTATTGAAGTGTTTTAAAATATGAAAATTCGTCGAGTACAATTCGTCGAGTACAAATGCCCCCCTCCCCCTCCCGTCCCAGCACCCCCTCCCCATCCTGGCACCCCCCTTCCCCTTCAACTTTTTGGCTAGCCTGCGTCTTGTATTGTCTTTGTAGACCTATGGCTTCAGAACAATCTTCTTCTTCTACCAGTGAAAATCTAAAAATGAGAAAACCTAAATTCACAAACTATACAGTAAATATAAAAAATATAACATAAACCATATAGACAGTAACCTCCAAATTGCCCAAAGGAGATCTAGTAACTTCCAAAGTTATATGTGTTAGTCTAATGGAGTTTTCAAAGTAGTTGTGCAATCAATAAATCAATATGAAAGCTCCATATAAATATAAAAGTGTATGAAAAGTCAATTTGGATGGGAGATTAAAAGATAGTATTTGTTTGGATTTGAAATTGCTCATTTGAAATTGTTTAGAGTACTTCTCTTACTGTGGATAGCACATAAGCTAACACCTTGATGTTTGGTGTGTGTATTGTTAAAATTCCTAAAAATTAGATCCGGACCTACAAGTTCCTTCTCCTAATTGCTTATATTCAAAGCGTTTGGTAAATTAAGTTATTTTTTATTTATCTTGCTCGCTGTTATTTTTTTACGCTTGACATGAAAATAAACAATGCAATGACTTTCTTTGTTAAACATATTGTTTACTTTCACAAATTTCACACTGCAAGTTAATCATTCAACATTCGTATGTTTATTTGTAGCCATTTGATTGATTTTTTCATATTTATCATATTATGATTTAATTTCATATTTTAAATTACTCATGAATAAAATATTATAATTTTTTTTCTAATTAGTGATGAGAGTTCGCGATTGGAAATTAGACTCAAAGAAGAATAAATGTCTAACGTATCAAAGTACTTGTTTATTTGAACGTAAAATATTTCCGCTCCATATTCGAAGATTGCATAATGGTTTACTTTTGGTGAAAGAGAAGATGAAGAAAATCATAAAGATTATTCGGAAATAAGAAAGACAGTTTAGAAAACAAAAGTGGATTATCTGTTATTGTTCAAGATGAAAAAGGAGTGTGATATTCTGTAATCTTACGACGCAGTTAGTGTGGTAGTATGTACATGTTTATTGGAAAAGACTGATCAAAATTTGTGAAAAATAATTGTGTCAAAGAACTTGACATTCTCAAAGTTATGTCTTCCCATTATGTACGAAGAGATGTATTTGGCAAACTATATTTAGGGATATCAGTGGTTAGTTCACTCCCTAGGAAATCTACTGAGAAGCTGGTGAATAAAGAGCCGATCAAGTGGTGGTGGCCTAATATGAAGACATCACGGTTTGTGTTGTTTTTAATGTTCAATACCATTAAGTATTTATATAGTGCTCAAATTTATTTGATATTCATGTATGTTTACTCTTCATTTATCTTTACGTCAACGCTTTATTTCACCCATTAGCTCTGGGACTCTCCATATAACGTATGTATCATATGTATGGTACTTGAATGATGTGAGGGTGTGTTGGATTTTAACTCGGGACATGACATTTAATCTGTAGGAAAAATGTCTTATGAGAATCGGTCATGGATGTACCGTGGAATAGTGAATGGAGTTGTGACCGAGGAGTTTAAAGACGGAGTTGACAGTTTTATTGAGTTTGCATTGAGTAATTCATCAGTAGCAGTTGATCCGATGGGTAACATCCGATGTCCGTGTTCGGCTTGTAAGAACAGAAAGTGGATATCGACATAGGATGTGCAGCATCATCTGTATACGAGAGGATTTGTTGGCCATTATGAGTTATGTTCGTGTCATGGTGAGTTGAATATTCAGTCGTCTGCACCAGCTAATTACTTTGCCTCCACAAGTACGTACGTAGACATGGTTGTCGATGCTGCTGGTCCGAAGTTCAATATTCATGAAGATCAAACAAATGAAGAAGTGTCGAATGATACAGCTCAGAGATTTTATCAGTTACTTCGAGATGCTGATGAGCCATTATGGGATGGTTGTGAGAAGCATACACGGTTGTCTGCAGTGTCGCAGCTATTGAATTTGAAATCTGAATTTCATATGAGCGAGAGTTGTTTTGACCGGCTTCTCTTACTGGTCAAGAGCATGCTTCCTCAATCAAATCGGCGTGCTATTTTCTCCCACACGACCGGGTGGGTTAACGTGACGTGTGCGAACTGACGGATTCGAATTTGGATTCCCGGATTGGGTCGGGCGTTCAATTGACGGATCTAAAAAACACCCAAGTATATATAAAGGGTCAAAACACACAACCCGGGGGTCCAAAATCCCAAATAGCGATCGGATCGACGTGCCATTTTCTCCGACACGACCGGGTGGGTTAAAGTGACGTATGGGAACTGACTGAATCCAATTTGGATCTCCGGATTGGGTTGGGCATTGAAATGACGGATCTAAAAACACGGTCAAGCATATATAAATGGTTAAAACACACAGCCCGGGGGTCTAAAATCCCAAATAGGGATCCGATCGACGTGTCGTTTTCTCCAACACGACCGGGTGGGTTAAAGTGACATGTAGAAACTGACAGAATCCAATTTGGATCTCCGGATTGGGTTGGGCATTCAAAGGACGGATCTAAAAACGGGCAAGTATATATAAAAGGTTAAAACACACAACCCGGGGGTCCAAAATCCCAAATAGGGATCCGATCGACGTGCCGTTTTCTCCGACACGACCGGGTAGGTTAAAGTGACGTGTAGAAACTAACGGAATCCAATTTAGATCTCCGGATTGGGTTGGACATTCAAATGACGGATCTAAAAACACGGTCAAGCATATATAAATGGTTAAAACACGCAACCCGGGGGTCTAAAATCCCAAATAGGGATCCGATCGACGTGCTGTTTTCTCCGACACGACCGGGTGGGTTAAAGTGACGTGTAGAAATTGACGGAATCTAATTTGGATCCCCGGATTGGGTTGGGCATTCAAAGGACGGATCTAAAAACACGGTCAAGCATATATAAATGGTTAAAACACGCAACCCGGGGGTCTAAAATCCCAAATACGGATCCGATCGACGTGCCATTTTCTCCGACACGACCGGGTGGGTTAAAGTGACGTGTAGAAACTGACAGAATCCAATTTGGATCTCCGGATTTGGTTGGGCATTCAAAGGACGGATCTAAAAACGGGCAAGTATATATAAAAGGTTAAAACACACAACCCGGGGGTCCAAAATCCCAAATAGGGATCCGATCGACGTGTCGTTTTCTCGGACACGACCGGGTGGGTTAAAGTGGCATGTAGAAACTGACGGAATCCAATTTGGATCCCCAGATTGGGTTGGGCATTCAAAGGACGGATCTAAAAACGGACAAGTATATATAAAAGGTTAAAACACACAACCCGGGGGTCCAAAATCTCAAATAGGGATCTGATCGACGTGCTGTTTTCTCTGACACGACCGGGTAGGTTAAAGTGACGTGTAGAAACTGACGGAATCCAATTTGGATCCCCGGATTGGGTTGGGCATTCAAAGGACGGATCTAAAAACACGGTCAAGCATATATAAATGGTTAAAACACTCAACCCCGGGGGTCTAAAATCCCAAATATGGATCCGATCGACGTGCCGTTTTCTCCAACACGACCGGGTGGGTTAAAGTGACGTGTAGAAACTCACGGAATCCAATTTGGATCCCCAGATTGGGTTGGGCATTCAAAGGACGGATCTAAAAACGAGCAAGTATATATAAAAGGTTAAAACACACAACCCGGGGGTCCAAAATCCCAAATAGGGATCCGATCGACGTGCCGTTTTCTCCGACACGATCGGGTGGGTTAAAGTGACGTGTAAAAACTGACGGAATCTAATTTGGATCCCCGGATTGGGTTGGGCATTCAAAGGACGGATCTAAAAACACGGTCAAGCATATATAAATGGTTAAAACACGCAACTCGGGGGTCTAAAATCCCAAATAGGGATCCGATCGACGTGCCGTTTTCTCCGACACGACCGGGTGGGTTAAAGTGACGCGTAGAAACTGACAGAATCCAATTTGGATCTCCGGATTGGGTTGGACATTCAAAGGACGGATCTAAAAACGGGCAAGTATATATAAAAGGTTAAAACACACAACCCGGGGGTCCAAAATCCCAAATAGGATCCGATCGACGTGCCGTTTTCTCCGACACGACCGGGTGGGTTAAAGTGGGGTGTAGAAACTGACGGAATCCAATTTGGATCCCCAGATTGGGTTGGACATTCAAAGGACGGATCTAAAAACACGGCCAAGCATATATAAATGGTTAAAACACACAATCCGGGGGTTTAAAATCTCAAATAGGGATCCGATCGACGTGCCGTTTTTTCCGAAAAGACCGGGTGGGTTAAAGTGACGTGTGGGAACTGACGGAATCCAATTTGGATCTCCGGATTGAGTTGGGCATTCAAAGGACGGATCTAAAAACACCCAAGAAAATGATGGATCTAAAAATAGTATTGTATTAAGCTTGAGAAATAATCACATGTTTTAAATTTTATTTTTGAAAATAATGTATGTCTTTATTTATTATTAATGTTTCTCATTTTAATTTGTTTTAATATAGGATCCATCTCCAGACGATGACGAGGCAGGGACAGCAGATGATCCAGCAGATCTATCTTGATTTTTGTATTCATTATTTTATATGATTTTATATTTATTGTATTTTAAGATTTTATGTTGATTGTGAGTATTTGTTAAATTTATGAATATTGTAGCAGGTTTGACATTGTAGTAATGTTGACAAATCATTTTTATTTGCCAATTTAAAAAAAAATGGTGTATTTTCCGACAGATTTACCGACGGATAAGTATCCGTCGGAACTGATAAATTACCGACGGAAAAACACCGTCGGTAATTCCGTCGGAATATACTGACGGATATTTTCCGACGAAAAATGTGTCAGTATTGGCGGACCGAAATACCGACTTATTTACCGATGGAATTACCGTCGGTAAATACTGATAGCTTTTCCGACGGATTTACCTGTCGGTGTTTTCGACCGAATTCCGACGGAATTGTCATCCGTCGGAAATTTCTGACCAAGTATTTCCGACGGACAGTTTCCGACGAGCTTTGGACGGAAAGTGGTCGGAAAGCGCCTTTTCCGACGGAATACCGTCGGATTTTCGACGGATTTGGTCCGTCGGAAATAGCGCATTTTCTTGTAGTGAAGCATGTCATTCGGTTCGGTTCGGTTCGGTTCGGTTCGGTTCGGTTCAAGATCCATTTCGGTTCGGTTCGGTTTTATGAAAAAAAATGTAAAAACCGGATCAAATCGGACCATGAACAGCCCTACTTATAAATGCCCTCGCATATAGTATATTATATACGACAACTTTTTATGGTCGTCGCATATAAGTCATTTATATGCAACAACTTTTCCGAGTCGTCACATATAATGTACTTATACATGATAGCTTAAGGAAGTCTTGGCATATAATAGACTAAATACAACAATCGATTCCAACCGTCACATATATCTATTTACATTCTCTGAGCCATACAAGTAGACTATATATCCCATATAAATATGCGACAGCTTCATTATAATACAACGTCTTTTGAAACTTGTTAAAATAGAATATTATTATTAACTCATATATATCTATATATCAATATATGTCTATATATATCTATATATATGTATTTCTATAGTATCTATATCTATATATATCTATATCTATAATATGTGACAACTTATAAAGGCCTTTACATATAATATATATATATATATATAATATTCTATGTACCTATTATATACATATATATAATATCTGTATATATCTAGGTGTGTCAACTGGGTCGGGCCAGCCCGGAGGCCTAGCTCGATTTACACGAGCTTGGGCCGAATATTTTAACCTCTTTTAAATTTTGAGCCCGGCCGAAGTAAAATTGGGCCGGGCCCGGGGCGGCTCGGTGGCTTGGTAATTTTTTTAAAAAAAGTAAATGACACGGTGGTAATTCTAATATTCTAAAATTTTAGATTGAAAATTATGTTGTAGAGCTACGTTTAATGACTTAATATTTACTTCATATTAGTAACAACTAGAAATAAGTTTATCTAGATAAGTCTATTGTTTATTTTACACTATTTTGATTCAATCAACATCAATTTCATTGTAAAAATAAATAAATAATAGTAAGAATATCTTTAAAAATGTAAAATCGGGTCGGGCCGGGCTTGGGTCGGGCCTTATCTAATCGTCCCAAGCCGGGTCAAGTTTTTAAAAACCGGGCCCCGTCCCATGCCGGGCCAAGCTCAGGCCGGTCGATTAGAGACCAGACTAGACCCGGGCCAACCCAGACCCGGTCCAGGCCCGATCCATTGCCACCGCTATATATATCTATGTATATAGATATATGTCTATATATATTATGTATAGTGTGTATCTATTATATCTATATATATATATATATATATATATATTCTATGTATAATATATTCATCGATCTCACACGACCGAGTCGATGAATGAGACATGCGAGAGTTGACGGAATCCAAATCGGATGTCCAGTTTAACTTCGGCACTCGAAGAACCATTGTCCTAATTAAGCTATTAGAAAGATCGAGAAACACCAACTCAGGGGATCTAAAATATAAAATATTGATCCGATTAACGAGCTGATCACTCCTACACGACCGAGTCGATGAATGAGACATGCGAGAGTTGATAGAATCCAAATCGGATGTCCGATTTAAACATGACACACTTAGAATCGTTGTCCTAATTGAGCTATTAGAAAGATCGAGAAATACCAACTCGGGGGTATAAATTATGAATATTGGTCCGATTAATGAGCCGATCAATCCTACACGACCGAGAAGATGAATGAGACATGCAAGAGTTGACGAAATCCAAATCGGATGTCCGATTTGAATTCGGTGCTTGAAGAACTGTTGTCTTAATTGAGCTATTAGAAAGATTGAGAAATAACAACTTGGGGGTTTAAAATATGAAATATCAATCCGATTAACGAGTCGATCCTACACGACTGGGCCAATGAATGAGACATGCGAGAGTTGACGCAATCCAAATCGGATGTCCGATTTGAACTCGGCACTCGAAGAACCATTGTCCTAATTGAGCTATTAGAAAGATAGAGAAATATCAACTTGGGGTCTAAAATATGAAATATCGGTCCGATTAACGAGCCGATCGATGCTACACAACCAGGTCAATGAATGAGACATACGAGAGTTGATAGAATTCAAATCGGATGTCCACTTTGAACTTGGCGCTCGAAGAACTGTTATCCTAATTTAGTTATTATAAAGATCGAGAAATATCATCTCGGGGGTCTAAAATATGAAATACTGGTCTGATTAAAGAGCCGATCAATCTTACACAATTGGGTCGATGAATGAGATATGTGAGAGTTGATGGAATCCAAATCGGATGTCCAGTTTGAACTCGACGCTCAAAAAATTATTCTTTAAATTTATTTAGTGAATATTCATGTAATATTTCTTTAAATGTATAAAAAAGAATAAATTTTGTATTTATATTTCTAATGTTAACTTTTTTTTAATATAGGATCCTACAGGCCTTGATGAGCATGAGGCCGATGGAGAGGAAGATGCGACAAATTTATCTTGACTCTTTTTGATTTGTTGTATTATTATTGTAGATGTTTTATTGGTATTTAGTGTTGTGGATGATTTTTATAAATATTTGTTGCATGGATGTATTTTTATGGATATTTAATTATTGTCGATTTTATGGATGTATTATTTTTCAACAATGTCATTATTGTCAATTACTTGTGGGTTTTAAAAAAAAGTAGAAATTTTCGATGGCATTACTGACGGCTTATTTCTATTGAAAATTTGTAGGAAAATTGCCGACGAAATTTATCCGATGGAGTTTCCGTCGAAAATTTACCCGACAGAAATATCGACGAAAATGTTCTGTCGGAAATGCCGACAGATTTATTCAGTCAGTAATTCTGTCTGAGTTTCCGACGGATTTTTCGACCATATTTATGTCTGTAATTTTCAGACGGAATTTCCGATGGAAATAGGCCGTTACGTTGATAATTACAACAGAGTCTTTCCGTTAGTAATTCTGATGAATTTTCCGACGAAAAGAGATCCGTCAGAAATTTCTGACGCATTATTTCAGACAGAAGTTCGCCAGAAAGTCGTTGGAATGAACCTTTTCCGACGGATTTTTGACTACTTTTCGACCAATTTTGTCCGTAAAAAAATTGGCATTTCTTTGTAGTGATAGGTCTCTGTCGGCAGTACACGGACCACATCAAACTAACCTTGCACGGGGGTGCCCTCAAGTCACCTGTCTACACACCCGTATGCCATGCCCTAGATTGACGCAGGGGACCTAGGGGTGACGTGGGTCATACATGTAGTTGTTGTCGGCCATACCCATTGACGCATGCACAGAGTGGTCCTTGTCGTAGATGGACGGCATCAGGCTCCGAGGCTCCATTCTCCAGGTCTATTGACCAACTTGTTCGGCAAGAGTAGTGTCGGTCGCTTCAGTTCCACTGAGCTAAAGCTCCGCCGACTTGAGGATTTGTAAGGCTAAGTATCCTTCGAGCTATAAGCTATCAGGGCAAGGTTTATTGGGATAGGGCATAAAGTGTAGACCAAGTTAACATTTTATCCAAGTGCATGTCAAGACGATATCTCGAGAGTTACATTGTTGTCTTGAGTTGTCCTCCTGACATCAACATCAGGATAAGAGATTTTTCTTAGGATGGAAGATTAGGTGCTCGTATGTGGGCCCCGATCTCCAATAGGTGGATTCCTATTTGATAACAAGATTCCCTTCTGCCGGCTTGAGTTTAGTAACTAGGTTTCACAAAGTAGGGCAGAGTCAAGATTTCGCCTCTAGTTTCCTTTCCCCTAAAACAAATATCCAGGATCATCAAGATCTGCATGAACTTTAATCCAATCGGGTTCCTTAAAAATAGCATATTTTTAAAAAGTTATTAAGTTAAATAACATACTGAAAATTTTAATTCGTAATATAGCGCAATTTTGACCGTCAAAGGCCGCACCCCCGTACGCGCTGGCGCGGCCCTTTAAAAAATACATAAAATAATGAAATTGGACTTCCGATAACCGATTTTCTTATAGTAAGGAAATCGGTCTTCCCTGTGTGCAGTAGAAATTTTTTTTAATTAAATTTGTATCTTTAATTTTATATCTAAATAATATCTAATTAAAATGAAAATTTAAACATAAATTAATTAAAAGGTGATACATTTTATTATGATTTTAGTTTATTTTTTAAAATAAAATTTTATAGAGTAAAGAATACTTCAAAAATTAATAAATCTAATTAATCTCGATATCCATACTTCAGTAATTCTCGATGTTCATATTTTTAGAATCATCATATTTTTTTGATAATTATGGTGGTTTCAAATTCAATTCTATTATCGAAGTCCAGTGACGTCCTGTCGAGATGTGCACAAGACAATATCAAAATCATGTTATTAATATAAGAGTGACTTTAAATAAAAAATAATCATTATTATTTTAATTATTTTTATTTAGAGATACTTTTATATTATTAACATAACTCCGATATTATCTTCACACCCCCCCCCCCAATGAAGAGCAAAGTTTGTTACAAGTCTTCGGCCCCCCAATTAACATAACTCCAGTATTTAAAAGTAAAATGTCATTTAGCATGACAGTAAGTCACTCTTATATCGTAACGAACTTGAAGTGGTTGGTAAAAATTGACTGTTGTCTTGACGAACTTGAAGGTGGTCCTGATATCCCTCCTCTGCAAGACTGCCAATGGATATCCGCTTTCGACTTTCCAACCCATTTTTGACTTTTTAGTATCTGTTTTTCCATTCTCGATTACTTTCCATTTTCTCCGATTTCGTTTATGATAATATATAATTTTTATTTTATTTACAAAATATATACTCTTAAAATTTTATTTTTTAATATTAAAAATATTTAGACTAAGTTTTTACTTTCTTCTTAATTTGTAAATTGAATCTAATTAACTTGTCTCTCTCTTAGTGTTTATTATGTCTATTATCATCAAAGATATCTATTTTACCACTACTCCTAATGCTACATATATCTACCATTTGTTTGTACCAAATGTTTTCGATTACTTTCCGTTTCCGATCCGTTTCCGATTTTCTTATAGGAAATGGATGCAGAAAGTGTTATTTCTATTTTCGACTCCGTTGGTAGCCCTACTCTTCCGTAAATGAGACGATGCCATCAGACCTACACATGGTCGTACAAACCTATGCATCGGTCAATTTTTACCAACCACTTCAAGTTTGTCACGATATAAGAGTGACTTACAGTCATGCTAAGTGACATTTTCCTTTTAAATATCGAAAGTATCTCTAACTAAAAATAATTAAAAGTAATGATGATTATTTTTTATTTAAAGTCACTCTTATATTATTAACATGATTTTGATATTGTCTTAAGACGTACACATCTCGACATGGCGTCACTGGACTTCAATAACAGAATTGAATATGAAATCAGCATAATTATCAAAAAAATATATTGATTCTAAAAATATGAACATCAAGAATTATTGAAATAAGAATATCAAGATTAATTTAATTTATTAATTTTTAAAGTAATTTTACTCTATATAATTTTATTTTTAAAATTTTAAACTAAAATCATAATAAAATGTACCACCTTTTAATTAATTTATATTTAAAATTTCATCTTAATTAGATATTATTTTGATATAAAATTAAAGATACAAATTTAATTTAAAAAAAAACTCTGCTGCGCGCAGGAAAGAAAGGAAATCGGTCTTCTTAGCCGATTTTTTTTACTATAAGTAAATGGGTATTTGAAGTCCGATTTTATTATTTTATATATTTTTTAAAGGGCCTCGTCAATGCACGTGCATATGTGACTTTTGACGGTCAAAATTATGTTATATTATAAATTAAAATTTTTAATAAACTATTTACTTAATATTTTTAAAAAGTATATTATTTTTTAAAAAGTATATTATTTAAAAAAAAAATCCAATCCAATTCCCTTCATTGAAGAGATGGCTGCCATGATGCCATCACAGCTAGCCATTCCACATTGGTGTGAAAGCGGAACCACATGCTCACACAAAGGTTTCAATTAAGTTAAGCTTCTGAGATGAGTACGAGTGAACAGAGAAGACAACAGTCCCTAACTTCGGAGAGCCATCTGCTGGGTGGGAACACGTGGGACCACGTCACTACTCCAGCTCCGTGCTCATCCGCTGGTTTGACCGGCGAAAGCACGGACGAACTCCCGCACGTTCGTGTCCGTAGTCCCCCCGTCGCCGACGGCCTCCGCCGCCAGCTTCCTCCATTTCTGGGCGTTCTTCCTGATCTCCGCCCCCGTCTTCCCTTCCATCACCTCCCTTATGCGCGACCGCAGCTCGTCCCTCCTCACGACGCCGTCGCCATCCACGCCCGCCCTCACCCCTGTTCCCCACACGTCCTCCACGTACTTGGCGTTGGTGGGCTGGTCCGTCCACTGCGGCACCGCCACCATGGGAACCCCCAGGCTCAGCGCCTCCAGCGTCGAGTTCCACCCGCAGTGCGTCACGAAGCACCCCACCGCCGGGTGCGCCAGAACCTCCAGCTGTGGGCACCACTGCACCACCAGCCCCTTCCCCGCCGCCTCCGCCGCGAAACCTCCGGGAAGCTTGCCCTCCTCCGACGCCCTCACCACCCAGAGGAACTTCTTGCCGCTCGCCGCCAGCCCCCACGCCAGCTCCTCCATCTGCTCCTTCCCCAGATCCGCCATGCTGCCGAAGGAGACGTAGACGACGGAGGCCGTTTCCTCCTGGGCGTCGAGCCACTTGGCGCAGGACCCAGTCTGTGGGGTGCGGAGGTCGAAGCCGTAGCTCTTGTCCTCTTTCTCGGGGAATCCCAGGTACGCGGCGGGTATGGTCGGCCCGACGGTCTTCACAGGGAGTACGGACGCCATCCAGTTGGCCTCCTGCTTAGTAACAACATGTAAATATTTTAAATGTAGATAAAAATTAAGACCACTATACTAACGAATGCATTAAAAAGAAAATTATTATAAAAAATTTAGATATAGTGAACTAATTATATGATATAAACATAGGGAAAGACGCATCAGAGCCTAATATAAAAAACCATCCATATGAAATAAAAAAAATAGAATTATCAAGAATCAGGAGAAAATTAATTAAGAAATAGAAAACACTTTTCGTGAAGACCCATACAAAGTTATAATCCAATAGAAGTTCCTTTCCAACTGAATAAGTCTTTTAACGAATATATGTAATAATATTATAAAAGAAGTATTATGTTCTCGATTAGTCAAAGATATAATGTGAGATGGAGTAGTTGCACGTCATATTTATTGAGCTATGTGATATACGAATTTTTAAATATATATTTTTAGATACATTTATTAATACACCTCAATTTTTTAGACCCAAAATAATACACAAATACTTACATAGCGCACATAAATGATGATTTAATATACATAAATAACATAATAGTGTACGCAAAATAATGTAAAAATATATACAAGTAATATTATTTGTGTGTATTATTTTGGATATAAAAAGATCTAAAAAATGAGATGAATTAATTACAACACAAAAAAGATATTTAATATATTTAAAAATTTGCACTTAACGTGATTCAATAGATGTGACTTGCGGCTACTCCACCTCACTTTATGCTCCCAAATAAAAAACTAAAATGGCTTATTCAATTAACTCTCTAAATTTACATATTAAAAATTTTAAGTAATTAGATGATTTAATCCCATGTTAAATAAAAGGTGTTCCAAGTCTATCGCGCGCACCTGACGTTCCAACTTGTAGAAGGTGTTGACGAAGACGGCATCCGCCCTCTCCAGGTTGGAGTACTGGTTCACCACCATCTCCAAGTACGCCGCGTAGGGTCCCGGCCCCGCGATGTACGACGGTGCGTCCGCCAGTCTGAGCTCCGGCAGCCCCTCTATGGACACCGTCGGCCTCGGCGACGGCACGGGCAGCCACCCGCGGTACACGTGGTGGTAGACGGCGTTCACGGCGCAGGACTGGGTGAAGAAGGCTGCCGCCAGCAGCCCCATCCCCTTGGCGACGTCCAGCGCCCACGGCAGGAAGGGGTCGTACACGACGCACCCCAGCGGGCGGCCCCGCGCGGCCTCCTCCCGGATGAGGTCCTCCAGCGTTCTCGACCCCGCCACCTTGAGGCCCTCGAGGTACGCCTGAATGCTCCCGGCCTGCCCGAAGCCGCCCTCGTCGTAGCCGTCGGAGATCTGCCCAACAACGCGCACCGCGCTGGGAGCACCCTTTTCCAGCGCCTGCGGCGTCGACCTGGCGAGGAAGCGGGTGACAGCGACGGTGACTTGCACGCCCTGGGCGGCGAGGCGCTTGCCGAACTCGAGCATGGGGTTTATGTGTCCCTGGGCCGGGTACGGCAGCAGCAAGGCGTGGGCTCTGCCTGCCTTCTCTTCCCTCATGATCTCCATCTCCAAATTCCCCACCTCCTGCGCACGCACTACCCTACCCTCTCCACTCCGCTAGCTCCAGCCGACGGTCACCGGATATATAGAAGCTGGGGAAGCCCCTCCGTCCGGCGTCCTTCTGCGCACTAGAACACCATACCATGTGGCCGATGACGCAAGGCCTTCCGTCACCAAAAGCTTCCGCAGTTAATGGAGAGAGAGGTGGATGCGGCTTTTCTTTTGTCTCCACGAGGTCTTTCCGGCGGCCAGACAAGACGAACGTACGTTCCAGCTGCAGACGTCAGAAAGCAACTGTGTCCTTTCTCCGTGGATGGACGATATTATTCGTGGATCAAACATTATATTTTTAGATAAATTAATTAAATATCTTTGTCACATAATTTAACTTAATTTTTTTTGTCAGAAGTCACATAAATTTTTTTGTGTTGTTCAAATTTTAGTCTCTATTTTTAGTTTCTTAATATTTATGAGTTAGGGAGAGGATTGGTTTTTAGTATCAACTATTTCCTATTTTATCAATCATTCTTCTCATCTTTCTTTATGTAGACATATATATATATTAAAATAAATATATATAGTTTACAGTAAATTTTGATATCACTTACAGTAAATCTTTGATATCATTTACAATAAATTTTCATATCAGTTACAGTAAATCTTTGATATCACTTATAGTAAATTTTTTATATCACTTATAATAAGTTTATATATCATTTATAGTAAGTCTGCATATCACTTACAATAAGTCTTTGATATCACTTACAGTAAGTCTATAAACCACTTACAGTAATTCTTCATATCACTTATAGTAAACTTTTGATATTACTTACAATAAATCTTCATATCATTAATAGTAAGACTTTGATATCACTTACAGTAAGTATTCATATCACTTACAGTAAGTCTTTGATATAACTTATGGTGAGCCTTTGATATCACTCACAGTAAGTCTATATATCGCTTACAGTAAGCTCTCATATCACTTACAATAAGTCTATATATCACTTACAGTAAATCTTAGTATTAGTTACAACCTATAGCTATAAGTTTTTAAAAAACAAAAAAACTCTATTTTTTGTGACTATTAGGATTCAAACTCAGGTCTCTATAACCTCAACATGGAATACCTTTACCACTAAGCTACAACCACACTTGTGTTACAACATAACTTTTGTACTGTGAGCCGTCGAGCTCTAGTTTGTGAGTCGTCGCACTCACTGTGTGGTTTGAGCCGTCGTGCTCAATTTGGAGTCGTCGTACTCCAACTGTTGTTTGAGCCGTCGCGCTCAGTTTGTGAGTCGTTGAACTCAAGGTTGTTTGTTGAGTCGTCGTGCTCAAGGGTGTTTGGAGTCGTCGTGCTCCAGTGTGAGTTGTACTCAAGGTTTTAAGTAGTGTGGCCTCACTGTGTGAGGGGTGGACGTAGGAGTCACTGGAGGTGATTTCTGAACCACCTAAACATCTCTTATATTTCACTAAGTCATGACATTACTTACAGTAAACATACACATCATTTATAGTAAGTCTTGACATCACTTATAGTATATGTTAAACTCAATTACAGTAAACGTTATTCTCTATTACAATACTTATTTGTTCTCTATTATAACCTATGTTAAGTTTCATTACAATACATATTATTCCCTATTATAGTATATATTAAGTTCTGTTATAGTAAACATTATCATCTAGGTAAACATAATTCTCTATTACAATATATGTAATTATTTTCTATTACAACCTATATTAAGTCTCGTTACAGTAAATATTATTCCATGTTACAATATACATTAAGCTCTGTTAAAAATAACACTTACTGTAATATGTCTTGACATATACTATAAGTGATGTTAAGACTTATTGTAAATGATGTGTATGTTTGTTGTAAATGATATGTATATTTGTTGTAAGTGATATTAAGACTAATTGTAAATATGTGTATGTTTCTTGTAAGTGATGTGTATGTTTGCTGTAAATGATGTATATGTCTACTGTAAGTAATGTGTATGTTTATTGTAAGTGATATGTATGTTTGTTGTAAGTGATGTTAAGACTTATTGTAAATGATATGTAAGTTTGATGTTAGTGATATGTATGTTTGCTGTAAATAATGTTTATGTTTGCTGTAAGTGTTGTTAAGACTTATTGTAAATGATGTGTATGTTTGTTGTATGTGATGTGTATGTTTGTTGTAAATGAAGTGTTTGTTTGTTGTAACTGATGTGTATGTTTGTTGTAAGTGATGTGTATGCTTGCTGTAAGTGATGTTACAACTTATTGTAAATAATGTGTATGTTTGTTATACAATACAAGAAAAAACGCATTTAGAGACCGAAAATTTCGGTCTCTATTCAGTCACTATTCGGTCACTAAATGGTTCAAAGACCGAATAGAGACCGAAATTGTCGGTGAAGAATTTTTGGTCACAAATCTGTGATCGAAAACTTTTGGTCACTAATCAGTCGCTGATAGTGACCGATTAGTGACCGAAACTCTTTGGTCGCTGACAGTCGTTATTAGCGACCGAAAAATTCAATCACTACAATAGTCACCGAACAGTGACTGAATAGATCAGTCACTATGACAGTCACTAATTTAGTGACTGAATTAGTGACTGAATTCCCTATTAGTGACCGAAATGATTCGATCACTATTCAGTCACTAAACCAGTGTCTAAATAGTGACCAAACCGCGTTGATCGCCGATAACGACCGACATTTCACGGTCACAAATCAGTCACTATTTTAGTGACTGAATCATTTCGGTCACTAATCGGTCTCTATATTTTTAATTATTTTTTATATATATATATATATATATATTAACAAAATAACCTGTGTAAATAAAAACAATGTCCACAACCATAATAAATGTCCATAACACAACAATAATAAAATACCCAAAACAATAATAAAAATGTCCACAACAATAATAACAATGAAATGAAAATCATGAATCCTCGTCCTCGTGCTTATCCTCGTGCTCGTCTCCTCCCACGCCACCCAATGAAGGAACCTACAATAGATATATAACAATAATAAGTTAAAATTAAATACTACTATAAGCAATAAATTATTTAAATTTTTAGATTTTATTCACTCACTTTTAAACTAAACTAACTTGCTTGAATTTGAGTGTCGAGTTCAAACCGGGAGTCTGAATTGAACCCCGTCAGTTTCCACAAGTCACAACTATCGCCCCGACCGTGCTGGAACAAACCGGAGGCCAATCGGATTAGTATTTCTAATTTTGGACCCCCAAACCTAAGTTCTTCATTTTTAAACTAAACTAACTTGCTTAATGTGAATTTGAGCGTCGAGCTCAAATCGGGAGTCGGAATTGAACTCTGTCAGTTTTCACAAGTCACACTCATCGCCCCGACCGTACTGGAAGGAACCGAAGGCCAATCGGATGAGTATTTCAAATTTTGGACCCCCAAACCTAGCTAAGCTCTTCCTTTTTAAACAAAACAAAACTAAACTAACTTGCTTAAAAATGAATTTGAGCGTCGAGCTCAAATTGGGAGTTTGAACTGAACTCCGTCAGTTTCCACAAGTCACAACCATCGCCCTGGCCGTGCTGGAAAAAACTGGAGGCCAATAGGATTAGTATTTCTAATTTTGGACCCCCAAATCTAAGTTCTTCATTTTTAAACTAAACTAACTTACTTAAGATGAATTTGAACGTTGAGCTCAAACCGAGAGTCTGAATTGAACTCCGTCAGTTTCCACAAGTCACAACCATCGCCCTGGCCATGTTGGAAAAAACCGGAGGCCAATCGGATTAGTATTTCTAATTTTGGCCCTCCAAACCTAGGTTTTTCATTTTTAAACTAAACTAACTTGTTTAATGTGAATTTGAGCGTCAAGCTCAAACCGGGAGTCCGAATTAAACTCCGTTAGTCTTCTCGAGCGGACACCTCATAGTCACAAATACCCTCTCGATCTCATGTATCCAATGCTCTGCAGTATCTGGGTTAGGGCCACCTGAGTAAGTAGGGGGTTGTAACCTCAGAAACCTTTCCACAAGAGCTGTGGGATCTTCTGCAGTAACTGGCCTCTCTGGTACTGCAGGGTGCACAGGTACTGCAGGAGGTACCTCAACTCCTACTTCGGGTAAAACTGGAGCTGCTGGCACTGCCTCCTCAACAACTAGTATCGCTGGCTGTGCGGGTCCTGGCTGATCCATCCTCATACGGATCTCCGTAAGACTTTCCCAAATCCGTTCAATCATCCTCTGGGTAGGATCCTCCGGATCATCACCACCTCCTCCCCAATCTCCCCGATCTGCCATTTCTGATCCTGACAAACAATTTTCCAACCACACAATACAACACATATCAACAAAAAAAACCTAGGGTCAACTACCAGCAGTGGGTTTAAGTAAAGAATTAGCTATGTAAATTTCATGTTCCTTAACATTTATACGGACTATGCTCTGATACCAACTGTAACGAACCACATCGTTCAAACATGTTAACCTGATAACGAGCCTGACACGACTTCGCCTCCCGCGAACGAGCCGAAGCTTCGCAAGGGATATCATTCATACATGTCCGTAGAAATATAAAGGAAGCAAGGGATATCATTCATACATGTCCGTAGACAACTGAACAGAAGAAAACTTTCCATTCCACAAATATTTACATGAGATTTACATAACCAGTTCCTCAACTAAATCCATAAACCAGTTCAAGATAACCTGGGGCATACCCCGATCAAGTGCACAAGAGAGAAAATTACACTGCTGGTGGTGGCGTAGACCCTGCTCCGCTACGGTGCGGCCCGGAACTAGAAGACGGTTGGGAAGCCTCCTGCTCTCCCTCACCTGAAAGAAGTAGGGGGGTGAGCCTTGCTAGTCACTGGCTCAGTAGGGAAACTCCCCCAAAGAAATCGAGCAAACCACAACTCAAGTAACTAAGCAGGAAGCTACGCTATAGCAATTTATAGAATTAACTAAGCAAGGTATTAAAGCTGTAATTTACTTACTGCTTGCTGACCTCAAATGTAATGTTAATAAATAAACGAAAAACCCAAACAGGTGTACGAGCTAAAGTAGGAAAACGTCAAACTCGGGTCGCGTAGCCTGGCTCGCGACACCAGCAACCAACCCGGACAAACACACATGTCTACCTCTCAGTCTCTCAGCCACGGACGAAAGGTCCAGCTTCCGCTCCACTAAACCAAACTAGAACTGTGGAGACCAACCAAACCACCACACCTGCAGGTCACACCCCGCAGGCCCATGCCTGTCACCTTTAGGGACTCTGGACTAAACTCTCTAAAGTGAGGCACTGGAAATAGGACTAGTTGGGGACCAGTACGTCTACTGGTGTCCGTCCCCCCAACTACGAGCGCGCTACAAGTGACTAATCACAAACTCTCACAAGTCACTGTCCCACTGCCGTCTTTCCCTCAGTCGGACGACAACTCTCCCCGAGAGTGAGGGTGTCCAAGAAGACGACAAGACCCTGGCAGTACCACTGTACCGGGACAAACCCCGAGCACACCCACGTACCTGGCTCACCTCGAAACCTGGGGCTCCCAACTGAAGAGGTAACCACGGAAGGCGTATCACTACCTGCCACGCACACAAAAACTCGCGCACGCTACACAAACCACGTGAACACACATGGGTCACTGTAACCAGTCACACACTCACAACCACGTGTGCCTGAAGTTCACCATGTGAACCACATTCCCAAGGAGCACAACAAGTGCCGAAGCATCGCTAAACACTCCTACACACATCGGTTAACCATAAATGGCACGCACCATAATAAATGCATGCAAATGCAACCCTCGGCTGTGATCGCGACAGAGGCCCAGGTCGCGTTCAGGTAGCGACGCCCCGACATGTCGCAATCAAGAGAGAGAACGTGACGTGTCGTCCTGTCGCGATCCGATCGTGACAGGGGAGACCGTCGCCTTCGCAGGCGAAAAACCCTAACCGGGTCGCCTTCGCCAGAAAGCCCTAAGAACCCTGCCAAACATGGTTTCTAATCCATTTTTCATGCTCTTTGTGATGTCCTAGCATGCCATCTACGGTTCTTAAAGCTGTAAACACATTACACGGCACACACACAGCGATTCCACGAAGAAAAAGGGTAGAATCTCCCTACTTTAATGAAGAACACAAAAACGGGCGATAACCCGCCTTCCTCCTGCTCCACGCGCGATCCTCGCGGCGAGAACACAACCAACCGAGGTCCACGAGCTCGAATCGCCCAGAATCCCTCGAGCAAAACCTCCCCTGGCTGAGCAGAGTTTGTGAAAGCTCTGTTCTGCCGGGGTTTCTTAAAAACGCAGCTCGGTTGGGAACGCGACGTATTGCTACGTCGCGACCAGGTTGCGACGCGGCTGCCCGTCGCGATCCGCCTGTCGACGTCGACGACCGTTCCCGCGCGCGACACGTGGCACGCATGCAGACGACGAGCCAAAACAATCAACCAAACGACGCGACGACCCCAGGTTCAGGGATAGAGAGAACAAACCTGCGTTTTGGGCCAACCAGCCGCCCACAACGCCCCGAAAACCTGTGAAAGCACCTACTACTCACAATGTGGGCCGCACACTGGCCACCACAACGAATATAAGACGATCCGAATAGTCGATATGCTACATTACTATCACCTAGAAGAAATTTCGTCCTCAAAATTTAAAGCGGAACCCGATATCAAAAAATTCTTTTAAAACTAACAGAGTACTATTACCTAAAAGAATTAAAAGCTTACTCAAACAAATATGGATACATCTTCATCATTTCCTCTGCTAGCTCCCACGTATCCTCACCACCTTGCGTGTTTTCCCATCTGACTTTCACTAAATCAATGTTCTTATTCCTGAGCTTTTGGGTTCTGCGGCCTGTGATCTGTACTGGATATTCTGGCATAGTCATATCTGGCTTTAATTCACTCCTCTGATAACTAACCACTTGGGATGGATCTTCAATGCACTTTCTGAGCATAGAAACATAGAATACATTATTAACATCTGTGAAGTCTACTGGCAGATCTAACCTGTAAGACGTCTCGCCCAATCTTTCTATTATCTGGAACGGACCTACATATCTAGGGCTCAACTTGCTTCGCTTGCTGAATCTAAATACACCTTTAGTAGGAGAAACCTTAAAAAATACATAATCCCCCACTTCAAACTGCAATGGCCTGCGTCTGTTGTCAGCATAATCTTTTTTTGTCAACTCTGTGCTATTTGAAGTTTTTCTTTAATAAACTTAACTATTTCTGCACATTGCCTGATTAAATCTGGACCCAAAACATGCCTCTCTCCTACTTCATGCCAATTCAGTGGTGTCCTGCATGGTCTGTCATATAATGCCTCATAGGGTGCCATTCCAATACTTGCTTGATAACTGTTATTATATGCAAATTCAACCATACTCAAATGACGTTCCTATATTCCTCCCCAAACTAAGCAACAGGTCCTCAACATATCTTCTATTGTCTGGATGGTCCTTTCTGTCTGTCCATCTGTCTGCGGATGATAAGCTAAACTATATCTTAACTCAATGCTAATTACTCTCTGCAAACTTCTCCAAAAGCTTGAGGTGAATCTTGGATCTCGGTCAGAAACAATAGTAATTGGAATTCCAGGCAATGGTATTATTTTTTCCACATATAATTTGGCTAGCCTATCCACTGACCATGACATATTAACCGGTAACAGTCTACAAACTTTAGTCAGTATATCCACAAAACCCAAATGCCATTGTGACCTACTGATCTGGGCAAACCCACTATAAATCCATAGCTATATCATCCCATTTCCATTGTGGTATGGGCAAAGGTTGCAACAAACCTCCTGGTCGTTGATGTTCTGCTTTTACTTACTGAAAAACGACACATCTTACTATAAATTCTACAATTTCTCTTTTCATGTTTGGCCACCAGAAAAGACCCTTCATTCCCTGATACATCTTAGTACTGTCTAGATGAATAGTATATCTTGACCTGTGGGCCTCCTCTAACACTTTCTGTCTGATTCCTGCATCAGCTGGAACATACACTCGACCTTTTAATCTGACTACATTATCATGGCCCAAAGTTACCTCCTCCATTCTTAGAATATTGCCAAGTTCTCATCTACTTTCTGGGCTTCAACTATTGTCTGTAAAGAGAAGGTTCAACTTGCACTATTCGCCAACACTACTCTCTACTGACTATTTAGCACATAAAGATTTATCTGCTATCTCTTCATATAATTTCCATTCTCTAATCATAAGTTGATTCATAACAGCTTTTACGCCAGTGCATTTGCCACAACATTTGCTTTACTGGATGGTATCCCAACTGAAGTCATAATATTTCAAATATTCCATCCATCTGCGTTGCCTTAAATTCAAATCTTTCTATGAGAATTATATTTCAAGCTCTTATGATCTGTAAATATTTCAAATCTTTCTCCATATAAATAATGCCGCCAGATCTTCAAAGCAAATACTACCACTGCCAATTCTAAATCATGAGTCGGATAATTCTCTTCATGTTTCTTCTTCAACTGCCTGAAGCATAAGCAACCACTTTTCCATGCTGTATTAATACTGCCCCTAATCCTCTTCTGGATGCATCTATATATATCACAAAACCACCACTTCCTGAAGGAATTTCTAATATTGGTGTTGTAGTAAGCCTCTTTTTCAATTCAGCAAAGCTGCGCCTGCACTCAAAAGACCACACAAAAGAAACTCCCTTCCTGGTTAACTTGGTCATTGGGGCTGCTATTTTAGAGAAATCATGAATAAATCTTCTATAATAACCTGCAAGACCCAAAAAGCTTCTGATCTCTGACACTGTTTTTGGCTCTGCCCACTTCAACACTGCTTCCACTTTCGCTGGATCCACTGCAACTCCTTCACCAGAAATCACATGACCCAAAAATTGTATCTCTTTTAGCCAGAATTCACACTTACTGAACTTAGCATACAACTGATGTTCTCTCAATGCCTGCAAGGTGATTCTTAAATGGGCTACATGCTCTTCTTCTGATGCTGAATATATCAAAATATCATCGATGAAAACTACTATAAACTAATCCAGATACGGATGAAATATCATATTCATCAAGTTCATAAATGCTTCTGGCGCATTTGTCAACCCAAATGGCATTACTACAAATTCATAATGTACATTACTCAACTGATGATATCCTGATCTCAAATCAATCTTGGAGAACACCTTTGCTGACTGAAGCTGGTCAAACAAATCATCTATTCTTGGTAGCGAATACTTGTTCTTGATGGTAACCTTATTCAACTGTCGGTAATCTATACACATCCTCAGACTACCATCCTTTTTTCTAACAAATAGCACTAGTGCACCCCATGGTGAGTGACTTGGCCTAATGAAACCTTTCTCTAATAACTCATGCAACTGCTTCTTTAACTCTTTTAGTTCTGCTGGTGCCATCCTGTACGGTGCCTTTGATATCGGCATACTGCCTGGTTCTAATTCAATAGTGAAATCTACCTCTCTGCGTGGCGCTAGCCCCGACAACTCTTCTGAAAATACATCTATAAATTCTCTAACCACTGGCACAGATTCTACAGATTTATGAAACTCCACCAGACTCCAGAAGCAAGATACGCTACACATCCTGCATTAATTAATCTTCTAGCTCTGAGCGCAGAAATGATAAACTTAGGAGAATAAAAGGGTATACCTTGAAATTCAAAAGTTGTTCCATCAGGTCTACAAAACCTAACCCTCTTCTTTCTACAATCTACCAGAGCACCATAGCCTCTAACCAATCCATACCCAGAATCAAATCATACTCCTTTAAAGACAAAGCATACAACTTTGCTGGCAACTGATTCCCAGAATCACAATTGGAACCTCCTCTAAATAACACAAAGTAACATAAAATCACCGGTAGGAACCTCAACCACCAATTCACACTGCCTTCTTCTAGGGGATGAGCCAGACTATCCAAGAAATCTTCGAAAATAATGAATGAGAGCACCCCGATCAATTAATATTCTAGCTGAGAAATCAAAGATCGGTAATATACCTTCAATAAGATTTGATGCTTCTACTTGCGCCTGGTGATTGCCATCACCCGACCTCGACCTCCTCTCTGATAAGGGTTCCTCTGCCTCTCTCTATGACGGCTGATATGTTTGTTGTCTACTGCTGAGTCCCTCTGCCATAACCATATCCTCGAAACGGACAATCCTGGCATAATGTCCTGGCTGACCACAAGCATAACATATGACTTCCCGAAAAGTTGTGGGTCGATCTGCGATACTCTGCTGGGACTCCTCTGGAACCGGTGGCCTGTAGACACGCCCCTGCTGAAAACCACCTTGTTGGAAACCCTGTTGCCTGCCTCTGCCTCATCCCCCTCCTTAAAAGAACTTCTTGATCTGCTTGCCCCATTTTGCTATCCCAGACGATGATGCTCCTGAGGGTGCCTTTCCTTTGCTGATGCCCTACGAATGCTGGGGAAGTCGAAAGCTACCCGAACCTCCCTCCTGAGACTGACTCTGCCTAGCCTGCAAAGTCCTCTCCAACACAACTGCTGGCTGTGCCGCCTCCTCTACTGTCCTGCACATCAGTGGAGCTACTGCATCCTGCAACTCGGACCTCAATCCCCTAATAAAATACTCAACCATTATTGCATGATCGGTCACCACATAAGGGGCATATATACTCAATGCCATAAATCTCATATGATACACCAGCACAGACAATCTCCCTTGCTGTAAAGTTCTAAACTGCTCCCTCTTTGCCTGCTGGATCTGTAGTGGAAAGAACGTGTCATTGAAAACCGTCAAAAATTCTGGCCAAGTAATTCCATCTTCTGTCCTTCCTGCAAAACAGTCTGCAACTTGAGCCTCCACCATTCTTGAGCAAATCCCCTCAACTGATAAATAGAAAGAATGACTTTGTCCTCCTGCGGACACCTCATAGTCATAAATACCTCTCGATCTCATGTATCCAATGCTCTGCAGTATCTGGGTTAGGGCCCCTGAGTAAGTAGGGGGCTGTAACCTAAGAAACGTTTCCACAAGAGCTATGGGATCCTCTGCAGTAACTAGCCTCTCTGGTACTGCAGGGTGCACAGGTACTACAGGAGGTACCTCAACTCCTACTTGGGGTAAAACTGGGGCTGCTGGCACTGCCTCCTCAACAACTGGTATCGCTGGCTGTGCGGGTCCTGGCTGATCCATCCTCATACGGATCTCCATAAGACTTTCCCAAATCCGTTCAATCATCCTCTGGGTAGGATCCTCCGGATCATCACCACCTCCTCCCCAATCTCTCTGATCTGCCATTTCTGATCCTGCACAAACAATTTTCCAACCACATAATACAACACATATCAACACAAAAACCCAGGGTCAACTACCAGTAGTGGGTTTAAGTAAAGAATTAGCTATGTAAATTTCCTATTCCTTAACATTTGTACGGACTATGCTATCGTTCAAACCTGTTAACCTGATAACGAGCCTGACACGACTCTTCCTCCCGCGAACGAGCCGAAGCATCGCAACAGATATCATTCACACATGTCCGTAGAAATATAAAGGAAGCATCCGAATGGAAGAAAATTTTCCATTCCACAAATATTTACATGAGATTTACATAACCAGTTTCTCAACTAAAACCATAAACCAGTACAAGAGAACCTGGGGCATACCCCGAGGTGCACAAGAGAGAAAATTACACTACTGGTGGTGGCGCAGACCCTGCTCCGCTACGGTGCGGCCAGGAACTAGAAGACGGTTGGGAAGCCTCCTACTCTCCCTCACCTGAAAGGAGTAGGGGGGTGAGCCTCGCTAGTCACTGGCTCAGTAGGGAAACTCTCCCAAAGAAACCGAGCAAACCACAACTCAAGTAACTAAGCAGGAAGCTACGCTATAGCAATTTATAGAATTAACTAAGCAAGGTATTAAAGCTGTAATTTACTTACCACTTGCTGACCTCGAATGTAATGTTAATAAATAAACGAAAAACCCAAACAGTTGTACGAGCTAAAGTAGGTAAACGCCAAACTCGGGTCGCGTAGCCTGGCTCGCGACACCAGCAACCAACCCGGACAAACACACAGGTCTACCTCTTAGTCTCGCAGCCACGGACGAAAGGTCCAGCTGTCGCTCCACTAAACCAAACAAGAACTGTGGAGACCAACCAAACCACCACACCTGCAGGTCACACCCCGCAGGCCCATGCCTGTCACCTTTAGGGACTCTGGCCTAAACTCCCTAAAGTGAAGCACTAGAAACATGACTAGCTGGGGACCAGTAAGTCTACTGTTGTCCGTCCCCCCAACTACGAGCGTGCTACAAGTGACTAATCACAAACTCTCACAAGTCACTGTCCCACTACCGTCTTTTTCTTAGCTAGACGACAACTCTCCCCGAGAGTGAGGGTGTCCAGGAAGACGACAAGACCCTGACAATACCACTGTACCAGGACAAACCCTGAGCACACCCACGTGCCTGGCTCACCTCAGAACCTGGTGTAGACACCCGTTTCTGACTAATGAGTTGAACCATATTTCTTGTCACCTTAGTAAGCCCCTAGTTGGTCACTCACCTTGAGCCCATCATTAGCCTTGTTTTGAGCCTATTAACAATTAAATTACCTTGAAATCCCGCCCATTATCACTTTGAGAGAGTCCTTGGACATATATAAGTCTTATCCATTCACATGATTGGCTGATAATTCACAGTCATTTAATTTTCTTAACGCGTCGTATCGTAGCGTCGCGTCTCAGTGTCGCAACGCTACGGGCCGCCGCGACAGCCCATGCATATCCATGCACGTGGGCATACCGTCGCGTTAGCAGGTCACGGCCCTACGATACGCCGCGACAGCAGCTGCGCATGCAGGCCTCCGCAACTACCTCCTATTTATCCTCCCATGGGTTTATCTTTATCTCCAAGCAATATCTAAACCCCTTGGGCGAGGTTTGGGGCTAGGGGACTCTTTAGAAGGCCTATAGGACTCTCTCACACAAATTTTAATGGGATTTATCTCTCATTTGGATTATTAATCATTTTAAGGGGATATTCTCTCTCAATAGCTTATAAAAGCAAGGCCCTCTCTTCATGCAGAGGGGGGGCTCAAATTTTCACCTCGAAGGGCTGCCGAATTCTCCATTGATCTGGACTTAGCCACGCAACTCTCCCATTTCCTCTCATTCCCTCACATTCCACCTCAAAAGCTTGCTTATTTCACATCCATGGAGCGTGAAGCGTGAGGAGGGCGACCCCCACTTCATCCAGGAGCTTCTGCACGATCATTGGAATGTCATCCAAGACAGGGAGTCACCCTAATGGGGCTCATTCTTCTCTCCTCCCCTTTTCCTCTATTTCTTCATGCATTTTATTTTATTTCTAGATAGGTTGCATTCCTTCCCATTCCCATGTTTTGCCTACTACCCAAGGGGCTTAAAACCACCCCCAGGTGCGTTCCCACCATGATCCCACTTTTCTTCTCATTTTCGGAGTAAATACTACACTTATCATGTTCTAATATGGCTTTTTCTTGTTTCTTCTTTGTTTTGGCAGGCACCCTAAGCTTTTCCATGAGGAGCTCTCGACCTCCGGCCGGCTGGAGGGTGGGAAGAAGGTCCACATCCAACATCTCCCGCACATAGAGAACGCAACGGCGGAAGGCGATGCGACAATAGACGCGGCAGGTATGACGACCGCGATACTAGGTCCGCCTCCTTTCTCTCTCCTTTTCCTAGAATAGTTAGCCCCTCAAATTTTCTACTCATTTGGCAACTATCTAGGTGGCGATCACATCCTATTTTCCTTGCTATTAGATTTAATACGTGTTTGTGTGTTGAGGGGGGGCACAATCCCCGTGATTACACCTGAGGCTCCCAACTGAAGAGGTAACCACGAAGGTGTATCACTACCTGCCACGCACACAAAAACTCGTGCACACTACACAAACCACGTGAACACACACGGGTCACTGTAACCAGTCACACACTCACAACCACGTGTGCCTGAAGTTCACCATGTGAACCACATTCCCAAGGAGCACAACAAGTTCCGAAGCACCGCTAAACACTCCTACACACATCGGTTAACCATAAACGGCACGCACCATAATAAACACATGCAAATGCAACCCCCGGCTGTGATCACGACAGAGGCCCAGGTCGCGTTTAGGTAGCGACTCCCCGACATGTCGCAATCAAGAGAGAGAACGTGAAGTGTCGTCCTGTCGCGATCTGATCACGATAGGGGAGACCGTCGGCTTCGCAAGCGAAAAACCCTAACCGGGTCCCCTTCGCCAGAAAACCCTAAAAACCCTCCCAAACATAGTTTCTAATCCAATTTTCATGCTCTTTGTGATGTCCTAGCATGCCATCTACGGTTCTTAAAGATGTAAACACATCACACGGCACACACACAACGATTCCATGAAGAAAAAGGGTAGAATCTCCCTACTTTGATGAAGAACACAAAAACGGGTGATAACCCGGCGTTCCTCCCGCTCCACACACGATCCTCGTGGCGAGAACACGACCAACTGAGTTCCACGAGCTCGAATCGCCCCGAATCCCACGAGCAAAACCTCCCCTGGCTGAGCAGAGCTTGTGAAAGCTCTGTTCTGCCAGGGTTTCTTAAAAACGCAGCTCGGTTAGGAATGCGATGTATCGCTACGTCGCGACCAGGTCGCGACGCGGCTGCCCGTCGCGATCCGCCTTTCGACGTCAGCACGCCTGTTCCGCGCGCGACACGCGGCGCACATGCAGACGACGAGCCAAAACAACGGTAACCAGAACGCGACGTCCCCGGGTGTCGCGATGAGAACACGATGACCCCCTCTGTCGCGTTCAGGGACAGAGAACAAACCTGCGTTTTGGGCCAACCAGCCGACCCACAACGCCCCGAAAACCTGTGAAAGCGCCTGCTACTCACAATGTGGGCCACACACTGGCCACCACAATGAATATAAGACGATCCGAATAGTCGATATGCTACAATATCAATAATGTGCAATATGCAATATATATATATATATATATATATATATATATATATATATTATATATATATATATATATATATTATAAGGACCCCCAGCTGTCTACCCCCCCACCCCCGGCTGTCTGCCCCCCCCCCCCCCCCCCCCTCACACCCCCACACAGCCAGGCCCCCCTCCCACCCCCACATTGCCACTGCCCCCCACCCCCGAACCCTCCCTCCCACCCCCACACTCCCCCCCCCCCCCCCCCACACCGCCGAACCCCCCCCTCCCATACCCCCACACTGTCCCCCACCCCCACATAGACATTAAGAGATTTAAGTGACCTAAAAATCAGAAAAAAGAATTAAAAAATCTATAAAATTCTAAAACATATATAATACCACAAACAATCTCTAAATATTCATACAAATAGCATAGAATGGAAGTTGATGTACTACTTGACAATTAAGAAACCACTAAGATTTCCAATGTAATACATAAACATTCATAAATTACATGTCTCTCATCTAAATTACATGTCCAAGTTCTCATAAAGTCCAAAGAAAACAATCAAATTACTTTAAAAATATCGAGCATAAAATTATGCAAAAAATTGTAAAACATTAGTAGTGGGGGGGGGGGATTAGAGGAACAGATAGAGGGAGGGCCAGAGGGGGGAGGGCAGGGGGGGATGAGAGGGAGAGACAGACATAGGGAGGGCTAGAGGGGGGAGGGCAGGTGGGGGGATGAGAGGGAGAGATAGATAGACAGACAGAGGGAGGGCTGGAGGGGGGGGGGAGGGCGGGGGGGGGGGGGGGATGAGGACAGACAGAGGGAGGGCCCGGAGGGGGGAGGGCGGGGGGGATGAGAGGGTAGACAGAGGGAGGGCCGGAGGGGGGAGGGCAGGTGGGGGGATGAGAGGAGAGACAGATAGACAGAGGGAGGGCGAGGGGGGAGGGCGGGTGGGGGGGATGAGAGGGACAGAGGGAAGGCCGAGGGGCAGGTGGATGCTAGATGTGACGGAACGCCTCGGCCAAGCCCGTTAAACCAATAACGTACTTGTTCCGAGTCCGCCTCCCGCGAACGGGCCGAAGCCTCGCAAGGGATACCAAACCACAGTCCGTGTAAACATAAAGGAACACACCACATTTCATATATAATATTTTTTTTCACAATTTACATAGCCATATTCCATTAAAACTGTAAAGGTGTACAAAAGCCTGGGGCATACCCCGAGGTACAACAAAAGAAAGTAAACAACTACAAAACTACAAAGCTACAAGGCTACACTGCTGAGTACTACTCCGCTGGAGGTACTGACCCTGCTCCGCTACGACGCGGCCCAGAATTGGACGTCGGACGGGAAACGTCCTCCTCGCCCTCACCTGTGGGGGTAGGGGTGAGCCTCTCTAGTCACTGGCTCAGTAGGGAACTCCCCCAAATCCGAACAAACCACAAACCACAGGTACAAAACAGTAAACAGTACCAACAACATATAAAACAGCTAAGCAGGTAAGTAAAGCTGTAAAAGTACTCACCGTCTGTCGACTACGAGAAACAACTGTAGTAACTAAACGGCAAACCCAAACAGGTGTACAAGCCAAAGTAGAGACAGCCAACACGAGCCACGTAAACTGGTTCGCGACACCAGAAACTGACTCGGACAACTAACACAGGTCCACCTCTCAGTCTCGCAGCCACGGACGAAAGGTCCAGCTGCCGCTCCACGTAAAAAGGTCAAACAACTGTGGAGACCAACTAAAACACCACAACCTGCAGACCACACGGTCACAGGCCCATGCCTGGCACCTCCAGAGACCCTGGCCTGGGCTCGCTAGAGTGAGGCACTGGAAAAGGACTAGCTGGGGTCCAGTACGTCTACTGGTGTCCGTACCCCCAACTACGAGCGCGCTACAAGTGACTAAAAACAACCACAACTGTCACTGTCCCACTGTCGTCTTTCCCTCAGCCGGACGTACAACTCTAACACAAGAGTGAGGGTGTCCAGGTCAGACGACACAGACCTCACGGTACAACACAAGTACCGGGACAAGGCCCCGAGCTAACAGCCTGGCTCACAAAGAACCTGGGGCACCCAACTGGAGAGGTAACCACGGTAGGCGTCGTACTACTCGTCACGTACACAAAACCACGTGCACGTCACACACAAACCACGTGAAACCTCACGTAAACCACAAGTAACCACTGGTCCACTACACGTGAACCCAACTGACTCGCGTACACAACGCGCAGTCACCGAAGTAAACAATAACAGCATACCTTGTATGCTAAACACGTAAACCATGTGCACTCAGTGCACCTCATATGTTAACACCCATGCATTATCGATAAAACACCATAAATAGCCATTTCTGTTCATATAGGAGTAGGCGGCCACATCGATTGCCGCTTACAGGAAGTAGACGGCAAGGTCCCTGGCCGTCAACCTCCTGGCTGAAGATCTTGGCGGCAAACGATGTTGACGCCAAGTTCCCCGGCCTTAAACCCTGCAGAAACCCTAATCCGGTCCTGCGAGTTTTCCACTCATTCTATTACAAAAAACATGTAAATGCTATTCCTCTAGCATGATAGAACCCAATACAACCCAATTATACATGCTTTACACATTAAACTACACAAACCACCCATTATCCCGCATGGTGCAACTCTATCCAAACATGGATTATCATGCTGGTTCAAGTAGTTATGATGTGTTTTAATGTTTCTACGGAGCTACCAGGGTTCGTCCCCTACCTCAGAACGCGTTAGAATCTCCCGCAACTCCCCGGTTTACGCCGAGCCCTCCGCGAGCTCCCACGCGAATTGCACCACGCCGCGACGTTTCCTCGCGCAATTCGGCGACGCCGCGCGTCCCACGATCGACCAACCACTCCTCGATACCTGTTAGAACCTTCAAAGACTCGGGGGCAGCAAGCTGGGGCAAGAGGGAGAGAGGGTGAGCTGAGAGAGCTGCCCTCGGGTGAACATATAACCTGCTGAACTGACAGGTTGGCGTCAACCCCCTTGTCGCCCACATGCACCGCCAGACTAAACGTCCACAAAAGCTGCCGCCAAGTTCAGAAGTCAACGTCCATAAACCTGGACGCCAACAGTCAACGACCACCCCTTGGCCGCCAACTCAGACAGAACAGCAGCAGGTCCTATTCCAATTCAGGACCTACCCTGCTCTTCACCTGCTCAAGCCACGCAATCACACCATGCATTCCACACACCCAACTCACACTGGCCTCACAACGGCCGCCACAACCACAATGCACATGATCCGCATGGATCCGAAAAGCACGCGACGTTACATTACTATCATCTAAAAAGAAAATTTCGACCTCGAAATTCATAACACAACACAAAGTCAAACGATTTAAACATACACAACTTTACAAGCACTATCATCTAAAAAGAAAATACAAAACTTACACAAACAGATAGGGATACCCTTTAGCCATTTCAGCGGCCAACTCCCAGGTATCCTCACCACCCAACCTATTTTCCCATCTCACCTTAACCAACTCAATTTCCTTATTTCTTAGCTTCTTCATCTTTCGATCTGTGATCTGCACCGGATATTCTGGCATGTCATATCCGGCCTCAGGTCACCACCTTGATATCTAATTATCTGAGCTGGATCTTCAATGCATTTCCTTAACATGGAGACATGGAAAATATCATGCACATCTGCAAAATCAGCTGGCAAATCCAGCCTATAAGCCACTTCCCCAATTCTTTCAATTACCTGGAAAGGTCCCACATACCTTGGACTCAGCTTTCCAGATTTACCAAACCTCATTATACCTTTACTTGGGGAAACTCTCAGAAAAACAAAATCTCCCACCTCAAACTGAAGTGGTCTCCTCCGCACATCTGCATAACTTTTCTGCCTACTTTGAGCTGCCTGCAATTTTTCTTTAATAAGCTTCACTACTTCAGTGGTTTGCTGAATCAATTCAGGACCCACTAATTGCCTTTCTCCCACTTCATGCCAGTTCAACGGAGTTCTACATGGCCTTCCATACAAAGCTTCATACGGTGCCATTCCAAGACTGGTATGATAACTATTATTGTAGGCAAACTCAACCATTCCCAAATGATGTTCCCAACTGCCTCCCCAAACTAAGCAACAGGCTCGCAACATATCTTCAATTGTCTGAATGGTTCTTTCTGTTTGACCATCTGTCTGGGGATGATAAGCGGAGCTATATCTCAATTCAGAACCAATTACTTTTGCAAACTTCTCCAAAAACTAGAAGTAAATCTTGGATCTCTATCCGATACAATAGTCTTCGGAATACCATGCAGTGGAACAATTCTTTCAACATAAATATTTGCCAATCTGTCCACTGTCCAAGACATACTTACTGCCACTAATCTGCAAACTTTGGTCAATCTGTCAACAAACACCCATATTCCATTATGCCCGGAACTTGTCCTTGGTAAACCTGCCACAAAATCCATTGCAATATCATCCCATTTCCACTGTGGAATGGGTAACGGTTGCAACAGACCTCCCGGCTTCTGGTGTTCTGCTTTAATTTGCTGACAGATAGAACATCTTGCCACAAATTCTGCTATTTCTTTCTTCATATGAGGCCACCAAAAATGCTTTTTAAATCATGGTACATTTTAGTACTACCCGGATGAATAGTGTACCTTGATTTATGAGCCTCTTCTAGAACTCGCTGCTTCACCTCTCTCTCTGCAGGAACAAACAACCTGCCCCTAAGCCTGACCACACAATTATCATCAATTGAGACTCCTTCCATTTTCACAATTTCAGGTAAACCTGCATCTGCTCTTTGAGCCTCAATAATCTGCCAATATAAAGACGGCTCTACAGCACTAGCAGCTAGAATTGCCCGACGCTGACTGCTGGGCACATACAAAGAATTCTCTGCTACCTCTTCATACAACTTCCATTCTTTAATCATCATCAAGTTCATATAAGCCTTTCTGCTTAAGGCATCGGCCACAACATTGGCCTTACCCGGATGGTAAGCCAAACTAAATCATAATCCTTCAGATACTCAACCCATCTGCGCTGGCGAAGATTTAAATCTTTCTGCGAGAAGATATACTTCAAGCTTTTATGATCTGTAAAAATCTCAAATCTTTCGCCATACAGATAATGCCTCCACATTTTCAAAGCAAATACAACTGCAGCTAATTCCAAATCATGAGTGGGGTAATTCTCTTCTGCTGGCTTCAATTGCCTAGACGCATAGGCTATCACTTTACCATGCTGCATAAGCACTGCTCCAAGACCTCTCCTTGAAGCATCAGTATACAGCACAAAACCACCACTCCCTGCCGGCAATGTCAATATAGGTGCTGATGTAAGTCTTTTCTTCAATTCCATAAAACTTCTTTGACATTCACCGGACCACACAAAAGGCACACCCTTTCTGGTCAGCTTAGTCATAGGTGCTGCAATTTTAGAAAAATCTTGAATAAAGCGCCTATAATAACCTGCCAACCCCAGAAAACTTCTAATCTCGGTTATTGACTTAGGCACTTCCCACCTCGACACAGCTTCCACTTTACTTGGGTCTACAGCTACTCCTTTAGCAGAAATAACATGACCCAAAAACTGAATTTCCTTCAACCAGAATTCACACTTACTGAATTTAGCAAACAACTGGTTATCCCTTAACAACTGCAAAGTAAACCTCAAATGAGCTGCATGCTCCTCTTCAGATGCTGAATAAATTAGAATATCATCAATAAAGACCACAATAAATTGATCTAAATATGGATGAAATATTCTATTCATCAGATCCATAAAACCTGCAGGAGCATTAGTCAACCCAAAAGGCATTACCACAAACTCATAGTGACCATATCTGGTTCTGAACGCTGTCTTATCTATATCTTCTTCTTTAATTCTCAACTGATGGTACCCGGACCTCAAATCAATCTTAGAAAACACCTTTGCTGATTGCAACTGATCAAATAAATCATCTATTCTTGGCAACGGGTACTTATTCTTGATGGTCACATCATTCAACTTTCTATAATCTATACACATCCGAAAACTTCCATCTTTCTTTTTCACAAATAAAACCGGCGCTCCCCACGGGGAATGACTCGGTCTAATAAACCCTTTTTGCAACAATTCTTCTAATTGCTTTTTCAACTCCTTGAGTTCTGCTGGTGCCATCCGATATGGGGCTTTAGAGATCGGCATAGTACCCGGCAGCAACTCAATAGTAAAATCCACCTCTCTATGTGGAGCTACACCAGGCAAATCTTCCGGAAAGACATCAGCAAATTCCCTAACCACGGGAACTGCTTCCATTGGCTGACTGGCTTCTACCAAACTTACTGAGGCTAAATAGGCCACACACCCATCATTTATCAACTTTCTAGCTTTAATTGCAGAAATTAGAAACTTTGAGGTATAAAAAGGCATACCTTGATATTCAAACTCTGCACCATTAGGATGATAAAACCTGATCCTTTTCTTTCTGCAATCTAGCATTGCTCCATACATCTCTAGCCAGTCCATACCCAGAATAATATCATAATCTGACAACTGCAGGGCATACAACCGACCCGGCATCTGGTTCCCTTCAATCATAACAGGAGCTTCATCTATGTAGCTCGAAGTGAGTAAGAACTCACCTGAAGGAACCTCTACCACTAACTCACAAGACTTCTCTTCTAATGGATGAGCTATGCAATCCAGAAATTCTTCGGAAATAAAAGAATGAGAGGCACCCGAATCAAATAAGACTCTTGCTGAATATTCATAAAGAGGTAAAGTACCTTCTATCATATTTGATGCCTCTGCCTGGGCTCGGGTGATAGCCATAACCCGGCCTCTCCCCTGCTGCTGCGGTGCTCCTCTGCCACGACCTGCCTGTGGCTGCTGAAACTGCTGAGGCTGCTGCTGCTGCACACCTCTGCCATACCCATACTCTCTTGCATAGGGACAATTGCGGATCAAATGTCCCGGCTGATTACAATTATAACATCGGTATCCTGGAGGAACTATAGGCTGCCTGGCTGTACTCTGCTGAGACTCCTCCACCTCAGGCCTACCACGGCCTTGCTGATACTGCGGACGACCTCCCCATCCTTTTCCTTTTCCTTTAAGTGCTTGCTTTAATTTATGTCCCCACTTCCCAAAGCCTGATGAAGAAGGTCCTGCTGGTGCCTTGCCCTTGCTTGCACCCACTGACTGCTGCGGTAACCGGAAACTACCAGAACCTGACTCACCTGCCTGACGAGTCCGGATAGACCTCTCTAAAATAGCTGCCCTTTGCGCTGCCTCTTCCACTGTCTTGCACATGAGAGGAACTATCGCATTCTGCAATTCCACTCTCAATCCTCTGATAAAATACTCAACCATCATGTTATTATTAGAAACAACATAAGGTGCATAACGGCTGAGTGCCATAAATCTCATCTGATACTCTAGAACCGAAGAGTTACCTTGCTGAAGAGTCCGAAATTGCTCTCTTTTTACCTGCTGTACTTGGATCGGAAAGAATGTATCATTAAATACCTCGAGAAACTCCGACCAAGTGATAGCTTCTTCTCTTCTACCTGCGAAGGTGGTCTGCATCTTCAATCGCCACCATTCTAAAGCAAAACCTCTCAACTGATAAGCAGCCAATACAACTCTGTCTGCTTCAGGACACCGCATAGTCGCAAAAACCCTCTCAATTTCATGAATCCAGTGCTCAGCTGTATCTGGATTCGGCCCTCCTGAATAAGTAGACGGCTGCAATCTCAGAAATTTCTCCACCTGTATCACTGGTTCTTCAACTAATTGCACTGGCGGTGGTGGTAGCACAGGTGCTACAAAAGGTACCTCCACCCTCGGCGGAACTGGAGCAACAGGTACTGCCTCTCCTTCCCCAGGTGGCACTGCAACTGGTGGTATAGGCGCCTGCTGATCCATTCTCGCTCGAATATCCGTGAGGCTCTCCCAGATTCTCTCAATCATACGCTGGGTGCTTTCCTCCGGATCATCTCCTCCACCACCCCAATCTCTCCTATCAGCCATTCCAGAAATTCTACATACACAAAACACCAGGCAAAAATCAAAACCACAAATTATCGAAATCAGGGTCTCTACCAGCAGTGTATAATGACCGAAATAAGGCTATGTATTCTTCTAATTCCCTTATATTAACACGGACCTTGCTCTGATACCAACTGTGACGGAACGCCTCGGCCAAGCCCGTTAAACCAATAACGCACTTGATCCGAGTCCGCCTCCCGCGAACGGGCCGAAGCCTCGCAAGGGATACCAAACCACAGTCCGTGTAAACATAAAGGAACACACCACATTTCATATATAATTTTTTTTTTCACAATTTACATAGCCATATTCCATTAAAACTGTAAAGGTGTACAAAAGCCTGGGGCATACCCCGAGGTACAACAAAAGAAAGTAAACAACTACAAAACTACAAGCTACAAGCTACACTGCTGAGTACTACTCCGCTGGAGGTACTGACCCTGCTCCGCTACGACGCGGCCCAGAACTGGACGTCGGACGGGAAACGTCCTCCTCGCCCTCACCTGTGGGGGTAGGGGTGAGCCTCTCTAGTCACTGGCTCAGTAGGGAACTCCCCCAAAGCCGAACAAACCACAAACCACAGGTACAAAACAGTAAACAGTACCAACAACATATAAAACAGCTAAGCAGGTAAGTAAAGCTGTAAAAGTACTCACCGTCTGTCGACTACGAGAAACAACTGTAGTAACTAAACGGCAAACCCAAACAGGTGTACAAGCCAAAGTAGAGACAGCCAACACGAGCCACGTAAACTGGTTCGCGACACCAGAAACTGACTCGGACAACTAACACAGGTCCACCTCTCAGTCTCGCAGCCACGGACGAAAGGTCCAGCTGCCGCTCCACGTAAAAAGGTCAAACAACTGTGGAGACCAACTAAACACCACAACCTGCAGACCACACGGTCACAGGCCCATGCCTGGCACCTCCAGAGACCCTGGCCTGGGCTCGCTAGAGTGAGGCACTGGAAAAGGACTAGCTGGGGTCCAGTACGTCTACTGGTGTCCGTACCCCCAACTACGAGCGCGCTACAAGTGACTAAAAACAACCACAACTGTCACTGTCCCACTGTCGTCTTTCCCTCAGCCGGACGTACAACTCTAACACAAGAGTGAGGGTGTCCAGGTCAGACGACACAGACCTCAACGGTACAACACAAGTACCGGGACAAGCCCCGAGCTAACAGCCTGGCTCACAAAGAACCTGGGGCACCCAACTGGAGAGGTAACCACGGTAGGCGTCGTACTACTCGTCACGTACACAAAACCACGTGCACGTCACACACAAACCACGTGAAACCTCACGTAAACCACAAGTAACCACTGGTCCACTACACGTGAACCCAACTGACTCGCGTACACAACGCGCAGTCACCGAAGTAAACAATAACAGCATACCTTGTATGCTAAACACGTAAACCATGTGCACTCAGTGCACCTCATATGTTAACACCCATGCATTAACGATAAAACACCATAAATAATAGCCATTTCTGTTCATATAGGAGTAGGCGGCCACATCGATTGCCGCTTACAGGAAGTAGACGGCAAGGTCCCTGGCCGTCAACCTCCTGGCTGAAGATCTTGGCGGCAAACGATGTTGACGCCAAGTTCCCCGGCCTTAAACCCTGCAGAAACCCTAATCCGGTCCTGCGAGTTTTCCACTCATTCATATTACAGAAAACATGTAAATGCTATTCCTCTAGCATGATAGAACCCAATACAACCCAATTATACATGCTTTACACATTAAACTACTCAAACCACCCATTATCCCGCATGGTGCAACTCTATCCAAACATGGATTATCATGCTGGTTCAAGTAGTTATGATGTGTTTTAATGTTTCTACGGAGCTACCAGGGTTCGTCCCCTACCTCAGAACGCGTTAGAATCTCCCGCAACTCCCCGGTTTACGCCGAGCCCTCCGCGAGCTCCCACGCGAATTGCACCACGCCGCGACGTTTCCTCGCGCAATTCGGCGACGCCGCGCGTCCCACGATCGACCAACCACTCCTCGATACCTGTTAGAACCTTCAAAGACTCGGGGGCAGCAAGCTGGGGCAAGAGGGAGAGAGGGTGAGCTGAGAGAGCTGCCCTCGGTGAACATATAACCTGCTGAACTGACAGGTTGGCGTCAACCCCCTTGTCGCCCACATGCACCGCCAGACTAAACGTCCACAAAAGCTGCCGCCAGTTCAAGAAGTCAACGTCCATAACCTGGACGCCAACAGTAACGACCACCCCTTGGCCGCCAACTCAGACAGAACAGCAGCAGGTCCTATTCCAATTCAGGACCTACCCTGCTCTTCACCTGCTCAAGCCACGCAATCACACCATGCATTCCACACACCCAACTCACACTGGCCTCACAACGGCCGCCACAACCACAATGCACATGATCCGCATGGATCCGAAAAGCACGCGACGTTACACTAGAGGCTCTCCGGGCACAAAGGCACTGCAAGGAGGAGAGAGATAGAGAGATCCAGAGGAGAGAGAAGCGGGACAGAGAGAGGGCGGAGGGGGAAGTAGCCAAGTGTGGGGACAGAGAGAGAAAGATCTAGAGAGAGAGCGAATGACAGAGAGAGCCAGAGGGAGGGGGGAGGACAGCGAAAAGCCTCTTCGCTCGCACCGGAACCAGTTCCCGAGAGAGAGAGGAGAGAGAGAGGCGAGAGAGAGAGAGAGAGGGGGGGAGAGAGGACGGGATGAGAGAGAGAGGAGAGAGAAGAGAGTAAGAGGATGAGAGACCGGTGGGAGGATGAGAGAGAGAGAGTGGAGAGAGAGAGAGAGATTAGGGACAGAGGATGAGAGAGAGAGCAGTGCGGAGAGGCAGGGTGAAATAGAGAGCAACATACAGTATCAGGACCGATAACGACCGATAAATATAGTCTCTATCGGTCTTAAACACGTTGGCTTATAGAGACTTAAAAATTTTCGGTCACTAAATGCCAGTGACCGATAGTGACTGATCGTAATCGGTCCAACAATTTCTTCCATACGCAAGAAAACGTGAAATCTATGACTGAAATAAAATCGGTTACTAATCGGTGACTAATTAGTGACTGATTAGTGACCGAAAATATTCGTTAGCAAATGTTTCCTCCATTTTCTAAAAATGGAGAAATACAGTCACCGAAAGCTTAACGGTCACTGTTCGGTCACTAAATAGTGACTGATTAGTGACCGAACTAAAATCGGTCACTATAATATTTTTTTAGCGACTGAGTAGTTTCAGTCACAATTCGGTCACTATTTAGTGACCGAATTGTGACTGAAATTATCGGTGCTATATCGGTCTCTAATGTACTTTTTCGTATAGTGATAAGTGATGTATATGTTTGTTGTAAGTGATCTGTATATTTGCTGTAAGTGATATCAATACTTAGTGAAATATAATAGATGTTATATTGTAACACGTGTGATTGTAGTGGTAAGGGTATTCCATGTTGAGTTTGTCGAGACTTGGGTTTGAATCCTAATAGTCACAAACAAATAGAGTTTTTTTTATTTTCTAAAAACTTATAACTATAGGTTTAACTGATACTAAGACCTACTGTAAGTGATATGTGATATATAGACTTATTGTAAGTTATATGAAGACTTGGGGGGAGAAGCAGTGGTAGGGGAGGAGTGGGCAGTGGGCGCAGCAGCTGGGTGGGGGAGGGGGGTGGCTAGGGGGGAGGTGGTTGGCGGGTGGGGGCGAGGCGGTGGCAGGAGAGAGTGGGGGGCATCGGCTAGGTGAGGGAGGGGGGTTGGCTGGGGGGGGGGGGGGAGGGAGGGGGGGAGGTGGTCGGCAGGTGGGGCCGAGGCGGTGGCAGGGGAGGAGGGGCGACAGGTGGTTGCAGCTTGGTTGGGGGAGGGGGTTGGGGGGGGGGTGAAGGTGATGGCAAGGGAGGAGGGGGGGGGGGGGGGTGACTGCGCCTTGGGGGGGGGGGAGCATCGGTAGGGTGTGAGGGACATACCGGCGGCAATGGCGGAGTGCGAATCGGAGGTGGTGCGGCGGCGAGTGAGGAGAGAGAGAGAAAGCACGAGTGAGAGAGAGAAAGTGCGACTTTAGAAATTTGATGGGGGCAGTATTTCCGACGGAGATACTTCTGTCGAAAATGTCGTCAGTATTTTTCGACAAATTATTTTTGTTGAAAAATACGTTGAAATTTCTGCCGTTATTTCTGACGGAGACATAATTCGTCAGAAATTCTGACAAAATTTCGACAGATTATGTTTGTCGAAAAATGTCGACGACATTTCCAACAAAATTATCTCTGTCAAAAATTCCGTCGTTAATATCACTTTTTTCTATTGTGTATGCAATTGTGGATGTGTAAATTTATTTTGAATTTTAGTTTAAATTGTAATACACTTAATACTAATATTACTTTCTCATATTTTTCAGGGTGCAAGAAAATATCCGACAAAAAGTGTGGGCGATCGAAAATAATACTTTATGTAATGTTTTAATGAAAATTTATCGACTCCATACTGGTAGCCCTGCAGATTTTTCCGACGCCCTTTTAACAATTTTGTTGGCTACGCACTGCGAATCAAATTAGCGTCCGCACCTCTATAGATGTGAGCCAGAAAACTTAGGAAAATTTAAGAATATATAAAACTCACATTTTTAACTAAATTTATTCCACCCCTTATAAATCAGCTACTTTTATATCACCCACTGTTAAAGGGCAATAATAAGGAAGGCAAGGCCAAAATGGCGGGAGAGAACCATACCCTTCCTCTCTTATCCCAAGTCTATATATACCTTAAATTAGTTGAAAACACGTGCCATGCACGGTAGTTGTTTATAGAATATTAAAATAAATAAAAAATATTATTTATAAAAATATATAATTTTTATTACAAAAATTTTGTTAAACTAAACAGGAAAAGTTTGTTCTTAAAACAAAGGAAGGTGGACTGCACGAAGGTAGGTTTAAAATTGAATTTTTTCTAAAAAGTTATGGTCTGCTCAATTTAGTAAGATTTTTTAGATGGTGAGTATCTTATCTTGTTTAGAAAGATTTCTTCGTTGATTTAGGTGACAATTGATGTTTGAGACTTGCCTACGGGAGGTGTGTTAAAGTTGATAGATTTATTATTTTATGTTAGTTGTTATATGTTAGGATTTGTTTACCCGAATTTTGCTTAACCTATTAGTTGCGATATAGATAGATTAGTGGGGAGATTTAGGCGGGAAAACTTTGCTTCTGGTGCTGCCACGTGGCTACTCTAAAACTGAGTTTTATTAGAATACTAGTTCTATACCCGTGCGATGCACGGAAAATTATTATATTTGAATAAATAAAAATTGTAAGTCGTATATATGAGGTTAATAGTATTTATTATTAATATAATAATTTTAATAAAAAATTATTCAAAAATATGTAATATCCTTTTATTATTTTTATAAAGAGAGAGAATATGTTTTGATGAAGAGAGTAAAATAGGAAAGGGTTTTGAGTAAGGATGTGAATTTTTTGAAAATGTGAGATGTTTAATAAAAATTTTTAATGGGAAAGAAAGAGAGGAGAGAAGTTACATTACCAAGTTTTTATATTAGCAAGTATGGTGGGAAAAAATTCATCCTGACGTTATCACGTGGCAGCACTCAAGACTGTGTTTTATTATAATAGTATATATATATATATATACTATTTTTTGTGATTTTTGTCTCTGGACTTCGGATCTCATAATGAGACGATCGAATTAAATAATTTATAATTAGGGTCCAATAAAAAATTCATGCCGAGCAAACGGTGAAGTTATTACATTAATCTCTCTCTCCGAAGTTGAATGGAATGATGGAAAAAGAACTTGATGAAAAGTGTCGCACAGTAACAACATTTTTCATATATAAATGAAGAATATGATTATTATTCCGTCAGTATATATATGCAATACTATACTCTGAAAAATTCTCTCATAATCCTCGAATCCATACATTAAATTTGATGAAAACAACTATCCCACTCCTCACTTTCTCTCTCTAGATCTCTCAGCGAGCATCTTTGACTTTGTTTAATCTTGGTATGGAGCATATTAAGTAGCGTCATCAGTAATAATTAGGAAAGATTATTCTGATAATAATTAGTGATTACATTCATAGGGACATGCTAACCTTCGTAATTCCGATAAGAGAATTGCATATATATATATATATATATATATATATATATAAACGCACTATAAATTGTGTATAACAGATCGTCCTCGAGTTCCATGGTGGTAACTAAACTGGGACATGAGGTGATCATAGCATCACGGGGATCTAAGAGAGCTAGCTAAACACCTTGCACGCCTACCATGGCTCTTCTAACTACTCAATCTTCCTCCCAGCCGAACACCACCACCATACGATCTCGGTTCAGTGCTTTGCCTGTGCAGCAGGCCCATCTGTCTTTCACAACTCTTTCGCACGTCGGCATCGCGCTCATACTGACGGGTGGTCCGCTCCCTGCCCAGGTTCTGGGTGATGCACTTCTACTTCGTCTCCACCTCTTTTCTGGGATTCCCCTTCTTAAAGCTCCTCGCGCCGGCAGCCAGAACCACTCGTGTCCCTAGCGATCTTGATATGTTCTTCATGGCGGTGTCTGCGGTGACAGTGTCGAGCATGTCGACGGCCGAGATGGGCGCCCTGTCGAATGGCCAGTTTGTCGTCCTCGCCATCATCATGCTGGTGGGCGAGGAGGTCTTCACCTCCATGGCCAAACTCCATCTCATGGAAACCGAGCTTGGTGTCGAGGTTAGTACGTCGATCGTTTCAGCCAATGGCAGCAGCCCAACTGCGGATTCGACACCGGGCGGTACTGCTGTTGCAAGTTTGCAACATATCTCGCCGACAGTAACTTCGTGGAGCTGGCGGCGGGGCACTGCCCGGACCTTTGACACGCCCAGCACGAAGTTGAGCAGGTTGCGGATGGTGTGAATGTGGTTGGAGTCGCCGGAAGAAGAGCCACCGCCAGTGGAGGCACCGCCTGGCAGTATCATACGTGAACAGGGTGAAGGAGCAGTGCGTTGATTAGACGCCGCCGTTGCTCTCCAGCGTCCTCAGGTGGCCCCGACACAATGGCTTTTGGCAGGAGAACGTTGAGTCGAGGTAGCTAGGCAGCGCCCATCGTTGTCGATGCCGGACTGGTCGTTCCTCCTGTGCCGTGCCCACCGCGAAGAAGAGGCACCAACTTGCCGGCAACGTTCTGGTTGTAGTGGTGGTTACTGACGGTGGCTCCGTGTAGCCATGAGGGGAAAGCTGCGTGGGCATGGCTGGAGAAGGCGATGACAGCCGGTGGTGGACAGGAGCGTGCGAGCGGCAGCACGTTGCAGTGGCAACAGTGTGCGGACGTGGGGCGAGCAGGAGCAGGTGCGGCGAGGAAGACGGATGCGGCAGAGGATGTCGAGCGACTGCTCATGCCATTGGAGCATCGTCCTCCACCAAACATCTTACCTCTGAGCAGTGTCAGGGTCGCACCGATGGCGGTGGCTACGCGAGAACCGCTTAGAATTTAGATGATGGGGTTCGAGGGAAGTACTCATCGTGGCCCTGCCAGTGGAAGAAGTTGAGGCGGTCGCTGGTGGGTATTCCGGAACGATGTCGAAGCGTTCGCTGGTGGGTATTCGGGAACGACAACGCCTAGTGTTGGCTCGCAGGCGAGCGGGGTCGGCAAATGTGGATGGGGCAGTATAAATGCATGTTATTTCCTCATTTAGGCAGCAATTAAAAGTAAGAAATTGTCTACCCGGATTCTTCTTAAATGTACATCATTTCCTAGTTTAGGAGTATAAATAGATTGTTTTAGAATATAAGTATGATGGTACTAATTTAAGTAGGTGAATAATTCATCTTTAAAAGTTGTTTTAAAATTTGAATTTTTGGGGGAATGTTTAGGTGTCTGTATTTCTATTTTTATATTAAGAAAATTTAAGTAGGAATTAGAGTGTCCTGGTATTGCCACATGGCAGCACCAAGAGTGAGAAATATTATATTAGTATAGATATTTAGTAAGATTTAGTATGTCGATTTAATAAGATTTTTTGACGATTTTAGGTAGGAGACTTACCTTCTTAATAGCTATGTTAAAGGAGGAGATGTATTTGTGAGTTTTTTTTAAAAATATGAATATTCTGGTGCTGCCATGTGACAGCACCAAGACTCCATATCTCAGTTTGAGCGGGAAACAAAATAATTCTGGTGCTGCCACGTGTACGTCTAAGACTGAGTTTTATAATAATAGTATAGATTATAGATTTTTCATGGGAAAATTTAGAAACGGCGCCCGTTAGCTTTCTGTCTTATAGTTGAATTTAGTACATTAAATATAGAGAATTACTTATTATTTAAGTAATCAGGTAAAAATGTCCTACTAGAATTAATGTTATGTAGAATATTATTAGATCACATGTGCACACGTGGGTCCCACCATTTTTTTTTGCCCTTTTTTAATATATAAATTCACATTCTCAATGTAAAAGATTATTTGTCCCCCATAATAGGTTATTTATCTTCCCTTAATTGATTATTTGTCACTTTTTAACTTGTTATTTATCACCCATATTAGGTTAAAAGTGACAAATAACTTTATTGTAAATGATGTACCTAGAAGTATTTAATATTTTTATTTAAAATTCCTAATCATTTGTTCTCAGTTGACTATTTGTCACCATTAATTTATACTTTGTCCTCTTTATTGACAAATAACTTTATGAAAAATGACAAAAGAAAATCACGAGCACCCTCATTTTTTAGATGCATATAGTTATTTACCCCTCTTAATTGATTATTTGTCACATTTAACTCATTTTTTATCATTTTTAGTAAGTTAAGGGTGACAAATAATTTTATCAAAAATAAAGTAAAAGTATTTAATAATTTTTGAAATGATGGAAGAATATTTAAAAATATTAAATACTTTTACAAGATAAGATCCGGACGAATAACAAAACAATTGATATTTCTCTTAAATATATGGAGAGTATATGACTTTCCATTTCTTTTTTCGGACAAAAATGTGGCGGCCTGGTTATAGATCCATTAAATGTGGGCTTGAAACACTACTGGGGAGGAGGATACATAGACGGCTCAAAACCGTCTACAAAACCAACAAAATCGTCTACAAAAGTTTTTGTAGACGGCTATGTAGCTGTCTAGATAGCTGTCAAGGAAGAGTTCGTCTACAGAACATATGTAGACGGCTATGAAAAGCCGTCTACTAAAGTAGTTTATGTAGATGGCTACTAACCATCTATGTACATACGTAGACAGCTTCAATAAGCCGTCAACTAAACTTATGTAGACAGCTTGTACGCCATCTATGTATGTTTATATAGACGGCTACACTATCCGTCTACAAAACATAAATAGACGGTTATATAGCCGTCCATGTAACATTTTGTAGACGGCTTGTTTAGCTGTCTACAAAGCTTTATGTAGACAACTTTCTTAGTCGTCTACAAAAGTTTATGTAGACGGGTACAGTAACCGTCTACATAAACATATGTACACAGTTTTCTTAGCCGTCTAAAAAGTTATGTAGATGGTTGTTGAAGCCGTCTGCATAAACCTTTGTAGATGGCTGAAGCCGTCTACACATGTTAAATTTTTTTAAAACACTTTTTCTTAATTTTTGTCATTTTCTCCCGTTATACAGAAATCCTTTATTTAATACCATGCACACACAAATTATCTGAAAACACATATCATAAACATATCCAAAAGAAATACAAAGTATCTCACAAACTATAACAATCTAATCATCATCATCATCATAAACATATCCAAAAGAAATACAAAGTATCTCACAAACAATAACAATCTAATCATCATCATCATCATCATAATTATCAGCAGACTCATCACTCCCCTTAGGGTCAGGCGCAGGATGAGGCATATGTGATGGTTAAGCATCCAATTGCTGCATGAGGGCTCGCATCTTTGACATCTGACTGCGCATATTCTCTAGCTCTTGACGATTGTTGCTCCTCTCTGCACACAACTCTTGTAGCTCTTGGCGATCCCTGCTCCTCTCTGCACACATCTCCTCCATTTTTTTGTTTTGATCCTACAATTGCTGCACCTGAGTGTGGTAGCTGCCTGACGAGCTCGATCCCTCTCCCCTCCCGTACCAAGTGCGGAGCATATCAGCCTTCCCTGCGCAACGAACACGACCAGGCCTGTCTCGTCCTATGACAGCTATGAAGGCATCCTCGGCTGAAACAGGAGTGGCATCATCACTCTGGAGGGAAGGAGTCATCATCTGTGTCATCCTCTCCTACAATAAAAAATTATTTCATTAACAAAAAATGTTAAATTATAAACTAATGTATTCAAAATAATTTATCTAAGACAGATACACTTACAAAACGATCGTTGCTTTCGTCATCAACACACCGCCAGGTACTGTCAGGGAGGTCTTTACATCTCCCCATCCTAAAAAACTCCATGTGATTGGGCTCACACTGATGAGTCTTCACCTCTAAAAATTAATTGTATAATCATGAAGTAGGAAAAAATAATCAATAGAGATTATTAAAATTACATCCAATAAAATAAAAACTTACAAAATCATCTTTTAATTGATAAATGCTCGTACGCCCCCGCCGATACGTCATATTCTGATGGGTGTGATACAGCCTGCCTCGGCAATACGCTCGGAGAAGACAATACATATATTTGATGAAATCTCAAATAAACAATCATAAATACTATATATAATTAAATCATATTATTTTACTTGCTCCTCCGTTGTATTCCATTTTTCACACATTGTCTGCCAATCTGATGGATCAACACCAGGTGGAATAGATACAACAACATCCTTAAAAGTCTTGCCCTTATAATGCTACGAAATAAAAATTACCAAGTTAACAAAATATTTATTATCAAGATAAAAAAATCAAATACTTTTAAAAAAATTACTTACTTTCGACTTCAACATCCCACGCCAGCCTTTGTGCATGACTGTCATATGTTGTAACATCTGCTTATCCGTCTGAGGAGTATGATCCCAACGGTACCACATCTACACATATATTACCAATCCAATTTAAATATCTCACAAATACACAATATCCACTTTAAATATTAATTTATTTACCTCAAGATATCAAAATATTTCATTCTTTGTCTCTTCAGGCAGTTTTGAAAAACATTTCTAACATATTTTGTAATGCAGCCTGATGACAATGCCCATACGGCGTATAAAATTTGTCCCTTGCTCACCTACCCCATATCCACCAATTACTCTCACTTCCATTTATGTCCAGGCTCTAACCTTCTCTCTGTGGCACCTCTAGAGGGACCCCGACGACCAGTCCCCCGATCCCACGATGGTGCCTCTATGTAAAAGCATATACATAAAGAAAATGATTAGATTTTATGAAATTAAAGTAAATGTAAATTTCAATGCTACTGAATGTAAAAATATACCATCTATAGAACAAGATGTAGATGCAGCAGAAGACACCCCCTGAGTGATAGGAAGACGGGCTTGAGAAGGATGACTTGCAATAGAGTCTTCAGATGAATTACCTCGCACGCCATCCATGGTCCGTAATCTCCAAACCCGTGATCCACTGTGCGAACTCATATATGAAAATATTGATATTAATAAACAGTGTATATAATTTACAAAGAAAATTTGACAGCATGTCCCCTATATTAGGAGCATATCCACATGTGTACTCATCTTGTGAAAAAAAATGCATACATTCACATCTTCAAAAATAGAGATATATCATGCAAAAAGGAGACACATTCACACATTATAACATAAAAATATTCACATCCTGTAAAAAAAAAATTAAATGCACAAACACATTCTCATTCTACAATATAACATATACATTAACATGACCAGAGTTATTATAAAAGGAATGTCTTAATGTGTAGCAGTTTTAAAAGAAATGTTAATCTACTCACTTTCTGGCAATCAGGATACAAAGGTGTTTCTGCATCATCTAATAGTTTATAAAATTCCTTCGCCTTTGCATTTGGTTCATCTTCATCACACCGAGCAGCCATCTCAGCATCTTGCAGCTCATGTAACATCTGAATTGTATTATCAGCAGTCATCTATTGTTCTTCCTCGTTGATCTTGTGACGGTCCTCGCCGTTAAGGCCCATCAACCCAATAACGTGCCCGACACGACTCCGCCTCTTGCGAACGAGCCATAGCCTCGCAAGGGATATCAACGCACACATGTCTGTGGAAATATAAAAGAACACGCTGAGCATATAAGAGTTTTCATTTCATCCACATGTTCACCTGGATGTACATATTCAGTTCTAAACTAAAGTCATAGTACAAGTACAAAAGCCTGGGACAAAACCCCCAAGGCTCAACATGTAGAAATATTACTCTGCTGGTGATGTCAGCCCAACTCCACTACAGTGCGGTCTCGAACTAGAAGAGGGATAGGAACCTTCCTGCTCTCCTTCACCTGGAAGAAGAATGGGTGAGCCTCACAAGTCACTGGCTCAGTAAGGAAACTCCCCAAAAGCCGATAGAACAATGTAACACATAAAGTAAGCAAAGCTTATAAACATTTAAAATACACTGCCACCTATGCATGATACTACAGCTGTAAGTAAATAAACGGAAAACCATGTACATGTGTACAAGCTAAAGAAGGGCATGCCGCACACGAGTCACGAAAATTAGTTCGCGACACCAGCCATAGACCCAGACAAACAACACAAGACTACCTCTCAGCCTCGCAGCCACGGACGAAAGGTCCAGCTGCCGCTCCACCTCAGCAAGGTAAAGGATTGTGGAGACCAACCAACACCACTCCTGCAGACCACACAGCTGCAGGCCCAAGCCTGAAACCTTTAGGGACTCCGGTCCGAGCTCCCTAAAGTGAGGCATTGAAAACAGGACTAGCTGGCGACTAGTACATCTACTGGTGTCCGTCCCCCAACCACGAGTGCGCTACAAGTGACCGCACACCCACAAACACGAGTCGCTTCCCACTTTCATCTTTCTCTCAGCTGGACATACAACTCAAACTCAGGAGTGAGGGTGTCTGGGAAGACAACACAAACCTTGACGGTACTCACCGTACCAGGACAAACCCCGAGCACCCGGTGCTTGGGTAACCGACTAGAAAGGTAACCACGGAAGGCATTAACAACCCAACTTGCTATGCACACATAACGAAGCAAAACCCATCGTTTCCAATCACGCTATAAGCCAAGACACCCTTTACAAACCCTACATTGCATAACCATCACTGCCCAAGCAGTGAACCACGGAAATCAGATAGACTGGCCATAGAACCCCAAAGCTCGGGTGGCCACATTCTAAATCGTGACCAACACAGTGGTCGCCAATCTGAGCTTGAATCTCGACGAACTAACCTTCGCCTTCATACTTGAAACGCGACATTTGGGTCCGTTGCCTTTCAGGATGAAGAACCAAAACCTACACCGTTATTCTGGAATTCACACAAAACTCATATACATGTTGTAGAATCTGGAAATAACCATTCACACAATACCCTACATATGGTACTACCAAGCATGAACCATTAGGCAAACTCTTAATATCAAATTAATTATGATCTACACAATCAAGGAGACGATAAAACAAGGGAAAAGACCCCTACCAATAGGAGAAACGTGAAACCAACACCGCCCAGAGGTTCCCCCTGCTCTAAAGCACCTCCTCACGCCGAAACCACGCCGAACAGATAGCAGAACACCTTGTAGACGCGGATTTCCGCTCCCTTTTTAAGGGGGGTGGAAAACGGTGGTCCACACGGGTCGTGATAGATGGAATAATGAAAAAAGGAAGAAAATAAGATATGATGTGTATGGTGTGAAGTGATAAGCAGATAAATGACAAAAGGTAAAGAAACCGCGATCGCCAGGTACACGAGGGTACCGAAGGAGACGGGCAACAAGGCGTACCTTTCACCCATAGAAAGTGCGGGATGTGGGCGTGGGTTCACCCTCCTCCTTCCACCGGTCGGCCGGTAAAGGAGATTTGGCTCGGTTACCTAGCACAAAAGACAACGAAAGACATGTAAAAGGGGTCAGATTATAGTGTAGTAAATGAAATAGTAGAGGAATAGACAAAAGGACATAAAAAGGTGCTAACACACCTTTTGAAGACAGAAACGGAAAACCCCTAAGTAGACGGTATAGAAATAATATGCACGTGTGTGGCGCGACGTGTACTATCTAAAGGGGGAAATCAACAGGAGGAGAGAGAGAGATGGAGGCAGCCGTGGTGTGACTAGCAGGATGACGACGACGCCTCCTCGTGGATTGGAACGAGGATCGTCCTCCTACTCCGGAAGGTGGCTTTCTGCGTAGCAGGAACCTCCAGGGAATAGGGGATGAAAGTCCGGAAGTTGAGGCGTCAGTCGGGCAGGGCTTGGCCGCTCTGGGAGTGTAACTCTCTCTCTCTCCTCTCTGAACGGAGGTCTCATATATATAGGCAAACTGCTCTAAATCGCGCCCAGCACCGCGGACATTTTTAAGGTTTATCTGCGTCCATCAAGTTCGCCGTGGTTCATTAGGTCGGCCTAACATCCCATCAACTTGTCAAATCGCGATGATTACGATGCCCGATCACGTTAATAATCCCATTCACCATACTCACCGCTATTTGAAAGGTCAAATCGATTTGACGAACATGACTGTATTTGCATTCAGAAAGGCGTCCAGTCAGGGCGTCGCGTTTTGCCAACCGCCTCTTCTTTGATGCGATGTAACTGGCGGTTCGAAAACGCGGCGTTCTGGCTGGTCGCGATTATAATTCTGACACCGTTACGACGCCTGACACCGGCATGGTGCGTACGGGTAAGAATCGCGTCGTACTACCACGATGCATTTCTTGCTGAAACGTGTCCCCTGCCATGCGTCAGAACGTGCGTGCTCTAGCACGACCGTGAATGTTGACTTATAAATCGCGGCGGGCCTAGTGGACGCCATTAAACGTCAGTTTAAGCGATGCGCTCCAAAAGGCGGTAACATAACTGCGGCGCCTCAGAACGTCATGTTTATGCACTTTTAAAGACGTCCACTATTCTGGACGCGATTCAAACCAGTTTGCAGACCTTTTTTTGCAGATTTTCTAAAGAACCCTAAAAAGATAGGAAAAGCAAGAAAAATACCTAAAAAGTTAAATTAAGATAGTCACTTTTGAGGCGTTACAGTGCAACCTGAAATTTGTCCAATTTAGGTAAAATTGGCGTGTCTACAGATGCCTCACCTTGACGTTTGCTTTGTAAGGGAGTGAAGCGAAAACGGCGCGGAATGAGGTAAACAAAGTGGTGTGAATGAAGTGGAGTGAAGTGGAGTGAAGCGGAATAACTGAAAAATAAATGCCAAGGTGTAATGAGACACGCCCTGTTGGGTCACATGACTGGAATTGTTCCTCAGTTCACAATAAAGTTGCTTTTCGAAAAATCTCTGGAGAGAAAACTCAACAATCAAAGATAGGTAAAGTAAAAGAAAAAGCAAATATCAACTTCCAGCGTCGGGGAAGTACCTAAGGACACAATCCTTTCGGTTTCACCATTTGGGGGCGTCTGCCACTGCCTCAGGTGGATCTGGAAAGTAAAGTAAATGAAATGACAAGGATCTGAGATAGAGGAATTTTTCCCCAAAAGAAGACCTTCAAACAACAACATAGTGAACTGAGTACTAGACTCGGAGTGGAGCTTTTCGGATTGCCTTAGCATTGAGGACCAAGTGACTATCTTTAATCAACTTTTCAAGTGATTTTTCCTGAAATCCTACGTGATGCATGCTGGGCTAAAATCTTCAAAGCAAATAAAAAATATAAGATAATCAAGGATAATATTGTTGCGTTGGAGGGGTCGGGATACTGGAAGGAACCGTCGTCCCCCCCCTGGTGCAACGGCCTATCCTTAGAAGCAAGAATTCTCTGGAATTATCATTGTTTTTGGCTGTGGAGGGGAACTCAAACTCCAGATCAGTCAAAGCTTCAAGGCCCTTGATGTGCTCTAATAAAGTATATTGTATAGTAATGCAATATTCACAACATAGTGGAGGCTGTCGAGGATATTCGTGCTTCCGCAACGTGGCAAAATGCCCTGGAACCTGTACTAAGACAGCACAAAACATATTAGTTCACAAAAACATCACTGATAAAAATCGCGTCTAGGACGGCGTACGCTTTTACATCTCAAAATCGCGACGTCTTCGGTGAATGCGATTTTAGTGGCAAGTCAGAATTTTGATAATTCGGATTTTCCTTACTTCTTTTGAATGGAAGGGAGAGGGGAGGATGTTTCCAGATGGTGAGTCACCCAAATCTACCCCCTTTCCCTTATCTCTTTGATTTCTACACCAACTTATCATATTCTTATCCTCACTCTTTCTACTTTTTACCCTTTCTCCATTCTAAAGAGGCTCTAAGAGGAAAGTTTGGAAGGAGTGGAGAGGAGAAGATTTTGTGGAGATGGAGCAAGGTGGTTCTTCCTCCATTGGATTAAGAGGAGGTAACTTGAAAAGGTTGAGTCAAATAGAAGGACATGTGAGCAAGCTTATCCAAGCCAAATTGGTAAGTAAATTAGGATCATTCTTTATGTTCTTTAAGCTTGGTTGACATGTTCTTGGCGTTCTTATTAACTCAACTCTTGTGATTAAGCAGGATTACCCTCTTTTCCCGGGGAGCCGACGCTTCATGCGTCTACCATGGCTTCAGCAACTCATTTCAGACATCTCTTTGGATATGACCAACATCCTCAAAAGATGGGGAATCAACAATCTTGCGGTCCATGCAAAGATATATCATGAAGTCTACCTCGATTGGGTGGCCATGGGTGCATTGGTTGAGGTATGGCATCCCCAGACTCACACCTTCCTCTTCAAGAACTTTGAAGCTACCATTCTTCTGGAAGAGGTGGAGGTGTTTTTATGCCTTCGGTGCATGAAACAAGGTGAGGAAGACGAGATGGCAATTGCACCGAGGTGCTATACCAGCAAAGCAATTCTTGAAAGCTTCATGGATGCAAGGGAGGCTTATGAAGTGCGAACTGAGAAAGGCATCCATTTACAAAAGCTGGCAATTTGGACCATGAAGGAGCTTGCGGAAGCTGGAGATGGCGAGGAGTTGGAGTGAGTAATGAAGGGCTTTGCCATATGTGTGGCAGGAGCACTCCTCTTCCCTTCCATAGACAGTGTCTTGGAGTCGGATCAATTAGGCGCAGTGTGTGCCATCTGGGAAGGTGAGCGGTTGGGACCGGCAGTCCTAGCATTCCTATATAGCGGGTTGACAGCAGCAAGCTTAGGTAGGCCTCCCTATGGCTCGATGCTCTTGTTCACTTGCTGGACTAATCTTCATCTTAAGTTCCATTTGAGCAACGAGGTCTCCACTTCGTTTTGGATCTTCTCAAAAAGCCCACTCAAGCATCTAGACAACATCATCGGCTTGGAGGGACGAGTGGCGAACCGGGCGCCTCAACTCAAGACTCGGGCAGATTGGCGAGATTATCTCCGTGATACGCCCGAAGATGTGTTCAACCTAATTCCGACACCGTTCCCAAATCGGGAATTGAGGAGCAGGCTAGCACCCGGTGTGGATCATCGCCTGATCGGAGCGTCCGAATTTGTGCTCTACAACTGTTACCGATGTCTTCCTCAACTCGGGCTTGCTCGGCGCGTCTTGGAAGGGCCATCTCACATCTCACCCATCAAACATCGGGAACTCGGCACCAATAATGACGGAGAGGAGGCAAACACAATCAAAGCTCTATGGAAGGTGTGCAACTTTAGGAGGCCGGTTCCAAGTGAGAAGGAAAATGAGAGTGAAAAGGCGAGCTATGTTAGGGGTTTGAAGAAACTCCGAACTTAGGAGACTCCGATCTTAAACAGGAGTTTGTAAATATCGGAAGACAAGTTGTCAATAAATAAGAATCGAGTTTGGTTGTTTGCCAAAATGATGGATCTTGAATGCTCAAACTTCCAATGACATGAAATCTGATTCTAACTCTTAATAAGCTAGCCTTAAAACTTGTCCTGTTGGGACACTGGAGAAAAACGCGTCCAGATCAGCCGTCGCCTATTTTTTCCAACAAAACGTGTCGACATAAGCTGTCGCTCTTAATGAAACCGCTCAAATTTTGGCGCGCAGAGCCCGTACTGCTGTCATAAATGCTTCTGAATCGCGACGACTAGAGTTGTCGCGTATCAGATTTTGAAATTCGTGCGCTTGACAAGTCGGTCAGGGGTCATTATGACTTCTGAATCGCAGCGTACAGGGTGGACGCCCTTATGGATGGCGGTTCATTATTTGCGTCCCTTAGTATGGGCGTGGTTTATAATGGCTCTGAATCGCGGCAAATAGAATCGACGCCTTTTCTTTTGACGGTTCTGGGAAAGCGTCGTCTGCAGTGGACGCGAATAATGAAGGCTTTTAAAACCATGGGAGCCTTCTTCTTCGGCGTCCTCTTCAAACTCTCATTCACTCATCCCCTCATCCCTCACCCTCATCTCTCGTCACTCTCTTCTCCCTCTCAACTCTCACAACTCTCTCTCAACTCTCACCCACAATGACTGGCGAGAAGTGCCAAGTGAAGCGACGGTGGGAGGGGGGCCCATCGGCGGCGGCTCCGGAGGTGGAGGAGGCGACGGCGAGCGGCGGCGGGTTGTCGGCGACCGCCGGCACCGAGCTCGCGCTCGTGCCGGAGGTGGAAGCGGGTGGTGGCGATACGGAGGAGGTGGGCGGTGGTGCCGCGGAGAGGGAAAAGGAGGCACCGGCGACAGAAGGGGAGGATGCGGCGGCGGCTGGGCAACGCGGCGGCGAGGGCGGCAAGGCCGGCACCTCCCGGCGAGGCCGGAGACGGTAAGTACCCCCTCTGCCCTTCTCTATGTGTTTCGAGGGTGAGAGGAGAGGGGAGGCGGGCGCTGGCCACCGGGAAGAAGGGAGCGAGAATCACGTCCAAGCCAGACGACGCGGTTCTGGCTTTTGAATTGCGTCGCCTAAGGGCATCGCAATTTGAAGATGAAATGCGGCCACAATTGTGGACGCTTTTTAGAAGATGAAAGGCGGCCCTTGTTCTGGACGCCTTTCAAATCAGAAGTGAAAATTTCTTTCCGCAGATTTTTAACAAGTTTTGATATGCATACTTGAAATATTTATGACTTGTTTTTCTAACATTTATCTGCAGGGTGTGATGAGGCCATGGACCATGTGGCCGTTGGTTGTAGCGCCTATCGGGGGCTTCCGGGCTTTCAGAGGGAGAGAGTCCCGGAGATGGGGTTCGGCTCGAATTTGGAGATCGAGCCGTTCTTTGTGGATCCCCCACTGATCCAGGTGATTAGGGATAGGTGGGACCGGGTTAGACGGGCATTTTTGCTTCCCTGGGGGCACATGGTGCCGAGCCTAGAGGATGTGGCCCGCATCACTGGGCTCAGGGTAGACGGTGAGGCGGTGACTGGTGTCACCTATGCAGACTACACATATTTGACAGAGGACCTCCTAGGTTTGGAGCCTTATGGAGATGGACTCGGCGACCGGAGGATGGTCGGCCGCGTCGCACTGCTGGAGTCGCTGGGTCTCACGGGGGTGAGACAGCGTGCGGACGAGTTGCTGCCGCCGTTTGTGGAGTGAGCAGCGGGGCTGGCTAGGGTAGCATATGGCCAGGACCCAGAGGAGATAGAGAGGGTAGACAGGGACCTGCGCCGGTTCCTAGTGTTCTTTTTCGGCAAGATGTTGTTCACCACTAAGGGTGACGACATCCATTGCCGATTTCTAGAGTTGCTGGGAGATCTGGGGAGGGTAGGCAGGTACGCTTGGGGTGCAGCGTTGTTGGCGCACACCTTCGCCGACCTCTCCACCGGCACAGGCAGGGAGACCACAGTGGGTGGATTCGCGCCCTTTCTACAGGTACGGCCCCAAAATTTAAACTCTATTTCGAATAAACTTAAATTTACTGCAATTTGAAATTGTGTAACTGACGTTAATTGATTGTTTGCAGGTTTGGAGTTACTACTACCTTCCTCTGGGTAGGGCGACCCAGGTGGACCCTACTGCTGTACCCCTTGCTCATAGGTGGCTTCCCCTTGTGAGCACGACGACCTACGCCTTCTAGCTGGATGTCCTCCGCCGGAACATCCGCAACTTCCCCGCACTTCTGGTATGCTTTCTTACACATATTTGGTAATTTCGGCATTTTTCAAGATAGAAGTGATTAATCAAAGCTTGTGCAGGTTGTGTGGGAGCCTTATGCAGACCAGGGTGCTGACGATCAGCCCTGGGTAGCGAGTGGCCGAGGCTTGTTCAGGCGGGACATCTGGGTCCATTGCCCGAATGAGATCGAGCCACTCTGCCTCCGGTTGGTGGCACGCGCCCTGGGTTTGCACCAGAGGTGGCAGGAGGAGACAGAGCCCCGAGGAATCGGGAAAAAGACGCGCGGGAAGGCGAAGACAGTGGATTGGCGGACTCGCTTCCCCGACCAGTATGCCGAATGGCAACGTGGTGGCCAGTTGGTGGAGTCGGACGCCACAGACAGCACCGCGTACCTGTGGCGTTTCCAGGAGGAGTACGACCATCACGATTTCATGAGGCCGGAGAGGGTATGTGTTCTAAACTTAAATTGCTTTCATTATCTAATTTACAAAATATCTTACAATTTGTACATTTACAGGATGGCAGGGACACCCTGATTGACCAGCTCCAAGGGCGGTTGGCGAGCACAGAGGTCAGCTGGCCGAGGCACGCGCGGCCCTCGAGGCTCTGGTAAGTCATTTAAAGAAATACATACCTTTGCTTTATTTAACTTACCATATACTGACATTCTTTATCATGCAGCGTGCCGCTCAGGTGACAGCTGAGCGTGCTGACATAGCGGGTGCCTCCTCGAGTAGGAGTGTCCCAGTTGCGGAGGTGACCTCCCTCCAGGAGCAGCTATCTGCAACGGTAGAGCGTGCTGAGCGTGCGGAGCGGGACCTCCTGACACGGGTAAGTATCTCAAGTTAAATAATTATTTGAAATGTTTCTTTACACTTACCTGTAACCGTTACTTGTGCAGACAGAGGAGCTCCAGGATGCCGTTGCTTGCGAGACGGGCACGATGACTGAGCTGACGGAGCTACGGTCCCAGCTGACCCAGCGGGAGTCCGACCTTCCTCGAGACGTGGCCGAGTTGCAGGCCATGCTGACGTTGGAGTGCCATGACCTGGGGAGGCAGCAGGCCCGCTAGGAGCAGAAGCGAGCCGTTGGGAGCTGGAGCGCGAGCGTCTGGCTCAGCAGTGCCTGGAGGCAAGGACCAGCCAGGGGGTCGCGGAATGCCTACTGAAGGCGTCCGAGGAGTGGTACCAGCGTAGACAGGAGCGCACGAGGGAGCAGGGGCGGGCGAGCGCCTACTTAGAGAGCATCTTGGCGACCTCTTCTCAGCACGAGAGGAACGTCCGGGATGCTGCAGCTGCACAGCGTTCTACGGGTTCGTGGGCGCCGATGGGGCCTCCTGCCTTGCCCGTTGCCGCAGACCAGGGTGAGGCAGAGAGTAGCCGTCGGGCAGAACCTACAGAGGGAGGCGACGAGAGTCAGTCTGCCTTGCCTTGACCCTGTACTTTTCTTACCTTTTTATGACATTGTGCCTAGTGGGACGCTTTTATATTGTACTCGAGTTCGGCTCCTGTCTTAGCCGCACATATATATACATACCTTTTATCCCTTCGAGTCTTGGCACCTAAAATACTGAACAAACAGGTTAAATACTTGCTCTGACTCAGCCCATTGCAAAATACTATCTGACTTCATGAACTTGTCAAGGGGCTGAGCCTTTATCAAAATAAGGCGATAAATATAGATAATTAAAAGCACATGCTAAAAAGTACGTGGGTGTGTTTACAAAATATACAAGCTAGTGAGGATGTACAATGATAATAATAAAAAAATTTGTTTGGATTTTGGAAAAGATATTCGATTTTTCTTTTGGATTTTTAAAATATGCAATCTTTTTTGGGTTTTGGAATATGCAAGGATTTTAAAATATGCAATGTTTTTGGATTATGAAATATGCAATTTTTTTGGATTATGAAATATGCAATGTTTTTGGATTATGAAATATTTAATGTTTTTGGATTTATGAAATATTTAATGTTTTTGGATTATGAAATATGCAATGTTTTTGGATTATGAAATATGCAATGTTTTTGGATTATGGAATATTTAATGTTTTTCTGGGTCTGGATTATGTGATTTCTTTGGGTTTTGGATATTCAATTTTTCTTGGGTTTTGGTTTGCATGATACTCTAATCCTTTAATTACTCGGGCGTCATTCTTAAAAAGTCTATTGACTATCCTTTGGTGTGCTTAGGTAGAGATCAGACGTGCTTGGAGGTGCCTTGACCTGAGGTGGCTTTTGGCGACATCTTCTTTAGTCGATCGTTTCTTTGCCTAGGCGCCAAGACATATCCCAAAAGGAAAAAGAAGAATTTTTAGGAAGTCTATCAGTAGTCTGGATGACCGGGGAGACACTCAATTGCTTGCTCTTATACCCAGTAAGGTTCGAATTTGATTTTGGCCTTTTTGGGGCTTTAGCATGCTTACGTCCGGGTCCATTTGAATCTCCGCGGGGACTTTCCCACTCTTGACATACTTTTCTATTTGATTTGGCCCATTTTGGCTCTTTTGGATTTGGATTTTCATTGATCCGTTTCTTTCCTCTTTTTGCCTTAATTAATCCCTTTTTGAGTTTTTGAACAGTCTTATGAGGTCAATCCATCTGGTCTTTTCTTTCCTACTGGCAAACCGAATAGAAGAGAAAGATGGATATTGTCTTAGACCATAGGTTTGGCATTGATCTTCCTTGGATTCTACTATCTCTAACTTTTCAGGTAGGCGTGTAAGTGTGTGAATGTTTTATCTCTGCCTAAAACCACCAAGAATAGGAAAAGAATATTAAAACTGATGCCTTCTTTCACTTTCGGGTTCGTGTACCATGCAATTTTTGTGAATGAGTAACTAAGGGTAATATCTCTTGAGGTGGAGACCATTCCAAGGGTGGGACAGTTCCTCACCATCTGCGTTTACTAGTCTATATGCATTTAGATATGCTTGTTTTATAACATACGGCCCTTCCTAATTTGGTTGGAGCTTTGACCTGGGACCACCAGGTTTTATGAAAATTTTCTTGACGACCATTTCACCGGTTTTAAACTTTCTCTCAATGACTCTCTTTTGGTAAAAACGTGTGAGTTTGTTCTGATACACTCTCATGTGCTCGGCGGTGATTAAACGCCTCTCATCTAAGAGTTCCAACTGTGCTAGGAGCGATTCACGTCGCTAATCAAGCGACAATTCCTTGTCAAGCTGAACTCTTAAAGAGGGAATGAGAATCTCATATGGTACTACTGCCTCCATTCTGTAAGTGAGAGCAAACGGTGTCTGCCCTGTGGGGGTACGGATTGAAGTGCGGTAAGCCCATAGAGCTTCTACAAGCTTTTCCGGCCAATCCGAGAATTTATTAAACTCACATGTCTTCTTAATAATTTTAATTAGAGTTTTGTTCGTGGCCTCTGCTTGACCATTGCCTTGCGGATAATAAGGAGAAGAATGATGCAATGCAATTCTATACCTGTTGCAGAGGTCACGGAGCTCCTGAGAGATGAACTGGGGTCCATTGTCGGTGATCATGGCTTCCGGCATACCAAACCTGGTGATGATGTTCCTCATGATGAACTTGCAAACGGTTGTTGCTTTAATTTCAGTATAGGCTTCAGCTTCCGCCCACTTGGTGAAGTACTCTGTTGCTGTAAGAATAAAAGACTTGGTTTTGTTCTGGGAATTAGGATCACCAAGAGGGCCTATGATATCAAAAGCCCACATAGCAAAAGGCCATGGTAAGAATATTGGGTAGAGTGAAGAGGACGGAGCATGAATTTTGTCGGTGTGTAATTGGCATTTAACACACCGGCGAACAAAGAAAGAACAATTCTCTTCTAGAGTAGGCCAGTAAAGCCTTGCCTAAGAATTTTCTTAGTGAGCATTTGGCTGCTTACATGACCTCCACAAACACCCGAATGGGCCTCTTTAACAACCTTTGGAACTTCATATTCATTGAGGCATCTAAGCAAAATATCGGAGAATCCTCTTCTGTAGAGCGTATTCCCAATCACCGTGTATTTCTGAGATATCCTCCTTATAGCCTTCCTCTCCTCGCAGGTGGCTTCTGCAGGATATGATTGATCTTTACAATACTCGGCTATCTCATAATACCACGGTTTCTCTTCGTCTTCCAATTCTTCTTCGAGCTCTACTAACATGATCTCCTTTTTGCTCCGCCTTTCAGCAATATCTGATACTTTTTCCTTAATCCAGAGGAACATAGGATCTAAGATAAAGGGAATGTGACGGTGTTCGATTTGAATGTTGTCGTGATTCCCCGGATAGCTCATATTCATGGTTGCGCCAACTGTGGCGAGGGCATCAGCTAGGAGATTCTGGTGACGAGGGACATGGATAAAAACAAGCTTGGAAAATAACTTGGCATAAGCTGATGCAAGTTCTTGATATGGCTTGAGCTTAGGATCATGAGTGTGATATTTGGTAAGCACCTGGTGAAGGATCAGTTGGCTATCACCTACAACCCGCAGACGAGTGATATCATAAAAATGGGCGAGATCCAAACCGGCCAACAAAGCTTCATATTCAGCGATGTTGTTGGTGGCGGGAAAGTCTAGCTTGTAGGCTCGCGAAATGGTGACACCCTCAGGGGACAACAGAGCCACTCCAATACCTTTTCCATAAGAATTCAGTGCCCCATCGAAATACAATGTCCACATGAGATTGGGTGAATTAAGGGACATTAATTCTTCATCCGGGAGCTCCGAACAGACTGGATCAATTCGAGGCATTGGGTGATGAGCGAGGTGTTCGGCTATTGCATAGCCTTTGATGGACTTCTGTTGAATGTAGGTGATTTTAAACTGAGAGAGAAAGCTTTGCCAGCGTGCTAATTTGTCGATTAAGACAGATTTTTGAAGCAAGAATTTGATAGGATTCATTTGAGCAATGAGGTGGACTGTATGGGCAAGAAAATAATGTTTCAATTTCTGAACTACCCATACAAGCACAGCACAGGTTTTTCCCATTGTATTGTATTTCTGTTCGCAGGGGTTTAGAAGTTTGGACAAGTAGTAAGCTGCTCTTTCTTTGCCTTCTTCATCTATTTGTGCTAGAACAGCTCCTACTGAATCTTCTAGAACATAAATATAAAGAATGAGGGGCTTGCCAGGTGTTGGCGGTCTCAGGACAGGAGGATTAGTTAAGTAATCTTTAAGCTCATCAAATGCTGCCTGACACCTCTCATTCCAGCAAAATTCAACTCCTGGTTTGGTGAGGTCATAGAAAGGCCTACTGTTATGCCCTGAATTTTATTCACTTATCATTTGTGCATGTGCATTTGATTGTTGCAAGTATGGTAGGTGTATTTAGTAGCGTGTATTGTAATTCTCTATTCCTCAGGAATAACATGCATGTATTTTTATGATATTTAGGTAAGAATAGGCAATTAGCTAAATTGAGCATACTGTGTGTATTAAGCATCCCATGCAAATAGTACTTAAGTAATGTTGTGCAAGTCTAATCTAATTACCAGTCTGCATGTGGTATCTATCTATTTCATGCATAATGTACATAAGTATGCTACACCCGTGTGTGTATACTATATATATTATATGTCAAATCAGGTGTGTGCATGCAAGAACTATTTTGTGGAATAGGTTATTCCTAGCTAATTTAATTCATATTACCTCCTAATGATTTCAAAACTCTCGCAATTCTTGTCATTTTATTTTGTCGTGTGTTGAGTCATGCTTATGTAAAACATCATGTACGCATAGGTAGATATCTACGTACATCTTATCTTAGTGTACTTATGTATGCATGTGTATGCCTAGGTATAAATGTTATCGATTGCATGGTGTAGTAATATACATGTTATACCTTATACATTGTATGTACATACATAGTGTAAATACAGTTCTTTGTGTGTGAGTCGTGTTGTGTATATATATTGTATGCGTATGTAGATATTTATGTACGTATTATTATCTTGACGTACCTAGGTGTGTATGTGTAGGATTAGTAGTAAACATTGGATGTTTACATGGTGAAGTGGTGTATACATTATGTTACGTAGGCATGTGTATATTAATTATAAACATTTCTTGATTTCATGTTGTAGTAGTGTGTATACCACATTACATATATGGCATGTAAATATATATAGTGTAAGCATGGTTTCTGCATGTTTTTCAGTTCTGGCCGAAGGGCCAATTGGCGTCAACATGGGTGGACGCCCATGAGGTGTCGGCATCCATATCGATGGACGCCAAGCCTTAAGTAGCCGTCCACATAGGTGGATGTTTACTTCTCTGACCTGCATGCGCAGCAGACCCGGAATTCCGTGGGCAAGCAAGCCCAGCCATTGGGGAGATGTCCCCAACGGCTATCAGGCCCTCACATCACCATCTGCGTGAAAGGAGAGGTCTCTCTCCTTTAAACCAAACCCTCTTTGCAACCCCAAAACCCTCTTTGGACTCTTTGCAAGAAGGAGAAGAGGAACCCTAAGCCTGTGAGAAAACCTGAGCTTTGAGAGCTCAGATCCGGCGATTTGGAGCTTCATCCGGCGATCTACTACGACTAGAAGCTAGCTTGGACGTAGGAGGAGGCTTCCCCAACCTCGGACTGGAAGCTACAACACCACAGAAGACGGAGTAAAGGAGTTTTGGAGGCTTCTTGGGACTGCCCAAGGAGAGCTTCATCACCCATTTTCACCCCTTTGGAGATTTTACAAGAGGCAAGTAAACCCTAGACCTTAAGCTCGTACATGTCCCCTAAGTCCTAGGAAATTTTGTGGGTTTTATCGTGTCCTGGATCCTCCTTTTCACCCTGTATTTGGAACTCGATCTGTGCTCTTGCACAGACAGGAACTTGGCGTCAAGGCCTCTTGCCGCCAAGATCTCCAGTCGGCGTCCAGCGATCTTGCCGTCCAACTCTTGAACGGCCAGAGACTGCCGTTAAGTTCTTCAGGACAGAACAGTGAGTTGTTCTTCCTGGTATATGACTATTTTCGATGTGTTTTCGCAATGAGGATATAATGTAACTTCTATATATTATGTATACTAGTTAATGTGGTGTGTGTGGGAGAATTATTGTGCATTTTTTGGATAGTAGAATTTCTTAGCTTATTGGAGTGCATGTGGAAGATATGGCTATGTATGTTCACCCACTATTCTCATGATCTGTGGAGAATTTGGGTGCCCTAAATTTTATAAACCATGCGTATATGGGTCAGTCTGTGCCCTGAAATTTCTGAATTTTTCCCATGCTCCTATGATTTACTGTAAAATTATGTTTTGGAAAATAGCAACCATGTGTAGGCTTGCAAAATTTATAGTAAATGATGTGTTGTGCATTAAATCCGGGGGAAAATTTCTGAAATGATGTGCATGTGGGGATCAGGGCTGTGAACTGTTAAACCTGATGTTCATGTTATGTCCCATGTTAAATTGAATTATGAATAGCATGAAATTGAATGTTTTAATTTCTGTAAATGTAATATGATTCAGAAAAATATGAAAATTTGCATGTGTGATCATAAATCTGAAATTTGTCCGTGGTTGATTTGGTATGTTTGGATAACTGTAGAGTGCTCTATGAAATTTTCATGCGAAAACGAGCGTTCAACGCATGCTAATATGAACATGGTTGATTTGGTATGTTTCAATCTGATTAGTGTGAGGTACTGAATGTTTGTTTTCTGTTAACAGTAGTACCATCTTAGGGTTAACTGAGACATGTAGAATTTATGGATGTAACATATAAAATGATTCAACAGAATAAGTAAAACATGTAAATAATGTGTGAAAATGCAATAAAGCGAATGTAATGTGTAATAATTGGGCCGAAATGACACTTCTACCCTAGGGGCCTCGAGAGCTGTACATAGAAAAGTCCCTATGGAAAGCTCTATGTGTGAAAAGTTTGTCCTAAAGGCGTTAGGGAAATCCCGGAGGTGGACAAGTACCACTGGATAGGGTGGAGAGGGCTTCTCCCGGTCTGCGTAGTTACCAAGATTCACCACTGTATTGCCTAGGTGGTGGGTATGTGATTATGAGTTGTGTAATGTGTTATGCATTGTGAAAAGAGTTATGCGAATGAGATATTGTTAGTGTCCTCTACTAGTAGTTAGGACTATGTGTCATGGCAATTTGTTTAAGCAATGAAATATGAATAAAGTGTGAAATGATATGTGAATGTGGCACGTGGTAAGTGCAAATGATATGATATGTGATAAGCGAAAACAAGAGTAAATGATATGACAACTGTGTGAAATGAGACGTAAAGAAGAATTAATGCAAATGAGAAATTGTGCAAACATGTGAAACCAATGTGTTAGATTGTGAAATTGTGATCCATGATATGTCAATGTGAAGTAATGTCATAACAACAAATCTTTAAGTATATGAAATGATAGTATGCTTGCATATGAAAACTAGTTTACTAGTATGCCATGTTTATGTTTTCCATATGTTAATATCTCAATTGAAACGCCATGCTTAGCATCATGTCATGTAGCTTAACATTCATCATGTAATGGTGTATGTGAGTAAACTTAGACAACCATGATTATTTATGCAACACAAAATATGAACATATAGACTTATCTAAGGGATAAGGTAATATGTGAATAATTATAGATCCATGTAATTGAATGTAATGCATAAAAGAGCAGCAAATAAAGTGTGATTATGAACATGGTAAATGCATAAATAGTATTTGGATTCCATGCTAGTTGAAGTGCTCAATTAATATAAAGTTTCATACTTAAGTACTTATTGTTGCTAAATGGTTCTGCCATGTTTTAACCTTCAACTCATGATATAAAAAAGTGAAGCTATGTGCATGTGGTTTTATTATGATTAAACAGCAAGTAAATTGTACAATTAAATGCGAAAAGTGCATGTGAAAAGAAAGTAGTCATCATGCTAGCTTGTTCTTTTTCCTTATGCTCAATTTTATGCTTTAGTGATAGAGATATCTATGGAATGAAAAAGAATGTGTGTACGAACCATGCTACATGTTAGGAGTGTGAAAAAAATATACATGTGTATGATGTAATGCTCATGATTTAGAATAGAAATATGATAGACTAAAGCATGCTCAGGTGAATATAATACGTATTGCTAGTTAAGAGTAAGGAGCATGAGTACCTTCGTGATTTGATGATAGTGTGCATCTCTTTAATGATAATGCCTTATTGTGAGTGTGACATGTTTAAGTTTAAGTCTTTGGTTTGCTTGCTGAGTCCTTGGACTCACCCTTGCTTCGGCGTACAGGTTGACAGGTATCATGCACTAGAAGGAAGCTTAGTGATGATCGCCAATTAGAAGACTGTTTTGTGGAGCTGCGACTAGATGTACTTTCCTTTTTCTCATAGTATGAAAGGAAATATTGTATGGACAATATTTGGACAATGTAGTTCTTTTATCTTGTATTAATGTGAACATTGTCTTTCTATTTCGCTATTTAGATTGTGGAATGTGTGTTGGTGATGGGTTAAAAGTTGAGTTATTTATTTTATTCCGCTGTACTCTATTGCTATCCAGGTACATATCAACCTATCGACTAGTGTTGGGTACATGTCCCACTGTGACGACGCCCTTTATACCGATGGGGATTGGTATAATCGTACCGGTATGAAGAGGGTCGTTACACCTACACCGTTGTGAATGCTGGGAGATGAATCGACGAATATATTGCAACCTCCCGATTAATCCTCGAACTTCTTTTAAATTCTTGGGAGTAAGCAGTTCTTTTATCGCCTTTGCTTTATCAGGATCAATCTCTATGCCTCTCTTGATCACAATAAATCCTAAGAGCCTTCCTGCTGATACACCAAATACACACTTTTTGGGGTTCATTTTTAAATGATATTCCATGGTTCTTTGAAAAACTTTAATTAGAATCCCAGCATGCTCAGCCGCCGATCTTGACTTCACCACCAAATCATCTACGTACACCTCGACAAGGATGTGGATCATGTCATGGAAGATGGCCATCATAGCTCTTTGGTAAGTGGCCCCAGCATTTTTGAGCCCAAATGGCATGACCACAAAACAATAAGTTCCCCAATGTGTAGTAAATGAAGTCTTATCTTGGTCTTCCTCAGCCAGCTTGATTTGATTATAACCTGAGAAACCATCCATAAAGGAAAGAGTCTCATATCCAGCTGTATTATCAACAAGTACATCAAGGTGAGGCAAAGGGAAATCATCTTTAGAACATGCACAGTTGAGGTCCCGGAAATCAATACAAATCCTGACCTTTCCATCCTTTTTGATAACTGGGACAATGTTTGCCACCCAATTGGGATAAAGTATGACTTTAATAAATTTGGCTTTGTGGAGCCTGTCAACTTCATCTTTCATCTTTAAAGCCATCTGAGGGTGGAAACACCTCAACCGTTGTTTAATCGCAACAGAATCGGGCTTAAGAGTAAGATAATGTTCTACTAAAGTGGAATCTAAGCCGGGCATATCATCATAACTCCATGCGAAAATGTCCTTATATTGTCTGAGAACCTCTACAATTGCCTCTTCTTCTGCCGGTGACAAATTGGTGCTAATGAGGACAATCTTAGGGTCTTCTTTGGTTCCCAGATTGACTTCCTTGGTGATTTCCTTTACAGCTGGTGACGGTTCATCAAATCCTTTTGAGCCACTTGCGAAAGCATCCTCATCACCTTCAAATTCCTCATCACCTTCTTCAATCGGGTCATCAATATCCATGATTTCGTAAACACCGAACCCATCATCAATAAAAGAAGCTGACTGCTCAAACTCTGAATCTGGCAATTACATAGCGTGCTCTATGAATTCTGGAATTGCTAGACACGCTTTACACCTACTAGCTAGACTTTCCAAATATCAGTGCAGAATTCTCCTACCCTTGGATCTCTTTTCTGGATCTTCCCTTGATTTATTATTTTCTTGATCTAAACTAGAAGAATTTACACTAGAAGGAAAAGATGAGTCCCGCAGAGGGGAAACTGGGGAAGAATTTACAAAAGGAAAAGTAGTAAAAATAGGATCCCGCTCAGGGGAATTAGGAAAAGCAGTAAGAGAAGGGTCCTTCGAAGTGGAAGGTAAGGAAGGATTTACATCGACATCCCCTTGTGAAGGAAATGGATTAGGAAAAGCAGTAAAGAGAGTGTCCCTGGAGGGATAAGGTAAAGAAGAATTTACAGAGGCATTTTCCTGTGAGGAAAATAGATTATGGAAAGCAGTAAATGCCCCTTGTGTGGAAAGGAGCGGTGGCTCGGTCTGAGGACTGGAGAAAGGTGACTGCGTGACTGAAACGTAGTCAGAGGTGAGGAAAGAAGTTTTCTCAAATGAAATGACGGGGTCGTCCATTGCAAGACTGTTCGCTTAGGAACCCCGAAAGACCCTTTTTCTTTGTGGGTGAGAGAGAAAAAGGGACAACACTGAACAAGCAAGCAAGTGATGAGAGCAAATCGTAGAGTTCTGAAAACAAGAAAGGAAGCAAGCGAAAAAGAAGAGGCAGTGCTTTAGAAGATTAAGGTGGGCGTAGTGCCCATGAAAAGGGAAGAGGATGCATCTTTAATGAAGGAGAAGTGTCTAATGACCTACTTGAAGAAACTTAACTGCCTCAAGGAGGTTCGAAAGAGATCATCAGACGGGACATCTGGGAGGGAAGAGCAAACTCAGAAAATTCCGAGAGGGAAGAAGCTGTTGCCTGTTCAGGCACTTGTAAAGAAACAAAAAGATAGGGCATCTGAGCTCTGGGAATGTTAAAAGAGGAGAAAAGGGTTCCTGCCATGGCTTGCAGGAGGGAAGACGCAACAGTTGGGGAAAGAAAAAACGTATGTACAGTGGCTGAATGGGAAGTGGAGTTAGTCCTGAGGGCATCAGGAGCGGAAGGTGGAATAGGCATATCTAAAACAGAATTTAAAACAGGCGTGGTGCCTGAAGCAGAGATAAAAGTGGGCGCGATGCTCATAGGAGAATTTAAAACGGGCACATTATTCAAAGTAAGAAATGAAGTGGGCTAGATGCCCGAAACAGAGGTAAAAACGGGCATGACTCCCGGAACTGAAGGAAAACTGGGCGCAATGCCCGTTGCTGAGACAAAAATAGGCGTGATGCCTGGTGCTGAAGTAGAAGCGGGCGTGGTGCCCGATGCTGAAATAAAGGTGGGCGTAATGCCCGAATCTGAAATACAAGCGGGCGCGATGCCCGGTGCTGAAGTAGAAGCGGGTGTGGTGCCCGATGTTGAAGTAAAGGCGGGCGTAATGCCCGAATCTGAAATACAAGCGGGCGCGATGCCTGGTGCCGAAACAAAAGCGGGCGTGATGCCCGAATCTGAAATAATAGCGGGCGTGATGCCCGGACCTGGGACTGAAATGGCAGAGGGGAAATCTGCAATGAGATTTTCCGAAGTTGGACTTAAAGTGGTGCCTTGGCTTGCATCAACTGCCTGTGGACTGGCATAAGGTGCTGGCACTTGCTCTGGATCTGTTAATGCAAATAAATGGTCCAGAGAAGTAATAAGGTCGCTGATGTCGAACCATCTGTTCCATTCTATCCCAAACTCGCCGATCTTGGCTCGTTTGGTCGGTGTTTGGTTATCAGGTGCCCAGAAAACATCTCGAGATGGAGGATATGCTAGCTCGGATGAGGTAACTGACGGTTGTTGATCACCTGGCTGCAACGGGCCTCTGTTGAAGTGATCATATAAAGCCCATGTGAGCTGCTGGGTTGGCTGTTGTTGGGACTTATCTGGCTGATAGCTCAGTCTGACTTTGACTCTCCTTTTACAGACCTTTACAGTGCTTGTTCTGCCATGTAACTGCACACCTAGTCCTTTACCCGGTCGGTATCCCATTAGTTTCATGATGTGCAAACCCTTTTTTGTAATGATCCAGCTTGCATCAGCAACCTTGATAGGTGAATTGCTCGGTCCTGGGTATTTGCCTGGTATGCTTTGAGTACTTTGAACCGACAGCAGAGGTTGATTGCTGGGCCAGATAGCAGGAACTGAATTGTTCGTTAAAGCATCTATCTCTGCACTTGTAGGTTTGCTGACGACCTTGATAACACGGCCCTTGTATGGAAATTTTAAACATTGGTGAACTATTGATATAACAGCACCAAGAGCCTGAACATAAGGTCTGCCTAAAATGATTTGGAAACTTGGGTCCATATCCAGAACATGGAAGTCCATCTCTGTGAAAGATGGTCCCAATCCTATTCTTAATGAAACGACTCCTTTTGGCGACCTAATAGTGTTGTCATAGGCCGTAACATTGATGACAGCGGGTCATATTGATTGGACTAGTATCCCACAAAGATCTAATGTGTCGGGTGACACGACATTGACAGATGCCCCGGAATCCACCAGGAAACGGGCCACGCGGACGCCATTAATGTTTACTGTAAGGCTCAGAGCGTACCGTTGTGACTCGAACGGTGCTAACTCATTCTCATGAAACATAATTGCTGGATGCGGGCTTATCGGAGTTAGCACAGTACTGATCTGGTTGACAGGCAGGTCTTCATTAACCATTACCTTCTGTAAATACTGCATGAGTGCTTCCTGGTGACTGGCTGACCTTTTGATTAACTCCAGAATGGATATTCTGGCTGGAGTTATATCTAAATGCTTCAACAGATCATACTATGTCCCTGGAACAGAGTCCTCTGCTTGGATTTCTTCTTCATTCTGAGGTGGCAGTGCATGTTCCTGTTGCTGCGGGAAGACCCTGTTGAACATGCACCCGCTTCGGAGCACCATGGTTGCCCTTGGAGAGCTACCTGATGTGGATGCAACAGCCGGCTGAGTGGAAGTGGATGGTTGTGAGGTGGAGGGTTGGTTGGTGAATATTTGGTGCGGCAGTTGAAAGCCTGTTGCACTTTGGGATGAAGTGGTAGTAGTGGTGGTGCGGAGAAAAGGGGCCTGATGGTTGGGATTAAGGAAGGGAATAGTGGAAGGTATTTGTACAGGAGAAGGGTTAAGTTGCGATAATTGTGGAGTGGCGAGGGTAGGAAATGGTTGGCTTGACTGTGGCAATGTGGGAGTGAGTGAAAATGGGACTGACGTATTGACAGGCAGAGAGGGTGTAGTGGTGATGGGTTGAGACGTGGATGGTGGGTTGGCTGGGTGAGAGGGAGAATTAAAATAATGAGGTGGAATGCGTAGAAAGGAAGGTAATGGGTTATCTGGAGTAGGTCTGCGGATAAAAGGGGGTAAAATAAAAGGTGGTGGAGTAGTGGGGGCAGTTGTAGGAGCTACTTCTCCCAGCCGTGACTGAGCCATAAAGGCACTGATTTGTTCATTCGGGGCTTGGTACTCTGGCAGCGGGTTTTGAACTATCCCGATGTTGGGCTGCTGCTGCTGGGGCTGCTGCTGTTGCTGCATAACTAGCCTCCTTGCCTTCATTTCAGTAACATACTTCCTCATTTCGACCCAATCAATGCCTCCACCTTTGTTCAGGTTATGGATATAATCCTTGAAGTGGAAACATTGTTCGAGTGCATGGCCCGGTGCTCGGTGAAATTCACAATACCGAGTAGTATCAACATTAGGAGGCCATTGTAGCCTTTCCTTGGGCAAAGTAAGTGCACCGGCAGCCATAAGGGCGTTGAAAATATCAGGCAGGGTCTCTGGCAATGGAGGGTAATGTGTTCTTCTCGGGCCAAGTGGGGGTCGAGGCTGTTGAGGCCCATAGTTACTCGGAGGAGGAACTTGGTTGAGTTGGCGTGGTGGGGGAGGTGGTTGCTAGGGCTGGTTTTGAGGAGGGGCAGGCTGGTATTGCGGCTGTTGGGGTTGTGGCTGTTGATATTGAGGCCGCTGGAAGGACTGGAATTGTGGTTGCTGAGGCGGTTGGTAATAATAAGGCTGCTGAGGTTGTTGGGGTGGTTGTGGCCCTCCAAACATAGGCTGATTGTTCGGCCTAAAGACTGGAAACTGAGGCTGTTGGGCTCTGAAATTATTGGATGGATGGTAAGTGGGAGGACTTGGGTTGCCCATTGCACTTACTTGCTCATTATGAATAATCCCCTCAGTGGTAGGACCACCAGTGGAGGCACCAGCAAGCTTTTTGAACGTTCGAGTCTTGGGCTCGAACATTGCTACACAGAGGGCACTCCCCAGCTAGATTTGGATGTGGATGCTTGGGTCGAGGCAGCGGGAGTGCCGAGGAAGGGTCGAGTGTACGGCTTTAGGGACAGCCTGGATACTCATCGAGTGTTGTCCTCATATGCCAGTTCGATCGCTCCCCCGGCACACGCGAGTTCATCTTCTGCGCCGCCCGTCAGTGGTGTAGAGGACATTAGAGGCATCATTCGGGAGGAGCTACGTGCAGAGCTACAAACGCAGCAGGTAGAGCTACAGGCACAGCGGGTAGAGATAGAGACGCAGCGGGTACAGCTACAGACGCAGTTCAGCGATATGGTTCAGCAGTTCATCTCAATAATGCAGGGAGTACGCCCCACACAGCCAGCAGCTCAGGTCAGTATTAGTATTAATTTCATATACTTAGGATTGGGACGGGCGTTCAATTGACGGATCTAAAAAATAACAAATTACATATAAAGGGTCAAAACACACAACCCGGGGGTCCAAAATCCCAAATAGGGATCAGATCGGCATGCCGTTTTCTCCGACACGACCGGGTGTGTTAAAGTGACATGTAGAAACTGACGGAATCTAATTTGGATCTCCGGATTGGGTTGGGCATTCAAAGGACGGATCTAAAAACGGGCAAGTATATATAAAAGGTTAAAACACACAACCCGGGGGTCCAAAATCCCAAATAGGGATCTGATCGACGTGCCGTTTTCTCTGACACGACCGGGTGGGTTAAAGTGACGTATAGAAACTGACGAAATCCAATTTGGATCTCCGGATTGGGTTGGCCATTCAAAGGACGGATCTAAAAACGGGCAAATATATATAAAAGGTTAAAACACACAACCCGGGGGTCCAAAATCCCAAATAGGGATCCGATCGACGTGCCGTTTTCTCTGACACTGTAACACCCCGGCCCCTTTGGGCCCTTGGCCCCATCCTCTGGGTCGCGGCAGGGCGACTGTCGCGACGTGGTTCTGATCGTGAGCAATGTCTGGTTCTGCTTCATAATGCGACATACCCTATGTCGCCTTCTGGTTTGAGGGATTGCGACAGGGGGTGTGTCGCCTTCTTGAAGGCGACATACCCTATGTCGCCTTCCCATCGCGTCGCCCCAGACGCAGTCTGACAGACGTGACAGGCGTCCTTTGTGTCAGTACGGCTCTGGCGGTGTCGGGTGAATGCGACAAGATGGCTGTCGCCTTCACTTTTTCGAATTCCGAGATTTGACCGTTGTCAGTGGGATTGCGACATACCCTATGTCGCCTTCTGGTTCCCAATGCGACACAAGGTGTGTCGCCTTCTTAGGATCCGGGCTTAAAACCCGGGCGCCCGAGCTCTTTCCCCTCTCTCGCGTTTTCCTCTCCCCCTTTTCTCCCTCTCGCCCTCTCAGAGCTCCGGTGGTTTTGGGGGTGCCTCCCCCGTGTTGAGGCGGCCGTACTGAGGAGGGTGTCGCTCCGTTCGTGCAGGGGTCGCGTTCGTGCCGTGCGGCGCGAGGAGGAGACGTTTCTACCTACGAGAAGGCCCCAACGGGTTCGTTCTTCGCGTGGAGGTAGGGACTCTTGATCCTCTCGCCCTAAGCATGATCCCCTCCCCGTCTAGACTGTGTTTCCTGTGTGGTTGGGGTTTGGGGAGTGTGAGTTTCCATGCTCGTGTGAGTGAGGTTTCCTCCGAGCGTAGAATCCATGTTCTTGGGGTATTCGAGGGTGGTTTGTGTGTTTACTAGCTTTCTAGCATGATAAGCATGCTCCCCTCCCTCGCCGTGTAGCGTTTCTCCCGTTTTGGGGAGGTTCCCGGAGAGAGAGCTCCCGGAACCCCCGTCTGGCCTGAAGGCGACATACCCTGTGTCGCCTTCTGACTGGTAATGCGACAGGGGGTATGTCGCCTTCTGGTTTAATGGATTGCGACAGGGGGTGTGTCGCCTTCTTGAAGGCGACATACCCTATGTCGCCTTCTCAGCCAGAGGCAGGTTGTGCTTCCGCCGCTTCCGTTTTCGGTTTACTGTACCCGTGGCACCTGTGCTAGTTTCCTAGTACGGTCTCACACTAGTCGTTCGCCCGGTGCGCGGCACTTGAGGGCTTGTCCCGTACGAGAGGTTGTTACCGTTACCTGGGACCCCCGTCCTCGGGAGCCTGTTGAGGGAGTACTCCGGGCTACGAGTGTGCTCGAGTTGGCAGCCACCAGGCGGACTCTGGAGCTGAGGGGAAAACGGTGGTTAGGACAGTGGCGTGTGAGTCGCTTGCAGAGCTCTCGTGGTTGGTCTGGGACGCCGAGGACAGTTTGGAGTTCTACCCGGCGCAGGCCAGTCAGTCCTTCTTCTCACTGCCTCGCTCCTTACGGCCCCGGAACCGTTTGGAGAGGCCAGGCGTGGGACCGTAGTCCGGCCAGACTACGGCGGTTACTGTTGTTGTACTTGTGTCCTACCTCGCTCTGACGAGACGTGAGGGTCAGGACCCGGGTCGAGGATAAGACGTCGGTGGACGCACCTGACCATGACTAGTGGTGTTGTTCCCGTAGCTAGTGTTCTTTGTCCAGGCGGAGTTCCCTCCGTCTGTGTTTTACTAGCCGTGTGGTGGTCACGACGAGCAGTCGTACGGAGTTTCCGACCGAGAGTACTTTCCGTACCGTGCTAGCTTTAGCTTCGTTTCCGCACTTCCGTTATAGGTAGAAAGATATAACTGCTGTCTTTCCCTTATTAATAGTTATATATGTTCCTTTTCCTCTGCCTGTTTAGAGCCAGTAGGAGATTGGTAGTCCCTACTGAGCTTCTGTTGTGAAGCTCATCCCTCTGTTTTCCAGGTGAGTCTTCTCAGCAGCGGCAGGGCGCGCGTCGGGCGGAGGAGACGGGGCGGTAGTCGAGGTCCCCGTAGCTAGCAGTGGTTCCCCCTCTCAGTGTACGTCACCCTCGGGGTATGCCCCTAAGGGACTTGTCTCTCCCCTTTCCTTACTTGTACTAGCGTGCGTGTGTTGGGACTGTACTTAGAAGCAGTACGCAGCGGTCTCGCTTTACTTTCTTGTTTCCGCTTGTACGCTTCTAGCTTAGCAGTTGACGTTTATTTCCGTTACATATCCTGTCAGACGTGTGTTATAGCCCTTCCGGGTCCCCCGGATCCGTGGGCGGCGATCGCGAAAATCGGGTCCTCGGCGTGGGCCGAGGGTCGGGTTCTCGGGTCGTTACAGACACGACCGGGTGGATTAAAGTGACGTGTAGAAACTAACGGAATCTAATTTGGATCTCCGGATTGGGTTGGACATTCAAAGGACGGATCTAAAAACACGGTCAAATAGATATAAATGGTTAAAACACGCAACCCGGGGGTCCAAAATCCCAAATAGGGATCCGATCGACGTGCCGTTTTCTCCGACACGGCCGGGTGGGTTAAAGTGACGTGTAGAAACTGACGGAATCCAATTTGGATCTACGGATTGGGTTGGCCATTCAAAGGACGGATCTAAAAACGGGCAAGTATATATAAAAGGTTAAAACACACAACCCGGGGGTCCAAAATCCCAAATAGGGATCCGATCGACGTGCTGTTTTCTCTGACACGACTGGGTGGGTTAAAGTGACGTGTAGAAACTGACTGAATCTAATTTGGATCCCCGGATTGGGTTGGGCATTCAAAGGACGGATCTAAAAACACGGTCAAGCATATATAAAAGGTTACACACAACCCGGGGGTCCAAAATCCCAAATAGGGATCCGATCGACGTGCCGTTTTCTCTGACACGACCGGGTGGGTTAAAGTGACGTGTAGAAACTGACGGAATCCAATTTGGATCCCCGGATTGGGTTGGACATTCAAAGGACGGATCTAAAAATAGGCAAGTATATATAAAAGGTTAAAACACACAACCCGGGGGTCCAAAATCCCAAATAGGGATCCGATTGACGTGCCGTTTTCTCCGACACAACCGGGTGGGTTAAAGTGACGTGTAGAAACTGACGGAATCCAATTTGGATCTCTGGATTGGGTTGGCCATTCAAAGGACGGATCTAAAAACGGGCAAGTATATATAAAAGGTTAAAACACACAACCCGGGGGTCCAAAATCCCAAATAGGGATTTGATCGACGTGCCGTTTTCTCCGACACGACCGAGTGGGTTAAAGTGACGTGTAGAAACTGACAGAATCTAATTTGGATCCCCAGATTGGGTTGGGCATTCAAAGGACGGATCTAAAAATACGGTCAAGCATATATAAAAGGTTACACACAACTCGGGGGTCCAAAATCCCAAATAGGGATCCGATCGACGTGCCGTTTTCTCCGACACGACCGGGTGGGTTAAAGTGACGTGTAGAAACTGACGGAATCCAATTTGGATTCCCGGATTGGGTTGGGCATTCAAAGGACGGATCTAAAAATAGGCAAGTATATATAAAAGGTTAAAACACACAACCCGGGTGTCCAAAATCCCAAATAGGGATCCGATCGACGTGCCGTTTTCTCCGACACGACTAGGTGGATTAAAGTGACGTGTAGAAACTGACGGAATCCAATTTGGATCTCAGGATTGGGTTGGCCATTCAAAGGACGGATCTAAAAACGGGCAAGTATATATAAATGGTTAAAACACACAACCCGGGGTCCAAAATCCCAAATAGGGATCCGATCGACATGCCGTTTTCTCCGACACGACCGGGTGGGTTAAAGTGACGTGTAGAAACTGACGGAATCCAATTTGGATCCCTGGATTGGGTTGGGCATTCAAAGGATGGATCTAAAAACACGGCCAAGCATATATAAATGGTTAAAACACGCAACCCGGGGGTCTAAAATCCCAAATAGGGATCCGATCGACGTGTCGTTTTCTCCGACATGACTGGGTGGGTTAAAGTGACGTGTGGGAACTGACGGAATCCAATTTGGATCTCCGGATTGGGTTGGGCATTCAAAGGACGGATCTAAAAACACCCAAGAAAATGATGGATCTAAAAATAGTATTGTATTAAGCTTGAGAAATAATCACATGTTTTAAATTTTATTTTTGAAAATATTGTATGTCTTTTATTTATTATTAATGTTTCTCATTTTAATTTGTTTTAATATAGGATCCAGCTCCAGACGATGACGAGGCAGGGACAGCAGACGATCCAGCAGATCTATGTTGATTTTTGTATTCATTATTCTATATGATTTTATATTTATTGTATTTTATGATTTTATGTTGATTGTTAGTATTGGTTAAATTTATGAATATTGTAGCAGGTTTGACATTGTAGCAATGTTGACAAATCATTTTTATTTGCTTATTTAAAAAAAATATGTGTATTTTCCGACGGATTTTCCGACAGATAAGTATCCGTCGGAACTTATAAATTACCGACAGAAAAAGACCGTCGGTAATGCCGTCGGAAAATACTGACGGATTGGCCGACGGATAAGTATCCGTCGGAACTGATAAATTACCGACGGCAAAATACCGTCGGCAATTCCGTCGGAAAATACTGACGGCCTTCCCGACGGATTATATCTGTCGGAAGTTTCGACCGAATTCTGACAGAATTGTCATCCGTCAGAAATTTCTGACCAAGTATTTCCGACGGCCAGTTTCCGATGAGCTTTGGACGGAAAGCGGTCGGAAGACGCCTTTTCCGACGGATTCAGTCCGTCGGAAATAGCGCATTTTCTTGTAGTGAAAGTCTGAAGCTCGAGAGAGGAAGAAACCATAAAACGGATAGAATGGGTGATCCGGCAAAAAGAGGTCCGCTTGCCCTCAAATCTCATGAGGCAACGAGCACGCCAAACTTCCCAAATAAGAAGCATAACAGAATAGAGAGAGATAAAACCTGAAGGAGTGGATGTGTTGCACTTCCTCAAGATGTACCAGAGCCTAGTAGTGATGTTGTCCAAGTTAGACACGTTGACCTCCAAGATGGGAGCAAGCCACGCCCAAAGACTAGAAGCTAAATCACTGGACAGGAAAAGGTCGTTCAGATCTTCAAAGCAAGGAGAAATGCAGCAAGAACACCGGGACACAAGAGGAACGCCCAGCTCCGAAATGCGGGAATCCACGGGGATAGCACGGTGTAACAGCTTCCAACAGAAAAAAGAGGCGTGTCTATAAAAAGAATGGTGCCACAGGCAAACAAAAGGCTTTCTAATCACCCCATGTTGAGATAGAATCTTATACACTGAGGAGGTACTAAAAGAGCCACTTGGAGAAGCAGTCCAGATGCAGCAGTCATCCTGATCAAAAAGCGTAATATCCTGGAGGAAATTAGCGCTGGGGAGCAAGAGGTGCACAGGGTGGTTGGCGTTTTGAACAGCTTCACGAACAGTGATAGGAGGACCGGTATAAGGAGAAGATAAAATATCAGACAGAGGGTCCTGACCAATCCAGACATTATTCAAAAAGTCCACTCTTCTACCATCACCAATGATCCATCTGGAGTTGTTGCGCACAGCTTCCTGGGCAGCAGTAAAGACCGCTTTAGGCATGCCATGGGGAATTGATCTAGAACAATGCATCCCCCGGTCAAACTTGAATCTGGTTCTAGCATAATTCGCCCACAAGGTAGAACCATTGTAGATGTTCCAGAGATCCTTAGTTGCCAGAGCAATCTGAATATGCCACAGACTCTTAATATGAAGCCCACCCTCTGAGATAGGGCATTGGATAACATCCCAAGGAATCCAGTGTCTCCGACAGGCACCATCGGTCCCATTCCAGAGGAAACTAGCACAAGCTTTGTCAATGTACTTGATCACAGATTTAGGAATAGAAGTAGCAGCCGCGGTATATATAGGAATAGAGCTTAGAACGGAATTGATCAAGGTAACTCTCCCAGCCTGGGAGAGAAACTTGGACTTCCAGGAAACCATCTTGGCATTGATCTTGTCAATAAGAGACTTGTAGTCAGCAACTCTTGCTCTACCAAACCTAATAGGAACCCCAAGGTATCTCATCATCCCTTTTTGCTGGTGGAACCCGGTCAGCGTTGAAATCCTTTTAACCAAGGAAGCAGGCACTTTAGGAGATAGGATAAAACTGCTCTTGAGGGCGTTTATTTTCTGCCCGGAGGAGAGTTCATAGGAGCGCAGAAAGGAGAGCAGATTCAAGATATTAGATTTCTGACCATTGCACAAAACCAAAGTGTCATCTGCAAAAAGGAGATGGGAGACAGTCGGACAACCTCTTGGACCCACAAAAGGAACAAGCGGAGCACGCTTCAAGCCCCTACTAAGAGCCTCTTCCATAATGATGAACAGAGCCAGAGCTAAGGGATCACCTTGGCGAAGACCACGAGAATACTTGAAAAAGCCCACCGATTTGCCATTGAAATTAACAGAAAACCAGCAATTAGCAACAAGCATACTGATGTAAGAAACAAACCTATTGGAGAACCCAAACTCGCGTAGGACAGCAAACAAGAAGTCCCACTCAACCCGGTCATACGCCTTCATCATATCAAGCTTAAGAACGACATTATGGCCACGAATCTTCTTCTGCAAATCTTGGACAAGCTGATTTGAAAAGTGAATATTATCCGTAATGCTACGGCCTTTAACAAAGGCCCACTGCTCCTCCGAGATAATGAGAGGGAGAATATGAGACAGGCGAGTGCAAATGATCTTGGAAATGATTTTAAAGCAAAAGTTGCACAGGCTAATAGGTCTGAAATCCCCGAAAGATGAGGGGTGGGCGACCTTGGGGATAATGGCAATAAGGGAGGAACACACGCCCCTGGGAAGGGGGAAGCCCATGAAAAAACCTCAAACAGCTGCAATAACATCAGAGGAGATTATGTCCCAACAAGCTTGAAAGAAACTACCAGAAAACCCATCAGGACCTGGAGCTCCTTCACCATTCATGGACCAAACCGCCTGCTTAACCTCATCATTAGTTGGGATAGAAATAAGGACCTCATTCTGGGAGTCAGTGATCAGCTTGGGAATAGAATGCAGCATGGATTGGTCGACCACGTGAGCTTCAGAAGAGAGAAGACTTTGGAAAAAACTGACCGCCTCCTCAGCAAGTTTGGGTTGGTCCTCACACCAAGCCCCTTCCACCTTTAACCGATGGATGAAGTTTTTCCTTATGTTACCCTGCACGACGGCGTGATAAAAAGAAGTATTTTTGTCCCCATCATTTGTCCACTTCAACCTGGCTTTCTGGGCCCAGAAGATTTCCTGACTGTTGAGCGCACGCCGTAGGCCAGCATTAGCGGCATTAAGAGCCTCTCTGTTAGGAGCTGACGGATCATCATCAAACTGATTTTGCATGGCCGCCACATGGTTCTCAGCAAGAAGAACAACCTCCTCAATAGACCCGAAGACATCCTTATTCCAAGCTCGCAAAAAATGCTTAGTCACGCGAAGCTTTTGTTGGAGGTTATCAAAAGGGTTAGGAGAAGTAACATGAGCACTGTTCCAAGCCTCAGCGACACATTGGCGGAAAGAATCGTGACCAATCCACATCTTTTGAAAAATAAACCTGGACGCCACAGTGGGATGACAATAGTACTTCACCAGCAGAGGGGCATGGTCGGAGGGACCCCTAGGAAGGTGCTTAACGGAAATGTCAGGGAAATTGGACTGCCAATGAAGATTAATGAAAATCCTATCCAATCTGGCCTTGACAGCAGCACGACCAGTCCTATTATTGGACCAAGTAAAATGAGGACCCACGTAACCAGCGTCCAAGAGACCATTAGCAGAAGAAAAAGCATTAAAATCCAGCATGGCAGTGGGGTTGGGGAGGGCGCCACCCATCTTTTCATAAGTGCAGGAGACACAGTTGAAGTCGCCCCCGACGAGCCAAGGCACAGAAATATTATTACCCAAGACCAGAAGGTCATCAAAGAGAATACGACGAGAGTCCACATTACAAGTAGCGTAAACAACAGTAATCATGCAAAGAGGCTGGTTCCCAGTCATGACGTTAGCAGAAAGGAACTGATCAGAACAGCTATGAACAGTGAGGGAAACCGAGTTGGACCACATTAACCAGATCTTAGAGTTCTCACCATCATTACCAGCATAACCATCCAGTTTAAGGTAACGACACAAATCAGCAGCTTTAGAGAATGCAACTTTAGGTTCAAAAATGGCAATTATTTGCAACCTGTTGACCTTGATGAGATGTTTAAGGGATCTCTTAGAGGTAAGGTTAGAAATAACTCTAATATTCCATAATAAGGCAGAAAAATTCATGATGAGGAGTAACCAGAAGAACCATCCGACTCCTTGGCTTTGGATCACGTACACACACCAATCTGAGCTTGAGAGGGCACCACACCATCCTTGGAAAGCTTGACATTTGGCATGAGAATATTTTCTGACAAAGTAATAATAGAAGCTAAGGATCTTGCATCAACGGGAGCAGGGGCAATAGGAAGAAACACAGTGATCTTGGGGGTGTCCGACTTTCCAAACTGAAGGAGGGAATTATTTTGTTCCGCTAGATGAGATTTGTTTCCTAAAGGAGTTTTGGAGGGAGTGCCGACCGCCGGGGAAGCTTCAGCTGGCCTGTTCTCCGGCGCCTCCTCCGGCAAGGGAACGGGAAGATCAGACACAGGAGCCTGCGGAGGGTTCACAAGAACGTGGGGGTGCCATGCACGCCCTCCCGGCCGCCATGCAAACTGACAGGACCCATGGACCCAGGGAACTGCTTAAGGTTAACCCCCGAAACAACCTCTTCAACATCAGGACCCATGGAGGAACCTTTGACCTCACTTGCACCTTGAGCCGCACGGGGACTTGAGATGGCCTGCATGGGGTTATTGAGGGTACCTGAGGCATGCACTTGGACATTAACCTGAGCATCAGCAAGGATCTCAGGAGCACCAACATCATCAGTAAGCCTGTCAAAAACATTGGATACAGGGATCGTGGCAGCCGTCTGTTTTAACAGGTTATCAGGAGCGAGGGGACCCTTACGCTTGACCACACGCCACTCCTTGTCAGAGGGATTAGCAGGAGGGACTGGATCCATCTTCTGAACTTTGTCTCTCGACTTCTTCTTGCAAGAGTCCTGGGAATGGCCAAGCCTCCTACAGAAGCTGCAAATGGGCGGCACCCTGTGAAAATTCACCATCTGCCAAAAGCCTTTATCACCCTGGCCAATCCACATACGATCAGATAGGGGCTTCGCAATGTCCACGTCGACGCACACCAGCGCCTCAGCAGTCTGGGTCCAAGCCAGAGTAGAATCATGTATGCGAAGCACCTCAGCAAAGTTTCCCGCAATGCTGCGAAGGTAGTCCTCGTTGTAAAAGTTAACTGGGAGGTTAGGGAAACCCACCCAGATTGGGATGAGCGTAGGATCAGCGGCAAAATCAAAGTCAGCAGACCACCGGAAGAATCGAAAAAGGTATCCCTTGAGATAGAGATTCTTCCTGACAAGAACCTTCAAGAAATCTTCCTCATCAAAAAACCTGAACAAGAGGTGCCTTGGGTTCAGCGAACTTATTATACAATCTCCTTTAAGGGCCAGGTGCTGGGAAAGGCAGCTTTTGATGTATGGGATAGAAGGCCTCCCATACGAGCACTTAGCGATGATAGCCATCTTCAAAGGTAACTCAGACTTCCGAATCTCTTCTTTGGAGAAGTACACCGCAGGCAGGCCTTCATCAGTAAACGCAGGTGCTTTAGGAGAGAGATCAACCTTTGAGGGACGAAGAGAAGTGGCTAAGGCGCGAGCGAAGCTCATGCCCTCCACCCCGCGGGTGCCCACGACGCCCCCTGGAGGAGCGCTGTTAACAAACCCCTCCACCGATCTAGCCATGACAGGGAGACAGCAATGCCCCCGCCAGCCCCCAGGGCCGGCGGAGAGCAGGGGAGAACCAGGCAGGGAACCAGAACCCCAGAGCTTCTCTCTCTAGGATTCTAGAGAGAGTGATTTTACTTCCTTCTAAGTGTATAAATTAAGTACAAAATTGTTTGAGTGGGTGCAAAGCTTGATGATGACTATACTCATAGCATTAAATGTGTATATATATATATATGTAAACTTCAAATATATAAACTATACTCATATTCACTCTTTGAATACAATAAATGTTTGTGTATGAGGAAGATCGCAAGTAATCAATTTGGGTGTCCCAATTTGAAAAAATAATTTACTTTTTAGGGACGGGTCTGCTGTTGTAATAATAAATGTATAAAATTTAAAAAATAATATTGTTATTATAGTATACATATTAAATAATTACTCTTATTAATCATTTTTATCTTAAAATCATTTTTAATATTTAAAATTTGAATATTATTAAAGTTTTGAATATTTATTTTAAATTTAATGAGTATTATAAAAATAATTTACATCCATATATCTATACTATTCTAATAAAACTCAGTTCTGGAGCAGCCACGTGTCAACACCAGCAGCAGAGTTTTCCCGCCTAAACCTTCCCACTAAATCTATCTATATTGCAGCTAAATATGGTTAAGCAAAATCTAGGTAAACAAATCCTAACATATAGCAGCTAATATAAAATAATAAATCTATCAACTTTAACACACCTCCCGTAAGGCAAGTCTCAATCATTAATTGTCACATAAATCAACGAAGAAATCTTTCTAAACAAGGTAAGATACTCACCATCTAAAAAATCTTGTTAAATCGAGCATATCATAACTTTTTAGAAAAATTCAATTTTAAGTCTACCTTCGTGCAGTCCACCTTCCTTTGTTTTAAGAACAAACTTTCTCTGTTTAGTTTAACAAAATTTTTGTAATAAAATTATATACTTTTATAAATAATATTTTTATTTATCTTAATATTTTATAAACAACTACCGTGCATCGCACGGATTTTCAACTAGTAAATGTATATAGACAGCTTAATTAGTAAAACCGTCTACAAATGTAGGATATGTAGACAGTTTCTTGTAGATGTCTATATATCAAACATTATGTAGACAGCTATATTTAATAGCTATCTACATAACTTATGTAGACGATTTTTTATAACAGTCTACATATGTCAGATATGTAGATGGTTGCTACAGCCGTCTATGTATCTACCATACATAGACGGCTATATTAGGGTGTCTACATAAGTTTTTAGACAACTATAAATAGTTGTCCACATATGTTTGATATCTAGACGGCTACAAGAAACCGTCTACACATCCAACATTTGTAGACGGTTTTACTGAGCCATCTACATAAGTTTTGTAGATGGTTATTCATAATCGTTTACATATGTTGAATATGTAGACGACTACAAGAAACCATCTACATATCCTGCATTTGTAGACACTTATGAATAACCATCTACAAATATCACTTTTTGTAGACGGCTACAATTTACAGCCGTCTACATATAATGTATTTCTTGTAGTGAAACTTTTCTACATTAACCTTCCCCAAATCCTCACATCACACAGAAGAGTATAAATTGTTAAATACTCTCTTTCCAATGATACTTTATACACGTTGTATCTCACATTTGAACTAGAAAAATAGTTTAGCAACATTATTTAATAACACATTAAAATAATATACCAATCACCGCAACATCATCGATTTATGAGGTGTTTTAAATTTTTTATTTCAATTGTTGATGTGGTATATTTTTACTAATTAATGATGCTATTTTAATGTGTTACCAAATAATGGTACAAAACTATTTCTCTTTGAACTATGCCAAGTCTACTAACTTGAAATCGACGTGTTTTATAACAAGAGCTTGAGTTTTGGGCAAGTGAGAACTTGAATAAGCTCGTTCAAAAAAAATAAAAGAAATTGAATACGGATAGTTTATATCTTAAAATCACGGTATTGAGATTTATAGGCTTAAGAAAATATGCACTACAACAAAATTGGGCAACACTTACGGAAAGTCCGTTACGGTTTCTGATTTCGTAAGTATATTAGCTGTTGTACTTACGGTTAGTATAACATTTATTAATATTTTAATATGATATCTCCAAAGTCGTAACTACACTGTAAGCATAGGTTGTGTGCTAAACGTAAAAAAATAACAACAGTAAGTATAGACCCAAAAATTTTGGGCGGTCTTCACTCACACAAATCCCGCCCTCTGAAAACAAAACCCCAAAACCCTCGAGCCCCCGAACCCATCACTCACACAACTCCCGTCCCCATGTCCTCCCCCTGCGCTTTGCCGTCCCCCATCGCTCTCTCTCTCTCTCTCTCTCTCTCTCTCTCTCTCTTCCCGAAGGCCAGCGACGCCTTCCTCTCCCTCCGGCGACGCACCGACGTCGGACGAGGGCTCCGGCGACGCCTCATCTCCGGCGGCTGCCACCACCACCACCCCCCCCCCCCCCACAGTGAGTCCCTCCGGCTGCCGGCTCCCTTCCCTCCGGCTGCCGGCCTCCCTCCCCAGCCGCCTTCGATCCCTCCGGCGGCCCCCATCCCTCCATCCCCCCCGCCTCCGGCAGCCCCCACCCCTCCCTCCCCGGCCCCATTCCCTCCGTCGGCCCCTATCCCTCCGGTGAGTCCCTCCGGCTGCCGGCTCCCTTCCCTCCGGTGGCCCCCCTCCCTCCCTGGCCCCCTTCGATCCCTCCGGCGGCCCCCACCCTCCCTCCCTCCTCCCCCCCCCTCCCCCAGACTCTCTTCTGTCGCTTACCAGACTTCTTCTTCTCTCCGATTTCACCTATTTTTTTGTCCTCTCTTTTTTGTTAAGCTAGTCATCATTTTCCTCCGCCTTCACCTCAAATCCATATTCGTCGCCCTCATCCGACCCCCCCCCCCCCTCCTTCCATCCTCTCCATGTACTGATATCCTCTCTACCTTTGACTGCCAGCCCCTCTTCCCCCACTGCTATTTCAGCACTCCTCCTATGACCCCCTCTTCACCACCCGTCTCACCCCCATTTTTTCTTCCCCCTCTGCCCTCCCTCTCCTACTCTTTGTGCCGCCCCTCTGAAAAAATGTGTATGCAATAGATCCTGGAAAAATGTGCTACTATCCATATGCTGAGAGGATTTCCTGCTTATGCTAAATCTTCAAAATTTTGGACTCTTCTATTGCCATGACTGTTCCCAAATGCTGTGTAGTTGTTGCAATGCATTCAGTTCTAAAATTAACTGAACAAAGAATTTCTTCCATTGTCTCCAGAGTTCCATTCAGTAGCTTAATTTTTTTTATAAATCTTGCAGGGAACTGATTCATGTGTTGATACGTACTTTGGCCTTTGCACATATCCAGTTAGAGAGCAGCGGCATCAAATTGATTTTAAGGTGGAGTATCCTACAACATAAGTAGGTTTCAAGAACTCATAATGCAATACATGCATGACTTTTCATTTAAAATCTATTTTTTGTAATTTATTTTTTGTCAATGAGTATATGATGAGATTATTTTTTTGTTAGAGTAAAGTAATCATTACAAAATGGATTGGAGTTGGATGGACAAGCCAAAGCACTCAAAGGAATATCTAGATGGAGTGGACTTGTTCATTGATTTTGCATGTGGGTATTCTGATATGTTGTCAACTATCAAGTGCCCTTGTGTTCATTGTGCATGTATGTGTAAATGGGACAAGAACGTAGTTAGGGAACATTTATACTTCAATGGAGTCATCAAAGACAAAAATTTTGGGAGTTTCATGGGCCTAATTCATCTTGCAGTAGGCCAACATCCCTAGATTCTGCCTGTGAAGATGTCTCAAAGGATGGTGGTATGCGTTCAATGTTGCGAGATGTATTTGGCTTGGAAAATAAAATATACATGGAAAACATCTCTGCCAATCAGAATAAAGGGACAATGGTACATTCGAAAATCTACAGGAAGATGTTGAACAACCATTGTATCCAGGATGCAAGACTTTCAACAAACTATCATTTATAATCCGATTGTTCAACATAAAATGTATGGGTAAAATGAGTAACAAATCCTTCAACATGCTATTGAAGTTGTTGAAAGAAGCTCTTCCAGAAGGTGAGGTATTGCCAAGTACATTTTATGAATTGAAAAAAATCATTAGTATGTTGGGATACAGTTATCATAGAATTGATGCATGCCCAAATGATTGCATTTTATATTGGAAAGACTATGAGTCTCATGAGCAATGTCCCAAATGTGGAGAATCTAAATGGACTACAAGGGAAAAGAGTGGGTATAAAAAAAAAAAGATAGCCAAGAAGGTTCTTCGGCACTTTCCCTTAATTCCAAGGTTGAAAAGATTATATATGTGTAGCAAATTTTCAGCAAACATGAGATGGCATAGCGATGAGCGGCAAGAAGATGGTATATTGAGACATCCAGCTGATTCCCCTTGTTGGAAAGCTTTAGATGCCATAGATGAGTTTGGTTTAGAATCTCGCAATGTACGTTTAGGTTTGACAAGTGATGGTTTCAATCCTTTTGGAACAATGAGTACGAGTCATAGTACATGGCCTGTGGTATTGACACCATACAACCTACCTCCATGGCAGTGTATGAAGCCACAAAATATTTTTGTATCTTTAATCATTCCTGGCCCTAATGGACCTGGAAATGATATTGATGTGTATCTTCAACCACTAGTAGAGGAATTGCAAATACTATGGCATGGAGTTGAAACATATGATGCTTCTAAAGGTGAAACCTTTTGTATGCGTGCTGCATTACTGTGGACCATTAATGATTTTCCTGCATATGCTTATCTGTCTGGTTGGAGCACCAAGGGTCGACTAGCTTGTCCTACATGTAATGTAGAGACAAGTTCACAATGGTTGAAAGCAAGTGGGAAGTTCTGTTACACAAATCATCGTCGATGGCTGAAACATGATCACAAATTTCGTTCTTTAAAACGGCGGTTTGATGGAAAAGAAGAACTGAGAAGTAGACCAATTTCATTATCTGGGAGTGATATATTGGAGCAGTTACATGGACTGACGTTTAATTTGGCAAGGTTCCTAAAACGAAAAAAAAGGTAAAGGGAAAACATAAGGAAGACACATCTATGAGTAATGTTGAAGGTTCTACCAACTATTTATCATGGAAGAAAAAAAGCATCTTTTTTGAATTGCCATATTGGAAGTTGTTACTTCTCCGACATAATCTTGATGTAATGCATATTGAAAAAAATATTTGTGATAGTATTCTTGGTACTCTTTTGGACATTGATGGAAAAAGTAAGGATGGCTTGAAAGCTCGTAATGATCTACAACATTTGGGTATAAGGACTGCACTTCAGCCACAAACTTTGAGCTCGAATAGATTGTTGTTGCCGCCTGCCATGTTTACATTGAGCAACATTGAGAGACAAACCATTTGTAAAGTCTTTAAAAATGTGAAAGTTCCAGATGGTTATGCATCTAACATATCAAGGCATGTGAACCCCAACGATCGTAAGAAGATTTGGGGTTTGAAGAGTCACGATTGTCATGTGCTCATCCAACAATTACTTCCTGTGGCAATGAGGGGAGTGGCACAAAAGGAATTGAGTCTGTAATTATTGATCTTTGCAATTTTTTTTCACAAGTATGTTCAAAGACATCATCTTCAAATGATTTCTATACTCTACGGAAAGAAGTTGCAAACATTTTGTGTCGCTTGGAGATGATTTTCCTACCAAGTTTCTTTGATATCATGGTACATCTTCTCATCCACTTACCTGATGAAGCAAGAGTTGCTGGCCCTGTACATTATAGGTGGATGTACCCCATTGAAAGGTATGTGTGTAGCCTAAATTTATAAATTATTTATTGCTATTAATAATCTGATTTCTGTCTAATATTAATTTGTTAGGTTTCTGGTGAGACTTAAGTCCTATGTTCGAAATAGGGCATGCCCAGAAGGTTCAATGGCCGAAGGCTATATCGCGGAGGAGACACTTACATTTGCTGCTAGGTATTTAGATGATGATGTTCAGACATGGCTTAATCAACCCTTAAGAAATGAAGATGATGGTAACATTCCAATTGAAAAGGGATGGGAGATATTTTCTGAAGGAGGCCGACCTTTAGGCGCCGGCACCAATTGTTATCTAAGTGATGAAGAGTTGAACCAAGCTCATCAATATGTCTTGTTCAATTGTGAGGCAATTGCTCCTTTTATTGAGTAAGTAAGATGATCACTTGTATATTATATGTTTCCCTAATTTATAGTCTTTATATGTATATCTCATAACAAGTGTTTTATATAGTATGCACCTTGCTTTTATACGGAGTGGAAGACCACAATCAACAGAAATGGAGATCGAGAGGTGTCATACATTAGAATTTCGGCAATGGTTTAAATTTAAAGTGAGTGATGTAGACCATTCTCATTTTACTTATGGTTTTCACCCACGTGTATTCATTTTCGTGATGATAACCCACATGCATCATGTTATGTAGGTTGACACTTTGCAAGCACAATGTGGAGATATAAATGTGCGTTGCATAAAGGATCGACCAATAAATATGGTGAAGAAGTTTGACTCTTGTTTAGTAAATGGGCTTCGCTTTCAAACTCAACATGTGGAACGACATAGGGTCACACAAAATAGTGGAGTTGTCATGTCTGCAAAAACCTCAAGTTTCTCAAGTTCAAAAGATAAATCTCCTATTCGAGGGCAAGTGACATATTACGGCATTTTAGATGAAATTCTGGAGTTGAACTATTATGGTACCAGAACAGTGTTGCTCTTTAAATGTGACTGGGTGGATATTCAGCGAGGAGTGAGAGAAGAACAAGACTTCACAATGGTCAACTTTAAATATAAGTTACGTACCACTGAGCCATATGTTTTAGCCTCTCAAGTGGAGCAAGTATGGTACATAGATGATCCAAAAGAGCAAGGATGGTGTGTGGTGAGGAAGACAAAGCCAAGAAATTATTTTGATTTGCAAATTGAGGAGAGCATTGAGAATGATGTAGAAAACAAAATACTGGGATTCATGATGTTGATAGTGATAATTTAGATGATATCCATGTTACATGGGAAAGGGTGGGAATTGATGGGCAAGAGATTTTTATTTGAAATGTTTTTGTATAGATATTTTTTTTTTACAATTCTGGTGATGATATTGAGTGTGGTATGCTTTCAGTGGGACAAAGGATAGAATCAGCCAATGGGGAACTTTGTAAGTGGTTTTTTAGGCTTCTCATTGTTGTAAGTGGGTCTCCATAACTCCTCATTCTTTTTTGTCTGTGTTCTTGTCAAAGGGTCTTTACTGTCATGTTTTTTTGGAGATTTTTATTTAACTTTAAAAAGTGTGCACTGTCACCTCAACTTTACTGTCATTAATTTTGGAACCTGGGGTGTTGAGATTTTTATTTTTTGTATATGCTTTCAGTATTATTTAACTTGATCTTAACCATTCTTCAAATTTGATCTCAATTTCAAATATTGCTGATAAAGAGACATGTAAGTCTTATTTCTGTCTTCATTTTAATGTTGAGAAAGAGGATTAAATTGTGTCTATAATATTCAGTATTATATTGTTTGCATTTAACAGGGGGAGAAAAAGAAGTGTGGACTATGTAGGTGAGTCTGATAAAAGTCAGGCTGTAATGAAGACGACCAAGCCTTCAGACCCTATTGCAAGTGCAGATATTTTGAAGGCAAAGAAGAAAGACTTGTCAGAACGTTATGGGGTTTCTCAAGCAGATGGAGAAAGCCAAGAAACTGGCGGAACTGGAGCATCTGAAAAGTTGGATACAAATACCTTTCAACAACATATTGAGTGAGTTTCTAATTTTTTTTTTGTAGTTATCTATGGAGTATTCTATCAGTGCACACTTTATAATTGATATAATTTCTAACAATAAATGGAATTGTAGTTATCTATGGAGTATTCTGTCAGCTGAGCATTTGAAAAAGTTTGATTGTTGGGATTGCTTATGGTTTCCATATTATAAGTCCAATGCTTCTCAACGGAAAAAGATGTTGACATGGGTCAAAGATAAAGAGGTATTTTTAAAAAAGTACTCATTCGTGCCGATATGCATGTGGTAAGTTAAAAAAAAATAGCATGAGGAAGTTGTTAAAAAAAAATAGGCCTTATAATTTTGTTGTTATGTAGGGGGCATTGGAGCCTTGTAATATTGTGTCATGAGGAAGAAGATGATTTGCCATTCATCATGCTTCTTGATTCTCTCCATAGTATTGACCCAACAAAACTTGTTCGGCCAATTCAAAGGTTAGTGTTACATTAGTTCTATGATTCATAGGTAATATATTGGCGACCTATCTCTAATATATTGATTCTTTTTTTTTAGATTTTTGAAGGACATATATGCTACAAAGAAGAAGGCAGTGATTGCTGATGCAATGTGTTCTATAGATATTTCAATTCCATCGGTAAATGATTAGAGACATATATGCTCATGATATATATTTTATTTCTACCACTTGTTTATGTCTTTTTTTTTCATAGGTTCCACAACAAACCAATGGCACTGAGTGTGGGTTTTTTGTATTATACTTCATCTACCACTTCATACAAAATGATCCACCCACATTTTCCTTGGATGATTACCCATCATTTGTGAGTTATGCTCCTCTTTCAAATTACATGTCTTGTTTTTTCATCCAACATACTAATTTCCTGTAATGTTTTCAGCTTACATGTGATTGGTTCAGTAGAGCAGAATTTGAGAAATTTGTGCATGACTTGATCATAAGAAAAATAGAGGTGCAAGAGGTGGTGGTGGAAGTTTCTAAAAAGAAGCACAGAGGATCAACAAAACTAAGTTCTGTGCATGGTTTAGATAATGGTAAACGAATTGTTGTCCAGATAAATGAACTTGGACAACCAGTTGGAGAGGGTGGCCATTCTTTGAAATTATTTTTAGGAACAATTGCCCGTCTTGGTGATAAAATGCCAATTGATGCTCCAACTTGGAGGGCAATGTCTGCCACCCATAAGGATGATGTGTGGGAGTATGTCCAGGTGATTTCTAGAATACATATGTTACTTTTCTATGTTCAATCTATTACATATTAATTATATGAGTATGTATTGTAGAGAAAATATGATATTCCAGCATATTTGAAAGAGTGGGTGATGAAGGACTTGGATCAAAAGTGGAGGTCTTGGAAATATGAATTGAGAAACAAATACTTCAACCCAACTTTGAAGCAAAATGAACAACAAATACCACCTGATCCAAGAGTTAATGCGGAACAATGGGCAAGAGTTGTTCAAACATGGTCTTCTAATAGTTGGAAGGTAAAATGCTTGAAATGTTTTTCTTATAGAAGGTTTTTTTTTTTTTTTGCTGAAGACATGCTCATCATATTTTTTTGCTAAGGGTTATGTTTGTGCTTTATAGAGGTATAGTGACATAAACAAGAAAAGTAAAAGTCATCATAAGTATTTTCATTGTGCTGGGACAAAGAGCTTTGCAGACATCAATGAGGAGGTAATCCCTATTTTTCCCCTAAGTTTTATGTATGTGCTTTCTGTTCTCATTTTTTTCTAACACTTATTTCATAGATTCTCATTTTTTTCTGTTCTACAATTTGTCTTCTAGTATGTAAAAAACGGAGTGAAACTTGATCGCGGGGACCTGTTTATAAGGACCCGTGTGAAGAGACTACTGCCATGATTGTATGACATAGATTGTTGTTTTCCAATTTTATGTTATGTCCACTATGTGTTTATTTCATTAATACTATATATGTGTTTATTGTAGACAAAACTTCAAGAAGTAAAAATCACACAACCATCATCATCCTCAAGTTCATCAATTGCAAGTGCAGATGATATTTTACTCACAAGTATTTGGGAAAGAAAGGCCTGGCCGAGTACGTGGAGTGGGCACGGGCCCGACACCAACAAGTTTGTGGGGTACTTCAAGCCAATGTCAAGCCCAATTAAGAGCAGAAAATGCTCAACTCAATACCAAGGTTAAAGAATTGTCAGAGAGATTGGGTAAAGTTGAGTCTATCGTTGTTGAGGTAATTCTAAAATATTTTCATTTCATCCATGTAAATTAAATGTGATTAGCAAGTACTTTAGATGGATTTGCATAATACTTTTCAGTTGGCTTTCTGGGCATCTACTATGTTGTCCTGGCGTGCCTCTTTGGATGAAGCTTATGGGGTGAAAATTAGTAATTTATAGAGACTGCAGTGGATCACTGCAGTGGCCAAAGTTATGGCACTTGATGATATTCTGATGTCATTCCACATGTCAATGGGGCCTGGCAAGCACCAATTTAGACATCCATTGTAGCCCTTCATGATCCTTCCATTCTTCCAATGAGAACTTGGGTTATTTCCTGTCCTCATCAGCATTGCCCTGGTCACATCCAGAGCTCCAAATAGTGTAGGCACCCCCTTCCCCAACATCACTTGCTCTCTCACTCTACTCAGCTCTGCAAGCTGAGCCAACCTTAGCTCCCAGTAGTGATCGGTTCCCGCAAGATCCAAGTCCATTCCATCAAGGGGCATGCGGCTGTGGTTGCAGTGTCCCACACTAGCCCCAGTTCCATTAATCTCCAAGTGTGCAGGTGAGACTGTTCTGAGTATTGTGAGAAGCCTGTCACACTTGCTGCATCTGCCTATGTACTGCAATGCTGTTCCAAGGGCTCTTTGGGTGGGATGCACAATGTTTTATTAACTCCTGCATACTTCTCATAATGTTATTTCTGTCAGATTAACATGTATCAGTGAGTTTTGTTATTCCTTCATATTTTTTCCATAGATCAATGGTGCTGGATTACCCAATTATCAGATTACATAATACATTTGCAGTAGTAGAAATAAACTCTTGGCTTGTGCTTATGAAGTCTTCTTTGTGAAATATTTTTTTTCTTACTAGTCTTCTTCTTTCTTGATAGTCAAAACAGGTAGAAAGTACTCCCAATATGGAAAGATGCGTGCAATCATCTGCAAGTGTAATAGAACCTAAAGGAAAAGAGGTAAATATGTTCATATCTCATTATGTTCTATATTCTCATTAGAAACTCAATTGTGTCTTGATGTGTGATCTATATAATGAATTGAATAACAGAGTTTGATGTTGGGCAAGAAAGTGAAGTTGTGTGACATGACAGGACAGCCGGTAGCCAATGCCATAATCATGTCGTTAGATAAATCTAAGATGGTTATGGGTAAGAGTTTGGGCGAGGAGTATTATGAGGTAGCTATTTTGTTTGCTTACAAACCCAATGCACCTCTATTTGTCAAAGATAATGAACGAAAAACCGTCCAAGATGCTGTTGGAAGTCACATTGTGTGGTTCAGAGACTTTGTAAGTTTATGACACCTGAAGTTTTATTTTACAGAATTATTTTGGAAATATATGAACTTGTTTATATGTATACTAATTGAATGATTTTTATTTTGCAGGTTGAGTTAGATCAGACTTGAAATTTTTATTGTGACTACAGAACAACTCTCCTCCCTTGAGAACTTTCTCCACTTTTACATTATGAAACAATTATGGTCATTGGATTTATGTTATGACCAAAACAATTATGATTGTCTTATCCTCAGGACAAACAATGGTGTATGTGATGTTTAAATTTTATGTTGTACATTTGTAATGTGATATAAATCAGTGCTATATGCACTAGTTTTGGCGGTGTAATTATGTGAATATTTCTTTTTAAACAGTGTAAGTTGTGTAATGTAAATATGCAAGTTGTGGGTTGTGTGTGGATTGTGTATGTAAATCTGCAGGTTGTGTGCTATGTGTGTGGATTGTGTTGTAAATATGCAGGTTGTGTGCTATGTGTGTGGATGTATGTTAATATGTAGGTTATATTTTTAGTCAAATTATGGATTATATATGTTTGTACTGGGAGTTTTCTTACGGTTCAGAGGTGCGTAACTACAGATAATAGCTACGGTTTCTAACGTAGTGATTAATTTTCGTATGTCATCTTCTATTTGAATATTTCTTACGGTCTTTCATATGTATACTTACGCTTTATAAAAGTAGGCCAAGTCTATATTATTACGGTTTATAAACGAATGTATTTATTACGTATTATTAACCGTAAGTAAGGCTATAGCCACGCTTGCTGTACTTACGAAATAGAACCATAGGGAGTTCCGTAAGTATAGGTCTGTTCTTACGGTTTTGACACTTACACTTACGCTTTTTCGACGTAAGTGTTGCCCAGTTTTGTTGTAGTGATGCATAGAAATCTCAACTTAAAAATCAACGTGAGACTAATACCCAAATTTTAACACTGCCAATAAAAATGGGATGCTGAAGATTAACTAGATAGAAATAGAAGGGGTTGTCTAATTGGGCCGCGTGCTACATCTAAACGCAAGTCCTCCTTAATGAGTCATATATCTTAGATTCTTATAATCCAATTCGACTAATATATAAAGAGTCAAACTCCACAACACAATTATGATCAGGTCCAATAATCCAACTCGCCAAGAATCGATCACAACTCGCCAACATTTAATGAGCCTTATATTTTATGAGAAATGTTATGCTCCCGACTAGTCTGGAGTATAGCTTTGCGTGAAGAGGCCGTGCCCCTCCACAATGCGCCGCATGGAGGGGCGCGGCCCCAGGTGCATATAATGTATCGATTTTTTTTTAACTTTAAAATAATACACATAAATAGTATATTAGTGTACACAAATAACACATTAGTGTATACAAAAAATATATTAGTGCACACAAATAACACATTATTGTATACAAATAGTGCACACAAATAACACATAATATACACAAATAATATATTAATGCACATAAATAACATATTGGTACACACAAATAATATAAGAATACATTAAATATACCTAGAGCCCCACCCCTCTACACGATACATTATGGAAAGAGAGATTTATTGCACTTGTACATTGCACTTTAAGTGCAATGTGACTAGACAATATCTCATGTGGCACCCCTCACATAAGGAGTGATAAAATAGTAATTCAATTGTTAAATGTCACATGAACTTGTTGCCTAATCATATTACACTTAAAGTACAATGTGAAAGTGTAATAAACTTTTCTCTTATAGAAAAGCACGACCCCTCCAGGTAATATACTCCTGGCTAGACGGGAGAGTATTATATATTACTCATATCTTATAATCCCCGCCAAGCGAACAAAGAACCAGGTTGGTCACTCACTAACCAACGACCGTACGGACGAACTCCCGCACATTCGTGTCCGTAGTCCCCCCGTCGCCGAGGGCCTCCGCCGCCAGCTTCCTCCATTTCTGGGCGTTCTTCCTGATCTCCTCCGCCTTCTTCCCTTCCATCACCTCCCTTATACGCAACCCGAACTCCTCCCTGCTCACGACGCCCCTGCCGTCCGCCCTCGTCCTCACCCCCGTCCCCCACGCCTCCTCCACGTACTTGGCGTTGGTGGGCTGGTCCGTCCACTGCGGCACCGCCACCATGGGAACCCCCAGGCTCAGCGCCTCCAACGTCGAGTTCCACCCGCAGTGGGTCACGAAGCACCCCACCGCCGGGTGAGCCAGGACCTCCAGCTGCGCGCACCACCGCACCACCAGCCCCTTCTCCGCCGCCTCCGACGCAAACCCCTCGGGGAGCTTCCCCTCCTCCGACCCCCTCACCACCCACAGGAACCTCTTGCCCGTAGCCACCAGCCCCCACGCCAGCTCCTCCATCTGCTCCTCGCTCATGGCCAACAGGCTGCCGAAGGAGACGTAGATGGTGGACGCCGGCTCCTCCTGGGCTTCGAGCCACTTGACGTAGTTTCCTCTCTCAGGTTCAGTGCACATGTCGAAACCGTAGTTCTTGTCTTCTTCCCCGCGGGATCCCAGCAGGTACATAGTTGGTATTGTCGGCCCGATGGTCTTCGTACGGATCAGTACGGACGCCATCCAGCTCGCCTCCTGCTTTGCAGGACAAGAAACATTAATTCCAAGTTAATATGACAATCGATCTGATCAATTTGTAAGTTGTAAGAGAAATATATATTATACTTTACATTTTTGATCTCATTGGATCAATCTTCATAATTTATCGCAAATTTATTGATCAATGAATCAAATTTGTTCCCCAACGAACTGGTTATATATATATATATATGCGATTGATGCACTAAACAAGGAATCACACTATGAGAAGGATCGTCTTCTACCTATTATACACGACTAGCCAACAAATTCATCTAACATCTAACAATTAGTTGTCATTTTATCACTTTTTATGTGAGGAGTGTCACATACATTATTATCTTATCATATTATATTTAAAATACAATATACAAATACACTAAGTCTTTCTCTACATATATATATATATATATATATATGTGTGTGTGTGTGTGTACCCTATATAAGAAGTATCCTAGCGTGAGAACTTTGCCCAATTACCCATAATTAATGACGTTCCCATTCCTTCCGTTTCTCTTCTCATGGCAAGCTTCCCTTGTGCAAATTTTGCACATATATACAATAAGAAACGTCTTGGTGAATAAGTTATAATTGTTCCATATATATCTAATTCTCGACAAGATTAAACTGATTTGCACATTTTATTAATTGGTTTTATATATAGTGGTGATAAGGATCTTAATTAGAACAGAGCCATGGCACACTTCTCTATAGCTTTTTTGGTATGTAATATATAGGTGTCAGAATTTAGACCTAAATTATTATTATGTTGTACGGATCTTAATTAACTTAGGATGAAATAAATTACAAATTAAATATAAATAAAAACTTACCAGCTTCATTGCATAAAATTTAATAACCAGGTCTGTCGTAATCGGAAGAATAACTCTGATATTTTTGAACTTTGTCTGAATGAACATGCAAGATCACACATTCACTTTCTCAAGTTAAATATATCGGAGTGATATATTCGATTGATCAACTTAAAATTTCCAGTAATTAATCAATAAGTCAAACAAATCTGCCGTTCTCTACTGATCAACATCGTACTTCTTTTTTCAGGCTACTCAGCCGGTGTTAATTTGAAAGTTAAAAGAACATGAGTTGAAGTTCTTCTAATTATATTTAATTAGCAAATCTCAAGCATAAAAGTGTAGGTAGGTACTAGGTGGGAATTCTATGGTATTGAATGAAGCTTGAGCCATATTTATTTGGACAGTACCTGATTTAGAATTCAATATATATGACTATAATTATGTTATAATAGATATTTTAAGTTCTTGAGCTTTCGAATGTTATGTCAAAAAAAATCTAAATAATCTTCAAATTTTGAAGGTGGAAAAAGAAGGGGACGTGCAGTCCTAGTTGGTGTGTAGCAAAGTGTAACAAGTCGCACCTGGGGTTCTAAATCATAGAAGGTGTTGACGAAGACGGCATCCGCCATCTCCAGGTTCGAGAACTGCTTGATCACCATGTCCAAATACGCCGGATAATGCCCTGGTCTTGAGATGAACGACGGCGTCTCTTCGAGGCTGAGCGCCGGCAGCCCCTCGATCGACACCGTCGGGCCCAGCGCCGGCACAGACAACCGCCCGTGCCATGCATGGTGATAGACAGCGTTGACGGCGCATGACTGGGTGAAGAAGGCGGCCGCTAGCAGGCCCATCCCCTTGGCGACGTCCAGCGCCCACGGGAGGAAGGCATCGTACACGACCGCCCTCACCGGGCGGCCCCGGGCGTCCTCCTCTCGGATGAGTTCCGCTAACGTCCTCGATCCCACGGCCTTGAAGCCGTCCAGGTACGACTGGACGCTCTCGGCGCCCGCAAGGCCGACGTCGTCGTGGCCATCGGAGATATTCCCGACGACTCGCACCATGCCGGTCTTCTCCGGCTGCGGCGTCGACCTGGCGACGAAGCGGGTGACGGCGACGGTGACTTGCAGGCCCCGCGCGGCGAGGCGCTTGCCGAACTCGAGCATCGGGTTTATGTGGCCCTGGGTCGAAAACGGCAGCAGCACGACATGGGCTCTGCCTGCGTTTTCTTCCCGTTCCTTCTCCATCCTCTCTCTCTCTCTCTCTCACACACGAGTTCGGATCCTCCCAGTATATGAGAGAACCGAGCTCAGGCAGTGAAGAATGGAAAGGAAATTTTTAAAAAAACTCAAATAAAAATGTACAAATTCTTTTTTAAAAAAGTTTTTTTAAAAATTTTCTCCCATTTTTTACCTAGGTGACTATCAGAGCTCGGTCCTCCCATGTACGGGGAGGAATAACGCCGCACACATCTCTCTCTCTTACATGTACATCTTCTCCGTCCTCTCTCTCTATCTCACACACGTACACATACTTTCTGCATCCTTTGTCTCTTTTTTTGTTCTCGAGTCTGATTCCTCTCAATGTAAGGGAAGATCGGACTCCAACAGTCACCAATGAGATGAGAGAGTTTTAGATGAAATTTTATTAAAAAAATTAAAATTAAAAATTTTATCACATTTCTATTTATTTTTTTTTGTAAAACACAAATAAATCCACCCAAACCCCCGTTGATAATTATTGGAGTCAGATCCTCCCCTACACTGAGAGGATCTGGACTCCTTTTTCTCACACGCACGCGCGCACGCAATACCTAGCCTTCACCATCCTCTCTCTCTCTCTCTCTCTCTCTCTCTCGCACAGACACACACAGCACTTCTAGATCGTTGCGGCACCACATAAACTCTATCCCTAGGATCCTGACCAAGCGTACGGGAGACAAACACACTTGAAGACGGAGAGAGATGGCACATCTCTTTCGGACAGCAAATTAAAGAGCGAAGCTAGCTAGTACACGGCACACCTAACCATCTGGCGGTGACAAATCACGCAGTAGTTATACATGGCGATCGCCGATTAATTATATGATGCATGACAACGTACGTACCAGTTGTGGCGGAGATCTCTTGGGCCGACAAAGGCCAAGAACAGTCTTCATGGGTGCCCCATTTTAATCTCTTTCCGTCTTCCATTTCAGATATAGGGATCTCGGGCATTATCCGACCAATACCAGCATTAATTAGCTAAGCCGGGTACGTAAAAATGGCTCTTGTGTATGTCTCTCTTTTGGACAAACTGGTTGATCAGTTTGGAGGATGTTTCTTTCGAGAAATATCTCCATATCCAAATGATATTGCCTAGTTGTCCTGTAGCACATTTGCCGACTAAGTCGGCTATCCATCTTGAAGCTAAACCGCGTACGTGTGAAAGTTTTAATATATCGGGATCTTTTGGGAATCGTTTTATTCTTAGATAGATGGGGATCATAAATATATAGTTAAAATACGCTAGCTAGGGTAATTTTATCCGTCCCTATATAACAGTAGTGTTACGTCTGGATAACAAGGGATAGCCTCTATTTTACTCCAGAATAATTTAAGTTTAAAAAATATATAAGTTAAGCTACACATGAATCTCTCAACCCAAAAGTATATTACCTACTGCCAAAGTTGACCATCATGTGAGCAAGCCAATTGAGGACATCCATATTGTATTTCTTGTTTTGATGATGTCAATGATCATATCTAACTATGATAAATAATCCTTATAAATGGTTATAAATATACTAACAACAATAGACTCATAACAGGTACCATCATTTGCAAAAAAAGTCAAAAATACATTGACGCATAGTAGGTCAACGTATGTGGCTCTTTTTGTGAGCGTTGAACAGAAAAGAACACAGTACGTCGACACAGGTTGGTCACCAGGTCGACGTAAGTGGGTCATCCAGTGAACCATTTTGAAGGAAATACACAATATGTTGACACAAGTCTCTCACCAAGTCGATGCATGTGGTTCATCCAGTGAAACATCCTTTCAAAATCACACAGGAGATCGACGTAATGCACAAGGTGCGTTGACACACGTATTGACTTCTTCTTACAGCGATAAAATACAAGTGCCAATGTGTCACTTTTGGGCACATGATCTGAGGCCCAATAATTGGGATTTCATGGCACACTTTTGAAGACTCCAGAAGGATTCCTTGGCAAGAAATATTCCCCTCTAACGATATGGGCCTTCGATGGGACCCACCTAGAGATTCTTTGACGCCGCACAAAAAGGTGAATTGCATTTATTCCGAAAAGTGTGCACAAACAGAGTGAAAAAGGAAAAAGGATCAAAGCTCTGAAGTAGGGTTTTTAAGCACTATAGTAGGGCTTCTTCCTGGTGAACAAAAGCTGCTAGGCACTGAAGCTCCTGGAGAGAAGAATCATGTCGCGCCAACACTATATCTCAAGAACCTGGAGCAGAGCATCGCGATTCAAGCTTGGTTCAAGGGAGCTCAAGTCAAATTGGTTGAGGAGCTTGTCTAGATGATGGATTTATGTGAGATGATTTGAAGTATGACTTCAATCCTCAAGATTTGAAGGATCAAAGCTAATATTGAACAGACCAAGGGAAATTGGGCGAAACTGAAGAACTTGTGTTTGAAGATTTGTTTCTCTTAACCTTGATCTACTTGTACAATTTATTTTACCTTTAAACTCCCTCAGAACTCATCAATCACTCCTACTAGTGATAGCAAGGTTGATCCTACATTGTGTAAGTGTGAGGATTTTGTGATTTGTGTGGTCGTTAAGCTGTTTATCAGCAGTTCTTGCAAGCTTTGAGTTAGCGATTGTATGAAGCTATGAATCAGCAGTTGTGTGAGAGTCTCACACGTTTGGTTTTCTATTAGTGAAGCCTCACTTGATTGAAGTGATGGATGGACGTAGGTCTTCGTCTAGGAGCCGAATCACCTTAAACTCTTTGTGGCCTGCATGGTTTGGTGTGATTGCTCATTAGCTAATCTCCTTGCAATTTAATCTAGCATTTGTAAAGTTTTTGGGGGGCAGATCTATTCACCTCCCCTCTAGATCTTATATTCCATAACCAACACGTGGTATCAGAGCTTGACTCTCCATTGAACTGATAGCTATTATTGTATGCAAATTCAACCAGAGATAATTGTTCACTCCAGTATCCTTCAAAGTCAAGCGCACAGGCTCGGAGCATATCTTCTAAATTTTGGTTTGTCCTTTCTGTTTAGCCATCAGTTTGGGGGTGTAAGGCAGTGCTGAAGTTTAACCTAGTGTCAAGTGATGTCTGCAACTCTTGCCAAAAATGTGACGTGAATCGGGGGTCCCTGTCAGATACAATGGATGAGGGTATTCCATGTAACCTAAGTATGTATAATGCAGCAAGCACATTCACAGACCATTTGCTCTTTATAGGCAAGAAGTGAGCCGACTTAGTTAATCGGTCCACGATTACCCATATTGCATCAAGTCCTCCCCTGGTTCTAGGCAAAACCATAATGAAATCCATTCCTATGCTTTCCCATTTCCATTTAGGTATATCTAAGGGTTGTAACACACCTGCTGGCCTAAGATGTTCTGCTTTGACCTGTTGGCAAGTCAAACAATGTGCAACAAATTAGGCTACTTCCCTTTTCATGTTTGGCCACCAATAATAAGTTCTATTCACATCTTGATACATCTTAGTGGCTTCAGGATGAATTGTATACCTAGATCGGTGAGCTTCAGTCATCAGCTTCTTCTTGAGTTCTTCATTATCCGGTGCACAGGTTCTTCCTTTAAACACTAGTCTACCATTCTCAGTTATGGAAAAATTTGGCCTTTAATCAATCATCTCCTTAATCTCCACTAAGAAAGGATCATTGTCTTGTTGTTCTCTGATTTAGTTATGAGATTTGATTGTATACTGATGTTGGAAATCAATACTTGGTCACTTTCCTTGTCTACCTTCAAATCCAGGCTTGCAAATTGCTCTAGCAATCGCCACTCCCCAACCATTAGGTTGGCTAGTGACACTACTGGCTTTCTACTCAAGGCATCTGCCACAAAATTGGCTTTACCAGGGTGATATTGTATGGAAAAGTCGAAGTCCTTCAGGTACTCCAACCATCTTCACTGTCTCATGTTCAACTCCTTCTGGGAAAAGAGATATTTCAGACTTTTGTGGTCTGAGTATACCTTAAATGGTTTTCCATAAAGATAGTGTCGCCAAATTTTTAATGCGAACACTGCCGCTCCAAATTTTTAATGGAGAAAGGTCGGGCATGTTTCAAATGTGGAAATCAGGAGCATCATATATCAGAATGTCCACAAATCCAATGTCAGGCCTTTCTCCAACACTTATCTACCTCATGTCCATATGTCTGACAATAAGCATAGGCTTCCTTATTTTTCTTGGAATTGTTACTGCTTTGACTATCTTTATCTTCAATCTCCCTTTTATTGTTCTTAGATCTTTCATCTTCAAGTTGTAATGTTGGGTCATTTTGCTGCTTTGATTGGGTCCTAGGACATTCTGAGATTCGATGATCTAGACCTCCACACCTCAAGCATGCTCCTTGCTTTTGCCAACAAGTTTCTTTGGTATGGCCTAGTTTGTGACAGTATGCACAAGCTTGCTTGAGTTGTGTCTTGGTTTTCCCTAGCATGTTGGGCTACTTGGTCTTCTTGTTTTCCTTGTTTCTCTTCTTCACCATCTTATTGCCATCTAACCTTTTACTGCTTGAAGTGACTATTCTTTTTCTTACAGACACTGTAATACTTGCAGTTTCTTGGGGATTTGTACTTCTAATATGTCCACGAAATTCAACTTTGCCTTGATCATTGGCTAGAATTGCTTGTTCCAAGGATTGAGCAAGGCTATTTATTGCAGATTGAACCTCTGACCAATGTGTTTCTTCTCCCATCACGCTAGGCTGAGCAAATGAGTTAAAGTTTGGTCTATCAATAAATAGTTTAGAAGCTAACTTTTCTAACTAATACTATTAATATAATTGTTACCATATGTATCTGACTACTTGATATAATGATCTTTGTGATTAATATGTCCTTTTCTCTCGCAAAATTTGAGAAATTCAAGATGCGTAAACTACAATCAACTATACTTATCTAACTCATCCTTAGGTTTTCTACCCATCCTCACATGTCAATATAGGATGTCGAAGATCAATAACTCTTAAGTTATTAAATCCTTGAACGATGGCTCTCTGATACCACTCTGTCACATCTCAACTTTTAATATATCTATAAATGCCATAACATGATGGAATAGGAAATTAAGAATAAATTTTGAACTTTTTGAGCAGAAATTGTTGAGGGTCTTTACCTAAAATAAGAATAACTAACTATCATTCATCTAAACTGAGGTATTTACATGATTTACAAACCATAACTCAAAGGGTAGACACAGCAAAGGTTGATCTCTCAACATACAATTCTCGATGTCCCGCCTCCTAGAACTGTAGATTTCTTGGGAAAAAGAGTAGGTATGAGTAGACTTGCCCAGTAGGATTTATCCTCCAAAATCAAGGAATACAGACGAATATATGTATCAAAAGAAATTGATGTATATGAATATAACATATAAAAGGGTACAAATAAATAGAGAATTGTACAAATCAAGATGTAGAAGAATTGAACCATGATTAAGTAACAGTGACAAGAATAAAATGATGTGCCAATGAACTGAGTCTGAATAACAAATATCAAGCATATAATGACATTCTGTAAAATATCAAACGTATAATAATGGCCTTGCAATTCTCCAAACATGTACCGCCTATTCATGACAAAAGCAGACTAAGTTGTAACAAACATAAGGAAATAATAACGTATAAAGGAATATCTACTAATTCAGCATATAGTAGTGTCGATGCCAAACACACAAAAGAAAGATCCATTAATGCTCTACAAATTAAACGCATTTGGATGCTCCTCCTAAGGACTGGACCTTCCCCTATTTGCATTGGCATCTTAGTCTTGGTGAGTTCGAAGACCTAAAAGAATGTAGACACTCCTTATTGTTATTTTTCAGACAATTATTCGTACAACAACTCAGAGTTTCAAGAATAAGGCAAATGTACACATTTGTATATTGCAAAGATTGCAGAAGAGTTGAAAATGGTTAACATGTAATATAAGAATTCTAAGATGTAGTGAATTATACGAAATAAGAATTTTATGCCAAAGACTGGCATCTCAATTAAAAGTTGAAGTATTGAAGTTTTCAATTGAAAACAGTGTGTCTGGTCCAAAATAATAATTTGAAACAAAAGCTGTCTGGCCGATCAAACATCAACATTCCTGAGGTTAGAACAGAGTCATGGTTCATGTATCAACATGTTAGACATGTAAATCCTGGTCAAACCAAAAGCACGACTAATGATAGGTTTGTTGTTAAATCACTATTTTCATTTAGAACTAAAAATAATATTGTATTAGTGTAAAAGTCAAATTAACTTGGTACTAAATCAAAACGAGGTGTGATATAGAGACTAAATAGGATTTTCGGATATCAAATAAAACACAGGAGTGTTGCTAGGCTTACAAGACTTAATTCAGGGTCACACAAGATAAAATTGACTCCAAATTAGTTATTCAGAAGTTAAATCATTCATAGTAATGATGGTACTTGAATATCAATTTGGGAGATGATTCAAACCATTGAACCAGGTTATCTAGATGTAGGCTTAACCAATAGTCATAATTTGGAACTCCTGTCGAGATTACTATGTCCAAACATCGCTCATAGAATATAGCTCCCGTAATGTGGTACTTAGACCTATTTAACACATTAGGTCTTATAACCTTTATTGGAAAATCAATGGGAAGAATACATCACATAAATCAGCCATGGAATCAATTAAACTGGCAGGATCAGTTGATCATTGTGAAGAATCGGTCAATCGGATTGCCATAAACGATTGATCGATCAATTGGAAATATCGGTCGACCAGCACTGATGGGTTCGGTCGATCGAATTGCCATAAACGGTCATTCAAATAAACTAGTGCAAATAGTTCTGTTCAAGGGAAGAATCGGTCGATCGATATGCTCATGTCGGTCGATGGATTCTGGTAAAAACCTGGAATCATGAGGCACCAATCGCACATGCTATTTATGCTTGGGAGTAGAAACAAACTATCAGGATTTGTAGGGAGGAACCAAACTTAGGTTTAGGCGTGACTGTTAGGTCGAGATGGCCCCTTTAAGCTTCCCATCTCTCCTCTCTCTCTCCTCAGTGCCTTAGTTATCTCTCTTCTTTTCGTTCATTCTCTTCTTCTTTCTGACATGATAAAGTGTCTCTTCCTTCTTTCTCTTCTCTTTTCGGGCAAGATATAGGGGTGGAAGCCGTGGCATGGGAAAGGGAAGAGGAAGAAGATGGGGTACTGATGGTAAGAAGAAGAAGATGTAGGAAGGAGAACAGGAAGTGGTGAAGTAGAGTGGCAAAGAAAGGAAGAAGAGATGATTGGGGGTGGTATTTATAGGCAACGAAGAAGGAGTGATGAAAATCCTCCTACATAAGTCACAACGAGGGGAAGGATAATGCCTCCTAAACTTTTTCTTGAAGCTTAAGTTACGTAGCTTGCAAGCTCTTTCTTCCTTGAGCCACAAGTTTCTTACGTAACAGTAGTTACCTAATTATTTAGGAAAATTTAAGTTAATTCGTTTAAATTTAATCTTTAGGATATTAATTTTTTATCTAAACGATGTGCAATTAAGGTGAAATTTCAAACATAGGCTAGTCGGAAGGTGATACATATGATGTTGATTTTAGTATGATGCTGATTTTAGTTTAATTTTTCAAAATAATTTTTTCATCAAGTGAAAATCATCCCAAAAATTATTAAGTCGACTTAATCTCGTTATTTTTACATCAATAATTTTCAATAATTATATATTTAGAATCAACATATTTTTTTGATAATTATGTTGGTTTCACATTTTACTTTCATTACCAAATTCTGATGATACTCTGTGGGAGTGTGCACATTTGAAGATAGTACCGGAATTACATTAATAATATGAAAATATTCCTTAGTTAAGGGTAATCATATTTCAGGTGAGTTGTTTATATTTCATATAAGAATCAATATTGTATTATTATTTTGATATTAAATTTTGAGACGTTACACCGGCGATGTCATGAAATTTTTGGTTTGGAGACATGACTTGTCCAGACCATACGCACGGAGGTCTCTAACGCCATCCAGGCACACCTCTCCCAAGCCTCTCCCATGCGGGGATTCCTCCTCATGAGTACCCTAAATAGCAGCATGACCACCTCATGTGATTTTTTTATTTTATTTTAATTTCACAACTCTAACTATCAATTTTTAAAACACTATGTTTAAAAATAATGAACTCAGATTTGAGAGGTCGAAAATTAGAAATATTGATCCGATCAGCCTTGAATTTGTTCCAACATGGTCGGGGAATGAGAGTGACTTGTGAAACTGACGAAGTTCAAATCGACTCCCAATTAGAGCTTGGCGCTCAAATTCTCATTCACCAAATTAGCTTTACTTTAAAAACAAAGAACTTGGGTTTAGGGATCCCAAATCTGATCAACCTCCGATTTGTTCCAACATGGCCATGGTGATGAAAGTGACTTATGAAATTGGACTCCCATTTTAAGCTCGGCACTCAAATTTTCATTCACCAAATTAGCTTAGTTTAAAAATAAAGAACTCGAGTTTTGGGATCCAAACTTAGAAAAACTAACCTGATCAACCTTCGATTTATTCCAACACAGCTGAGGCAATGAGAATGACTTGTGGAAACTAATGGAGTTCAAATCGGACTCCTAGTTTGAGCTCGGCGCTCAAATTCTCTTCACCAAATTAGCTTAATTTAAATAAAAAAGAACTCAGGTTTTGGGGTCTAAAATTAGAAATACTGATCTGATCGATCTCCGATTTGTTCCAACACTTCTGAGGCGATGAGAGTGACTTGTGAAAACTGATGGAGTTCAAATCAGACTCTCGATTTGAGCACAGCGTTCAAATTCTCATTCACTAAATTTTATTAATTTAAAAACAATAAACTCGAATTAAGGATCCAAAATTAGAAATACTGGTCTGATCAGCCTCCAATTCATTCCAACACGGCCGGGCGATTAAGAGTGACTTGTGAAAACTGATGGAGTTCAAATCGGACTCTCAGCTTGAGCTTAGTGCTCAAATTCTCAGTCACCAAATTTATTTTAATTTAAAAATAAAGAACTTAGGCTTGTGATGTCGAAAATTAGAAATACTGATACGATCAGTCTCTTGTTTATTCCAACATGATCGGGGAGATGAGAGTGACTTGTGAAAACTAACGGAGTTCAAATCAAACTCCTAGTTTAAGCTCGATGCTCAAATTCTCATTCAATGTAAATAATCGGAATAAGATGAAGAAAAATTCAATATATACATACATGACTAGTAGGAGATCTAAAACCAACACCCATACTTCGTAAAGTGGGAACTAGGGTCTGCATTAACCAATTATTTAATACATCAAAATGACCTTACTAACTTGATCGTTGGGTAGGTTACTGCATTAAGGTGGAGTCGCCGCAGTGGTGGAGCCATGTTAGTTCTGGGAGGAGTTGATGACTCCACTAGCATCTAAAATGTTCCCAAATCTGAATACCCAACCTTTCTTGGGTTGATCGGTTGTGGCTAACCAAGTCGTGGCATCGAATTCAAGATGCTAGATGGAGTCAATGCCATGTCTATCTACCATATGTTCTATGTACATCTCCTACAAAACTTTAGATTTTTAATTAATTAATAATCTAAAACACACATGGACATTGAAGAATGTTCAATATATAAGTTGTAGAAAAGAAATACATACCATCACCTCTTTCACCTTTTGTGAAATGAAATAGCCTGTGTTGTTTCTTTGATGTGTATGATCAAATAACTCCTTGTAAGACGCAGAGCCACCTTTTCTTTCACCTACAAGTTTAAATGCAACATGAATATTAGTTTAAATAGTATGAATATAATAAAGATTAAACATATGAGGTTTACCATTTTTCTCTTCTAGCTCCTAAAACTTATGGAGCCACTAGTATGCAAAGTAGCTTCAAGTAGTCTGATTTTCTGCAGCAATTCTGGAGCGATGTCGAAAGTGCTCCATCGCCCACTAGTCACACATGGTCTCCCAATAATCTCTCCTGATAGTGGGTGGACTGTGGCCTTTCCACATCAGGAGATCATTAGAGTTTCTAGTTGTTTTCTTTACTACAGTCTTATTAAGATAATCGGTGAACCGATTAGTAGTAATCTTGTCCCATGAAGTTCTTGCATCTGCTACCTCCCTCTCAATCACAAAATGGTAAGAAGTTTGGACACAATTTTACAAAATTTTGTTACACAAGATCGTGTCATTCAAAAAAAATATCAAAGTACATGAGAATAACGTGAAGATAGAATGACCAAATATCTATGCATATAGGGCCTTGTCTAATCCTAAGAGGAGGTAAACATATTATATTCATGGTAAAACATATTATATTCATGGTAAAACATATTTAATAAAATACAACAATGCTCAAACATGGTAAACATATTATATTCATGAAAACTTATAACCTAAGTAGTAGAGTAGACAAAAATAAATGCACTCTTATGCTCTCCCCCCACAATCCTTCTCGTGGCAGTTGTAGACCTATCTCTTTTTACAAACTCCACTCACAAATCTTCAAATTTATGCATTGTAATTTCTGTGACTGTAGCCACCCAATTGTAACACCCAACCTCATCAACGTTGTCCAAGCAAACCAACATTTATGGTGGACAAGTTTATGAAGTCCTGGGGCATAGGAAGATTGATAAAGTCAAAACAATCCATAAAGATATAGTGTCTTCTACATCAAAACTATCGTCCAATTCTATAAGTTGTGGGATATAGGTTGTCACCACCTTTCGGCCAAAAAAATGTCTTAGCCCTAAAACTAGTGGTGCAACTTTGACAATTTAATAAGAATCTAATAATGAGAGACCCTCAAACTAGAGCAAGGAAAATCCAATATGGGTGCTACATCTTCCATAGTAAATGTTAAAGTCATGTCACCAATTTGGAAATTCCTTCCATCCCTAAAACAATTAGCAATCTCCCCTAAAAAATTCATCTCCAACATTGCTCGTTGCTTGTTGTCAACAAAATGAGCAGAAACTTCTCATGATGCATTTATGCCAATCACAAAGCCTCATTTGATCCCTCTCCTTGACATAGCTGTCCAAGGAGTACTAGATCCCTTTCAAATCGTTTTTAAATTCTGCAACAAAATCACAAGAGGTCTTAGGATCCAAAACGTGCAGGAATTACATAGACAGATTTTGCAACAAGTTGGGATCTAAAATATTTAAACATGGCTCCAAAATATGTGTGCCAAAAGAGATAACTTGGGCTCCAAAATATTCTGGTGAGTAAAAAAAATAGAACTAGAAGTTGTAGACTACCCACTAGTCCCACAGCAACACGGAATGAGAAAGAAAAATTAAAATTTCAGAAAGAATTAGGAAAACTTGGGCGCCAAAGAGAGAAGTATGGGCACTAGAAAATAAATTTGGGTGTCAAAATAGAAAGTTGATATCTGAAATAGATAGTTGGGCTCCAAAAAATAAATGCGGATTTTCATTTGACCCCAAAAAGAGGATACTTGGGAGAGAAAAAGAAGCTGAAGCATTGAAAGAGAAAGTTTGGCTCAAAAATAGAATGTTGGACTCTAAAATAATTTAATAAACAACTTGGCTCATAAAGAGAATATTGGGCTTCAAAACAGTGTGCTCCAAAGTTCATCTCAGAAAGAGAAAACTTGGTAGGAGCTAATGAGAAAGCTCGGCTACAAAGAATATAATTCCAAATCCATGAATAGTTTACTTCTTTTTTTTTGGTACTCCGACATAGTGGTCAGAGGCCACTGCGCCTGTGTGCGAAATCCCTGCACGGCCAGGGATCGAACCCTTGCCGCGCCCCACCCACCCAAACGGGGTGTCCACTCTGCCACTGGCGAGGGACCATGAATAGTTTACTTATTAGCACATTGTTAACTCTAGCCAGAACATTGAAGCCTCTTTGGTAATGGGTTGGAGTTAAAATAACTCCAACCCATGAACAAAGTTACACATGTGTAACCCATTTTTTGATTTGGTAATAATAGAGTTAACTTTGATCATATGGTGAGTTAACCTACTTTTCTCAAATACACTTTGGTAAGAACAAGTGAGTTAACTTACCTTGGGAAAAGGAAAAGTAGCATTTAATACTTGTGATGTGAGAGGAAAAGGTGGTTAACTCACTTAGTTAACTTTGTTCCTCTCTAGAGGTGGGTTAGAAAAAGGTGGGTTAACTCACTTTTAAACCACCTTTAGTCCAACCCACAAAAGTTAACTCTAAACTACTACCAAAGCACTTTTTGAGTTAACTCTGAGTTAACTAAAGTTAACTCACTTTTAACTCAGACTCAGAGTTAACTCCATCTAAAGAGGCCCGAAACTTTTAGGGAGTGAGTTGACGATAAACCATTAAAAAAAATCAAGGCTGGGCCATCACCATCGAATGGGCCTAGCCATATCACTTGATGGGATCCCCCGATAAATTTTGCGCCGTTCCACAATCATCTAGACAAGTCCGAGGACTTTAATTAGACCCATGGACTTCTTACCTGCATGAAGAATTATCCTCTTTAGAGAATTGCTAACTATATGTCCAGATAGGTGGTAGTTATCCGCGCAATCTCCACGACCATGAGTATTAAGTGTTCTTTAAATACTCTCATATAATTCTTCATAAAGTTATTTGACATCTCTAACTTATTAGTTGTCATCTTTAATACTATCTTTAATATTGAGTGTAACAAATAATCAACTAAGAGGGACAAGTAATTTTTGCATTGAAATTATGAATCTCTATTAAAAAAATAAAAGAAGAAGAAGAGGAGGAAGAAAAGATGATGCGGCCCACGCGACACAGACGTGGCCTAATAATAAGTCAGAATTCCTCATCCTTTGGTGGTTCGTTCTTATGGACATTTTGTTCACGGCTTCGTTTGTGTGGACATTTTTTGTTGGACAAATTAATTAGAAATCCCTGATTATAACAAGAAAATCCTTACTGTAACCAAACTTAACGTATACTATAACTGATGATAACACTAACTGTAATGAGTTACAACTATGTTAGGGACTAACAAATAAATCAAAAATCTGATAAGGACTCCTAATTAATTTGCCCTTTTTTTGTTCTTATTAAATTATTTTGACTTACTCTTGATACTCTCAGAAGCCCCACCCAAATCAACAAGCTCTTGAATCATATCAACTAGAGCATTCATCTCAAAATTGTTTATGTCAAGAAAGTTAATATTCCAAGTCTTTGATATTAATCTCAAGGGTGGTCCTTTTTAATTAGCAAGACTCACTATAAAACACTTGAACACAGATTAAGAAAAAAAATACATTTTTTTTTCTCAGGTTGGCAAATAACTTCGCAAACATGGCCATTTCCTGCTGTGGCATGCATGAACTCTCCACACAGACACTTCATGGTGTTCGTAGGTAAAACGATTGCCTTTTCGTTTCAACTATGAGCTTGCTGAGACCTTCCGGAGATGCAAATTTCGCCAAGTATAGTTACAACCCGTAGTTTGCATTATTCAGATATCGTTACTGCTATCTTCATCCCTTGGGATGTTTGTACCAGTCAGTGGATGGACATAAAATGGTAGTATAAGAACAAGAGAAAACTTGTTAAGATCTTCAAAAGAACACCTGGGCTATGCTTTCACATTTTCTTGCGTTTTGTAGAGCCGGATGCCCGACATTTATTGGAGTACCAGCAAGAGATTTTATATTCTTTTCCACCCGTTAATGAGGTAAGGATGATCATCTACAACTTAGAAGATGGCTGCGACTTCCGGCCAGATATAAATTTCTGCATCATTTGAAATTGCTCCTTACTCATGCCATCATAATAGTCGTGTGCTCGCGCCTGAAAAAAGATTCAACACAGGAGACAATTAAAATTGGCATGTAATAAAAGATGCAGATAAAGGCTGCAACAAATGGCTCCTTGACAAAATTGTCATGAAGGATGAATTGGAAGATATGATGACATAGTGCCAAACAAGTAAGCAAGCTCTTGACGAAGATGTGATTCAGTGTCGCATTTTGTTATAACATAAAGGTCATTGAGATCAATTCACCCCTTGGAATTAGCTAAGTTTGCGGCAGCAGGGTCACCAGGGAAAACCTGATACCTGTGTCTCTGCTGTACTACTTTAGATTAGATTCAGAGGCATGAAACTACAGCTGTGCTTTCCAAATAACCAAAAGGCACCGTTTCGGAAGTGTGGAGTAGGCGAACTGGAACTGGATCTTGAACTAGAACTAGAAGATGTGCTTGAAAAGTAGAGTAAAGAAATTGGATCCCCATGATGGATCACCCTCAAGGGCACTAAAGAACTGCCATTGACTGGAGCTAACCTCAACCCAGATGAGCTCATGCCATCAATGTCAGTAGGGCTGTTTCTCAGTAGACGCCACCCAAAAGCTAGCCAACAGCAGTTTTCCACCCAGATGGATCACCATCTTGGTCACCTAATCTGACCTCAGCTGTGTACAATGGCATAACAATCCACAATGTGGAAAAGGGTCTCCAACCAGATTGTAAATTCTATACCCCAAAATGAAAGGGGTCTCACAATGCAAACTTGAGGAATCCAACACCCACCAACCAACGAGGATTTAAAGAGATTATTATGCATCTAATGTCCCTTTCCAATTATGCTCTGTCCAACATTTTTGTCCTTCGTTGTCTCTATTAATCTACATGAAGTCTATAAGAAAAAGGCTCAGTAGGATCATTCCTTTGATTTCCCCTCACTGTCCACAATCTCAAACAAAGTCTATGACTAAGAATCAGCATCATCTCTTCCCTTAATTTCCTGTCATTTTTCACTATTTCCACAAAGAAAAGCAATCTGTATTTCCTAGATGATGATCAGCTCTCAGAAAGATTTCCCTTTTTGGTCGTCAAATAAAATGGTGTTTGATGCTTTCTCTAAAAACCATTCTGGATGGTGGGTAATGAAAGGAACAATATAGTAAAGGCAAAGTAAGACATGACATTGTTGTGGCATTAACATGAAAACAAATAAATGGCCCATAGTCCAGTATAACCAATAGATGGGTACGACAACAGATATTGAAGTCTGTTCCTCATTTTCAATGTAGAATCCACAGCCACCCAACATCAACATAATCTTTTCTGCTGTTCTGTGGGTTTCATAATTGATCATGTCTCTGACCAAGATCCGGTCCACATTAACAAGACGATTTTATAAGGTAAATCACCTCATAAACTAGGTAGTCTGAATTATTTCAAGAACATAAACATAAGAATCTAAACCAAAAACCTTAGATTGTCTTCATGCATTCCCCCTGCGGAGTTGTTAAGATGGTAACATCTCATCGTAGATATTGTCAAAAAAAAAAAAATCTCATCGTAGAGTTTTTTCCCCAATATCGATGGAGAAACTTATCTTATAAAAAATATATCTTTAGAGAAGGAAGGAAGATAAAAAAGGGGAAAAAATAGAGCACCCGGACAAAGGGATATTTCATGTTACCTTCTCCAGGGCAAGAGCGTGGCTCAAGTCCAGCTTGAGGCCATCATTGATTACCGCCTTGTACCGCAGGACCAAGTCCCGGTTGTTCCTCAGCATCGCTTCTGCCACCTCCGTTGCCTTAGTCAGCACCTTGTCTGCATCCACAACGTGGTTGACGAGTCCCCACTTCTCAGCCATCTCCGCAGTTATCGGTGTGGCCGTGAGAGAGACCTCCCTGGCCCTGTTGGGCCCGATTATCCTGGACAGCTTCTGTGAGAGGCCCCATGAAGGGAAGATACCAAACCTGCAACAAAAAAATAGAAGAAAATGAGCAAATCCATCCACAACATGTCATTCTGCACCAATCCTGCAGTTAAAGATACAAGTATGGTAGTTGTAAACTTGTTGGACTTCTTCTCTTCTTTATCAAATATTTGCAAGTTTTGCCTAATGAACAGTTCTGGAATCCAAGCACATCATCTATCGTTTCACCAAATAGGAAATTTTTAGTCACTGACATAGCTATTCAGCTTTTTGAAAGAATGGCGTCTGTCCAGGAAATACAATCACAAGCAGAAAAGGAACCAATCTTTTTGAAACCCTTGATTTAAGTATTTAATCAACCATGGCATAGAAAGAAATGGATGAGACCCAGGGAAAAGAGAGGTTTTGGGGAGGCAGCAAACGTACGTACCGGGCGTGGGTGTCGATGAACTTAGTGCCTCTGCCGGCCACCAGGACGTCGCAGGCGAGCGCGATCTCGAAGCCCGCAGTCACGGCGAACCCAGTGATGGCCCCTATTATGGGCTTCCGGCACCGGCCCATCTGGCAGACCGTGTCGCTCTCCTCGTCCTTGACGTCGCCCTTGAAGACGGCCTCAGCGGCGGTGAGGTCGACGCCGGAGCAGAAGGCGCGGCCGGCGCCGGAGAGGACGATGGCGCCCACGGAGTCATCGGCGTCGAGGGACCGGAAGGCCCCGGCGAGGTCGACCATCATGGAGCGGGTGAGGGAGTTGAGAGAGCGGGGTCGGTTGATGACGATGTGGGCGACTCCCGAGGGGTCCTTCCGGACCAGGATGAGGGGCTCCGCCTCCGTCGACGGTGGTTCCATCTCTTTGGCGGCGGCGGCGATCTCAGAGAGAGAGAGAGAGAGAGAGACGTGTTGGCGGAGTAGAATGGACGATAAGTCACGGCACGGCGGCATTTGTTCATCGGTTTTAATAGTATTAAACAATAGACATATATTAATAAAATTTTGCTATAAAAATATAATTATAAAATAGGTTTTTATTAAAATAATTATATTTAATAAATTTATTATTAAATTAATTATAATTTAAAAATATTTTTCAAAATAATCACTAAATCAAACCAGTGATCAAGCAACCAAGTGAGAGCAAAGTCGATACAAATATCGACATTGAAAACACCAACATTGACATCATATTTTTCAAAGCCAACATCAATGTCGGTGTCATTGTTGACGTTGCTAACATCAACACTATTTAACTTTTGAAAGAAAAAAAAACATAGAGTTTGTGGCCGGATGAAGAAGTAGAAGAAGAAATAGAAAAAGAAGAAGATGAGAAGTAAAAATGAAAATTAATACTAATATTTTTAAGTGTGTAAGACTTATGTTTAAAGAAAAGAAGACAAAATGGAGAGGTGCCTTGACTGTTTTAAATGCAAGTCCTGACGTAATTTTATCCTCTTATTCTCTACATATTTTTAATTATTAACTTCTCATACTACCATCTTAGAAAGTGATTCTGTCATATTCATCAACATGTCTAAATTACAAGTACATGAAAAATAAATCCAAATCTGGTTAACCTGTTTATATTTAACATTCTCAAACTATAAGTACATCAAAATAAAATGTCCAAACCACAAGTGCATCACAATAACATGTCTAAACCACACATAAAAAAAATATGTTCAAACCACAAGTACATCAAAATAACATGTCCAAACCACATACATCAAATCACCAAGTACATAAGAAATATATAGATCAAAAGAACTGTGAAAACCATCTTTTGTTGTCATTTCTAGATCATCGACTGCGGCCACAACCATGATGTTGCTCGTGCATCTCGCTCTGAGCATCAACCTCTGTCTTTGACTATGTCTGTGGCTGTGTCTCAACTAACTGTGACTATGTTGTCTCAGAATCCATTGCCTCTAATATCGTACCTAATGTGTCTCCAAATAACTCAGACTGACTCTGCTCTGCTAGTGTGCATGCTAGCTAAACCTCTATGACATGGCTAACGATATGTGCTGACTGTGGTGGCTGCGACAGTGTGATCTCATCGAGAATCATCTCATCTATCAGTATCTATGATGGAGAAAACTGAGATAGTTCTGCATCATCTGGCTGCTCTAAAGATCCTATATATGGCTCTAAATGTAACAACCCAAGATTCAAATTACCAGTTACCCACTATTAACTCGAACCCTGAACCACCACCCACAAGCCAAAACTCGGAAGAGTTAAAGGAAATGTCTGAGGAGAACATACAAGAAAGTGCACAAACCACAAGAACTAACATAAACCACTATATATATAACATCATGGTAGAACTCAGAGTGGATCATGTTGGATTATGGGGTTCAGCAACTCCCTTAGGGATTTGTTGTTACTACATGCTAGCCCGAGATCGGATATGTGTAAAGGCATCGGTGCTTGACAACCCAGCCCGCCACAGGGACTAACCGCCCTGTGTGAAGCCCCTCAGGCTGACCACATCGTTGACGTGGGGTTATGCGCTGCCATAAAGGAAATACGGTCCACCTTCACTATCAACTCGAGCTTTTGGTGCAACAGTTGGATCTTGAGCCAACAAGTAGTCTCAAAGTAGGTTGCAGGTTCAAATCCCCCGGGTGTCGCTAGGGGGTGGGGGGTGGGGGGGTAGTTATGTTTGCAGCTCAACCCGCCACAGGGACTAACCGCCTTGTGCGAAGCCCCTCAGGCCGACCATAACATCAGGTTTGCGCTGCCATAAAGAAAATAGTTTTATGCTCTAGTTTTTGGTGCAATGGTTGGGGCTTGATTCAACAGATCCAACAAAAGAAAAGAGTACAACAAGTACGTACACCAAAAGAGTACTACTCCCAGTAGCTAAGCAGGACTAGCACTAGAGTGACTCGGCTTCTCAGCACCTGGAGCCGACGACGAACCACCTGAAAGGGAAGGGAGTGAGTTTCAAGAAGAGACCCAGTAGGGACACTAACCCCCACTGGTAAACAGTACAAAAAGTATAGGAAAGTAAACTACACTGAAGTAACACTGCACTAAAACACACGAAAATTGGTGGCGTGACGCCCAACTCCTCACAGGAGCACGTCAAACGACTGGAACATCGTAAGCTCAACAATACACGACACAACACAACAACAGACACACCCACACAAGAAAGTAGGACCAACTAGGGCCTGTGGCTTGGCGCAACACCACAGAGTTATCAAACCCTAGCCACGTGTGGACACTTAGACGCTCTCCCTCGCACCTGGTCCTCAACCAGTTTTCCCCTACGCCAGACTCAAGCGGTGGAGAAGGGGCCCTACGAAAATCAGGTCGTAACCACCACAAGGGGCACGCACTGAACGGAGTGGCACTCGATGCCCAGGCTCACCGGCAGAATAACTCAACGCCAGTCATCTAGACAGAGCCCAACTCAATGCCCGGGAGAAACACAACACAAACACAAGCATGACAAGTACGATACATGCACAGATGGAGATGTTCTCAATGTCTAGCACATCATTCCAGGAGGCAGACACCACGTGTCCAAACCTCGCACACAGAAAGGGGCTCATACTGCTGGGGCTTACCTCTGGTGTTGACAGCAATCTCGATTGTCGTCAACACAGGGTAGGTGGCACATAGATTTGTCGTCTACCAAAGTAGACGGCAGTGCCGACTACCGTCGACCTCATCTTGACGGTAAGGGGTTTTTTCGCCAAGTTCATCCTGAAGAGCTTGACGGCAGCAAACCATGTCATCAAGTTCATTGGCTTCCAACAACTGATACGACCCTAGGTCGCTCTGCAGGGCAATCCAAGCCCAGAAAACATGATCTGATGATGGGAAACACTTTCCCTCATCAGATAACACCATAATGATACCGAAAAAGACCGATCCAACGCTTGGATCAAGCAACACACCCTCAAATGCCCGCCATGGAAAAACCCTCCCCAAAACTCGATTTTCACACAAATCACTTGCATTTCTTTCTCATATAAAGATCAAGGGGGGTTTAGGGGTAGTATCCCTACCTCAAGACACCAAAAATTCCAAGAAAAATGCCAAAATCACGTTGTTTCCTCAAGCACACCCCACGAGGCCAAACCTCCAAATTCGTTATTTCCTCGTCCGATCCAAGGCCGCCACGAGCACTGTGACCACCCCACGAGCTCCCGTCGGCCGCCAGAAGTAGTGGAGTAGGAGAGAGGTGAAGGTGGAAAATGCCAATGTGACCTCTTTCTTTGAATGGTTCTACATTCTTCTCCAACTCTTCTCATAGTCATCTACATGAAAAATTAGAAATTAACATCATCTCCTTTAACATATAAATATGAATATTAGAAAGTAATGGATTTCCTTCCCTAATCCTCTTCATCATTTTAAGCGCATATATCTATAAAACCCTTGTAGTAGGGGGTATAACTTTCATCCTCAAACAACCTCACTTTATATATGCTCGCCACAAATACAAAGAATCAACATAAGACATGTAACTCTGATACACATCTTCCTACATATGTTGATATTCTATATATTGGCATGTTCCTTAGAAGACTATTGTATAGGCCCCGGTGGTGGAATAATCGGAGCCTGCATATACGAACCATTATCCACATACTGGTATCTAGAGGCATAATAGCCATCATCCCTATGATGTTGTGCATATGGATCCAGTTGTGCATCTCCTGAAAAGAAACTGTGACCCTCACTGGCGGCCTCAGACACTATGTCCTCCTGTGTGTTCATTCTCTCAAATCATATAGAATGTCTTGATAATTACTACTGTCTACAGGCCCTATGTGTCGCCCTTTGTCACCTTCTTTCCACCTTCTTTGTAACATTTGTGGAGCACCATGATCTATATCTTTGGGTAGCATGAGTGAACTCAGTCTCACCTGTAAAGTGCATACTTCCACCTCTACCACCACCACCACCACCACTAAGGCCACATCCAATTGTACCAGATGGAGAAGAAGGATCTGATGAGTCATCTCTAGCACTTTTATCTCTGAGATGGCTTAGATGGTGAAGGAGTCACATCTAAGTCATCCACTGTCGTGACATCTGCAATGTCAAGGGGATCTTGTTGCTGTGTGCTCTTCCTTTGCTTGGACCCAAAAATCTTTGTTGTTCATTTAGATTTCTTTTGTGGTCCTCCCTATTCAGCATCCTTCTTCCTTTGGTTTTTTGAACTGGCTGGCCAACCAACGTATGTCTACGAGAGTAGTATGGCATTAGAAGCAACATAAACAAATAAAATGTATGAGGTATTATAAATTAACATTTATCACCTACGTCTGAGATTAATGACAACGGTGTGTACAAGATGACTTAGACATAGATGATGGTGAAGGAGGGAGACCTCTAGGCTTCTAAGTCATCACAAATAGGTGCTTCTAATTAAGTCACCCCTAGCCCATCCCTCGGCCCTGCTCACATGTAGAGCCCGGTGGAAGTCTTTCTCAAATGGATCTCGAACAGTGACATAGACACCAAGGCTCTAGGATGGGAGCTGTTGTTCATCAGGTGATCCTCTTTCATCATCTTCTAATTTAACTTGTGTCTGCATCCTCTTCTCTACCCTAACATGTCTCAAATAATGTGCCATCGCAATCTTGACATCATATGACACGCTTGGACAACCAATAACTTCACTATATCTTGCACCATGTCGCCTGCCAAGTGTTTATTTAAACAGAAGACACCTCCCCTATGGAACTGTATGGAACAATAATTGCATTGGAACCAATGTCCCCCTGAAGCATTGTCCCATGTTGCCACGTATATCATCACTCTTTCCTCGCGGAGGCATCTATAATGTTATAACAATCACATAGGGCGACACTATTAACATGCATTAACAAGTAGCAAACCATCAAATTCAGTTGACCAAACTTTGATTTTCGGTCGACCGAACTTTCCAGAGTGATAGATTTTCAAGATATTAAAATTGGTCGACCGAACTCTGATTATCGGTCGACCAGTTGAACCACTCTCATTTATTTATCCCTTTGTTTTGGTGATAACTAAAACTTATGTTGTCACAAATATTTTAATATTTCTCTCTCTCTCATGAAAATCATAAATATATTTTTCAAGATATTTATGAATATGAAATAACATAATTTCATATCACTTAGATATTTGCACTGAAATTTCATAATCGATTACTATTTAAGTTTCCAATCGATTACTGTTTAAAGCTTCTATCGATTGATGTTTAAGTGAGCAATCGATTGCTATTTAATGTGTTCTTCCATATGGAGAAAAAATCTCTATCGATTGTTGTTTTTAAAGTAACCAAACGATTACTAATGAAGTGTTCCGATTGATGTTATGAGTTGTTCCGATTGATGAACAACTTATTGATTGGCGAAGAAAGTTGATATCGATTGATTAAGAATTCTTCTGATTGGTGACCACCATATCTATTGGCATGAATTTTGTTCTGATTGGTAAACATCTCGTTTTGATTGATGATCACTTATCTTTTATCATTGATTGGAGAAGAACTTTCAATTAAAGACCAATTCCATTTCGATTGGTCTTTACTCATATCGATTGATGATTAAACATTCTGATTGGTGTTATAAATGTTATATCATTTTGATTGATTCATATGTGCTTCCAATTAGTGAACTATTGGTCACTTCTCATTTTGATTTGTGTTATAAATGATATATTCTATCGATTGGTGACCAGATAGCTTTATAGAATTTTGATTACTAATGTCTTATACTTAGATGCATCAATTACTGAACATTTCCTTCATGTCTACACCGATTAATGAACAAACATGTCTTTGGCACCCAATGAAAATTTGAATCTCCTTATTTCCTACTGACAGGAAGACTCTAACATAAAGCTCTTACTTCCTGCTGACAAAAGTCATCCACCTATCACAAGAAACATAGACTAAAGGAAAAAGAAAGTTTGGTGTTGTCTAACATGTTATACCTCCCTTCTCACATTCTCTTCTTTGCATTAAATGTCTGCAGGTCTATTCTACTCATAGACACCATCTTGGACCTATTACTAGCACTCTTGGAAACATGCTCTAACTAGAAGACTCTTCTCTAATCCAAGGAGCCAGTAGGCACAAGGAAGAAGCCGTTAGACTCAAGGAGAGTAGAAGAAGAAGAAGAAGATGTCCCAACGTTCAGATTCTTTTCAACAGTCCTCTTCAAGGGATGCATAAAAGGATGAAGGCTATGTAGCAGAACATGATCCATCCATCATTCTGAAGAATGCCCAAGCTAAAAGAGAAGAGAGCCTCCACTCCAATCTGTGCAAGCTTCCTTCAAGGAGAGTTCAATCTTTTCTCTCTATCTTGTTGTTTCAGATCTATTTTGAGAGAAACGGCTTTGGGTCTGAGAATGTTTTTTCCTTGTCTATTGTATCTCTTAAATTTTTCCTAGATCAAGCATCTCCTTTGTTCATCTTGAGCTTGGTCTAGGGGCTTTGGGTTCTACCTATGTTCTTCAGAGTTGTGCCTCTTCATTTGAAGAAGACTTACTGTGCAAGCGCTCCCCTTTGTAGAAGGGAAGATCTGTCTTGGGTAGGGTGTTGTGCCCCTTGTTAAAGGGAAGACCAACTTGTGTTGGGTGTTGAGAACTTGTTGGGGCTTGTACCAGTAAGTTGTTTCTGAGCTCGCAAAAGAAGCATCTGGCTGAGTTGAAATAGTGGGCTACCTTCCTGCCCTAAAAGAGAAGAAAACTAGTTGGGGTGCTAAGTGTTTTCCCCTTGTCTAGAAGGGAGGACTAGCTCTGTTGGGTGTTGTATGTCCTTAAGGGGACTGTTCCCTCGGTTAGTGAAATCCCAAGTGTTCTTGGGGACTGGACGTAGGACTTTCTTTTGGAATGGCCGAACCAAGATAAAATTTCTTGTGTCTTTTGTGTGATTGTGCTTCCACTTCTTGAATTTCCATTGCACATGTTTTATTCACTAACCAAAGTTTTATGTGTTTAAATTTACTTTTAGATTTTTGTATCAACCTATTCACCCCCCTCTAGGTGCTTAGTTCTTGCTGCCAACAAAGTGGGCCAACAAATGGTATTAGAGCCGCTGTCTTTGATTGAAGCACTGATACCAACAAGTGGTATCAAAGGAACAGAAGATCCAACGATCTGGAGCAAAGATCCATGGCAGCACAAGGGTTTGAAGAAGGGTAGTTCATTACAAGACCTCCATTCCTTGATGGCAAAGATTATCAATATTGAAAAACAAGAATGGAGTTTTTTGTACAAGGCCTTGACTACCAGCTCTGGGGCATCATAGAAGATGGCGACCTCATCGTTCAAAATGCCAAAGAAAAATGGATAGACAACGACACGAAGATGCACTCACAGAACAGTAAGGCCAAGAATACTCTATGTTATGCACTATCCAAATAGGAGTCCAATAAAATCTCTGCACGCAAAACAACCAAGGAAATGTGGGATAAGACGAAGCTCCCATATAAAGAAATGATCAAGGTTAAAGAAACCAAGATCGACATCTTGGTGGCAAATTATGAGAAGTTCAAAATGGAACCAAGGGAGTCCATAACTCAAATGTACAGTGATTTTACTGAAATCATAAATAGACTTGCATGTTTAGGAAAGAAGTATAGCCAGGGAGAAATGGTCAAAAAGATATTAAGGTCCCTCCCAGTGCAATAGACTCCCAAGGTGACACCAATAGAAGAAGCCAACAACCTATCCAAGATGACACTAGAGAAACTCATCAGGTCACTAATGGCCCATGAGATAAACATGGAAAGGCAGGAGAAAGTCCGTCAAAAAATAAGGTCAAAGAAGCAACATGGGACAACGATGAAGACTCCTCAAATGTCTTAAGTGTAGAAAAAACCTTACACTCAAAGAGGCTTCAAAGAATCCTTGCCAAGAAGAAAAGAAAAGAGAAGAAGTATAAAAAGTATAAGAGGAAGGCTATGACAGCTACATGGGACAACTCCTTAGACATCTCAAGCTCCGAAGAAGAAGAAGAAAATGTCAACTTGACCCTGATGGACATAGCAAGAAGGCATTCAAATGAGTATGGTTGGATGATTCTCAAAAGCATTCAATTGGTGACTATCAACTCTTCATTTCACTCTAATTAGAAGAGAAAGTAGTCACAAATAGTTTTCTTTTAATTCATGTTCATTTTTTAGTTTCAATTTCTGTTTACAGCACTACTAACATCTACACAAGTATCCTTTTGTAAAATCAATATAAGGAATCATTAATTTGAAGGCTTGACAAATAATAAGTGGATATGTCAAATAACCAACAACACGAAGCACAGGTCGACACACAAGGTTCACAGTTTGACACACAAAGTTTACATGTTGGCAGATGGTGGTAAATCGGTCGACTGACAAGGAGGACTTGTAAAGATTTTCCAAGCATCAACTGAGGGGGAGCCTCACACTCAGGGGGAGCATCACACTAAGGGGGAGTTATAGATTCATGACAGTATTGTTGAACCCCTCTCCTTCAACTCAAAAATGGTAAGAAGTCTACTCAAACTAAAAAGAAAGATGTCAATAGTAAGAAACTTCCTTTTTGGTTATTGACAAAAAGGGTGAGAATATTTTACTTCTGAAATTTCTATTTAATGCCTATCTTTAAATATATTAAATTAGAAAATTCACATGAGTTTTGTCATCACTAAAAAAGGAGAGATTTTTGAACCACTCTCATTTATTTATCCATTTGTTTTGGTGATAACTAAAACTCATGATGTCATAAATATATTTACTAATATTTTTTCTCTCATGAAAATCATGAATATAATTTTCAAGATATTTATGAATATGAAATAACATAATTGCATATCACTTAAAGATTTTTACTAAAATTTCATAATCGATTACTATTTAAAGCTTCTATTGATTGATGTTTAAGGCACCGTTTGGGACAAAAGTCCCAAAAATGGAATTTTTCAAAAGTTGATTTTTAAAAGTTTCTGACATCTCTCCACATTGTTATGATGACTTTAAAAGTTGAAGTCTTTCATTTGGAACAGCCGTAGCGTACATGGAGATTTTTGGGACATTTTACTATATTACCCCTACTTTTGTGTGAGAAGTTACAGTGGATAAGGAGTTTTTGGACATTTTAGATGCAAAATCTGCATCAACTCCTTAGAAAGCGACATGGAGACCGATTTCCAAAAGATAGAAAGAGAACTTTTGTTCTCTCCATCTCTCTCTTCAGCGCTCAAAGCGCTTTCACGCAAGCATAGGTTGACTACTTCTATTTGGTAACCATTTGGATTTTGTCAGTGATTTTTCCCTCAAAATCGCTGCAATAAGGACTCCCAAACGCTGCCTAAGTGAGAAATCGATTGTTGTTTAATGTGTTCTTCAGATTGGGGAACAAATCTCTATCGATTGTTGTTTTTTAAAGTAACCAATCGATTGCTGACGAAGTGTTCGGATTGGTGCTATGAGTTGTTTTGATTGATGTACAACTTATCAATTGGTGAAGAAAGATCATACTGATTGATTAAGAATTCTTTCGATTGGTGACCACCATAACAATTGGTGTCAATTTTGTTCCGATTTGTGGACATCTTGTTTCGATTGGTGATCACTTATCTTTTATCATCGATTGGAGAAGAACTATCAATTAGGGACCAATTCCATTCCGATTGGCATTGAAAATCTTATTGATTGGTCTTTTACTCATATCGATTGCTGATTAAACATTATTATTGGTGTTATAAATGTTATATCCTTTCGATTGATTCATATGTGCTTCCGATTAGTGAACTATTGGTCACTTCTTATTCCGATTGATGTTATAAATGATCTATCCTATCGATTGGCGACCAAATAACTTTATAGCATTACAATTACTGATGCCACTTAGATTCTTCGATTACTTAACATTTCATTCCTATCTACACCAATTAATGAAGAAACATGTCTTTGGCGCCCAATGAAATTTTGAATCTCCTTGTTTCTTGCAGACAGGAAGACTCTGACAGAAAGCTCTTACTTCCTATTGACAAAAAGTCATCCACCTATCACAGGAAACATGGACTAAAGGAAAAAGAAGGTTTGGTGTTGTCTGACATGTTATACCTCCCACCTCACATTCTCTTCTTTGCATTAAATGTCTGCAGGTCTATTCTACTTATAGACACCAACTTGGACCTGTTGCTGGCACCCTTGGAAACATGTTCTAGCTAGAAACTCTTCTCTAATCCAAGGAGCCATAGGCATAAGGAAGAAGCCGTTGGACTCAAGGAGAGTAGAAGAAGAAGAAGTAGAAGATGCTTCAACGTTCAGATTCTTTTCAACAGTCCTCTTCAAGGGATGCATAAAAGGTTGAAGGCCATGTAACAAAACATGATCCATCCAACATTCTAAAGAACACTCAAGCTGAAAGAGAATAGAGCCTCCACTCCAATCTGTGCAAGCTTCCTTCAAAGAGCGTTCAAGTTTTTCTCTCTGTCTTGTTGTTTCAGATCTCTTTTGAGAGAAAGAGCTTTGGATCTGAGAGTGTTTTTTCCTTGTCTATTGTATCTCTCAGATCCTTCCCAGATCAAGCATCTCCTTTATTCATCTTGAGCTTGGTCTAGGGACTTTGGATTCTGTTCTTTAGAATTGTACCTTTTCATTTGAAGAGAAGACTTGCTATACAACCGTTCCCTTTTATAGAAGGGAAGACCTGTCTTGGGTAGGGTGTGCCCCTTGTTAAAGGGAAGACTAGCTTGTGCTAGGTGTTGAGAACTTGCTGGGGTTTGTACCAGTGAGTTGTTTCTGAACTCGCAAAAGAAACATCTGGTTAGGGTGAAATAGTGGGCTACCTTTCTGCTCTAAAAGAGAAGAAAACTAGTTGGGATGCTGAGTGTTTCCCCTTCTGTAGAAGGGGTGTTGTATGTCCTTAAGGGGGACTATTCCCTTGGTTAGTGAAATCCCAAGTGTTCTTGGGAGATAGACATAGGATTTTCTTTTGGAATGGCCGAACCAAGATAAAATTCTGTGTGTCTTTTGTGTGATTGTGCTTTTGCTCCTTGAATTTCCATTGCACATGTTTTATTCACTAACCAAATTTTTAAGTGTTTGAATTTGCCATTTAGGTTTCTGTATCAACCTATTCTGCCCCCTCTATGCGCTTAGTCCTTGCTTCCAACAAAGTGGGCCAACACGACCGAATTTCCCAGAGCAACTGATTTTTGGAGGATATGAATATCGATCGATCGAACTCTAAAGATCAGTCAACTAAACTTCAGTTCTAAATTTCGAGTACCAACTTTTAAAGAACAGTCGACCGACAAGTGGAAAACAGTCGGCCGATTATGGAAATCATCCATAAAATGGCATGGATCTATGGGTTTCCTTCTTGCAAATAACTGCTAAACACTTATATTTAAGCTTTCTACCTAAATCTTGCTTTCAAATATAAAAAAAATGAAAAATTTTGAGTAGATGTAGGGTATGATATATATCTTGAAGAGAGAGTCTTCCCTTCAAAAAATCTTGAATCTTAAGATAAGAAGGGAGAATATACACTATTTAGATCTTAAATGTGAAAAAAAAAAATCACGTGAAAATGGTGAGGGGGAGGAGGGGAGGAGGAAGAGAGGAAGAAAAGGAGAAGAATCTCCTAGGTTGTTTGGGAGGGGGGGGGGGGGGGTTGGGAAAGAAAGGGGGGTGTTAAATGGGCATCCGACCGGATGGCTACAGGTCCGGTCGGATCCATTACAGATCCAGCTCGAACCGTACTGTACCGTGCCGCCATGGGTCACCCCCTCGAGGATGACCGAGTCGTGCTTGAGCCGCGATAGCACAACAAACCCTAGGTCAAGTTACTTAGAATATATTTTTGTTAGCTTTAGTTACACCTTCTCAAATTATTTTTCTTTTAACTAACAAATAAGATAAAGGTATGTACACTTATCGAGAGAGACAATTCTTAGTTATTTATATCAATATATATTAAAAAAAAGTAATTATAGATTCTTGTCAGAGAGGAGATCTTAACTACAAGTCCTTGTTAGAAATGCCTACATAAAAAAGTGTAGTAGTTTTTAGGAATATTATTTTATAATCCATATTTTATTGGGATCTGTGTAAACAATCTCTAGCTAACCTTTTTTGTCTTTTGATTGTGAGCAGTTGTTACTTTAAAGTTTTTTAACTTTTATTTTAACGCCTTTAAAGTTACACTTTAAATCATATCAATAATTATTTTAAATCTCACATATTTTAATTGATTTCCTCTTCTTCTTTAACAGATTTCTTCTTCTACTTTAATTGGTTTCATTGCCTACTTTAACACACTATAACTACTACTTTAATAGACAACAAGTACGACTTTCACAGACTATAACTACTATTTTAACACACTGTAACTACTACTTTAACCGACCAAACACTTTGACTGATTTTCTCTTCTTTTTACTAGATTTTCTCTTCTTTAACATGTTTGCTCTTCTACTTTAACTAGCTCTTATACTTTAACCGATTTGTTCTTCTACTTTAACTGGTTTCATCTCTTATTTTAAAACCTTCAAACTTTGACTTTAAGTTATACCAATAGTGACTTTAAGTCTCACACACTTTAAATCACTATCACACATACTTTAACGACTTTGAACTCTTACTTTAATATCTTCAGACACTTACTTTAACGTCTTGAACTTAGACTTTAATTTATGTTAACAGTTACTTTAAGTCCCACACACTTTAACTTAGTTATCACACATTACGCTATTGCCTTAGAACATAGACTTTAAGTCATGTTAACAGTGACATTAAACCCCACACATTTTAACTAATTGTCACATATAGTTTAACATCTTCGAACTCTTACTTTAACACTTTCAAACTTAGACTTTAAGTCACGTCAACAGTTACACTTTAAATCATATCAACAGATACTTTAAATCACACATGCTTTAACTCACCGTCACCTATACTTTAACATATTTTAAATCACACATGCTTTAACTCACTGTCACCTATACTTTAACAACTTCGAACTTTTAGTTTAACGTCTTAAAACTTAGACGTTAAATCATGGCAATTGTTACACTTTAAATCATATCAACAGTTATTTTAAATCTCAGATGTTTTAACTCATTGCCACACATATTTTAACAACTTCGAACTCTTATTTTTAACATCTTAAAATTTAGGCTTTAAGTGTTGTTAAAACATGAACATAGTAGTCATACATATCTGATAATACAAAAACAAACGATGGATAAAACGGAAAAAAATAGAAGACAAAAATTATCTTTTCAAAAATTGATTGATAAAGTCTACCAAAATGATGAATTATTTGGGACACCTTTTTGATAAATCTCTCCGATAAAGACTTATAATTAATTTGTCCATATATATTTTAAGAATATTATTTCTCTATTTATTCCATATCAATAAGCAGTAGATAACAAATTTATATTAATATATATATCTAATATTATTAAAAGAGATAAAAAGATGCCACCGTGCCACTTGCATTCTGTCCTCCTTTTCGTTAACGAAAATTACCGAACACAAAAATCTCACGTGAGTGTTCGATAGTGGGTTTTATTGATCGGTTATCGGATCTTATAACATGTGAGGTTCAATGCCCCATGATGGCCGACCTCGCCAGGGCCTTCTGGTCCATCGACACCGACGACTCCATGGGCGCCATCGTCCTCTCCGATGCCGGCCGCTCCTTCTGCTCCGGCGTCGACCTCACCGCCGTGGAGGCCATCTTCAAGGTCGACATAAGGACGAGGAGAGTGACACCGCCTGCCAGATGGGCCGGTGCCGGAAGAAGCCCATAATAGGGGGCCATCACTGGGTCCGCCGTGACGACGGGCTTCAAGAAGGCGCTCGCCTGCGACGTCCTGGTGGCCAGCAAGGGGCTCGCTCGCCTGCAACTCTTTCAAAAAGTTGAATAGTTATGTCAGTGATGAAAAATTTCTTAAGAAAAAATTATTACACTTGAGAATTATATTTTCTCATATATTTTAATTTTCTTATTAATCAATACTAAGGGTGTAAACGGAACCGACAATCTGATATTCCGATCCGATTTCGATAAAAATTATCGGTTTCAGAATTAAAAATTGATACCGATAATTTATCGGAATCGAATCGGAATCGGAATTAAAAAATAATCGGAATCGAAATCGGTATCGGTTATTCCGATAAATTATCTATAAAATTAAAAGAAAAAATTATGGTAAATATTTTACCTTATCGAAATTTTGGTTCTGGTAATGTTATCAGAATCGGAATTAACCATTCCGATATTATCGGAATCGAAATCGGAACCATATTTCGGTTATCGGCATCAGAATCTGTGTTTCCGATTTCGAACCCGACCCGTTTGCAGTCATAGTCAATACATTAGGGGGTATATTAAGTCTATTCAATAAAAAGTAAAAAAATATATGAGAAAATAAAATTCTCAAATACATTAAACACGGAAGCTGACTCTTAGTTACAGCACAACAAGGAAATTATATATATACTCTTAAAATCTATTATATTAAAATATATGCCCCTAAAATATGTATATTATACTTAATACCTTCAATTCTATGAAAATTAATCAGTTAACATGTTGTCAGATTTGGAGAATATTCTAATACTATGCAAACAAAGCTGGTCACAAAAAGATTAAAAGACCAAAATATTCTTACTCCAAAGGAGAGAACAAGAAGAGATTTTTTAAAAAAGAAAAATACATGTATACCCTTAAGAACTACCATATTCTTGTTATACCCTAAAATTTTGACTTTACTAAATATACTCCATAATTGATAAAATAAATGCATCAAGCATATTCCTGGAGTTAACTGGCCAACCATCACAAACTAGGGATTATTCCGTTAAAATATGGAAGGAACTGTTACATGAATTTTAAAAGACAAACACTCTTCACCAAAAAAAATTGTGTCAGAGAAAAAAGAGGGGGTGTAGAGACGGAGAGGAGATTTTAAATGGAGGATACCCCTTAACCCAATCATGATTAGATTTTTAACTAACAAAAGGACATTTATGCTGTAATACATTAAAATATGGGATAATATATATATATATATATATATATATATATATATATATATATATATATTAGAATGAGATGAAATTTTCAGTAATGTACATAATATTTCAAAGGTGTATATTTACATATATCTTGTTCTTTAAACTAAAGAGGGAGTTGTAGGGGTGCAAACTTGTCATTTTGTCTTTCTTAACTCAATTAGTGGAGTTCAATCGATATAGCATACAAACAATTAGTTGAGTTAAGTAGATATAGAGTATAACATACAAATTTTAGGGATATACACTTGAATAGCATATATGTAAGTTCCCTTCTTTTTCTTTTTTCAAACTTCCAAGCTGTATTCCAAATGTTAACAATCTTCCAAAAGTTGAGAAGAGACCAGACCAGAGAGGGTCCCAAAGAGTTGAGAGAAGTGTAGCCGGTGGTATAAGAGAGAGTTGTTCGAGCAACTTTGGTAACGCTTCATTTTACAATTTACAGTACAAAGGCTGTACACCATATCATATAGAGGAGAAAGGCTTATTGCGCTTTCATATTGCACCTAGGCAACAAGTCTATGTGTCATCCAACAATTAAATTGTCACTTTATCACTCCTCATGCGAGAGATGCCACATGAGTTATTATCTAGTCATATTACACTTAAAGTGTAATATGCAAGTGCAATAAACCTTTCTCCATATAGAGAAGTATTATCTACTCACTTCGATAAGTAGTTTTTCTACACATTCGCACACATAAAGTCTAGAGGTCGACTCACATGGGCAGACCGTCTGGTAGAAAACTACTGGTCCACACGCAGTCCGAGAGCCAACTCACGTGGGTGGATTCTATCCATCCGCACATAAAATGTCATGTTTGGTATCGAGATAGATTGAGAATAGAGTGCAGATATCTTAAAAATTTTAAAGATATTCTCAATTTATTTTCAATCTATCCTAATACCCAATGACCCCTGTAAAGTCCAAGGGCAGGCTCATGTGGGGGCTCCCCACACAAAGGCTTTGTGTGTCTGGTAGAAGGCTATCCGTCCGCACGGGTAGTTTGCATTTCTCTATTATATAAGTTCCTTACCTTCTCAACTCCCACACCTTCTCCCCATGCACACTATATAAAGGATGTGGTCTTAACTCCAAAGAGAACAAAAGAAGAGCTCGGTGGAGGATTTTTCTTATGCTTAGTAAGAGACTTAAACACTTGCTTAGACATCACCACGGCAAAAATTTCCCCCACCATGGAGTGAGTTGAACAGCAAGATTGGACTTCTCTTGCTGAAAACAAAATGTGTTTGGATTCCACCTGAGGTGTTTATGAGTGCAGACTGACAGATGAAGGGCATCGCTTCACTTCTCACTTGGAGCTGTTCCTGTCATGGCGCTCGATATAGGCAGCCATCTCACGCCCATATCGCTCCTTGTCCTTGCGGCTCTTCTCAATGTATATCTGCAGCAAAGAAGGGTGAGGAAGATAAGTGCTGAAGTACCTTTGAAGTTGAAACATTCACAACATAGACAGAGGGGCAGGGGAATTACTTATGCAACCGAAGAATGGAAATCAAAGCAGGTTTTAGCCATAGTTGAAGTCCCATCTATGAAGAAATGGAATGTCAATGATTTCCCCAAAAGAATCTCAGGAAAAAGTTCCCTTCCAAGTGCTAACTCCTGTTCATGGCAAATATAAATAGCCAAGAGGGTGTGGGAAATAGGTGCCACTCATTTTTAAGTGTGAAAGATCAAGATACCTTGACGTGTTATCACTCTGTTATTCCAACGTCTACATTTTCTTGACATATTTTGTTCATCAGGGCAGTTTAATATCATCTTGCCATTCCTTCTTGTGGTCCACAGTGGTCTACCTTCTCCTCTCATCCATCATGCTTCAATTATTGTCTTGAGAGTTCTCTTCTACACTTGCACTTCCTGCATGTTCATCATCTGCTCTTTGTTTGAGTTCAGGCATTTAGTTCTCGAAATTCTAACCAATAATGCATTCGTAGGCACTCAGTGATGTGCTGTTCAGCCCATTGAATGCAGGAATATATTTCACCATCAGAGTATCTGGGTCCATGGAATAGATAAATGGTTATGGGATCATTTCTATGTGGCTTCTCTTTAAGATATACTATCTTCCGAACTAAATGTCTGACCCAATGAAAAAAGCTGCCCACAGAATCCTTATTATCCATCAAAGCCTAGGCACTACCAGATCTTGTCCTTCCTTAAAATTATTTTTCCAGTTCTTCCCAAATTCTCTAGTGTGCTACAAGAGTCCATTCATGTTTATCACCTCACCCTTTGGATTGTATGATCTGAGCCTAGTGTGGTACATAACATTTCAACCAACAGAATAAATGAACTGGAAAATCAACAGACAATAGACACCTGCGATCAAATATTCTACAGTAGAAAATGTAAGGTTTCTACATCAAGTAATTAAAGACAGACGAAGAGCAAAGATTAAATTGCTTCTTTTTGCATGTTAATGTGAAAATTATTTTATTCCCCAACCACCCAAGGAATAACAAACAAAGTCCTCTTCTCTGTTGGAGACAGGTGCCTGTGCCTGCTGTTCTCCTTAGTCTCCCTCCCTTCCTCTTTCTCTCCACCTGGGACAAGCCAATTCCTGCTCCACATGACACGTTTTAACCAGGAATAAGATGCTATGTCTGTGAAGTAAATGACAAATGTTGATGGGGAATCTGGTTATTGTAGTGTGCCGAGCTCTCTACAAGGAACATTGTTCTGCCAAGTTTTAGAAGAAAAGAGCTGTAGAACATGTGAGCTTGATCATGCATTAGAAAATAAAGGCATTTTTTAATATGCTTTAAAGTGAGTTGTTGAAAGGAACAAGAGGAAAGGGAATGCACTGTACAAAAAAACAATTTTTGTTGATGACTTCCTTACCAGCCGATCATCCTTGGGAAGGCATCGCCAAGAATTTAACACCATTTTCCAGATTCCCTTGTTATCCAGGTCCAGCTTCTGCTTTTTCATTCGGCAAACCTCCTCCTTGATAAAGATCTGATAAGAGGTCCTTGCTCCCAATGGCATATCAACATCTCCCTTTATTGACCTGCTTGACTGTCCATCTGAGATTTGTTTACTAGAGTCAATCTTAGCATTCGGCTCAACATGCTCAAAATTCATGCTGGGATTATGGTCTTGCACAGAAGCGGCACCAAACTGATTGGTTACACATTTCTCTACATGGTAGAGCACACCGAAGAGCTTTTTTTCACCAATTCTGACCATTACTACATAGCCACTTTCAAATTTGTTGATTATTGACCCTGTAATGGTAGTTCCTATGCAGAAGACATCTAACAGGAAACCAAAAATAAGTATGGAAAGTATAGAGTTAAAGTTTTGCAGTACATCTGGACATTAAAAGTATGCCTAATTCTAATATAGATAATAACTGGATATATAACTCTGGTATCCACACAGAAGCATGACTTTTTTTTATCTTGTTTCCATTTTTCCTAGAGAGACAGATTATGGATGGTTAAAGTATTATATGACAAGTTTCATAACTCCATGGCAGAAATGAGACAAGAAAACAAAGGATTTTATCGATATTCTTTCACACGTTAATCACTAATAAATGAAATTGAAACCTTTGTTGATATACACACCCATGTACAGATGCAATGTTGAGAAAGCATAAAGTTCCATAAATTGTTTGACATTCATGAAGAAAAAGATAACGACATGACCTTCATAATCAAATTTCTGTAGATGCGGGTTGCTAAACATATCCATGAGAGACACCCAACCTTAAGCCCAAAGCTAAATCAAGGTTTTGCAAGCCATTGCATGTTTATACAAGGAGGGATCCATTGCCACTTGTGGTATGTATTGCCATCCACTCCAAAACCACATGATTTTATGACAAATTTTAGATCCACAGCATTCAATCTTCTCTAATGTTAATAAACAAGACATACAATAAAATAATACCCACATCCAATGTAAAAATTTCATAGATCAAAGAGGCACATAGATAGACTACCTAAGCCATTCATTTTATATGCTCTAGATATCAATGATTGTAACACCAACATACATAATTTTTATCCATAGCTAGTTTATTAATAGTTGATTGAAATTAATGCACTTAATCTAATGGCATCGAATCATGTGGTTTTAGAATAGGTGGAACAAACTTTTGGTGCCACTAGTGGCAACAAATTTCTCTTCTGGTTAGACAGTGAAATTAACTGGCTAAAGTTTACAAAAACTGCGCAAATGCTGCACGAAATCATGATATGGAGAATAAAAAGGTAAAAATATTATTCTAGCCCCATTAATATATCTAAATCCATGTCTGTGGTTAATTCCAGGACATTCATATTTCCTTACCGCATAGGAAAGTGGCATGCCAAAATACCATTTTTTTTGCATCACCAGATGAGAAAATGAACTTCTTAACTAATTGGTGTTTCCTTGTCCTCAAGCATGAGTATTGTAAAGAGCATTCAATTAATCTACTGCCAAACAGCACCCATGTCATATGAGGGACACAGGAAGGAATAAAATAACATACAAGGTTTACTCATCAGTTTCTTTATCTCACGTTGCTCCTATGAGGATAAGATATGCCAAGAATTTGTCCTGAAAACTCAAAGAGCTTAAGGACGATAGGGGCAGGGGAGAAACAATTTGACAGACCTTTGGACGCTAACCGCCACCTTCGCTTTCTTTTAACTGTTGGAGAAAGATCAGCATCACACAGTGGGCCAGCAAACATGCTTTCTGCAACTTTATGTTCTGCAAAATTCCCTCCATCTTCTACAAAGGCAAAAAAAAAAAATGCAAAATGTCAATAAATAAGCAGAGTCTAATTGGTAAAAGAATGCCACTTAAGTATATCTCTAATTGAAAAGTCCATCAATACTTAATGGATGCCTCTATGTTGTATCCAATACATGCACCAGTAGCACATTCAATATTGCTACTAATAGCAGTCTAATAGGTGGTTGCTTATGTGTTTTATCAATTTTGACATTCATGTATTGGAAGAATCTACAGTTGTAAGAAATACAAAACTAATACTATGACCAAACAGGCACAAAGAAGAAATGGATACAAAGCCATTCAAACATACCAAGTTGTGCAGCAACATGTCCCAAGACAGGGAAGTACATTTTCTCAAATTGATAAAGAAGATCGAGGTAGCTCAATGTTAGCGGAAAATAAACTCCCATTGTCCAGTTTAAGGCAGATGCAACATCCCCCCATTTACTGTTTTGAACAACCTGAGAGAGCAAATCGACACAAGTGTTCAAATGTGAAGGATAGATTAACAGAAGTAAAGGTTGAGTTCGTATAGTTCAAAGCAAGAGCCAAAAATGCCTAAGCAAGAGATATGCGATGTATTTTTCTCTCTATAAATTATCCAGGAGGAGAAAAAAGATATTAGTATAAAATAAAAGAAAGATGCAAGATAATGATATGTACAGCTTCGGGAAACATTGATCATGTCCAAAATAGTAAGACCAATTTTTATAAAGTGCTCATATGAGTAGTGGATGGGCTTAGGAATAATCAACAATAAGAAAATGCAGTTGTATGTAAGTGAAAAGGGCAATATACAGAGAACATTTCTCAAGTTTCATGAATATGCAAGAAATTATAGCAATGAAACAATGTAATCCCTGTTCCCACAAGTACATAATGTCAATAATAAGATAGACGCATCAACCTTCCATAGAGGAGAATGGCTATGCTATATGGCCACTGAATAGAAGGAACTCCAACATAATATGCGCAAGTCTAGAGGTTCCCTACTGTGCAGAATACAACCACTTCAGCAGACTGAGAAACATGTCAGTTAGAAGAGAGCAAGATGAGAAAGGAAATTGGTGTTCTTACTGAATAAAAAAAAATATTTCAAAGTTAACCATGCTCAAAGAAAACAAATCAATGTCATTCAAACGTTGTATAATGCATTTGCACATGATTCTTTATAAAATGAAAAAAAAACAAGGACATGAAAATTGAAGATCCATGAACTCTGATGAATCGCACCTGTGCCAGTCCACCCCTGCGGGTTACTTCTTTGTACAATGCATACAAATTCAGGGCTTCCTCTCTGGTATAACCTCTGCCAAATGTAAAATCATGACTGCAGTTTAGTGGAAGGCACAGAAAAGAACCAGAGTCTTTCATGACTCCAAATGCATTCTCTCTGTTGGTGTCTGTGTATTCTTTACAAACTGTTTAGTGAAAAAATAATATATATATATATATATATATATATATCATCCTATAGGGAGAACCTTACAGTTCATGAATAATTATCCGACTCAATCTTCAATTCATTTAAGAGAGATTACAGACATCAATCGACATCTCAGTATGCTAGTCTTCAAATTGAAACTAGGCTATATGTTTATATTGTACTCTTTGACAAAGTTAGCGTACGTGTTCATTAGGACAAAGCACCATTCAGGCTCCATTCACACCCTAAGATAGAAACTGACTGCATCAATAATAGAACAAACTAATAGGTCCAGCGGCGCTGCCATCTTCAAGAAAGATGGAAATAAGTAACAAGAGAAAACAATTAAAACCCCAAATTCCGTGGATTTTGAGAGAACAAAACAAGGATCCTTCCCTTGAAAAAGAGCAGATCCTGCTTTTTGGGAATAGAAGGGTCAATGCCTCAATCCAAACAAGAGACCCTTTAAGGTAGATGATGCCGCCCGATTTGCGATTCTCCAGAGACTCTTCAAAGCAAAATACACATCCAACCCCAAACGAGAAATGCAGAACAATATAGGCGGAGGGGGAGGAGGAGGGTATCCGTACATGAGCCCCGTCCGGCCGGACGACTGTTGGGCTTCCCGGAGCTTCTCGTAGAAGAGCTCCTCGTCCTCCAGCATCCGCCGGTGCAGCTCCCCGCCGTCGCTGATGGAGCCTACTTCGCCTTCCTCTGCCACGGGGAGCAGGAACTCCCAGTTGCTCCAGACGTCCACATGCTGGATGTCCCCCGGGCACTCCTCCTCCGGCGAGTGGCAGAAGCTGGTGGTTTCCATGAGATGTTGGCCTTTCAAAGAAGATGGTGACGCCGGCCTCACTCCCCCCCACCCCGGCGGCTGCCGCTGCCGCTGCCGCTGCTGCTGCTCAGAGGCAGCCTCACGCCTCTCCATTCCGGAGGAGAGCAGCCATGCATGCGAGGTGGGCGGGGGAGGAAGCCAGAACCAGAACCAGGGGAACGTTTCCCTCCATTTTTTGTGTGTGTTTTATAGTAGGGTAAATTAGTTAACATAGCGGAGACTTATTTTCTTGTCTGTGCCGGAAAAATATGTCTCAAATAATCCCTCTTTTTAGTAAAATTTATCGATCAGTTTTTGAAAAGATAATTTTTATCTACTTTTTTTTTATTTTATGTTTTTATCTACTTTTGTGTGATTAGATATGGTATTCATACTTTAATAGTACTTAAAATCTAAATTCTAAGATATTGAAATAAGAGCTCGAAATTGTTAAAATATGTGATCGTGAATTAAAGTATGAGATTTAAAGTAACTATTGATATGATGTAAAGTATAACTATTGACATGATTTAAAGTCTAAATTTTAAGATGTTAAAATAAGAGTTCAAAGTGGTTAAATTATATGTGATAGTGAGTTAGAGCATGTGGGATTTAAAGTAACCGTTGATATGATTTAAAGTGCAAACATAATTTAAAATCTAAGTTTGAAGGTGTTAAAGTAAGAGTTCGAAGACGTTAAAATATATATGATGATTAGTTAAAATGTGGAGGACTTGAAGTTACTGTTAACATGACTTAAAGTCTATGTTTTAATACGATAAAGAAGAGTTTAGAGTTGTTAAAATATATGTGATAGCTGAGTTAAAATATGTGAGATTTAAAATAATTGTTTGCATAAATTAAAGTATAAGTTTGAAGATGTTAAAGTAAGTGTTTGAAATTATTAAAGTAAGAGTTCAAAGTCGTTAAAATATGTGTGATAATGAGTTAGAATATGTGAGATTTAAAGTCACTATTGATATGACTTAAAGTCTAAGTTTAAAGGTTTTAAAGTAAGAGAGGAAACGGGTTAAACTAGAAGAGCAAACATGTTAAAAAAGAGAAAATCTATTAAAAAAGAAGAGAAAATCAATTAAAATATTTGGTATGTTAAACCAGTAGTTGCAGTGTTTTAAAGCAGTAGTTATAATCTTTTAAAGTCATAGTTATTGTCTGTTAAAGTAATAGTTGTAATGTGTTAAAGTAGATAAGAAAACTAGTTAAAGTAGAAAGAAGAAGATAAAATCAGTTAAAATATGTGAGATTTAAAATAACTGTTGATATGATTTAAATGTAATTTGAAAGGCGCTGAAGTAAGAGTTAAAAGATTTTAAAATAGCAATTATCTGCAGTCAAAAGACAGAAAACCTTAGTCTATAACTGTTAGGATAGATCTCAATAAAATATATATTAGAAACTAACATCCTTAAAAACTGCTAGACTTTTTTATGTAGATATTTCTAACAAGGACGTGCAGTTAAGGTCCTCCCACTGACAAAGACTATAATTAAATATTTATTTATAATATTATACAATTATTTAGAAAATTATATGTGTACCTCTATAAATTATATATTTTATTTGTACTCTATATTCTTTATATTCATAAAAGTTTTTTAGAAGTATAATTGGGTCATAATCCACCTTATTTTTGCATTTACGCTAAAAAAAATTAGATATTTTTTTGGTACTAGAAATCTTGCCATCGCATGTCATCAAAGAGCAGTACTCTATTATCAGCTATTTTAATGACTATTAAATATTATTTAGACACTTTTACTTTTGAAAAGTTAATTAAATAGATTTTTTTACTATGACGGAATGAGTTTATGGCTCATTCTAATAGATAAGATCATGCCGTGTATTTTCATTAATAATTTCTAATAACCCTATCATGGCAAATATACAATAGAGTTTTTGGTTTAAAAAACCGTCTAATAAAATTTCTGGTACAGAAAATGTTCAACAGGATTCTTAATGTAAATACAGAAATAAGATAGATTATGACCTAAAAAGGGATGTATATGTTAAAAAAAACTATCATAAATAATTTCATATTAATGAATAGTTTTGTTTTTCACATGCATATACTCCTGTCAAATGATTTATTCTAAAAAATCGTCTAATTAGCTAGCTAGCCATAATATATATATAGATTGAAAAGGATCCGATCCTACAGGAAGTTAGTTTTTCAGATTAATTCGGAGATGAATATATAGTAATAGTCAGGTTACAATGATGATTAATTAATTATAAGAAATTAAAACATGGACTACATCTACAAGAAAAAAAAAAAAAACCCCACCCTGTAACTATGTATAATGGAGAAGACTTTGATCAGTGGGCATGTATACATTAATGTAAACTTGATGAAATCATGACTGATGAGCTCGATCTCCGCAGACCCACAATACAAGGTCTGATCTCTAGATCCGAGATTGAGTGTTCGAATAATTAGTTGAAGTATAGGAATTGAAGTTGTTGCTATCAAGGCCCGTGAACGACAATTTGAGTTCACAAGAAGTGATGTTTCCAAGTTAACTCTCCGATACTTAAGTCAAATTAAGGTCCATGTTGACCCTCTCCCTCTTTGAAAACTGATTTTACCTTTCTTCAACATATAAGTCGACCTCTGACTTAAATATTGAATGATCAATTTCAAGAATACCATTTCGAGATTGACTTTCTACATGTTCAAAACGTCGTTGGCCTGATAGCAGTAACTTTGAATCTCATCTGTCAATTAACTATTTAAGTACTCAACCTTAAATTTAGATGTCAGACTTGGTTATCGACCTCACTAGTGACAAGATCCATGTAATTGTTGATGAAATCGTTGGAACCCACTATGAGAAGATGGCCTTCTGCACACCCCGCCGATCCTCTATTATTTCATGCTTGGTATGCTCGTAGTTTTTTTTTTTTTGTTGTTGTTAATAATCCAGTAACATCCGCCACTAGACAACCTAGCACCGCCCCGGGATCGAACCCGGGGCGTTGCTCCCCCCGCACCCCTTGTGTCCAACCCGCCTAGCGGCGGGTGTCCAAACAAAAGGCCATTAGAGAGTTATAATATGTATACATGCCTGGTGTGCATCGTAGCTCCTGTATGATGAGTACTCAACTGGCTGGTCTTAGTTTGATGGCCAGTTAGTCATTCTCACAGGAAGGAGGTAGGTTTATAAATTATAATGTAAGGAAATGTTCTTATAATAGACAACCAAGGTTAAAACTGGGCTCTTGTGATGAATCCTACTTGATAGACCTGCTGGGCCAGGCCCAACAGGTTTAACGGGCCTGGTCCAGCAAAGGCCCCTTAAGAAGAAGATATAAAGAGGGAGATGTTCTAAGTCCCATGTGGGGGTACTCCCCTCTCTTTCTTCCCTGAGTTGCCTCCAAAAGAAGGTCAATTGGAGCGGGTAAAAGGATGAAAGAATGTGTGACAATCACTATCTACTCCAATTATCCACTCTCTCTTCTCTTCCTGAATTCATGTCTCTCCCCATACCGTGTTTAAATCGAATAAGATTAATTTGACCATCGAATAGTTGACATCGAAAACCTTGTTCCAAAGTTGATTGTTCCTTACTAGTCGAGTCGTCTCCAGCCTAGAGTAAACATTTGTTTCCCTAAACATCTCATCGATACTAAGAGTAATGAAGACAGTACAGGTAAACTACCCTCAAATATATCACATCAAGTTATAGGTAGTTACATTATAACAGAGAGCAAAATATTCGTGGCGGATCATGGATCGACAAACGTGTGATCGATAAGCACTACGTGTGATAAAGATCAAATAAGAATATTCCATAACAAAACAGACAGAGTTACCACAAAGAGATGAAAATTTTACGTGATTCGACCAAGTCTATGTCCATGGAGAGAGCAGAAAGACTTCAATGTGATGTGAAAGAAATACAAAGTGGAAAGATACTCTTATAACAACACCGAACTATCTTCCTCAAATAGAGTGCAACACCGATCTATCACCCAAACTTCTTCCTCTCAAAGGCAGGCCAAATGAGCAAAAGTGAGCCACCACATTCCTTCTCTCAAACCCTCAAGCAAGAAGTCGTGTGTGGATGAGTTGTTTTCCTAAAAGTCAAGGTGTAAATGATCTGAGTCGAGCTAAGTAATATTCTACTCGAACTCGGCTCGTTCATTTTTTAACGAGTTCGAGCTCAGCTCGAAACTCATTGAGTATCTACAATCCATGCTCGAACTCAACTCGTTCATTTTTTAACGAGCTTGAACTTAACTTGAAACTCATTAAGTATCTACAATCCATGCTCGAACTCGACTCATTAATATTTTTCATATTCAAACTCGAGTTGTTGAACAGTCCATTTAGATGAACGAGCTCAAATTCGAGTCATATCAAGCCCAAGCCCATGTGCCAAAAGGCTGAGGAGGATGTGCACTTGGCCTTGTGCTAGCCGGTGACTCTTCCTAAAAAGACGTGCATGGGTGGGTTGTTCTTCCCAAAAAGGAACTAGACTAGCCGGGTTAGTGGGTACGATAGTAGGTGTCACGAGAGTCTTAGGGCTAATTTGATAATTATTTTAATTAAGTTATCCTTAATTATTTTAATTAGGGGTAGCTTAACTTATTGGTTTGGTGCCAAAAAAGATCCCCCCGTTGTTAAAGGTGGTGGTGGGGGGGGGGGGGTTGTATGCTAACCAAATTTTTTGGTTTGGGTAGTTTAACCCACCCCATAACCCTCTGTACTACTTTTTTAACCAAAACTTCTTGGTTATGCTAACTTGGATACCAAAGTAAAAAAATAGCTTAACATTGGATGTACCCCTTCCTTATCCAACCTATATCTTTTACCAAAGTAGGTCAAAGGACAAATTAACCCAGACCCTTTTGACAAAGTCAAACAGCAGCACAGATGGATAGCATGATCACAAGCAGCGGCAGAGAAGGTAGGTAGCTTACGAAGATCTTCCTGTGTCATTAAGAATTCTTCCTTCGCCGGATGCATGACTGACGGACCCCACGGGGTAACATATCTCCGGCGGTGGTTGCATGGGGCCAGAGAGGGCGAGATGAACTCCTCTAGACGATTACGTGGTGAGCCATGAAGAACTAATTAAAAAGGAAAAGCTAGCAACAGAAGACTTGGAGAGTTGCAGTTAGTCAGATTGCCTACAATGTCTGCGATCGTCCTTCCGTCTGTGAAGCGGCCGGACGGCCGGCGACATGGCAGAAGGTCGATCGATCCGGCCCATTGGGTACCCACTTAATAAGCCTTGGAAAGGGAAGCTATATATATATGTAGTTGTTGTTCGCTGCATCGACCAGTACTGCAGAGGTCCATCTCACAAGGAACACCACCAGAGTGTTGCACATAGTGACCCACAGGTTCAGGAATAATATTGCTCGGGCTGGCGCAAGAGGTATAGTAGTACTAATAGTTTCTTCTGCGTCCAACTCTAGAGCCACACACGTGTAAGGAAAGAAATCACGGAATAAATGGATGGACATCATATACAGAAACCCATGGAGAGGAGCGAAGGCAAAGCCATATATATGCATAGAAGCTTCAACCCAAAGATCGATGTGTGAATAATGTTCAAGTTCCAACGCCTTTCGGCCAAGATAAGCTCTGAATATTAATTGAGTAGAGGTGGAAAAGGAGTGAGGTTGGGTTCAGATCTATGCTCTGATTTCAAGTTGATATCCTAAGATCAGTGTTGAGAAGGTCATATTTACCTCAACCAAAAGCCGATGTGAGACTAATGCCCAAGTTCTAATATGTATACAAGGCAACCAAAGCATTCATTTGGATAAACTTGATATGGGGTGTGAAACCACCAAGAAAATGCCACTTTGCTACTTGGTCTCTTCACAAGTCAGGCCGCAGGAGGAGCCCATCGGCACACCCAATTCCTCAAATGTTGCGGGTTTCTGAGCAGCTTCTGCATGTGCAGCCTCAAAAACAACAGTCTCAAAGGCTGAAAGGGCCAAGAACTTTGTCGACAGACATGGGCGAGCGACCATAGAAGCAGACACATCTGCTAATTTGGGTCTGTTTGTTTAACCGATCGAAAAATCCCACTCAAGAAAATCTTCTCAGGAAAAATTATATTCTTTTATCATTTGGTATTCTGGAAAATTAAAACCCGTAAAAACTCATCTTAATTCTGAATTTTGGCATTGGGGACAAAGATTCAGAAACCATTTTTCTTTCCAACGCGTGCTTATTCTCCTTCTTCTTTTGTTCCATACAGACCAACTTTCTTAGCACTATTCGTTTAGATTATTTTTTTTATTTTTTTATTCTCTTCATTTAAGTCATCTTTGTCAAATCTAATTATATTTCATTAGTTGCTTTGATTTTTAATTTTTTTTATTAAAATATCAGTAGAATACTATTCATTCAAGTTATATTTTGATTTTATTTCTCCTACTTAAAAATATTTTTTTTCAAAGTTACTTATTTTTCATTAGTTATCTTAATATTTTACTTTTTTTAATATAAAAAATAAAAAATAAAGTAGAATATAAAAATTGATGAATAATGTTAAATAGTGCACAAAGTACATGACTATGAGTGGATCATAAGATCTCATGTCCCCCCATGTAATGTTGTAGGAAAACCTTGCATTTAATGCTATTGATATTTCACTTTCTTTTTCTCTGTTTACACAAATAAAAATATTTACATGACAACCAAATGAACAATTACGATTTTCATTTTTATGTAAAAGTTATTCCATGAAAGGGCACTTTTTTTTTGTTGACAAGGAACAAAAGGGAACACATTGGGAGAACCGCGTGGGTGGCAAGGCCACTTGGGAGCGCGAGGATGAGATGATGGAGCAGTTTCTATACTTGTTTGATTGATGGGTATGTTGATTTCTCCTTGTGTTGCTTTCATTTTTAGATCGAGCTTGTTTTCATTTCGAGGACGAAATGTCTTAAGGTGGGTGGGATGTAAGACCCAACCCCCTTGGACCCTTTGGCCCCGTTCTTAGGGTGGCGACGGGGTACCTGGTCGTGACGTTATCGTGACAGTGTACCTGTCGCGAAGGTCTTGGGGTCACGACGAGCACGGCTGCCGCGTTCTGGTTGCGACGGGGTGGCCGTCGCGTCCTCGTCGCGACGTCTGCCGGCATCGCGATGGCCTTTCTGACATACGTGATTGGTGTCATTTCTATCAGAACAGTCTTGTCGGGTGTCAGACACGCGTGACGTGGTCGCCCGTCGCGATCGCTTTTCCAGTCGAGGTTTGACCCACTTTTCGGAGGTCGCATCGGAGGCGACCGTCACGATGTGGTCGCGACGGCCCTGAGTGTCGCGACAAGATTGTCGTCACGACGGGTCATCCCGTCGCATTCTGGGGGCCGCCGGTTCAAAACCGAGGGCCGCGCCTCATTTTCCCTCTCGCCCTCTTCCTCTCCTTCCTCTTCCCCTCTCGTTTCCTCCGCGCCTTCTTGCGGTCCTTGGCTTTTCTTCGAGCTTGAGGCGCCCGTGCTAAGTGTTGAACCACTCTTATATTTTACCTTTTTATTTTGGTGATAATAAAATTTATGTTTAATTAATTATTATTAAAAATATTTAATATTATGTTTTTCTTAATAAATATAAATTTACATGATTAATTGAATATTAAACGTATTTATTAGCATGATTTTTCTAATAATAAATTAAATATCATGATTTTCTAATAAATATAATTTTATGACATTATTCTATAATGATTTGCACTAAACAGATAAATGGATTCCATTCAATATATATATGGATTTCAGTTCGCAAAGTGCCATAAGGATTCACTGTCATAAGGATTCACTCTCATAAGGATTCACTGCTATAAGGATTCACTGTCATAAGGATTCACTCTCATAAGGATTCACTGCTATAAGGATTCACTCTCACATCGATTTGGTCCCATAACGATTTGATAAGTGACTCTCATATCGATTTGGTCCCATAACGATTTGATAAGTGACTCTCACATCGATTTGGTCCCATAACGATTTGATAAGTGACTTTCATATCGATTTGGTCCCATAACGATTTGATAAGTGACTCCACATCGATTTGCTCTCATAACGATTCGCTCTCATAAGGATTCGATAAGTGACTCTCATAAGGATTCCTTTGTAACTCACACAGACTCCTTTGTAAAAACATGGATTCCTTTGTAAAACATGATTCCTTTGTAACTCTCATAAGGATTTGATAAGTGAAACATGGATTCCTTTGTAAAACACAGACTCCTTTGTAGAAACATGAATTCCTTTGTAAAACACAGACTCCTTTGTAAAAACATGGATTCCTTTGTAAACATGGATTCCTTTGTAACTCTCATAAGGATTTGATAAGTGAAACATGGATTCCTTTGTAAAACATGGATTCCTTTGTAACTCTCATAAGGATTTGATAAGTGAAACATGGATTCCTTTGTAAAACACAGACTTCTTTGTAAAAACATAGATTTCCTTTATATTTCAAAGTGCCTTTTGGCATCTAGTGAAAAAGTCAATATTCTTGATTTGCGTAATCCTCTATCTTTCTGACAGAAGATCTTTTTGCTTATCTTTCTAGATCTCTTCTCTCCTGCCAACAAAAGAGAGATTACTTACCACTTCTGGGTGGCATCAGGAAACATAAAGGTATGAGCCTTTTTGACAGAAACACTATTTTATCTAAACACTTTTTTCTATGCTTGCAGACCTCGTAGACCACAAATTATCAGAAGAAAGAGAAGATGAGCAACGGCTAGAACTCCAACGGATTTATTCAAATTGCTCATATAAAAGATGAAGCAAGGCTGAAGAAGAAGCATGAGCTTTTCCTGAAGATTTTTCAAGAGTGTACATCCGGGAAGAACCTCAACTCCACATACACTCAAAAGAAAAGAGAGAAAGAGCCTGAGCCCAAGAAGAAGTGTTCAAGCATCTGAAGTACTGAAGCATTCAAGCTCCTTCTCCTCTCTTCTCTCTCTCTCTCTGTGCATCTTGTAAATCTGGGGGAGAGAGTCTTTTGCTGAGAGTTCTTGTAGTTGGTTTTTATTTGTTCCAACTCTCAGCTTTGTTCTTTCTTTTCTAAGAAAGACTTCTGTCCAGCTGTAGGACTGTATACAGTGTCTAACCCAGCTAGGGGTTTGTGTCTAGCAGAACCGCACTGGGGTTTGTACCAAGAGGTTGGCTTCTTTACCTGTAAGAGAAGTGGGCTGCCTTCTTGCCCGGGAAAGAGAAGAAGACCAGCTGGGGTGCTGGGTGTTGTAGTGTCCTTAAGGGGGACTGTACCCTTGGTTAGTGAAATCCCAAGAGGTTGCTTGGGGACTGGACGTAGGACTTCCATGTGGGAAGGGCCGAACCAGGATAAATCTCTTGTGTTATTTGTGTGATTGTTTATTTGCTTCCGCACTGCTACTCTTCATCACACTAAACTAACCAAACCTTCAAGTGTTAATTTCTGTGTTTAAGTTTCTATTTCAGATCTCAGAAAACCTATTCACCCCCCCTCTAGGTTAGCTTGCTGCCGTACCAAAAGGGCCAACAAGTGGTATCAGAGCGGGTCTCTGATCATTCAAAGAAGATCCAACGATCTTAGAGTAAAGATCCATGGCAGCTCAAGGATATGTTGAAGGTCAATCAGTCACCAGACCTCCATTCTTTGATGGAGAGGACTACCAATATTGGAAGATGCGAATGGAATGCTTCATTCGAGGCACAGACTTCGATCTGTGGCAGGTAATAGAGGTAGGTGATTTTGTTGTTGTTCCTGTTCCAGGCACTACTGCTATTACAATAGCTGATAAAAATAAACTATCTTTAAACTTTAAAGCTAAGAACTATTTATGTTGTGCTTTATCCAAAAAGGAATTTAGTAGAGTATCTGCATGCAAATCTGCTAAAGAAATTTGGGATAAACTGCAGATAACTTATGAAGGAACGGATAAAGTGAAACAAACTAGAATAGATATTCTTGTTTCACAATATGAACAATTTAAAATGCTTTCAAGCGAAAACATTACTACTATGTATAATAGATTTTCAAGCATAGTAGTAGGCTTAAATTCTCTTGGTAAAACTCTTTCCAATGAAGAAACCGTTAGAAAAATACTTAGGTCTTTAACCGTTTCATGGACACCTAAAGTAACCGCTATTGAAGAAGCCCATGACTTAACCAAATTGTCAATTGATAATTTAATAGGTTCTCTCATGGCACATGAAATAAATATGGAGCGATTGTCTGAAAGCTCATCTAAGAAGAAATGTACTAATGCTCTTAAGGTTGTAGCTGCTCCTTCCACTTCTTCTTCTAGCTCCAAAAATGCAGATTCTGAAGACAGTGACGTAGATGAAGTACTGTCCAAGCTTCAGAAAATTCTCAAGAAGAAGAAAAATGGATCAAGAAGGTTTCAAAAGAAAGAGAGAAAAGAAAAAGAACCAGTCTGCTATGAATGCAGAAAACCTGGACATCTAAGACCAGATTGTCCTAAACTAAAGAAGATTGGTCAACCAGAAAAGTCCAAAAAGAAGCACAAGAAATTCAAAAGAAAAGCTATGGCGGCTGCTTGGGAAAATGAAGAGACCACATGCTCAGAATCATCAAGCTCAGAATCAGAGAAAGAGCAGGTAAATCTAGCCCTCATGGTAGGACTAGATGAGGTACATCCTAACTCATCTTTTGATTCTTGCACAGATTCAGGATCAGAATCGGAAGACTTAGAAGAAGTATTTAATGAACTATATGAAAAACATAAAAATGTTGTAAAAGAATTAAAGAATCTAAAAAACAACACTATTTGCTTAGAAAACACCAATTCGGATCTTAAATCTGAATTGGAGCAACTAGAAAAACAATTAAAGGATAGTAAAGATAATAATTCTCTTTTGAATGAAAATTTAAGGAGCACGGATAATGAAAAAGTAGAGTTGGAAGAAAAAGTGAAAACTCTAACTGAAGAAAATTTTTATTTAAAAGAATCAGTTAGGAAATTAACGAAAGGAAAAACATCTCTAGCCCTATGCTTAAAAGGATCAAAATCTGGAAATGACAAACAAGGGCTTGGTTATACACCTCCAGAAAAAGGAAAACAAGTAATAAACTCAGGAAAATATCCTTTACCAAAATTTGTAAAAGAAACCAAAATGCCTCAGAAAAAGGAACCTGAAACAACCAAGCTTTATCAAAAGAAAAAGGTTTCTAAAAATTATGTTCAAATCATGCATCACAAAGGCAATAAGAACTGCAAAACAAATTATATTCATTGCTGCTCTCATTGCAATAAACTAGGACACACTGTGAAACCTGCACAACTAAGCACCTAGTTTGGATACCTAAAGGCTATTTTTATGCATCTAATCATCAAGGACCCAAAAAGATTTGGGTACCTACTTCTGAGTAGTTTATTTGCAGGTTAGCCTTGGAGCATCAAAAACCAAGGATGCTCAAGGCAGGAGTGACTGCAGACTCTTCATTCAAATCACATCTGAAGAAAGAGTAGTCACAAAAATTGAATTGGTCTTCATTACTAATAATTATTTACAAGTTTCATTCAGGTGGAGTCTCTCACTCAGGGGGAGCACAGACTAAGGGGGAGTTATTCATTTATGTCAATCATTGTTGAACCCCTCAATGGTAAGAATTTCTTTCACAAAGGGGAGAGAATGCAATGGTAAGAACCTTCCTTTTTGGTTTGTGACAAAAAGGGGGAGAGTATGCATGGTATGCTTTATCTGTGAATTTTCTGTATTTTCTATGCTTTACGTATTTTTGTCAGAAAATTCTCATAAATTTTGTCATCACCAAAAAGGGGGAGATTGTTGAACCACTCTTATATTTTACCTTTTTATTTTGGTGATAATAAAATTTATGTTTAATTAATTATTATTAAAAATATTTAATATTATGTTTTTCTTAATAAATATAAATTTACATGATTAATTGAATATTAAACGTATTTATTAGCATGATTTTTCTAATAATAAATTAAATATCATGATTTTCTAATAAATATAATTTTATGACATTATTCTATAATGATTTGCACTAAACAGATAAATGGATTCCATTCAATATATATATGGATTTCAGTTCGCAAAGTGCCATAAGGATTCACTGTCATAAGGATTCACTCTCATAAGGATTCACTGCTATAAGGATTCACTGTCATAAGGATTCACTCTCATAAGGATTCACTGCTATAAGGATTCACTCTCACATCGATTTGGTCCCATAACGATTTGATAAGTGACTCTCATATCGATTTGGTCCCATAACGATTTGATAAGTGACTTCACATCGATTTGGTCCCATAACGATTTGATAAGTGACTCCACATCGATTTGCTCTCATAACGATTCGCTCTCATAAGGATTCGATAAGTGACTCTCATAAGGATTCCTTTGTAACTCACACAGACTCCTTTGTAAAAACATGGATTCCTTTGTAAAACATGGATTCCTTTGTAACTCTCATAAGGATTTGATAAGTGAAACATGGATTCCTTTGTAAAACACAGACTCCTTTGTAGAAACATGAATTCCTTTGTAAAACACAGACTCCTTTGTAAAAACATGGATTCCTTTGTAAAACATGGATTCCTTTGTAACTCTCATAAGGATTTGATAAGTGAAACATGGATTCCTTTGTAAAACATGGATTCCTTTGTAACTCTCATAAGGATTTGATAAGTGAAACATGGATTCCTTTGTAAAACACAGACTTCTTTGTAAAAACATAGATTTCCTTTATATTTCAAAGTGCCTTTTGGCATCTAGTGAAAAAGTCAATATTCTTGATTTGCGTAATCCTCTATCTTTCTGACAGAAGATCTTTTTGCTTATCTTTCTAGATCTCTTCTCTCCTGCCAACAAAAGAGAGATTACTTACCACTTCTGGGTGGCATCAGGAAACATAAAGGTATGAGCCTTTTTGACAGAAACACTATTTTATCTAAACACTTTTTTCTATGCTTGCAGACCTCGTAGACCACAAATTATCAGAAGAAAGAGAAGATGAGCAACGGCTAGAACTCCAACGGATTTATTCAAATTGCTCATATAAAAGATGAAGCAAGGCTGAAGAAGAAGCATGAGCTTTTCCTGAAGATTTTTCAAGAGTGTACATCCGGGAAGAACCTCAACTCCACATACACTCAAAAGAAAAGAGAGAAAGAGCCTGAGCCCAAGAAGAAGTGTTCAAGCATCTGAAGTACTGAAGCATTCAAGCTCCTTCTCCTCTCTTCTCTCTCTCTCTCTGTGCATCTTGTAAATCTGGGGGAGAGAGTCTTTTGCTGAGAGTTCTTGTAGTTGGTTTTTATTTGTTCCAACTCTCAGCTTTGTTCTTTCTTTTCTAAGAAAGACTTCTGTCCAGCTGTAGGACTGTATACAGTGTCTAACCCAGCTAGGGGTTTGTGTCTAGCAGAACCGCACTGGGGTTTGTACCAAGAGGTTGGCTTCTTTACCTGTAAGAGAAGTGGGCTGCCTTCTTGCCCGGGAAAGAGAAGAAGACCAGCTGGGGTGCTGGGTGTTGTAGTGTCCTTAAGGGGGACTGTACCCTTGGTTAGTGAAATCCCAAGAGGTTGCTTGGGGACTGGACGTAGGACTTCCATGTGGGAAGGGCCGAACCAGGATAAATCTCTTGTGTTATTTGTGTGATTGTTTATTTGCTTCCGCACTGCTACTCTTCATCACACTAAACTAACCAAACCTTCAAGTGTTAATTTCTGTGTTTAAGTTTCTATTTCAGATCTCAGAAAACCTATTCACCCCCCCTCTAGGTTAGCTTGCTGCCGTACCAAAAGGGCCAACACTAAGGAGGGTGTCGTCCCGTTCGTGTAGGGGGCATGGTCGTGTCATTTGGAGTGAGGAGGAGGCGGTCATTCCTACGAGAAGGCCCCAACAGGGTGGTTCTTCGTGTGGAGGTAGGGCCCTTGATCCTCTCACCCTAAGCATGCTCCCATCCCCCTGTAGATCATGTTTCTCGATGGTTTGAGGGCTTGGGTGAGTGAGGAATCCATACTCGAGGTTGAGTGAGGTTTTCCTTCGAGTGTAGATTCATTTAAATCCATGCTTGTGGGGCTTTAAGGGTGGTTTGGTTGCTTCTTTGGCATTCTTGTATGATGAGCATGATCCCCTCCCCCTTGGAATGGTGGTTTCCCCGTTTTGGGGTGGCTCTCGGGGGAGACTGTCTTGGAACCCCCATTTTCCTACGAACGCAACGATCCTGGATGTCACGATCTCGTCGCAACGGCCCGACCCATCGCGACGTGATCGCGACACCCCTGAGTGTCGCGATCCCATCGCGACGGCCGATCGGTCACGATGTGGTCGCGACACACCTGTGTGTCGCGATCCCGTTGTGATCACGACACCCCTGCTTGTCGCGACCTGGTCACGACAGCCCATTGCGTCGCGTTCACAGCCGAGAGACAGGTTTTGGTCTTCGCCGTTTTCGCTTCTTTCATTGTACCTGTGGCACTGTGCTAGTTTCCTAGTATGGTCCTACACTAGTCGTTCGTCCGGTGCTCGGCACTTAAGGGCTTGTCCCGTGTGAGAGGTTGTTACCGTTACCTGGGACCCTCGTCCTTGTGAGCCTGTTGAGGACGACTCTAGGCTACGAGTGTGCTCGAGTTGGCAGCCCACGTGAGCGGACTCTGGAGCTGAGGGGAAAACGGTGGTTAGGACAGCGGCGTGAGTCGTTTGCAGAGCTCTCGTGACTGATCTGGGATGCTGAGGACGGTTCAGGGGTTTTTCTACCCGGCGTAGGCCAGTCAGTCCTTTTCTCACTGCCTTGCTCCTTATGTCCCCAGGACCACTTGGAGAGGCCAGGCGTGGGACCGTAGTTCGGCCAGACTACGCGGTTACTGTTGTGTACTTTGTGTTCTACCTCAGTCTGACGAGACATGAGGGTCAGGACCTGGGTCGAGGATAATTAAGATGCCAGTGGGCGCACCTGACTCTTGACTTGTGGTAGTACTTTCCGTAGATAGTGTCTTTGTCCAGGCGGAGTTCCCACTCTGTCTGTGTTTGCTAGCCCGTGTGGTGGTCACGACGAACAGTCGTACGGAGTTTCCGATCGTGTGTACTTTCCATACCGAGTTAGTTGTAGTTGCTTCCGCACTTACGTTGTAGGTAGAATATAAATTATTGTTATTTATTGTTATATTTATTTCCCCTGCATGTTAGAGACAGTAGGAGATTGGTAGTCCTTACTGAGCTTCTGTTGTGAAGCTCATCCCTCCTTTTCCCAGGTGAGACTTCTCAGCAGCGGCAGGGCGTGCGTCGGGCGGAGGAGACGGGGCGGTAGGAGTGGCCCCCGTAGCTAGTAGTGGTTCCCCCTCTGTTGTACTTCACCCTCGGGGTATGCCCCTAAGGGATCTGTTATTCTCTGTTCTTACTCGTACTAGTGTGCGTGTGTTGGGACTGTACTCGAGAGACACACAACGGACTTGCACTTCTTTCCGTTTCCGTGCATGTGTTCCTAGTTGTGGTTGACGTTTATTTTCGGTACATATTCTGTTAGACTCGTCTTTTAGTCCTTACGGGTCCTAGATCCATGGGCGGCGACCACGAAAATTGGGTCCTCGGCGAGGGCCGAGGTCGGGTTTTGGGGGTCGTCTCTAAATCAAGTACGGCACGCGCTATGATCTGCATGTGGAACGGAAGAAGAAACATGCAGTACAGCTGGGGACGAGATGATGGCGGATCAGAAGGGAGAATAAAACCAAGCACATTGTGCAGAGGCTGAAAAATGGCTGCAGGACTTCCATCAATATCTGATTTTCAGAAGTTCTTAGATTTGTTGACGAGAGAAAGAGTCTGGGGTTATAAGAGTATTGATCTCGTAGGAGGCTTAAGTCAAAATTAATGTGAATTTGAAGATTGAGCTGAGAGAGTGGAGACTCGGGTGCTCCTATTTACTAGTGTCAAGGTTCAAATTTGGCTTACTTTCTTCAATCTACATAATTCCCTTTTTAAACATGAGTCAATGGTTCCTCAATACCACTGCCTCTCTATGAAGCATGTTGTCTAGTCGTCGATTCTTAAGTGGATTTACCTGATCTATATGTATGTAAGTTTGAAGTTCTCCCGGTTCAGTGGGTAGGACAATACTGATATATGGAAAGTATGAGTTGTCAAATTCCGACCCCGAGACTCATGCACACTAATATCCAAGTCTGCTAAACTTTACAAGGCGGGGTTTTCTCGTTCTTACAAACCTCAAAATTATGACGGCAAGATTGAAGGGCCTAAGATTATATGGCATAGAGAACTCATGAGATCTTTGATATGTGATTATTTTTTAACGGGGTTCCATCACTCTTTTTCACGGCCAAGATAAATAGTAGAAATTAAATTAGAAGAGAGGTGGCTCAACTATCATAATGAGCCCTAATTTTAGCTGTTACTATTTTACAAACACTAAAATTATAATGTCAAAATTGAAGGGTTCAAAAATTTATACACTCGATCTCCACAACTCATCTTAAATGATATAAGGTTATTCCCTTTCCAACCCTGGTTATCAAAAAAATTTATTGTCCAGCCGTGGAGTGTGATTGGGGGCATATGCAAATTAAGTCGAAATACCCTCACATAAGAGTCTAAACGATTGTGTATCCTAACCCACCCGGCGTTGGAGGTGGGCGGCACCGTTAAACACATTTACCCAATATTAAGATATAGGGAGAATTAATTACCGCCCCCTGCTTTATTGGGAGATTTTTTTCCGGTCCCTGTCAGATTTTGTCTTGATGTCCGCCCCTTGTTTTATGGGGGACTTTTTTTTCCAGTCCCTGGAGTTGTGTAAGTGTGTATTATACATGTAAATGTGTTACTCAGTTACCCAATTATATACTTACACAGTTACACGTTAAACTATGTAACTACATAGAACTTTTATAAGTTTGTAACTCTATAATTAAGACTTACCTAATTACATAGTTACATAGTTTTAGAAAGATTTACCTAATTATTTTATAACTGTTATTCCAAAAGTGTGTAAGTACGTATTTACACAGTTATATTTAAATCCTGTAATTGTTTAACTTGTTACCCAGTTACACATGAAATTATGTAACTACATAGAAATTTTATAAGTTTGTAACTCTATAATTAGGACTTACGTAATTACATAGTTTTAGAAAGATTTACCTAATTATTTTAATTCGTAATATATCAAAAGTGTGTAACTACGTAAGTACGTACTTACACAGTTACATGTGTAACTGGATAAATATATAAATTCTGTAACTGTGTAGCTTACCCAGTTACACATGTAAGTATGTAATCATGTAAGTATGTAAATTCTGTAACTATGTAACTTACCCAGTTATACATGTAAATATATGTAACGTCTCGAAAAATTTTAATTGTAAAAAATTATGATAATATGGTCATTATACATTATGATTGACATTAAATTGAAATAATTAAAATTTGGGCTTAATTAGTGGTAATATATGTTACCTCAGTGTTGTACACAGAGGTGCGCGCTCCGACAGGGCGACACAGAAAAATTGTAACGAAATAAAAATTCGAGTGCACCATAATTTTTAGAAAAATGTGGAGATATCAGAAATGTAAATATCCAGATTTGTTGACGTACGGATTTCAAGATTAAGCCGACGTAACTATTTTTCGGATAATTTAACACCCTGTGTAAAATAAAATCTAAAAATTAAACTAAAATTACCATAATTTGTAAACCTATCACATTAGTCTATGGTTAAAATCTTAACATAAACGGATATCGTTTGAATATATAAAAATGTGGACAATTGAATCAGCAGAATTATTCTCCAATTAAGGTGGAGAATTTTTGAGATTTTTGGACCTGTCGACAACCATGCTGTCGACAGGTCCAAAAATTCTCCACCTTAATTAGAGAATAATTCTGTTGATTCAATTGTTTATATTTTTATATATTCAAACGATGTCTGTTTATGTTAATATTTTAACCATAGACTAATGTGATAGATTTACAAATTATGGTAATTTTAGTTTAATTTTTAGATTTTATTTTACACAGGGTGTTAAATTATCCAAAAAATAGTTGCGTCTGCTTAATTTTGAAATCCTTACGTCAACAAATCTGGATACTTACATTTCTGATATCTCCACATTTTTCTAAAAATTATGGTGCACTCGAATTTTTATTTCGTTACAATTTTTCTGTGTCGCCCTATCAGAGCGCGCACCTCTGTGTACGACACTGAGGTAACATATATTACCACTAATTAAGCCCAAATTCTAATTATTTCAATTTAATGTCAATCATAATATATAATGACCACATTATCATAATTTTTTACAATTAAAATTTTTTGAGACGTTACATATATTTACATGTATAACTGGGTAAGTTACATAGTTACAGAATTTACATACTTACATGATTACATACTTACATGTGTAACTAGGTAAGCTACACAGTTACAGAATTTATATACTTACCCAGTTACACATGTAACTGTGTAAGTACGTACTTACGCAGTACACACTTTTGATATATTACGAATTAAAATAATTAGGTAAATCATTCTAAAACTATGTAATTACGTAAGTCTTAATTATAGAGTTACAAACTTATAAAATTTCTATGTAGTTACATAATTTCATGTGTAACTGGGTAACAAGGTAACACAGTTACATGTGTAACTGGGTAACAAGTTAAACAATTACAGGATTTAAATATAACTGTGTAAGTACATATATACTTACACACTTTTGGAATAACAGTTATAAAATAATTAGGTAAATCTTTCTAAAACTATGTAACTATGTAATTAGGTAAGTCCTAACTATAGAGTTACAAACTTATAAAAGTTCTATGTAGTTACATAGTTTAACGTGTAACTGTGTAAATATATAATTGGGTAACTGGGTAACACATTTACATGTATAACTGGGTAACTGTGTTAACTGTGTAACACAGTTACACAGTTAACACAGTTACACAGTTACACACTTACACAACCCCAGGGACAGGAAAAAAAAGTCTCCCATAAAACAGGGGGCGGATATCAAGGCAAAATCTGACAGGGACCGGAAAAAAAAATCCCCCAATAAAGCAGGGGGCGGTAATTAATTCTTCCTAAGATATAACATAAAATATACTTCTATAAAAATAAAACACTTAGGTGGGATTTGATAACACTTATTTAAAATGTCTAAAATCTAATTCATCATCTAATTTCTAAATCTGAAATTTAAAAAGTACTTAAACATATTAAGTGTAACATCCTCCTCTCTTATGGGCCCTTTGTGGTCAGCCACCTTCTGTTGAAGGTCGCGACGCATCGAGACGTCGCCTTTCGAAGGCGACAAGGTGGCTGTCGCGTTCTGGTTGTGAACGCAACAAGCATGATGTTGCGTTCTGGTTGTGAATGCAGCATGTAGTTTGTCATTTTACTGTCGGGACAAGTGTCAACCCCTGACAACAAGAAGGTAACAGGTCAGACATCGTGTTCTAGGTGTCAGGTTGACACATGGCGTTTCCATTAGTTAGGTTTGACCAGGACTTGAGATAGCGACAGGTTGGCCGTCGCGTTCAGTAAGTAATCGTGACAGGCAAGCTATTGTGTTCTCAACTCTGAGGCTTAAATGCGCACAGGCCGCAGAACACCCTTCTCCTTCGCCTCTTTCACCTGTGCTACTTCCCCTCCGACCCCTCTTTGTGCCCTTCTTCCGTGGGGAGTGTTTGAGGGAGAGTGTGAGGTGAGGGAGCTTGTGTGGGGTGTTCTTGCTCTTATGGTGGTGTTGGAGTTCCCTTCCCTGTGGGGTACTTCTCCGGCATAGTGTGGCTCGCTCTCCTCATGGTGGTGACACTCTTCTCTGGCTTGTAGGAGGTCGTTGTAGGATCGAATAGATGGATGGATCAGATCTAGAAGGGGGGGTTGAATAGATCTAACACCAATTAACGCGGAAGCTTAAGCAATTCAAAATTACTTCGAATCATAGATCAATTCAGACAAACAATTTACTGATCTGAAGTGTGGGTGTGTGTAGATGATGTGTGAAGCAATCAAACACTTAGTGTGAAATCAAAATCCTATGCAAGCATCTAACGCTGACAAGTAGATCAAACCATTGCACAAAGGATTTTTAGGTGGTTCGGAAATCACAGCAGTGATTCCTACATCCACCCCTCACACAGTGAGGCTTCACTACTCAAAAGAGTACAACTCACACCGGAGCACGACGACTCAAAACACCCTTGAGCTCGACGGCTCAAACACACAACCTGGAGCACAACGACTCCAAAACTAAGCATGACGGCTCAAACAACAACCGGAGCACGACGACTCCAAATTGAGCACGACGACTCAAACCACACAGTGAGTGCGACGACTCACAAACCAGAGCTCGACGGCTTACAACACAAAAGCTAGATCAAAGACAACAGAAATCAGATCCTCTAGCAATGATCTGATTCAAGATAGATTCGTACACAGAAAATTGTGCAGAACTTCATGCACAAATCTCATAGACGAAATAAAGAAGAACAAACTCAGAAGTGAGAGAAATGGATATAGAATGAGTGTTCTTCGATGAAGATTTCTTGCAGAAGGTTGAATTGAAGAGGCTTGAAGATGCTCCCTGTCAATTGGCGATGCTTGCTTCAATGGCTTCTGAATCGCCAGAAATTCCTCCTCAATTGCTGTGCTTTTGTTGGATCTGCTCCCTTGCTCTAAACTTCAAAGCCCTCTCCAGAGATTGGCCTTCACTCCCTTGTACTTTCTCTTGAAAAGATGGATCACAACTTCTGGAGATGAGCAAGAACTGGAGAAATCCCTTTTTGCCGCCAAAAAGCTTCTTCTGGAAGTGTATGGGCTTTTTTGCCTTTGGGGTAGGAGAATCATGGGTATTTATAGCCCCATATGTCCATGAGATGCCTTGGGGTGTGTGGGCACAGAAATCTAGGTCAAATCCCTTGATTCCCAAGCAGCCACGTGTCCAAAAAATTTCCATTTTTGAGCTTTAGTCGAAGTGTGTCGACACACAGGCAGACTGTGTCAACACCACAGGCTACTGCTTCAGAACAGGCTTCTGGGACAGTCATCTAGTGTCGACACACAGGTAGACTGTGTCGACACCACTGGCAGACTGTGTCGACACATAGGCAGACTGTGTCGACACACAAGCAGACTGTGTCGACACCACTGGCTACTGCTTCAGAACAGGCTTCTGGGACAGTGAACTAGTGTCGACACACAGGTGGACTGTGTCGACACCACTGTGACAAAGTTGTGTAAACCTGAAAATATAAAGTGTAAACCATTAATACAAGATATTATCATTAAAATGTGAGATATTAAACATCAAAAACATATTGTTTAAGCATTGTTGTGATATGTATAAAATGTATCACATGTTCAATATGTCATCATTTTAATATGTACAAGATGTACAAAATGTCATCATCAAAATCAAATTATGACTGATGTCAATAAGTCATGATTAAAGTCATCATTAAAAGATTTCAAATACACACTCAACCCAACATTCTCCCCATTTTTTATGATGACAAAATATATACACAATCTCCCAATAGCCTGACTCAAATCTCCCCTTTTTGAATTTTCTCCCATAAGAAACTTTCTCCCCTTTAAAGAACTTTCTCCCCCTTTTAAAGACTTTTCTCCCCCTTTTTGACAGCATCAAAAGGATAGATAAGAGAGAGAAACAAAGATTGTAGGAGATCAAGAAATGAAATGTAGGAAATGAATAGTGAGAAATAATCAAAATAAATGAGACAAAGTGATATTGACATATGAGAGAAGTCATTGTGTGTTGGTTATTGTGCAACAAAGTTTAATCACAAAGACACACTCAACACAAGATATTACAAGATATAATGATCTGAATGTAGTTAAAATAATGATGCAAATGTGAAGTAAAGTGACCTATATGAGTGAGCAGAAGTATTTAACAAGGATGTTAGGAGCTTTAATTTTAACACAATGTAGAATAATAGGTCTAAACTCAGTAAACATGAACTTTATTAAGGTCTTAAGCTTTTCTATCCTGTTTTTGATTTTCTTTCATTTTGAACTGGGAAAGAATACAAGAATAAATTAGTTAAATCTCACTTTTCAGTGCAAGAGATCACATTGATCAGATGCAAGACCTCCTAGTTACTCAGTGGTTTAACTTTCATTATCTTATATAGAGTTGAAAATTTTGATTTCCACTTTTTGACGTGAAACAAATCACTTTTTAAGTGAAATGGCCCGGTTACTCAGTGGTTCAAGAATTTGCATTGCTCTGTTTGTATCTTTCCAGATTGTTGATCAGTTTCTTTTGATGTTTTGCAGGAATATGTTTGCTTTGACCAGAAAAGTCATGACTACAAATTTAGAAAAATTATTCTTAACATGTGGTAAAAATGAAGCTTAAACATGCACAAGTTAAATAGTAAAGACACTCATGTGCCTACAAGTGTTTTGCAAGTCATTTTAAAAATATTCAGTATTAAGATTACTTAACCTTGAAATGATAATGAATCTTGAAATTAAACTAAATGCACAATGAGTTTAGTTTCAATGTCTTAATTCTCTCATAAAAAATTAGCACAATGACTCAAAAATTCTGATGATTTTGGGGTTCAAGATAGACAAGTAAGGTCAAGGAATGTGACAATGACTCCCCCTTTCATGTATCTCCCCCTCACAAGGTGAACATGAGGATTATTGAAGAAATAGGAATGGAATGAAGTGAAAATAGAATGAACAAGAATGTTTTATTGAACGACAAAGACTCCCCCTCAACAATTGCATATAAGGATCTTGATACTTTTATTTGCAAGAACAGAAAGACTTTTATTTGCAAAAAGAGATGAAAGATATCAAGAATGTGGAAATTTGCACAAACCAAGTCTTCTTAAAGATGAGAGTTTGTTTTCTGGAAGAGGCTTAGTAAAAATATTTGCAATTTGTTTTTCAGTTTTAATGAAATGAAGTTCAAAAGATTTCTTAGCGACCTCATCCATTTATTATATTTAGAAAAGATGATCTAGTTCTAACTCTATCATGCACATTACCAACTACATTCTCAATTGGATGATCTCTTAAAAGACTGTTTTCAGGAATTACCTCTTGAGGTTCATTCAGTCCTGAAACAATGTTACCTGAACCACTTGTGGTACGTGATTGATTGTCCAGATTTTCAAATGGTTTTTCTTCCTCTTCAACAGTTGGTGAAGATTCGACAATGATGTCATCTTCTTCATTTCTTTGAGGAACTCTGCAATATGTAGAGTCATCAGTTTGTTTCATCAAAAACTACATGTGGAGATTCTTCCACATTTTTATTCTTGAGAATGTAAACTCTATAAGCTCTTGAAATCTTAGAAACCAAGGAAAATGGCTTCAAGACTTTTGGCATCAAATTTATCAAGATTTTCCTTATTGTTGTTATGTACAAAACACTTGCAACCAAAGATTTTTAAAATAAAACAGAGTTGGCCTTTTGTTTTTCAAAAGTTCATAGGGGGTTTTTCTGATTTTTGGTCTAATCAATGCTCTGTTCAAGATGTGATTTGCTGTGTTCACAGCTTCAGCCCAGAAGGATTTGGGCAATTTACTTTCCAGAAGTATGGATTTAGCCATTTCCACAAGGGTTCTATTCTTCCTTTCCACAACTCCATTTTGTTCTGGAGTTCTTGGAGAAGAGAATCTGTGGAAAATATTCAATTTAGCACATAAATCAGAAAAAGCTTTGTTTTCAAATTCTCCCCCATGATCAGTCAAAATGGATTTGATTTGATGTGAAAAACTCATTAAGGCAGTGGTGCAGAAATTCCTGAATTCTAAACAAGTATCACTTTTGTGGGATAGAAAGATGACCCAAGTGTATCTAGTAAAATCATCAATGATAACAAATCCATATCTTTTACCACTAAGACTAAGAATTCTTGTTGGCCCAAAAGGGTTCATATGAAGTAGTTCTAGTGGCTTAGAAGTGGGTACATCATTGAAAACTTTAAAAGATTTTCTAGTTTGTTTTCCTTGAGCACATATCCCACAAAGTTGATTTTCAACATTTGGGAAAGATTCAGGAAGTCCTTTAACCAGATTTAGCCTTAAGAGTTTATTTATTGTGTTGAAACTTGCATGACCAAGTCTTTTGTGCCATGTCCATGCAATTTCATTTTTATTTGCCACCAAACAATTAAATGTTTTCAACAAAGTTTTTATCAAGATTGATCATGTAGACATTGTTTTCTCTTTTGCCAAAGAATTTTATTTTCTCAGTTGAAGAATCAATTATTTTGCAAAAATCAGATTAAGAAACAACCTTGTGACTTTTGTCACGCAATTGACTAATGCTCAAAAGATTATAATCCAAACCATCAACTAACAAAACATTTTCAATTGAGTTTGAGGAGGATTTACTAACCTTTCCAGATCCAATGCTTTTTCCTTTATTTTTACCTCCAAAAGTAACAGATCCTCCTTCCTTTTCAATCAGAAATGAAAATTGTGTTCTGTCTCCAGTCATGTGTCGTGAACACCCACTGTCAAGGAACCACACATTGAAGTTGGGTGCACAACTTTCCTGCATAAATCAGATCAGAGAAGAAAAGATTTTGGTACTCAAACATTGTTGGGACCATCAGTTTATTTGAGCAAAAACAATAAGTCTTTTCTGATCCAAATTTGAGTTGTTTTTGGCTTTTGTTTTGTTTCAGAAATGATTTCCCTTTTTGGCATTTTAACATTCTGATTTGGAATGAAAACACTAGTGTTTTCCTTTCATAGAAATTATGCATTTTGGCAACATAGAATTCTATTGATATCTTGGAACTTTTGGATAAAAAGATTGTGAATGGTACCAATAAGGTTTATGATACCATTGATTCCAAGAATTGATCCAATTAGATTGACATGATGTCCTGGATCTCCAATAACCATCATGAAAGTTGTTTTTGTGTTTTTACAAATTTTCAGATTTTTATTTGAATTTCCCGTTCAACTGGTTGTTGTTTTTCAGAATTGGACAGGTCGACCTGTGTTGGACTGGTGTCGACTCAGCAGCCACAGTTTTCAACTTGTGGTTGACTGGTGTCGACCTATCAACAATGTGTGTCGACCTATTTTTGTTTCTTTTGGTTAGAAACATTCTTTTTGTTCTGATTCTTGGGTATTTCAGATGTGTTCTTTAACACTTGTTTATTTTTGTTTTCTAGACTAGTGCTTTTGACAAACTTTATCAAAGGAATTTTTGATGGTTTTTCTTTCTTTTCACCAGATTTTTTCTTCAAAGATTTTTCTGTGGTGAATCCTAGTCCATGTTTTGTAGCATTCATTTTTAGTCCTAACAATGCATCAAGATTTTCCTTTCCATTTGTGAAATTTTTTATCACTTGTTCCTTTTCACCCATGTCACGTCTCGAGAATTACGTAGCGGATATTAGTTCGAAGAATTCGAGTTGATAATTCGAGACGTGAACAGTCGGCAAATAAGCCTCTAGCTAGCATGCACTAAATGTGTATCAACACAACATCATAATAGGGCCCATATGTTGAACTCAATATAAATCGTATTCAAATCTCAACTTATTGTATTCAAAGTGGAAACTATTACAGGACTAAGACTCAATAAAACAAAAGTACATGATACCTCACTTCCTACTACAAGAATCTAACACTCAAAATAAACTAACTATAGGTAGACTCATAATTGGAACGCTCATCACTCGGACGCATTCCCATCCTCGACTTGCTCTTCCTCTTGAACTTCATAGTCACCTAGATGGGGTAAAAGTAGGGGATGAGCAAACTAGCCCAGTAGGATTTATATCTGAACTAGATGACTACCCGTGTGATACACGGAAAGTTTTTAGATTTAAATATTTTTAATATATTAATATATCTTAATTTATACATATATTAGTAAGATTTAAAAATTACAAATTGATATGTTACGGATATTCATTTCTTAGTAGTATATTGTAATTTTTTTAAAAAAAATTGTGCAAGATTTAGCAAGATTTAACATCATGCCGATTTTAGTAGGTTTCTTCACAACTTTAGTTAAGACTTGCCTTCTTAAAATAGCTGCATTAAAGAAGTAAGGTAGGAGAGATATTTGTGAGTTTTGGCGGGAATATGAATGTCTTGGTGCTGCCACGTGGCTGCTCCAAGACTGAGTTTTATTATAATAGTATAGATGTGCGGGCAATGATATAAGTGATTAACATTTTAGAACTAGGCAAGTACGATGAATGATATGCAAGTACGAATAAAACTCGTTAAAACATGATATATAACACAAGTTAGATAGAGTGAACAAGATAGAATAAGATTTTTGAACAAGGTGACAAGAAAGAACTAGCAATAGATCACTTTGTACAAGCACGCAAGATTTCACTCGATGTTAATAGCTTTCAAGAACGCAAGATATCACTAATTGCATTAAATGCAGGATGGCCATATCACGCAAGCAAGCGAGCAAGATCAAGTAACACTAATCTGGCACGTAGACACTAATGTACACCGAGAAAAGATCCATCAAGAATGTACACTAGGACACGTGTATGTGGTATTGTATCTATCACTCAACAAGCAAGAAAGTACTCCCAGCGCAGATGCAACGCCAGTAATCATTATACCCCATGGTTAACAGTATATCTATGACTCGCCGTCATTGGGGCTAGATTGGAGCCCTTGGACACACGCCGTGCCCTGTCAGCATCTCATGTAAATTTTTAAATGAAGATACCCACAATCATTAATAATGGCCAATGAGAGTTTCAAAATGTAGCAAGTCTAATGTCATGTTCATGATGATGATGAGAAGAAGTAATAATTAAATTGAACATGATTTCATGAGAACAATGATCAAGTGATAAATTCGGCAGCATAACGGTACGATTTATACTTTCGTTCAATCTTTACATTAATGGCTTTAGTCTAGTTTGTAAGTCATACTCACGAGATCAAGAAGAGAAAGGAAGTGCACGCTATCTCCAAGGAACTTCAATGGTACAACCAACTCGTCGGCCATGTGGGAATCCATGGTCAGAGGAGATTTACAGAGGCTTTGGTGAAAAGGTCGCTAGTCTACCGATTCGGAATGACCGGTAGAGAGTTTCCAATTTCCCAAGAAAGGGGTGCCTAGATGTGCAAGTGTGTAGTGATGTACACGTCTCAATTCTCAGTCCATCGGTCTCAACTCACGGAAAGTACTTAAAATGATGGCATGACATGAAACTATGCACTTTAACAAATCATGGTTTGCAAGATTTTTATGGCAACAAAATTATCATTTTAGTCAAGCTAGAATAGTAAGAAGAGTAAATCATAAGTTGCCTGAATGAATCATAACATTTAAAGAGCACTTAGAATAGCATTCATGTAATTAAAGCTTTTTAAAATGGGTTAATCAATTTTAAGCCATTAAATAACAATCATGTAATGATCAGACCCAAGACATGCAACTTACACAGTGATTATCACGTTTAAACAGACCTCAGGTATATGCGGAAAATTTGTAAGAAAACATGGGGTTTCAGGTAAAATCCTGAGATCGCGATATGGGCTTATAAGGAAGGCGACAGGTGGTCAGATTGCGACAGGACAAGGGCCGTGAAGGGATGGCTAGAAGGCGACAGGGGGTTGCGAAGAACGTGACTGGGCGGTCAGATTCAGGCAGCATGATCACAACAACGGTCTTGTCGCAATCAGGTCGCGACATATCGGGCTGTCGCGACGAGACCTTGGAAGGCGACACATCGAGCCGTCGCGTTCACAGGATCTGCGCCAGAACCTGCCAGAGCATGGACAGGTTCTTGGATTGCGGTCCAGAACTGCCATGTATTGACACAAGGTGCTTTCGAAATAGAGAATAAATTGTACAATGTATGAAAAATAACGAAATCAGTCTTAAACCATCCTAGACATGCAAGGGTACTTCCAGTAAATCGGAATTAGAAAATAATGTGGGTTTTGATAGGCTTTAATCAAGTCAAACTCAAATGTAGACGACAAGTGCAACCTGAAACGTAGTTTCATGCAGCAACCCTCTTACCATGCTTATAACTCTCTAACTAAGGAGATTTAGACAAAATGTTCAACATGAAACCTGACGAGGACATCAAGTAGAATAACTTCCATGTTAAGAGTTTACTCTAATTCGTTCTTGAATCACGTGCAACATATTAAGAACGGGAAAAACCCTGACAGTGCGCAACTTTGGCAAAACGCTTATAATTCAAAATCTACTAAATGAAATTCGATGAAACAAGTGGGAAATGAAAGTTAACTTGATTCTCTACACATTGGTATAGTATATGTTAAGGTTTGGCCCAAGAAAACCTACCTTTTGAGTTGATGAAGTCTCGTTCTTCAGAAAAACCCGTGTTCAGACCACTGTTTGTAGAACGCCTAATACTCCGTGTACACTGCATGGAATTTGTGCATTCCACTTGGGTTAGGAAGTAGACTCGACCCTCTTTCCAGGGGTATAAGCCTTGCACGATGGGATTTAGGTTTGGCCTACCTTTGATTGGCTTCAAGAAGGTGGTTCGTGCAGGTCGTAGCAGATGAACGGGGAAGAAAAGTGAGCTTGGTATGCTTGATCTCCTACTCTCCAGCCACCAAGAGCTCCTCCACACGACCCCAGCAAGATCTAGATTCATCCCTAGGATTTGGGTGAAGAGTATTTAAGTAACCATGGTGTTTAGGAGTCCTATTGTAACTAGGAAAGAAGGGTTTCGGGATTGGCATGTTGGTTTCCTATTTTTGATGATTTCTTCCTCCATTAGAGAGTCTTGGCCATCAAGCAACTTCCATGGATGTGTAGGCACGAATTTGGGTTGCCATGAATGCATGTTTGTATCCCAATTCAACTCTAATTGCCTCTTTTTAATTTCAGCTTATTTATGGTTACGAATTTCTATGTATTTTCTTGCTTCATTTGATTTTTGGGCCATATGTGGTCCATTGGCCCACTTATGATATTGGGTCATGAATATATAATGTTAGAAGCCTTTCTAACATTTTTATTTAATTTATGATTGCGTCTTATTTCCGTATTATCGATTTTTCGACTTGTTTCCAAATTTAGATAATCGGTCGCAATAACTCTTAAACCTAGCCCAAATGATTTATATTGAACCAAATTTCTTGATGGGTCATTAGAGGATATTATTTGAAGTCCATATATGATTTTTATTTAATTTTCTGACTCATCCACGTACGTGTGATAATGGTTTTACGACTTATTCATGAATTACGATAATAAGTCGCGAAACACTTTAAACATGGCTAATATGATTTTTCTTGGCACAAATTTCTTTGTGAAACATTTAGTAATAATATTTAGGGTTGATTTATAATTTTTACGGAATTTTCCGATGTGTTTTAGCACACACGATAATGGTACGTATGTTTTAAACACTCTTATATTATGAAAATTATTTATTTCTATTTATTTGAATTTTTATGTAATTAATATTTCCGGGGTGCTACACCCTCCCCCACTTAAGAGAATTTGGTCCCCAAATTCATAGATCATTAATTGGATCCCGATAATTATGATCCATGAGTTGGTTCCAGATTTAATTCCTCTAACTTGTTTCAATCATCGTGGATGCTAGTCCAACATCTACACCTATGGCCACCCATATTATTCATTTGGTTCCTTCCACTCTTGTTTTCCTTCCACAATTGTTATAACTCCATCGTAATCCTCCAGTTGAACTAGGGTATAACCACTAGATTATTCCTTTTCTAATTTCTCCTTAATGATCTCCCCCACTTAGAAATGTACTCATAAGAAAAGCATCTTAAGATCAATCTATGGGTTTAACAATCATACCTCCTTCCGGGAGCTCCGCTTGTGTTACTGCATCCACGCGTCCTTGATGCTTTACCACTCCTTGGTTCCTTCCAGCTTGGACTTTTAGCATGAACAGTTGGGAAGGCGGTGGTCGCGATTTCCACATCGCAGGCAAGCTCCTGCCTTCTTCCAGCACTCTTCTGCTCTATGTCCAGGCTTGTTGCAAAAGTTACAATATTCCACCGTCTTTGTTTCTTCTACCTTGATCTTTTTCTCCATGCCATAGTCCTTCCCAGTGGTTGGCCTTTTGTTGTTGTAGTTATTATTGTTGTTATTGGGGAAAGTTCCAGTTGTATCGACTGCTCCCCTTTTTATAAAGGTCGGCTTTGAGATGTCCTTCCCCCTCATGCCTTCCACCTTAGCCATAGTGTCTTCTACCAGCTGAGCTCTTTGGACCATCTCAGTATAAGTTTGAATGTTGTGTGGTCCGAGCCTTTCAATGAACATGGGCCTGAGTCCATCCATGAAACGGTTGGCCTTCAACCTTTTTGCGCCCACAAGATGTGGGGCATACACTGCCAGGCGAGCGAACTGAGCTTCATACTCAGCCACAGACATGCTCTTTTGTTTTAATGCAGCAAACTCTACTGCCTTCTTCTCCTTTACTCTCTCAGAGAAATACTTTCCCCGAAATCCAGGAATCCGGCCCACTCCAGTTCAGCTACATTTGGTAGGTGGGCCGAGGTGGCCTTCCACCATGCTCGAGCATCTTTAGTAAATTGGAAAGTGGCCTGTACCACTTTCTCTCTATTAGTGCATTGCATCACCTGGAAAATCCTTTCTATATCCTCTTGCCAATTCTCTGCCTCGTCCGAATCAGGGGATCCAGAGAAACGAGGAGGGTTTAAACTCCTAAAATTCTGGTGCAGGTCACCGGCTCCATTTCTTGCAGTTGCAGCCTGATTTCCAGCCTGAACCACATTTTGCAGGGCCTGAGTCAGTCCAGCTACTGTTTCTTGCATAGCTTGCCATTGGTTGCGAGCCATTACGGTTAATTGAGAGAGTTATGAGGGTTCCTGAGAAAAGGATGGAAACCAATTAATGTCTCTTGATACATTATAAGAGTCAATGGGTAGGAGTGTTTAATTCTTTCTAACATATTCCCAGTCTCTACCCATTCTCACCAGGTACTGTATTTTATTTCCATGACCTAGGTTCCATAGGTATCTCCTATTCCTGAGACATATCCTATTTGGTATTCCTAGGCTCTGATACCACTAAACTGTCACGTCCCGAGAATTACGCAGCGGATATTAGTTCGAAGAATTCGAGTTGATAATTCGAGACGTGAACAGTCGGCAAATAAGCCTCTAGCTAGCACGCACTAAATGTGTATCAACACAACATCATAATAGGGCCCATATGTTGAACTCAATATAAATCGTATTCAAATCTCAACTTATTGTATTCAAAGTGGAAACTATTACAGGACTAAGACTCAATAAAACAAAAGTACATGATACCTCACTTCCTACTACAAGAATCTAACACTCAAAATAAACTAACTATAGGTAGACTCATAATTGGAATGCTCATCACTCGGACGCATTCCCATCCTCGACTTGCTCTTCCTCTTGAACTTCATAGTCACCTAGATGGGGTAAAAGTAGGGGATGAGCAAACTAGCCCAGTAGGATTTATATCTCAATGTGCGGGTAATGATATAAGTGATTAACATTTTAGAACTAGGCAAGTACGATGAATGATATGAAAGTACGAATAAAACTCGTTAAAACATGATATATAACACAAGTTAGATAGAGTGAACAAGATAGAATAAGATTTTTGAACAAGGTGACAAGAAAGAACTAGCAATAGATCACTTTGTACAAGCACGCAAGATTTCACTCGATGTTAATAGCTTTCAAGAACGCAAGATATCACTAATTGCATTAAATACAGGATGGCCATATCACGCAAGCAAGCAAGCAAGATTGTACGAGCAAGATCAAGTAACACTAATCTGGCACGTAGACACTAATGTACACCGAGAAAAGATCCATCAAGAATGTACACTAGGACACGTGTATGTGGTATTGTATCTATCACTCAACAAGCAAGAAAGTACTCCCAGCGCAGATGCAACGCCAGTAATCATTATACCCCATGGTTAACAATATATCTATGACTCGCCGTCATTGGGGCTAGATTGGAGCCCTTGGACACACGCCGTGCCCTGTCAGCATCTCATGTAAATTTTTAAATGAAGATACCCACAGTCATTAATAATGGCCAATGAGAGTTTCAAAATGTAGCAAGTCTAATGTCATGTTCATGATGATGATGAGAAGAAGTAATAATTAAATTGAACATGATTTCATGAGAACAATGATCAAGTGATAAATTCGGCAGCATAACGGTACGATTTATACTTTTGTTCAATCTTTACATTAATGGCTTTAGTCTAGTTTGTAAGTCATACTCACGAGATCAAGAAGAGAAAGGAAGTGCACGCTATCTCCGGGGAACTTCAATGGTACAACCAACTCGTCGGCTATGTGGGAATCCATGGTCAGAGGAGATTTACAGAGGCCTTGGTGAAAAGGTCGCTAGTCTACCGATTCGGAATGACCGGTAGAGAGTTTCCAATTTCCCAAGAAAGGGGTGCCTAGATGTGCAAGTGTGTAGTGATGTACACGTCTCAATTCTCAATCCATCGGTCTCAACTCACGGAAAGTACTTAAAATGATGGCATGACATGAAACTATGCACTTTAACAAATCATGGTTTGCAAGATTTTTATGGCAACAAAATTATCATTTTAGTCAAGCTAGAATAGTAAGAAGAGTAAATCATAAGTTGCCTGAATGAATCATAACATTTAAAGAGCACTTAGAATAGAATTCATGTAATTAAAGCTTTTTAAAATGGGTTAATCAATTTTAAGCCATTAAATAACAATCATGTAATGATCAGGCCCAAGGCATGCAACTTACACAGTGATTATCACGTTTAAACAGACCTCGGGTATATGCGGAAAATTTGTAAGAAAACATGGGGTTTCAGGTAAAAATCCTGAGATCGCGACATGGGCTTATAAGGAAGGCGACAGGTGGTCAGATTGCGACAGGACAAGGGCCGCGAAGGGATGGCTAGAAGGCGACAGGGGGTTGCGAAGAACGCGACTGGGCGGTCAGATTCAGGCAGCATGATCGCGACAACGGTCTTGTCGCAATCAGGTCGCGACATGTCGGGCTGTCACGACGAGACCTCGGAAGGCGACACATCGAGCCATCGCGTTCACAGGATCTGCGCCAGAACCTGCCAGAGCAAGGACAGGTTCTTGGATTGCGGTCCAGAACTGCCATGTATTGACACAAGGTGCTTTCGAAATAGAGAATAAATTGTACAGTGTATGAAAAATAACGAAATCAGTCTTAAACCATCCTAGACATGCAAGGGTACTTTCAGTAAATCGGAATTAGAAAATAATGTTGGTTTTGATAGGCTTTAATCAAGTCAAACTCAAATGTAGACGACAAGTGCAACCTGAAACGTAGTTTCATGCAGCAACCCTCTTACCATGCTTATAACTATCTAACTAAGGAGATTTAGACAAAACGTTCAACATGAAACCTGACGAGGACATCAAGTAGAATAACTTCCATGTTAAGAGTTTACTCTAATTCATTCTTGAATCACGTGCAACATATTAAGAACGGGAAAAACCCTGACAGTGCGCAACTTTGGCAAAACGCTTATAATTCAAAATCTACTAAATGAAATTTGATGAAACAAGTGGGAAATGAAAGTTAACTTGATGCTCTACACATTGGTATAGGATATGTTAAGGTTTGGCCCGAGAAATCCTACCTTTTGAGTTGATGAAGTCTCGTTCTTCAGAAAAACTGTGTTCAGACCACTGTTTGTAGAACGCCTAATACTCCGTGTACACTGCATGGAATTTGTGCATTCCACTTGGGTTAGGAAGTAGACTCGACCCTCTTTCCAGGGGTATAAGCCTTGCACGATGGGATTTAGGTTTGGCCTACCTTTGATTGGCTTCAAGAAGGTGGTTCGTACAGGTCGTAGCAGATGAACGGGGAAGAAAAGTGAGCTTGGTATGCTTGATCTCCTACTCTCCAGCCACCAAGAGCTCCTCCACACGACCCCAGCAAGTTCTAGATTCGTCCCTAGGATTTGGGTGAAGAGTATTTAAGTAACCATGGTGTTTAGGAGTCCTATTGTAATTAGGAAAGAAGGGTTTCGGGATTGGCATGTTGGTTTCCTATTTTTGATGATTTCTTCCTCCATTAGAGAGTCTTGGCCATCAAGCAACTTCCATGGATGGGTAGGCACGAATTTGGGTTGCCATGAATGCATGTTTGTATCCCAATTCAACTCTAATTGCCACTTTTTAATTTCAGCTTATTTATGATTACGAATTTCTATGTATTTTCTTGCTTCATTTGATTTTTGGGCCATATGTGGTCCATTGGCCCACTTATGATATTGGGTCATGAATATATAATGTTAGAAGTCTTTCTAACATTTTTATTTAATTTATGATTGCGTCTTATTTCCGTATTATCGATTTTTCGACTTGTTTCCAAATTTAGATAATCGGTCGCAATAACTCTTAAACCTAGCCCAAATGATTTTTATTGAACCAAATTTCTTGATGGGTCATTAGAGGATATTATTTGAAGTCCATATATGATTTTTATTTAATTTTCTGACTCATCCACGTGCGTGTGATAATGGTTTTACGACTTATTCATGAATTACGATAATAAGTCGCGAAATACTTTAAACATGGCTAATCTGATTTTTCTTGGCACAAATTTCTTTGTGAAACATTTAGTAATAATATTTAGGGTTGATTTATAAATTTTATGGAATTTTCTGATGTGTTTTAGCACACACGATAATGGTACGTATGTTTTAAATACTCTGATATTATAGGCTGGATTTGCCAGCTGATTTTGCAGATGTGCATGATATTTTCCATGTCTCCATGTTGAGAAAGTGTATTGAAGATCCAGCTCAAATAATTAGATATCAAGGTGGTGACCTGAGGCCGGACATGACTATGCCAGAGTATCCGGTGCAGATCACAGATCGAAAGATGAAGAAGCTAAGGAATAAAGAAATTGAGCTAGTTAAAGTGAGATGGGAAAATAGATTAGGTGGTGAGGATACCTGGGAGTTGGCCGCGGAAATGGCTAAAGGGTATCCCTATCTGTTTGAATAAGCTTGTGTATTTTCTTTTTAGATGATAGTGCTTGTAAAGATGTGTATGTTTAAGTTGTTTAACTTTGAATTGTGTTATGAATTGCGAGGTCGAAATTTTCTTTTTAGATGATAGTAATGTAACGTCGCGTGCCTTTCGGATCCATGCGGATCATGTGTGAGTTGGTTGTGTGGCCGTTGTGAGGCCAATGTGAGCTAGTTGTGTGGAATGTGTGATGTGAATGTGTGGCTTGAGCAGGTGAAGAGAAGGGTTGGTCCTGAAATGAAATAGGACCTGCTGTTGTTTAGTTGGAGTTGGCGGCCAGGGGTGGCCGTTGACTGGTTGGCGTCCAGGTTAATGGACGTTGACTGCTTGAACTTGGCGGCAGTAGATGTGGACGCTAGGGGTGGCGGTTGTTGTTGGCGGCATAGGGGTTGACGCCAACCTGAGAATTCTGTAGGTTATAGGCTCACCCGAGGGCATTCCTCTTGCTCTGTTCTCTTCCCCTCTTGCCCCAGCTTGTTGCCCCCGTGTCTCTGAAGCTTCTAACAGGTTCCGAAGTGTGGTTGGACGATCGTAGAACATGTGGCGTTGCTGAATTGCGCGAGGAAACGTCGCGGTGTGGTGCAATTCCCGTGGGAGCTCGCGGAGGGCTCGACGTGAATTGGGAGATTGTGGGAGGTTCTAGCGTTTTCTGAGGTAGGGGACGAACCCGTTTAGCTCCATAGAAACATTAAGACACATCGTAACCACCTGAATCAGCATGATAATGCATTTTCGGATAAAGTTGCACATACGGGGATAATGGGTGGTTTGAGTAATTTAATGTACGAAGCATGTTGTAATGGGTTGTATTGGGTTCTGGCATGCTAAAGGAACTGCATTTGTATGTTTTTCTGTAGTTAGAACGGTTAGAAAGCCCGTAGAGCCGGATTAGGGTTTCTGCAGGGTTTAAGGCCGGAGAACTTGGCGTCAACATCGTTTGTCGCCAAGCTCCTCAGCCAGGATGTTAACGGCCAGATCTCTTGCCGTTGATTTGTTGTAAGCGGCAGTCGATGTTGCCGCCTACTGGTTATGAACAACAAAGACTAAATTATGGCATTTATCGATAATGCATGTGTGTTGACACGTAAGGTGCACTGAGTGCACATGGTTCTCATATTTAGCATACAAAGTATGCAGTTAGTTGCTTACTTCAGTGACTGCGTGTTAATTACGCGAGTCAGTTGGGTTCACGTGTGGTGGACCGTGGTTACTTGTGGTTTATGTGAGGTTTCACGTGGTTTGTGTGTGACGTGCACGTGGTTTTGTGTACGTGGCGAGTAGCACGACGCCTACCATGGTTACCTCTCCAGTTGGGTGCCCCAGGTTCTTTGTGAGCCAGGTTGTTAGCTCGGGGCTTTGTCCCGGTACTTGTGTTGTACCGTCGAGGTCTGTGTCATCTGACCTGGACACCCTCACTCTTGTGTTTGAGTTGTACGTCTGGCTGAGGGAAAGACGACAGTGGGACAGTGACACTTGTGTTTGTCTTTAGTCACTTGTAGCGCGCTCGTAGTTGGGGGTACGGACACCAGTAGTCGACACTGGTCCCCAGCTAGTCCTTTTCCAGTGCCTCACTCTAGCGAGCCCAGGCCAGGGTCTTTAGAGGTGTCAGGCATGGGCCTGTGACCGTATGGTCTGCAGGTGGTGGTGTTTAGTTGGTCTCCACAGTTGCTTGACCTTTTTACGTGGAGCGGCAGCTGGACCTTTCGTCCGTGGCTGCGAGACTGAGAGGTAGACCTGTGTTAGTTTGTCCGAGTCAGTTTCTGGTGTCGCGAACCAGTTCACGTGGCTCGTGTTGGCTGTCTCTACTTTAGCTTGTACACCTGTACTGGTTTGCCATTTAATTATTACTGTTGTTTCTCGTAGTCGGCAGACGGTGAGTACTTTTACAGCTTTACTTACCTGCTTAGCTGTTCTATAAATTGTTGGTGCTGTTTACTATTCGTACTTGTGTGTTGGTTTGCTCGGTTTTGGGGGAGTTCCCTACTGAGCCAGTGACTAGTGAGGCTCACCCCTACCCCCACAGGTGAGAGCGAGGAGGACGTGTCTCGTCCGATGTCCAGTTCAGGGCCGCGCCGTAGCAGTGCAGGGTCAGTACCTCCAGCGGTGTAGTTCCAGCAGTGTGGTTTAGTTAGTTGTTTACTTTCTTTAGTTGTACCTCGGGGTATGCCCCAGGCTCTTGTACTTCCTTTCAGTTTTTGTGGAAATTTGGCTATGTAAACTTGTGATATATGTATAAAATGTGGTGTGTTCCTTTGTGTTTACACGGACTGTGGTTTGGTATCCCTTGCGAGGCTTCGGCCCGTTCGCGGGAGGCGGACTCGGATCAAGTACGTTATCGGTTTAACGGGCTTGGCCGAGGTGTTCCGTCATAGTTATATGGAAATTATTTATTTCCATTTATTTGAATTTTTATGTAATTAAAATTTCCGGGGTGCTACAACCCAACAACTTCTTAAGTTTCGGAATTTCATCAATAGCTTGTTGCTTTTCTTTTTGTTGCAATTCCATCCTTTCAGAAAGCTTTTCAAAATTATTGTTGGCCTTTTGAGATGCAATTTTAAATTCATCAATGTCATTCAAAAGATCTTCCTTTTCTTCATTGAGTTCAGCTATTTCATTTTCAAGTTCAGATATTCTTCTATTTAAGGAAGTATCATTCATGAAATTTTCAATTTTTTTTCAGATGTTTATTTTATTTTCTTATTTTAGAATATTTTTCAATCAACTCAGCATATACATCTTGTCAATCTTCAACAGTATATTGTTCAAAAGAAGTAATTACCTTTCCATCACTGCTATTGGCCATAAAGCATAACTCCTCATTTGCTGAACTTGAGGAGTTCTCTTCTTCATCCTCACTTTGGTCTTCATCTGACCAAGTTGCTATCATGGCTTTTGGCTTCTTCATTTTGATGTTCTTCTTGTATTTATCCTTTTTCATCTCAGGACATTCACCCTTCATGTGTCCTGTCTTGTTGCACCTGTAGCAAATAATACCTTCATCAGTTTTTTGATTTCTAGCAACATTAAAATTTGAAGAAGAAGCATTCCTTTTATCAGAGGAATATTTTTTCTTTCCATTGAATTTTCTTCTTCATGATTTTAAAAAATTTTTGAATTACCTAGTCATGAGGGCAAGTTCATCCTCATTGGACTCAGACTCATCAGAACTTGATTTTTCTTGATTTTTCTCTTTGTTGCTTGATGAAGCCTTAAGTGCTACTGGTTTAGCTTTAAGCATATGTTCTTAACTTCTTTTCAGATTTATTTCATAAGTCATTAAAGATCCTATGAGTTCATCCAAAGAGATTTTGGATAAATCCTTAGAATCTTCAATCACTGTAGCCTTTGTGTGCCAAACAGATGATAGAGAGCGTAAGATTTTTCTTACCAGATCAGCATCAGTGTATTCCTTACCTAGTGCCTTCAGTCCATTGACAATTATCATAAACCTAGCAAACATTTCAGAAATTGATCCGTTAGATTTCATCATAAACAATTCATAATCAGAAACAAGTATGCTTGCTTTGGTTTTCCTAACTTGAGATGTTCCTTCATATATTAATTCAAGTTTATCCCACATTTCTTTAACAGATTTACACAAGGATATTCTTGAATATTCTTTAGGGTGGACAGCACATTGAAGCATATTCATGGCACTGTAATTAAGAATAGCTTTCCTAATCTGCTCTCTAGTCCAATTCTCCTCATCTCCCTGATTTTCATAAGGACCCACTTCAACTATCCTCTAGATTTCATAGTTTTGAGTCCTAAGAAAAACTTGCATGCGATTTTTCCAATAAGAGTAATCAGACCCATTAAAGAATGGTGGTCTATTAATGGAATGGCCCTCAGCTACAAATCCTCAAGAATCCATCAATCACAATGAGAGACAATAAAAGAGCAAGCTAACAATTCAAGCAATTAACACAGAGATCAAACAGAAGCAATCAAATCAGATCAGAAACAGATATTAACCCGCTCTGATATCAATTGTTGGATTGAATAGATGGATGGATCAGATCTAGAAGGGGGGGGGGTTGAATAGGGGGGGGTTGAATAGATCTAACACCAATTAACGCGGAAGCTTAAATTCAAAATTACTTCGAATCAAAGATCAATTCAGACAAACAATTTACTGATCTGAAGTGTGTGTGTGTGTAGATGATGTGTGAAGCAATCAAACACTTAGTGTGAAATCGAAATCCTATGTAAGCATCTAACGCTGACAAGTAGATCAAACCATTGCACAAAGGATTTTTAGGTGGTTCATAAATCACAACAGTGATTCCTACATCCACCCCTCACACAGTGAGACTTCACTACTCAAAAGAGTACAACTCACACCAGAGCACGATGACTCCAAACACCCTTGAGCTCGACGGTTCAAACACACAACCTGGAGCACAACGACTCCAAAAATTGAGCACGACAGCCAAACAACAACCAGAGCACGACGACTCCAAATTGAGCACGATGGCTCAAACTACACAGTGAGTGTGACGACTCACAAACCAGAGCTCGATGGCTCACAATACAAAATCTAGATCAAAGACAACAGAAATCAGATCCTCTAGCAATGATCTGATTCAAGACAGATTCGTACATAAAAATTTGTGCAGAACTTCATGCACAAATCTCATAGACGAAATAAAGAAGAATAAACTCAGAAGTGAGAGAAATGAATATATAATGAGTGTTCTTCGATGAATATTTCTTGCAGAAGGTTGAATTGAAGAGGCTTGAAGATGCTCCCTATCAATTGACGATGCTCTGCTTCAATGGCTTCTGAATCGCCAGAAATTCCTCTTCAATTGCTGTGCTTCTGCTGGATCTGCTCCCTTGCTCTAAACGTCAAAGCCCTCTCCAGAGATTGGCCTTCACTCCCTTGTACTTTCTCTTGAAAAGATGGATCACAGCTTCTAGAGATGAGCAAGAACTGGAGAGATCCCTTTTTGCTGCCAAAAAGCTTCTTCTGGAAGTGTACGGGCTTTTTTGCCTTTGGGGTAGGAGAATCATGGGTATTTATAGCCCCATATGTCCATGAGATGCCTTGGGGTGCGTGGGCACAGAAATCTAGGTCAAATCCCTTGATTCCCAAGCAGCCACGTGTCCAGAAAAATTTCCGTTTTTGAGCTTTAGTCGAAGTGTGTCGACACATAGGCAGACTGTGTTGACACCACGGGCTACTGCTTCAGAACAGGCTTCTGGGACAGTCATCTAGTGTCGACACACAGGTGGACTGTGTCGACACCACTGGCACACTGTGTCGACACACAGGCAGACTGTGTCGACACATAGGCAGACTATGTTAACACCACTGGCTACTGCTTCAGAGCAGGCTTCTGGGACAGTGAACTAGTGTCGACACACAGTTGGACTGTGTCAACACCACTGTGACAAATTTGTGTAAACCTAAAAATATAAAGTGTAAACCATTAATACAAAATATTATCATTAAAATGTGAGATATTAAACATCAAAAACATGTTGTTTAAGCATTGTTGTGATATGTATAAAATGTATCACATGTTCAATATGTCATCATTTTAATATGTACAAGATGTACAAAATGTCATCATCAAAATTAAATGTCATCATCAAAATTAAATTATGAGTGATGTCAATAAGTCATGATTAAAGTCATCATTAAAAGATTTCAAATACACACTCAACCCAACAGTCGTGGCTTGCTCATGGATAGAGTCTTCGTGGAGCTAGGAGCGAGGAGGAGGTGGCCATGCACACGAAAAGACCCCAACGGGTTGGCCCTTCATTTTGAGGTAGGGATGCTTGAACCTTTCCCTAGCTCTATCATGGTAGGACTCCAATCCCCCTTCTCCAAGCCTAGACATCATGCTAGGGTGTGCATGTGTGTATGGTGACTCCATAGAATGCTTCCATGCTTTGATTCATGCTTGGAATGGGGTATGGTTATTGAGGTTTTCATGTTTGCATGTGAGGGTTTTGAGTGTAGCTTCATCCTCCTTGCATGCATGAGGGTTTATAAGGGTGGTTTGCACTCTTTTTACTTGTTTAATCCGTTATCCATGCTCCCCTCCCCTTGTAGTTTCCGGATTTGTGGTGCATGGCACAAAAGGTGAGCTCTCGAGTGTGTAAGTCTGTGGTCGCGACACGCTTGGTGTCGCAACCCAGATCGCTACAGCTCGATATGTCGCCTTCTTGTGTGAGGAAGTGACGCCCACCCTGTCGCGTTCTGGTCGCGACGAGGATATGTTACCTTCTTATCGGTTTCCACCGTGTGTTATGGGAGGTCACCTGGACCTCTGTCTATGGTCGCGATAATGACCTTGTCGCGACCTGATAGCGACAGTTCCCTTGTTGCCTTCTGACCCAAGTCGCGACAGTCAGGGTGTCACCTTCAGATGGCGACAACCTATGCGTTGCCTTCTCAGACAAAGAAGGGACTTAGCGACCTGTTCAGAGTTTCCTTCCACTGCGACTCTATTTTCTTGGCACTTGTGCTGTTCCTAGCACAATGCTACTCTAGTCTTTCGCCCGATGCTAGGCACTTGAGGGCTTGTCTGCGAGACAGGTTGTTACAGTTACCTAAACTCCTGGTCCCCTCGCGCTTGTTTGAGGGAGTTCTTCGGGCAGCGGGCGAGCTCGAGTCATGGACTCTGATAGCAGAGGGCAAAACAGTGGGGACAACGGCATAGAGTCATTTGTAGAGCTCTCTTAGTTGAGTCTGGGATGCCGAGGTGTTTTGGTGCTCTTCCAGTGCAGATCAGCTAGTCCTTCTCTCACTGCCTCACTCTACGTGATTTCAGAATCATCTAGAGGGGTCAGGCGTCGTAGTCCGGCCAGACTACAGTAGTTGTGGTTACTTTAGTTCCGCATCTCACTCCGACAGGAGGTCTAGACATGGACTGTCGGTTGAGGGTAAGGTGTATGGCGCACCTGACTGGTCGACTAGTGTAGTGTTTCTGTGGCTAGTGTCTCTGTCCAGCCAGTTGTTTACTGTATGTGTTTACAGCCTTGAGTTCTTCCCAGTGCCATGGTTTACATAGGTTTCCAGTTCCGACTTTTAGCTTAGACCGTTGACCATGTAGTTCTTTACGCTTCCGCACTTTAGTCTGTTAGTAGGATAGATTTACTACTTTATTTAATTATTGTGCATATAGATCTATTCTGCTGTTAGAACCAATGGGAGATTGGTAGTCCCTATTGGGCTTCTTCGTGAAGCTCATTCCCTCTTTACAGGTGAAACTTTACAGCAGCACCCTCCGCGGTGGGTTGAGGAGACGGGGTCATAGTAGACGACATCTTCCGTGAGCAGTGTTCCCCAAACTTGTGTACTTCACCTTCGTGGTATGCCCCTAAGGTACTTGTTATACCCATTTACTTTCTACACTTGTATTTCGCTACTTTGGGATTGTACTAGACCTGTACGTTGTGTTGCACTCTTTCCTTCACTTGTTGGTACTTACATTCGTTACATATCTTGTTAGACTGGTCCGTTAGCCCTTCCGGGTCTTCGGGCCCATGGGCGGCGGTGCCAATGGTTGGATCCTTGGTGGGAGCTGGGGGTCCGAGTATGGGGTCATTACATTAAGATTTGAAACAAGAGTTGTTTGATAACTAACACAAAAGGGCGAGATTTTCGACGGAAGCTTTCCGTCGGAAAGAACCTATGCCGATTGATTTCTGACAGATTTTTGATGGAAAGCCTCCGTCATAAAAAAATGGTCAGGAATTTTTGACGGGAAAAATTTCTATCAAAAAATCCATCGGAGAATTTAAATTTCCAACAGAAATTCAATTTTCCAGAAAATCTGTTGGAATTTTTAAACTTCCAACATAATTAATTCCTTCGAAAAATTTCCGACCCTATCTTTCCTCAGAAAATCCGTCGCAAAATTTCCAATAGATTTCTGACGGATTACATTTCTATCGAAAAATACGTCAAAAATTTCCTTTATTTTTTTTTTCCAAAAATACCAAAATGCACCTTTTCCTTTTAAAACCTGCTTATATATAATTAAAATACGACAACATACATACATAAAAATGAAACCCAATAAAAGTAATAATCAATAATAATACACATCCAAACATAGTACAATAATATAAACCCTCCGCTTGCTATGGATACATACGACAACATACATATAAACCTTGTTCCTGCTACGCATCGTCCGCCTCCGGCACAGGATCCGTCACGTTCTATGGATCATCCTACATTACAAAAAATAATATTAGACATAGATAAAAATAAAGTGATATGTATATTACAAAAAAAAAGAATATGAACTATTTTGGGTCATTTTTCAATCTACCCTTTGTACTTACATTTTTTTTCAAATATGTTGTCTCAATGTCGAGCTCAAACTGGAAATCCTATCTTGGTTGCCTCAGTACCCACACGTCGCTCTTATCCACTCGGTCATGGTGGACAGATCGATGTGCTGATTGAATCCCTATTTCAAATTTTGAACCCCCGACTTGCGTGTTCTAACCCTTTACATTTAGGTTTTTTTTCTTCTTATAGATGTGTGGTCTTAATGTCGAGCCCAAACTGGGAAGTCGATCTGGGTCCTGTCAGTCCACCCGTCGCTTTCACCCATCTGGTCGTTTGAGAACGATCGACACACCGATCGGATCCCTATTTCAGATTTTGGATCCTCGACTTACGTGTTCTGACCCTTTACATTTAGTTTTTTTTTCCAAATGTGTGGTCTCAATGTTGAACCCAAACTGGAAACCTGATTTGGGTCCCGTCGGTTCTCACATGTCGCTCTCACCTACAAGGTCATGTCGGATCGATCAGCATGCCGATCAGATCCCTATTTCAGATTTTGGCCACCTAGTTTGCATGTTCTCCCAGATGTTCGCACAATTGGGGTTACTTGGAGATAGAGCACCTCCTGCACAACAACCTCTGGTACGTATTTTATTTGGTTGATTTTTTATTTCTCAATTCTAAAAAGCATCTTATAAAATGCAAGAACTTGGGTTGATGAGGGCCAATTATAAACACTTTCTAAAAGAACTTAGTTTAACCTCAATAAACACATGTTTAGGAGGGTAAAAATATATATAGATCTAATTAATTTGTCAATGATTCCAACATGACCGGGAAGATTAGAGTGACTTATAGAAACTGACAGAGTCCAAATTGGACTCTCGAACTAGACTGGGCAATCAATTTTTCATTTTCTTAACTAGTTTTGTTTAAAATTTATGAACGTAGGTTTGAGGGTGCAAAATTTAAAATACAAGTCCAATCAGTCCATTGATTGTTCCAACACGACTTGGGGGGTGAAAATAATCCGTAGAAACTGACGGAGTCTAAATTGGACTCCAGGTTTGAGCTCGATGCTCAAATTTATATCCTCTAAAGGAACATAGTTTAAAGTCAATAAACACGGGTTTAAGAGGGTCAAAATTAAAAATATAGGTCCCATTAATTTGTCAATGATTCCAATATGACCGGGAAGGTGAGAGTGACTTGTAGAAACTGACGGAGTTCAAATTGGACTCCCGATCTAGACTGGACAATCAAATTTTCATTTACTTAACTAGTTTTGTTTAAAATCTATGAAATTGGGTTTGAGAGTCCAAAATTTAAAATACAGGTCCAATCATCCTATTGATTGTTCTAACATGACTTGGGGGGTGAAAGTAACCCGTAGAAACCGAGGGAGTCTAAATTGGGCTCCAAGTTTGAGCTCGATGCTCAAATTTACATCTTCTAAGAGAACTTAGTTTAAAGTCCATAAACACAAGTTTAAGAGTGTCAAAATTAAAAATATAGGTCAGATTTATTTGTCAATGATTTCAACATGACCGAGAAGGTGAGAATGACTCGTAGAAACTAATGAAGTTCAAATTAGACTCCCGATCTAGACTGGGCAATCAATTTTTAATTTTCTTAACTAGTTTCGTTTAAAATCTATAAACTTTGGTTTGAGGGTCCAAATTGGACTCTCGATTTGAACAAAAAGTTCAAAACCGTTATTCGTCAAATTAAGTTAAATAAAAAAAACCTTGTTGTCATTTTTAAAGAAAAATAATTTAGTTATTAAGTATTTGATTTTTATTTTTTATAAATGATATACATGAGCATCCATCACGAGATGTTGGGGGAAACGAGGACTAGGATGACACCTACGCAGAGGATTTGTGATTTTCTGATGGGTATATTGTGGTTTGCGATTTCATGTTAGTTGTGTGGATGTTGTAATTTTATGATGGATGTATGATTAGTTTGCGTGTTTTATGTGATGAGATATTGTGATTTGTGTAGTAGATGTACTGTGGTTTTATTTTATTATCATTTATCAGGTGATTTATTACCATTTATGTTTAATTATTGTAAAACATTATTGTAATAATAGAGATCGATTAGCAACCGACATATTCAGTCACTATATTTGGTTGCTACACAGGTAGCAATCGAAATTAAATATCTCGCTAATTAGTCGCTGAATCAACGACCGAACTGCGACCATTATTTGTCGGTCGCTATTAGCGACCGCTCCTGCGACCAATGGTAATCGGTCGCTATTTGCGACCGATTGCCATCAGTTGCTTAATAGCAACTAGAATATAGCGATCGACGTCGTCGGTCACTAATCTGTGGCAATTCGGTCGTGGAACAGTATAGCGACCGAATTGAAACCGATTAGCGACCGATTACGTCTATCACTATTGGCGCTTTTTCTTGGGGTGAAAGGATATGAAATTGTAGAAATATCTTTGAAAGGACTATAATTTTGGAAATGTGCCTCAAAGAATTGAAATTTACGGAAGTGCCCCCCCTTCCCGGAAGGACAAAAAATTACAGAAGCTCTTTGAAAATACATTTCTCCTAAAAGAGCAATCTTTGCACATGTGTTCTCTTGAAGGCCATGAATAAACAAGTCAAGTTTTGGAAATAATGAAGAGAACCTTTGTTGTCCAAAAAATTGCACTGAATCACCCCCGCATTGTGTGGGAAAAATTACATAAAAGCTCTTGAAGGGCAAAAAATTACTGAAATACCCTCCAAAGGATAGAAATTCCATAAAAGCCCCTAAAAAGGGGGGGAACTGTACAAAGTCCTTTTCATTGCAGAAAAGTCCCTTAAGGGGATAAAATAAAAAAACCCTAAAAAAGGTGCAAAATTACAAAAATTTCTGTTTAAGGTAAGGGTTGCAAATCAGCTCCTATTTAAAGAAGAAAATAGTGCATGATCCCGCTTGAGTATGGAAAGTGTGTGAAAGTTCTTGTCTAGTTCAAGAAATGGCACAAAGCCCCTAGCAAGCTTCCAAGGTAGTATTGCTTAAAGTGTACATACTGTTTGCATGACTCAGTGAGCAGTACCCATACCACTTTTCTAAAGTGGTGTGTGCTCTCTTGAGTGTGGCTCAAGGTAGATCAGACTTGGGAATACTGACCTGGTGGAGTGAAACCCACGTCACTTCTTTGAAGTGGCGTGCGCTCTCCTAGGTTGGACCCTAGGTTGATCCCACTTGCAAAAGATGCTCTGAGAAGTCAACAAATGATGGAAATACCTGAGTATGCTAACAAATGGCAAAAAATACCTGAGAAAGCCACAATGTTCAGGAATGCCAAGGAACGACGAGACCACTCCAGAATGCAGTGAAGCACTTGGGGAAAGTCAACCAATGATGAAAATACTTGAAGCTACTCGAAAAAGCCAAGAATTGGTAGAAATGTCTGAGAAGGTCAAGAAATGACAAAAAAAACATAAAACGCTAGGAAATGACAAAAGCACTTAGGGAAAGTCAACAATGATGGAAATACCAGTGACTACTCAGAAAGTCAAGAAATAACAAAAAATGCTAGGAAATGGCAAAAACCAAGAAATGATAGAAGTGTCCAAAAATGTCAAAAATGGCAAGGAGCTCTTGAATAGTTATATGGATACAATGCTGTCCAATTCTCCTCTGGGTTTCTTCTTCAAAAGGCAATATTGGCCAAGTTTTCAACTCTCTGATCATAGCGGTTAGTACTTGCAGAAATTCCTCAATGTGGGTGTAGCAACTCTAAAATTTTATAAATAAATTGAAATTAGAATAAAAATGGGATTAAATTAAAACCCATTTAAGTCAAATAAGTGATGGGTTAACTAAGATGGTCCATATATGAATTAATGGGCCCAAAAGTTAAGAGTCATAGATGGATTGGAGATATTTAATGCTAAATTTGTACCTAAAATATGAATAAATGAAAAAGAGTTAAGATAATCACTATTTAACTCATAATTATCCTAAAAAAGGAGACTTAAACCTATCCCAATCCCTTGCCCACAGACCTAGAGCCCATCCCATGCCTATTAGAAGGATAAAGGCTAAGAAATAGGAAGATAAATATGGGAAATTCGTAGCTAGAAGAGAAGGAAGAGTTTTAAGTGTGCAGGAGTCCTATAATATACAAATATTCTCTTATTTCGTACCAACCCAACCCTAGACCACTTCTGGAGCTTGGAGGACGAAGGAGAGAAGGCTTTAGACATGGAGAGCAAGGAGAAGAAGCAGGCTTGGATCAAGGAGCTTCTTCTCAGTCTTCCCTTTCAAACCCTAGGATTTCAAAGCGTGAAAAGGTAGACAATCTCTCGAGCACAAACTAATTAACTTCGACCATAGGTATACCATGATCCCATCTTGCAAAGCCCCATGTTTTTCCCAATTTTTATCAATCCGATTAGGAGTATTTCATGCTCCAAATCCTGTTAAGAACATGCACCTAACTTGTCATGTTCACCTTAATTCCATGTCTATACTTGATCTCGTGCCTTGAAATTTTTATCATACATGCTTCATGATGTTAGGGATTGAATGACCCTATTTTCCCCAATTTGGAACAAGTACCATCTTCAAATTAAATCAAATTCCATCATTGGGTATGATTTTAGGTCACTGAGAAGTAACCTATTCATAGCATATCCACACCATGTCTATTCTTTAATTAATGGTTTTTGTAGATGCCCCTACATGTCTAGTCTTATTTAAAATTGATTTCGCAATTTTGCGTTATGTATACAAATTTATATGATTTTTGAAATGGGACTGTGACAAACCCTAGACCTAGACTGTATGGACAGCAGCCCAAATAGTTTTGTGCAAATTCCTGTGCTCGAGCCAAGGTTCTGAGAACGCGACGACTCGATAGGTCGCATTCTCAACCAGGTCGTGACAAGGACCCACATTGCATCCTTAATGCAACAGTGACCTGTGTTGCGATTTCCTCAGTTTAACCGCCCCACCTGGACGCGCCGCCCTGACCTATCGCGATGAGCACCAAGTCATCATGTCGACATCTCGGCTGTAACCAAAACGCACCGTCCAGCCCTGTCGCGACTTGTGTGCGACACTAGCCAACATCGCGACCTAACTATTGCATCTGGAAACCTTAATTTCCATGCAAACCTTATTAATCATGTCATTCAATCATTGTTTAATCCATGAAATGTACTGTTATGACCGATAACGACCTGATATTATATAATGGATATTAATTACATGATTTCTATTAATTAAAAGATGTGTGCACGATTATTCTTGCTAACTTGATTCTCTTACACATACACACACTATACATGAATTTTGCCATGGAACCTACCGAAATTTACTCAATAATATATCTAGTAATTAAGTGTAATTATTCATGTAAATTTCTTAGTATTTTAAATGAACTTGTCTTAGTTTTATTCGCATATTTTTGAATATTGCTATTGTGTCCCTCTACCTTCGAGCACTCATGGCATGATGGGCAATTGTTTCTTTACATCCTTCTATCTTGGCTTAGATGACCTCTCCGTTGGGAATACTCCTGACAAGACTAGGAACTTCTTGTCGAGGCCTCCGTAAGTCTCCTTAGCTTTGGCGGACGTCCATTGCCGACGAGCGGGATGTACCATCAATATCTATTTTACCCTTAGGGATCAGCATGATCCAACGACCTTAGTGTGTTCTCTCTTACCTTAAGATCACGTCAGACCTCTGGCCTGTGTTCATAGCACGACTATTGGGCGGTTGTGACTTCTACCGGACTGCCAACACACGACCGTGTGTGTTGTGCAACTGTTATTAGCGCCTGTTTATCGTTGTTTTATGAGCATAACCATGTTCTCATCTACTAGTACTATACTCTCATCTATTCACATTCTCTCTAAACTCTCATCTATTCGTCTATTACTCCCATCTATTCTTGATACTCTATTTGGCCATACAATGATTGTCTAAGATAACAAACATAATCATGCTAGGCAACATTATAAAGGGCCCAATCTGGTCTTGGGGGTGCGCCCGAAAGGTTGTAAGTCACGGGGGTTTAATGATTAGGGTATACGACATAATACCCAAGTGCCATACTATCAAGATTCATCGAAGACAATCATAATAACTATACTATGTTCTCTCGATTGACAAAAAGTTCGACCAAAACATGCTATCTCTGCTAGTGCACTTTTGTGCAACGTTACATGCTATTTCGTTATATGACAAATCCGTTATCATGCTAGTTGTGCTATCTTCATGTGAAAGTGTCATGCCCCGCCAATTTAGCAGCGGAATAAATCGAGGAGGCATGATCAACGTGTATGGTAACGTAAATTGCGCATACATTCGCATATATCAGAGCAACTAATGAACAATAATTGCAATAAAACTCATCATTTTATTGATATTTCTTCTAAACTATTACAACTACTAATTCAGAGCCAAAACATAGGGCTCAATGACATTATTATATTGGAAAGAAATCTAAAGCAAATATCTAACTAGACTCTAAGGTACTAAGGACATTCCATCGCTATGACTTCAGGACGCTCATCACTCCAGTCCAATCCCGTTGTTGTGTGTAAGGTCATCACTTGACTTACCTGAAAACACAATAACAAATAACGAAGGGTGAGCGATAACGCTCAGTAGGACTTAATATCTCGTGTAAACAAGCATACTTTAAGTGATTAATGTCTTGTAACACAGGTTAACTAGAGAGAACGATCATGTATAGTCAAGAGAGTAATAGTACAAGATAACAAGTGAACGATAATACATTTCTCAAGAGTATTGCAAAATTAGGATGACAACATAATGAGATAGCGTGTAATAAGATAGTGTATAACAAGATAGCGTGTATCAAAATGACATGTAATAGGATATCTTGTATCAAGGTGGCGTGTAACGAGATAGCTTGTATATCAAGATAGCGTGTAACGAGATTGCATGTAAAGAGATAGCGTGTAAAGAGATAACATGTAATGAGATAACGTGTATGGTTGCACAACAGTGCACTAGAAGAGTACGACAATAGTCACTTTGGGACAGTAGCCGTTTAACGATAGTACAGTATGTCTGAACTCCTCAGACTACTGTATAACAGTCAGTGCTAGACCAGTAATAGCACAGAAATGGTACAGTACGTCTGAACTCCTCAGACTAATAGTATAACAGTTACATGTCTAGCCAAACTAATATAGTCAGAACTGGTGTAATGCAGAACACCGTCAATAGCCCCTGCATGTACTTTCGAGTGGCTCTCTGCCCCCAGGACTAGATTGGAGCCCCTCGGACACTCTCCGTGCCCTGCACAGTATGCATTCGAGTCAGTAGGGTCTCCGGACCCATATTATGGCACTAGACAGTCATGTATAGTACAAGCAATAGGAGCCACAATAGCTCAAGAGTCTCAAAAGAGTACTAGATGAATATACGAGATAGTAGAGTGAACGTGAATAGATGAGAGTACATGGATAGTAGATGAGATAAGGGTATAATCGTAAAAGAACATTAAACCACGATAGTAACAGTTGCACAGCACCAGGTCGGGTACCGGCAGTCTGGTAGAAGTCACATCCGCCCCACTAGCCATACTTTGTACACGAGCCAGGTGGTCCGGCATGATCACAAGATAAGAGAGATTTCACTAAGGCTGTTTGGATTGTACTGATCCCTAAGAGTGTAACAGGATTTTAATGGTACAACCATCTCGTCGGAAATGGACGTGTGCCAAAGCCAAGAAGACTTACGGAGGCCTTGACAAGGAGTCCCTAGCCCAGTCGAGAGTATTCCCGATGGAGAGGTGGTCCAAGTCAAGAGAAAGTGTGTAACGAAACGTTGTCCATCTTGCCTCGAGTGCTCGAAGGCAGAGGGACGCGATAACGGTGTACAAATCACGCGATTAAAATGAGGACATGTGTCATTAAATAATAGAGAAATTAGGTAATTAGTTTCACTTAATTACCAGATACATTATTGAGTAATTTACTAAGATTTATTGGCAACATGATGGTTAAGTGTGTGCAAGTGTATGAAATCAAAAGAGCATGATGGATTGTGCACAAAGCTTTTAAATTAATTAGATTCATGCAATTTATTGCACATTAATATTTATTCAGATCAAAATATGAATAACAATGTTTAATTAAGGCTAAACAATGGCTAATTAGCAAGTAGAGCAAGGGTATATAAGCAATTTTGAGTTCTGGGTGTTTTTCTGTTAACGTGACGGGGGTACCCATCGCGACTCCAGGTCGCGACAAGGCGGTTGGGCGCGACAAGCGAACCGGCCCCAGGCCCGGTTCAGGGGTGGGAACACGACGGCTTAGGCCACTGCGTTCTTAACGCGACGTGCCAATGGGGCGCGACCCGGCTGATATCGCGGCGGGTCGCGTCGTCGCGATATTAGGAGAGTCCGGCCCTTTTTTCCTTTTTCCAGGGTGTTTCCTGTTTGATACAGATCACTTGGAAGTTTAATATAAAATTGTACAATGATCCAAAAACCACGAAACCACTTTTAAATGAAAGTAGACACATATATCTAGCAACATGTATGGTTAATTTGAAAATAGACAAGGTTTAGGCATGATGTGATCAAGAGACATATCAGTGACCTAAACATGCGCAGTTAAGGTTCAACGAATTAATTAACAATGGATACATAATGAAAAATTTTGAAACCAGGGGCGTTAGAAAGCTAACATGATTTATGAGAATTTTCTCATGGCATGGGATCATGTATACCCAAGGTTTGAAAGCAAACATGAAGGGTCGGGTGCATGGATGAGATAGAGATTCAAAGAATTAATTCTCCATCATGAGAGATCGAAATAGAGCGAAACCAAGGGCGTTTGAAATCTAATGCAATGTAGTATCAATGAGAATTTTCTCATGCTATGGGAACAAGTACATGCGAGGGATTAGAGAAAACATGAGATTTCAGGTTCATGGTAACAACAGAGATTCAAGAAATAAATTCGCCCAAATGGATGAGCGAAATGCAACGAGACCTGAGGGTTTTTGAAGAGGATCATGAATTCTACCTAGGGTAATTTTTACACGAATTTAGCTTGAAAGATTGCCTACCTTTCGTTGAAAGAATGAAAAGCTAGGGTTTTGGACGAAGAACGAGGTGAATCCCTTGGCTCCAAGCATTCTCCACCTTGCTCCTTCGTTCTCCAGCCTCTTCCTTCGTCTCCCAAAGTCTCAGCACAAAAATGAGGGTTGATAGGGTCGGATTAAGGTGTATTTGGTTGCTACAAGAGTCCATCCTCTCTAAAACTCTTCCTTTCCTATTTAATCTGATTTTTTCCTATTTATCACCTAATTTCTCTTCTTTATCTCCTAGTTTAGGGTTGGGAAAAGATCAAATTTCATGGGGAATGAATTAGGGTAAGCTTAGGACTCTTTTTAGGATATTTATAACCCTTTTTAATATTTATCTTACCCCTTTTTAATTTATTTATTAATTAAATCCGAATTTCCACCTTTATCTCCCATATTCTAGCATTTATCCACTAATTGGCTTATGGAGAGATCTAATTTCGTGGGTAATAAGTTAGGATAAGTCTAGGACTCTTTTTAGGGATTTATATATGTCATTTAGTATTTATCTAATCCTTTTTTCTAATTATTACTATATTTAATCCGAATTTCACTTAATTAACTCCCTTCTCATGATAGGCTCTTCTTATTTGGGCCCAACAATCCATGTTAGGTCCATTAATAAAATTCATTACTAATTTGACATAATGGGTATAGATTTAATTCCAATTATTCACCCTTTATCCTTATGTAAATATATTTATCACACTTATTCAATCAATTTCTTATTTTAATTCAATTTAATATTATTTATACCAATATTTATAACCTTCATCATTTGGGCTCTTACTCTTGGCCCAATAACTCAAATGAGCCTAATTGTACAACCCATGTACTTACTTGCTTAATGAATATTTAATTATCCTTTTATTAGAGAATTTATTCATGGGCCAAGATTGTCTATTGGTCCAAATATCATAATGGGCTATCGACCCATATTATTTAGAGTCTACCCACATATTTATTTTAACTTATAATCCACTTTGGCTTATAAAATAATAGGTTCTCCGACTTATTCCTTAATTACATTAATAAGTGGCATAAATTCTTAAACTTGGTCTAAATGATTTTTCTGTGCCCAAATTTTATGATGGATCATTAGAGAACATTATTTAAAGTATAACTATTATTTTTACGAAATTTTTATAGGGGTTTATACGCATGCAATAATGATGCGTACCTTTTTAACTACCTGAATTTATTAATAAATAAAATTTCAATTTATCTATATTTTAAATTATGGAATTTTTTCGGGGTACTACAGAAAGTACTATTGTTCTTTTGCTATCATGCGACATTAATCTCTCGACTATACTTGATCGTTTCTATAATTATCATGCTTGACAAGACATTAATCACTTAAAGCATGATTGTTTGTACGAGATATTAAGTTCTACTAGGCGTTTATCGCTCATCCTGTGCTATTCATTTCATGTGTTTCAGGTGAGTCTGATGGAGACTACCACACTTACAAGGAAGGAAATGAGGAGCATGAGTGACCCCACTTTACGACAACCAACGTTTTTAGTAGTTAGTTAGTCTGTTTGTAATAGTTTGGATTTGAATAAAGTACTTTGGGCCCTAGTTATGACTCTGAATTAGTGAATGTAATAGATGTTTAGTGGAATTATAAATGAAAGTTGGATCATTTGGCATTATTTCAATCTATGCAATGGTTTGATGTCTATTTATCACTTTATACTATCTATTTAACTGTATTACACTACAAGAAAATGCGCTATTTTCGACGGACTGAATCCGTCGGAAATCCGTCGGTATTCCGTCGGAAAAGGCGCCTTCCGACCGCTTTCCGTCCAAAGCTCGTCGGAAACCTTCCGTCGGAAATACTTGGTCAGAAATTTCCGACAGATGACAATTCCGTCGGAATTCGGTCGAAACCTCCGACAGATATAATCCGTCGGTAAAGCTGTCAGTATTTTCCGACGGAATTGCCGACGGTGTTTAGCCGTCGGTAATTTATCAGTTCCGACGGATACTTATCCGTCGGCCAATCCGTCAGTATTTTCCGACGGGATTACCGACGGTCTTGTTCCGTCGGTAATTTATAAGTTCTGACGGATACTTATCCGTCGGAAAATCCGTCGAAAATACACATATATTTTTTTTAAAATAGGCAAATAAAAATGATTTGTCAACATTGCTACAATGTCAAACCTGCTACAATATTCATAAATTTAACAAATACTAACAATCAACATAAAATCATAAAATACAATAAATATAAAATGATATAGAATAATGAATACAAAAATCAACATAGATCTGCTGGATCGTCTGCTGTCCCTGCCTCGTCATCGTCTGTAGCTGGATCCTATATTAAAAAAAATTAAAATGAGAAACATTAATAATAAATAAAAGACATACAGTATTTTCAAAAATAAAATTTAAAACATGTGATTATTTCTCAAGCTTAATACAATACTATTTTTAGATCCATCATTTTCTTGGTTTTTTTAGATCCGTCCTTTGAATGCCCAACCCAATCCGGAGATCCAAATTGGATTCTGTCAGTTCCCACACGTCACTTTAACCCACCCGGTCGTGTCGGAGAAAACGGCACGTCGATCGGATCCCTATTTGGGATTTTAGACCCCCGGGTTGCGTCTTTTAACCATTTATATATGCTTGGCCGTGTTTTTAGATCCGTCCTTTGAATGCCCAACCCAATCCGGGGATCCAAATTGGATTCCATCAGTTTCTACACGTCACTTTAACCCACCCGGTCGTGTCGGAGAAAACGGCACGTCGATCGGATCCCTATTTGGGATTTTGGACCTCCGGGTTGTGTATTTTAACCTTTTATATATACTTGCCCGTTTTTACATCCGTCATTTGAATGCCCAACCCAATCCGGAGATCCAAATTGGATTCTGTCAGTTTGTACACGTCACTTTAACCCACCCGGTCGTGTCGGAGAAAACGACACGTCGATTGGATCCCTATTTGGGATTTTGGACCCCCAGGTTGCGTGTTTTAACCATTTATATATGGTTGACCGTGTTTTTAGATCCGTCCTTTGAATGTCCAACCCAATCCGGGGATCCAAATTGGATTTCGCCAGTTTCTACACGTCACTTTAACCCACCCGGACGTGTCGAAGAAAACGGCACGTCGATCGGATCTCTATTTGAGATTTTGGACCCCGGGTTGTGTGTTTTAACCTTTTATATATACTTGCCTATTTTTAGATCCGTCAATTGAATGCCCAACCCAATCCCAGGATCCAAATTGGATTCCGTCAGTTTCTACACGTCACTTTAACCGACCCGGTCGTGTCGGAGAAAACGGCACGTCGATCAGATCCCTATTTGGGATTTTGGACCCCCGGGTTGCGTGTTTTAACCATTTATATCTGTTTGACCGTGTTTTTAGATCCGTCCTTTGAATGCCCAACCCAATCCGGAGATCCAAATTAGATTCCGTTAGTTTCTACACGTCACTTTAACCCACCCGGTCGTGTCGGAGAAAACGGCACGTCGATCGGATCCCTATTTGGGATTTTAGACCCCCGGGTTTTGTGTTTTGACCCTTTATATATACTTGGGTGTTTTTTAGATCCGTCATTTGAATGCCCAACCCAATCCGGAGATCCAAATTGGATTCCTTCAGTTCCCACACATCACTTTAACCCACCCGGTCGTGTCGGAGAAAACGGCACGCCGATCCGATCCCTATTTGGGATTTTGGACCCCCGGGTTGTGTGTTTTGACCCTTTATATATATATTTGGGTGTTTTTTAGATCTGTAAATTGAACGCCCGACCCAATCCGGAGATCCAAATTGGATTCCGTCAGTTCCCACACGTCACTTTAACCCACATGGTCGTGTCGGAGAAAACGGCACGCCGATCCGATCCCTATTTGGGATTTTGGACCCCCGGGTTGCGTGTTTTAACCATTTTATATATGGTTGACTGTGTTTTTAGATCCGTCCTTTGAATGCCCAACCCAATCCGGGGATCCAAATTGGATTCCGTCAGTTTCTACACGTCACTTTAACCCACCCGGTCGTGTCGGAGAAAACGGCACGTCGATTGGATCCCTATTTGGGATTTTGGACCCCCGGGTTGCGTGTTTTAACCATTTATATATGGTTGACCGTGTTTTTAGATCCGTCCTTTGAATGTCCAACCCAATCCGGGGATCCAAATTGGATTCCGTCAGTTTCTACACGTCACTTTAACCCACCCGGTCGTGTCGGAGAAAACGGCACGTCGATCGGATCTCTATTTGGGATTTTGGACCCCCGGGTTGTGTGTTTTAACCATTTCTATATGGTTGACCGTGTTTTTAGATCCGTCCTTTGAATGCCCAACCCAATCCTGGGATCCAAATTGGATTCCGTCAGTTTCTACACGTCACTTTAACCCACCCGGTCGTGTCGGAGAAAACGACACGTCGATTAGATCCCTATTTGGGATTTTAGACCCCCGGGTTGCGTGTTTTAACCATTTATATCTGTTTGACCGTGTTTTTAGATTTGTCAATTGAATGCCCAACCCAATCCGGGGATCCAAATTGGATTCCGTCAGTTTCTACACGTCACTTTAACCCCCCCGGTCGTGTCGAAGAAAACGGCACGTCGATCGGTTCCCTATTTGGGATTTTGGACCCCCGGGTTGCGTGTTTTAACCATTTATATCTGTTTGACCGTGTTTTTAGATCCATCCTTTGAATGCCCAACCCAATCCGGAGATCCAAATTAGATTCCGTTAGTTTCTACACGTTACTTTAACTCACCCGGTCGTGTCGGAGAAAACGACACGTCGATCGGATCCCTATTTGGGATTTTAGACCCCTGGGTTGTGTGTTTTGACCCTTTATATATACTTGGGTGTTTTTTAGATCCGTCCTTTGAATGCCCAAGCCAATCCGGAGATCCAAATTAGATTCCGTTAGTTTCTACACGTCACTTTAACCCACCCGGTCGTGTCGGAGAAAACGGCACGTCGATCGGATCCCTATTTGGGATTTTAGACCCCCGGGTTGTGTGTTTTGACCCTTTATATATACTTGGGTGTTTTTTAGATCCGTCATTTGAATGCCCAACCCAATCCGGAGATCTAAATTGGATTCCGTCAGTTCCCACACGTCACTTTAACCCACCCGGTCGTGTCGGAGAAAACGGCACACCGATCCGATCCCTATTTGGGATTTTGGACCCCCGGGTTGTGTGTTTTGACCCTTTATATATATACTTGGGTGTTTTTTAGATCCGTCAATTGAACGCCCGACCCAATCCGGAGATCCAAATTGGATTCCGTCAGTTTCTACACGTCACTTTAACCCACCCGGTCGTGTCGGAGAAAACGGCACGCCGATCCGATCCCTATTTGGGATTTTGGACCCCCGAGTTGTGTGTTTTAACCATTTATATATGGTTGACCGTGTTTTTAGATCCGTCCTTTGAATGCCCAATCCAATCCGGTGATCCAAATTGAATTCCGTCAGTTTTTACACGTCACTTTAACCCACCCGGTCGTGTCGGAGGAAACGGCACGTCGATTGGATCCCTATTTGGGATTTTAGACCCCCGGGTTGCGTGTTTTAACCATTTATATCTGTTTGACCGTGTTTTTAGATCCGTCAATTGAATGCCCAACCCAACCCGGGGATCCAAATTGGATTCCGTCAGTTCCCACACGTCACTTTAACCCACCCGATCGTGTCGGAGAAAACGGCACGCCGATCCGATCCCTATTTGGGATTTTGGACCCCCGAGTTGTGTGTTTTGACGCTTTATATATACTTGGGTGTTTTTTAGATCCGTCAATTGAATGCCCGACCCAATCCTAAGTATATGAAATTAATACTAAAACTGACCTGAGCTGCTGGCTGTGTGGGGCGTACTCCCTGCATTATTGAGATGAACTGCTGAACCATATCGGTGAACTGCGTCTGTAGTTGTCCCCGCTGCGCCTGTAGCTCTGCTCGCTGCGTCTGTAGCTCTTCCCGCTGCGTCTGTAGCTCTGTACGTAGCTCCTCCCGAATGATGCCTCTAATGTCCTCTACACCACTGACGGGCGGCGTAGAAGATGAACTCGCGTGTGCCGAAGGAGCGATCGAACTGGCATATGAGGACAACACTCGATGAGTATCCAGGCTGTCCCCAAAGCCGTACACTCGACCCTTCCTCGGCACTCCCGCTGCCTCGACCCAAGCGTCCGCATCCAAATATGGTTGGGGAGTGCCCTCTGTGTAGCGCTCCGCTATCGTCCTGTCGTACGTCTCCTGTAAAATAATTTAAAATTAAATTATTGAAAACAAATTACTTTAATATCATAATTGAATTCATAATTTAAAGCTTGACTTACAGCAATCGTGCGGGCACTGTCGGTAACATAGTCATCCGTCCCCTTCCGCTTATGAGTCCGGTCAAATAACTCGCGGAAAGTAGGGGCACGCTCCAGGTCGTGATGCTTAAAATTCAACAAAATTAGTTAGTTTCACAATAATAATCCATATGTATATATGAATCGAACAATAAAATACTTACCAATTTTTGACTGTGGGTCGCATAAGATACGTATCCACTAGTATGCACATTCTTCTCCGGTTGAGTTGCTCTGTTGCGTATTGCCGCCTGTGACCGCTGCTGTCATGGTCCCAATAGTCCATCCGCAACCAAACAGGGCCGTAATCCACCCAAGCCATAGGATCCCGGTTGCCTGTGGTCTTCATTGCCTTGTCCCGTACCTCCCACATCGACATTCTTAAATTAGTCTGGGCCGTAATCTCCCAGACGGCTCGAGCCCGAGGGAGATCCTCGGGTCTCGTGAACGCGAACCTCCGCTGTAAAGAAATAAAATTAATCAACGTTCTGCAATAAACCCAAATTAATAATAATTGAATAAATGACTTCAACTCTTCTAAAAAATAAAAATACCGTAAACATGTCAAATAATAAATCTGGGACTGGCACCGGGAAGTCTCTCCATGCATCCACTGGTCCTGGAATATGTGTGTGGACCAGCGTCGTAATATAGCGGGAAGCAGGACTGGGATCTATCTTCCCCTTGCAATTCCACATTAATTTTCTACATAAAATGTATATCCTAAATAACAAATACAATAACACTGAGATGATGAACTTTACCCTGAGATCCAGCATGGTTGTCGTCCTGGTAGCTGAGGCCCCTCCCCAGCTGCTGGATGCTGGCTCTCCACCTCTGTTGAAAACAATTTAGTACACTTTTATTGTATAAATTGCAAGAGACCAAACATACTAATCTATTGAAACATATGTTTACCTTGTGGTGAGGCAAAATTTCATACACATTACAAAATATGAATTTCAAATAAACAACAATATAGAAATTTACCTGTCGCTGGGACGACGGGCGTGGACGGGGAGGCAGTCCCTGCAAAATTTCATACACATTAGAAATTATGAATTTCAAATGAACAAGAATATAGAAATTTACCTGTCGCTGGGACGACGGGCGTGGACGGAGAGGCAGTCCCTGCAAAATTTCATACACATTAGAAATTATGAATTTCAAATGAACAACAATATAGAAATTTACCTGTCGCAGGGACGACGGGCATGGACGGAGAGGCAGTCCCTGCAAAATTTCATACACATTAGAAATTATGAATTTCAAATAAACAACAATGTAGAAAATTACCTGTCGCTGGGACGACGGGCGTGGACGGGGAGGCAGTCCCTGCAAAATTTCATACACATTAGAAATTTTGAATTTCAAATAAACAACAATATAGAAATTTACCTGTCGCTGGGAAGACGGACGTGGACGGGGAGGCAGTCCCTGTAAAATTGTATGTATGTTAGTTCTCATGAAATCAATATAAACAATAATACCCATATGGTTTTTTTTGTACATATGCATATACCTGTCGCGGACCTGGAGGCAGACGTGGACGGGGAGGCAGTCCCTCTGCCAACGGACGTGGCAACCATCCGACTGCGTCCTCCACGTACCATATCTCTATTGATACAAATAAAGATATAGCAAGTCATCAGCACTCAATTTGAAGTAGCAATTTATTATGAACATGTAATTAACAACAACACCAATTTCTTACAAAATATGCAGTATATTATCTATATTCATCATCAGATGCTGAAGACATGTTTAATTCAGCATCATCTTCATCATCATCCTGGAATTCATCCTCATCATCTTGGGAGTCTTCCTCCACATCAGACTCCACCTCCCGCTCAGCGACATTTGGGTCAACTTCTTCTTGTTCGTTATCCTTATGTAAGCAAATTGTTTCATTTATATCATGAACATTGTACTGCGTAGAAGCTGCCAACTCTCGTGCGTCACTCCGATCTGATTGGAAAAAGTTGTCATTAACACCTTCGAGCTCATCATCAGTCGGGAGAAGCTCATACTCAGGGAATAATCTTGATTTCACTCTACATGCAGCCCACCAATCTCTTAATTTGAGGGATGTATAATTTGAATAATAAACTTGTTGGGCTTGTGCCGCCAGGATGAATGGCTCATATGTACTCAATTTGGACTTATGCTTCACATCAATTAATCCATATGTTGTGTCATGACGAATAGATGTCGGGTCAAACCAATGACACTTGAACAGAAATACATTGTTGTCTTGTCTCAAAATTAACAGTTCAATGACTTCTTCGAGAATGCCATAATAGTCAATTTCATTTTCATTGTAGGCACTTCCCTTCACACATACGCCGCTGTTCATCGTAGACTTAGTCTGTCCATAATCTCTCGAGTGAAATCTGTATCCATTCACAACGTAGCCTGGATAGACACGTACAATCTTCGAGGGGCCAAAACTAATCTGTTGTACTCTTGAATCGGGAATGAAGCCTTGTTCAACCTATTATGAGATAAATAGACAAACATTGAATAAATGACTTCAACTCAGTCTGCATAAAAACATAACACTTATGTTTCAAAATAATTAGACACATACTCGAGATTTAACCAAGTAGGAAAAGACTTCTCCCGTTCCTTTTCAACCTGCACGTCAGTTAGACGTGGATTCCGTCGCAATATGACCGAGTCAAACTCTCTGCAATGTAAATGTCACACAACCGTTAGGTTCTGCAGCAATGCACGCAAATGATGACGAATAAGCGTGGAGAGCTTACTGAATGTAAGGGTCTAGTTCTTCGCAATTCATGAACACGTAGATCTCCGCAGCTACCAACTCTCTGTCTTGGAGTGCGCGAGTAGATGAAGATCCGAACGCCCGTCCGGGACACTTGAATACAGAGAGTCGGTCTGACACCTCGGAATCTCCACCATCATCATTACGTGGAGGTTGAGTGCGTCGGGTTCGTATTTCCGTGTCAAAGTACATCGAACAGAAGTTCGATATCTCCTCAATGAGGTACGCCTGAGTAATGGAGCCCTCAACTTGTGCTTTGTTACGGACTTTCATCTTAAGATCGTGCATGCACCTACGACAATAATTCAAATGCATACATAAGTAATATAAAAGATCGTCGTAATGGCAATAAATTGAGATGTAGAAATATACCTCTCAAACGGATACATCCATCGAAATTGTACTGGTCCTCCGACCCTTGCCTCATATGGTAAATGGATGATCAGGTGCTCCATTGAATCAAAGAATGCTGGAGGAAATATCTTCTCTAATTTGCAGACTGTCTGAATTATATTTTGCTCTATATTTTGCAAGTCATGAATTTTGAGTTCTGATGCAGATAAAATCCTGAAGAATTGACTCAGCTCAGTCATTGCTCCCATATTTGTTTCGGCAACAACTCACGAAAAGCAAGAGGCATCAGTCTTTGCATGAAAACATGGCAGTCATGACTCTTCATTCGTATATTTTTCCCTCGTTGACATTTACACAACGCGCAATATTCGAGACATATCCATCCGGAAATCTCAATTGCTTTAACCATTGCAACACTTCCTTAATCTGTCTGGCCCCAAGCACATATGCAGCTTTAGGTTGCACCACTTTTCCTTGAACATGCTGTAGCTCTAGTTCTGGACGTTTGCAAAGTACTTTCAAATCGAAACGTGCCTTGACGTTATCCTTCGTTTTACCTTTGACGTCCATAACTGTGTTGAACACATTATCAAAAACATTCTTCTCTATATGCATGACGTCTAGGTTATGACGTATCAAAAGTGTTGACCAATAAGGCAATTCCCAAAAAATGCTTTGCTTCACCCAATTGTGATCCTTCCCAAAGCCAGGGATTTGTCGGGTACTACCAGTCAGTTGTGTTACAGTCGGTAAGTTCTGTACCCGCCTCGCCATGTTTCCACCAGACACCCGTTCCATATCTACCTCCTCCATCACAGTTGTATTTTTCATAAAAGAATCCTTTTGCTTTCGGAAAGGATGGTCACTGGGTAGAAACCGCCGATGACAATCGAACCAACAAGATTTTCCCCCAGATTTCAACACAAATGATTTAGAATCCTCCATGCAATAAGGACATGCCAACCTCCCATGTGTGCTCCAGCCAGATAACATGTCGTAGGCTGGAAAGTCACTTATTGTCCACATTAATGCAGCCTTCAGATTGAAATTCTGTTTTCTGGATGCATCATAAGACTGCACACCATCTGACCATAACAATTTCATCTCATCAATCAACAGTCTGAGATATATGTCTATATTCTTTCCTGGACTTTTTGGACCCGGAATCAGCAATGAAAGGAACAGATTCTCACGCTTCATGCACATGCCTGGCGGAAGGTTATACGGTGTTAGGAATACTGGCCAACATGAGTAAGATGCCACCGAGCCTCCGAAAGGATTGAAACCATCTGTGCATAAACCAAGCCGTACGTTGCGTGGATCCCTTGAGAAGTAAGGATGAGTACGGCTAAAATGAGCCCAAGCTTCACCATCGGCAGGATGACTCATTTCACCTTCGTCGCGACGGACTCTTTCCGCATGCCATGTCATATGTCCAGCTGTCCTCGAGGACATGAACAATCGCTGCAATTGGGTGTGATAGGAAAGTACCTCAATGACTTATACGAAACATCCTTCTGCTTTGACTTGTCCCCTCTCTTGGCTTGAACCTATCATGCTTACAAATACAGCATGATGTCTTATCTGCATCCTCTTTGTAGTACAGCATACAGTGATTCGGACATGCATCGATTTTCATAAAACCAAGCCCCAAATCATTCACCATCTTCTTCGCACGGTAAAAGTCAGCAGGTAACCTCTCTGATTGAGGAAGCATGCTCTTGACCAGTAAGAGAAGCCGGTCAAAACAACTCTCGCTTATATAAAATTCAGATTTCAAATTCAATAGCTGCGACACTGCAGACAACCGTGTATGCTTCTCACAACCATCCCATAATGGCTCATCAGCATCTCGAAGTAACTGATAAAATCTCTGAGCTGTATCATTCGGCACTTCTTCATTTGTTTGATCTTATGAATATTGAACTCCGGACCAGCAGCATCGACAACCATGTCTACGTACGTACTTGTGGAGGCAAAGTAATTAGCTGGTGCAGACGACTGAATATTCAACTCACCATGACACGACCATAACTCATAATGGCCAACAAATCCTCTCGTATACAGATGATGTTGCACATCCCATGTCGATATCCACTTTCTGTTCTTACAAGCCGAACACGGACATCGGATGTTACCCATCGGATCAACTGCTACTGATGAATTACTCAATGCAAACTCAATAAAACTGTCAACTCCGTCTTTAAACTCCTCGGTCACAACTCCATTCACTATTCCACGGTACATCCATGACCGATTCTCATAAGACATTTTTCCTACAGATTAAATGTCATGTCCCGAGTTAAAATCCAACACACCCTCACATCATTCAAGTACCATACATATGATACATACGTTATATGGAGAGTCCCAGAGCTAATGGGTGAAATAAAGCGTTGACGTAAAGATAAATGAAGAGTAAACATACATGAATATCAAATAAATTTAGCACTATATAAATACTTAATGGTATTGAACATTAAAAACAACACAAACCGTGATGTCTTCATATTAGGCCACCACCACTTGATCGGCTCTTTATTCACCAGCTTCTCAGTAGATTTCCTAGGGAGTGAACTAACCACTGATATCCCTAAATATAGTTTGCCCAATGCATCTCTTCGTACATAATGGGAAGACATAACTTTGAGAATGTCAAGTTCTTTGACACAATTATTTTTCACAAATTTACACCAGTCTTTTCCAATAAACATGTACATACTACCACACCAACTGCGTCGTAAGATTATAGAATATCGCACTCCTTTTTCATCTTGAACAATAAAAGATAATCCACTATTATTTTCTAAACTTTGTCTTTCTTCTTTCCGAATAATCTTTATGATTTTCGTCATCTTCTCTTTCACCAAAAGTAAACCATCATGCAATCTTCGAATAACGAGCGGAAATATTTTACGTTCAAACAAACAAGTACTTTGATACGTTGGACATTTGTTCTTCTTTGAGTCTAATTTCCAATCGCGAACTCTCATCACTAATTAGAAAACAAAAATTATAACATTTTAGTCATGAGTAATTTAAAATATAAAATTAAATCATAATATGGTAAATATGAAAAAATATCTCAAATGGCTACAAATAAACATACGAATGTTGAATGATTAACTTGCAGTGTGAAATTTGTGAAAGTAAACAATATGTTTAACAAAGAAAGTCATTGCATTATTTATTTTCATGTCAAGCGTAAAAAATAACAGCGAGCAAGATAAATAAAAAATAACTTAATTTACCAAAAGCTTTGAATATAAGCAATTAGAAGATGATGTCCACAGGTTCTCCTTGTTTCCTCTACAACCCAGCCACCTCAGCAACCTTTAGAAATGTGCTAGGGTTGGCCAAGATGAGAATTAGATGGTGTATTTAAAGATGAAAGGGCAAAATCGATAACTTTCCAAACTGTGCAATTGGGTCTACAATTTGGGTTGCTTCTACTGGCGGGATTGCCATCTTTAAATCCCAATTTGAGGGGGTGTATGACAGCAAATTTGTGCTCCCGCTCATATCATGGCACGCATGACTTACTTTTAAGTTGATTTGACCCATGTTCTTAAATAAGGGTATTTAGATATTTTGAATTTTAAAGATTAATTGCCTTTTTTAGGCTTTTCCTTGTACCATAACACCTTTGAGAAATCTTTGTTCGTTACAGGGGGGGAGGTCTTCACAGGTGGAGGGGGGTGGGGGCCGGGTGTTTGGAAGATTAGTAGAATCTTCGCGTGTTGACTGCATTGGATGACCGGGACCATCTCCCAGTCGGCCGGTCGGCAAGAACTTTATTTTAATTGGAGATTGCAGTATAAGTATCAAGCAATCGAGCGTAGTTTATCAATTGTGAACTTTCAATATTCTAAGATCAATATACTTTGGCTTTAATCATGGCAGGAGAAAGTTACAGGGTTATGAAAAGGAGAGATCAGGAGAGAAGAAACCAGTTGGGTACGTAGCAACTTCCCTTTTCCCTGTCACCGATCGATGGATCGATCTTAATTTGTCCTGTGCATATAGTAGGGGGAGGAGGACAAATTTTCAGTAGCAATGGTAGAACGTGTTTGTGGGATTATTGCATCTCTGAGATAATTCTGATAAGGTTACTGATGCGCGCCATCAGATCAGATCCTTACACTAGACAACGATAGAAATCCAAATGCTAATTATCTGAACAGACGGACTCCCTGATCAAGAAATGGCCCATAGTTCACAAATTCTCATTAAACAGAAAGTGCCACTTAATTCAATAATTAACTAGCAGATCGGCTAGGCCAAAAAATTAACTCAATTAGGTTTAGTATTCAATGGAGCACAAACCTTGCACAATATTAAGAACTTGAGAGAATTAAAATCTGCTACCAGGGCAGTGTAAGGGCAAGACATATGCTGAAATTATAAGGAAACCTCCTAATTAGATTAACATGTGCAATTCAAGTTCCGTAAGAAAGGTTAATTTTTGTGCAAGCTTATATTTATAAATTAGATGTTTAATGGGATAAGAGTACTCTACGATGATATAAACTAGTGGTTGTTTTCCCGAACTATATATTTAGTTGAAAGTACCCCCAACAACTTTCAGAATATTTATTTAATATCTGATTTAAAACTAATTAATTAGGTTGCAATAAATAATTAATAGATGTGCTCTTGCCTATTACAATAAAGTCTTTTGAGGTGGGTTAGGGGAGAGAGTGGGGGGCCGGGTTAGGGGAGGGGGTGGGGGCCGGGTGGGTTAGGGGGGGGCCTTCACAGGTGGAGGGGGGTGGGGGCCGGGTGGGTTAGGGGAGGGGGGCCTTCACAGGTGGAGGGGGTGGGGGCCGGGTGGGTTAGGGGAGAGGGTGGGGGCCGCAGGAGGGGGAAGGGGGCCGCATTTAGGGGAGGGGGCCTGGCACGGGGGAGGGGAAGGAAATGGAGGGGGGGGGGGGGCGACAGGGAGGTGGAGGGGACGGGGAGGGGGACTGGGACGGAGGGGGACTGGGACGGGGAGGGGGAAGGGGACTGGGATGGGGAGGGGGAAGGAAATGGAGGAGGAGGGGGTGCGACAGGGAGGTGGAGGGGACGGGGAGGGGGACTGGGACTGGGACGGGGAGGGGGAAGGAAATGGAGGGGGAGAGGGGCACGACAGGGAGGGGGGCGCGACAGGGAGGTGGAGGGGACGGGGAGGGGACTGGGATGGGGAGACGAGGAGGGGGACTGGGACGTGGAGGGGGGGGCGTGACAGGAAAGGGGAGGGGGGGCTGGGACGTGGAGGAGGGGAATGGAGGGGGGCTGGGACAGGGAGGTGGAGGGGAATGGAGGGGGGAGGGGAGGCGACAGGAAAGGGAGGGGGGGGCTCGGACGGGGAGTGGGAGGGGAAAAGAGGGGAGGGGGGTGCGACGGGGTACCTGCGCCGGCGGGGGCGGCGGCGGGACCTCGGGGCGACGGCGGGCCGGCGTCTCGACGGCGGCGCGAGGGAGAGGCGGTGGCGGGAGCTTGGGGCGACGGTGGCGTCTCCACGGCGGCGGGCTGCAGGCGGCGAGAGAGAGAGAGAGAGAGAGAGAGAGAGAGAGAGAGAGAGAGAGAGAGAGAGAGAGAGATGAGAGAGAGAGAGAGAGAGAGAGAGAGAGAGAGGAGAGAGAGAGAGAGAGAGAGAGAGGGAAAGAGGGGGAAGAAAAGGGGGGTTTCGCGGGATTGGGAATAGCGGTATTACCGACGGATATTCCGACGGTATTATTTCCGTCGGAATATCCGTCGGTATTATCGTAGTTCCGACTGATATTTTCGACGGATAATTTTCGTCGGAATATTCCGACGGATGTTCCGACCGATATGTTTTAGTCGGTAATTCCGACGGAATTACCGACGGACAATAATCCGTCGGAAATATCCGTCGGTAATCCCGCAAATTCTTGTGGTGTTACCACTCCGATATTCCACATCGGGGCATTACAGTGGAAAAGTTGCCAAAATCCCAGAAAGGATTGTAATTGCAACAAAACTCTAGAAAGGGTGACAGACAGCAAAAAGGCTAATAAAGGGGTCAAAATTGCAAGTATACCCATAAAGGGTGAAAAGTTGTAGAAATGCCAAGATATGGTAAAAAATTGTAGAAATACCCATCAAAGGGTAGTGAACTCTAGAAAGGTCCTTGAAAGGCAAGAAATTTTAGAAAGCTCCTTAAAGACAAGAAGTTGCAGAGAAGTCCTTTCAAGGGAGGAAACTACACAAGGCCAATGTCGTTTACATGGCTCAGTGGAGCAGGACCTACGTCACTTCCCCAAAGCGACATGTGCGTTCCTGAGTTCGGCATATGATTGACTATTCAAAGTCTCGAGAATGTCAAGAAATGACAAATGTACTCAAGGAAGCCAAGAAATGGTTGAAATGGCCAAGGAGGTCAACAAATGATTAAAAAGGCCTTAGCAGTCAAGAAATGATACGAGTGCCCGGCTAAAGTCAAGAAATGTCGGGAATACCTGATAAAAATCTAGAAATGACAAATGTACCCAAGGAAGTCAACAAATGGCTGGAAAGATCTTGAGAAGTCAAGAAATCAAAGAAACGGTCGACAAAGACAAGAAATGATCACAGTACCCAGGAAGGGTAAAAAACTACAAAAATAGCCTGAAGGATTAAAAGCTACAACAAAACTCTAGAAGATTCAAGAAATGCCACTACAAGAGAAAGCGGGATTACCGACGGATATTTCCGACGGATTTATTTCCGTCGGTAATTCCGACGGATATTCCGACGGCTATATGTCCGTCGGACAATAAGTCGGAAGTTCCGATGGAAATATTTCCGTCGGCAATATTCGTCGGTAATGAAATAAAACTGACGGATCTTCCGACGGACATATTACCGTCGGATATCCATCGGTAGTAATTTCGACGGATATTCCGATCTGTCGGAATATCCGTCGGAAGTTCCGACGGATATTTGTAGTCGGAAATGCCGTCCGTAAAATACCTTTACTTCCTCCGCCGAAACCCCCACCCCCTTTTCCTCTCCTGCGCTCTCTCTCTCTCTCTCTCTCTCTCTCTCTCTCTCTCGCCATCGGCCGCCGGTCCTCGGGCCCCGACGGCCTCGCGCGGTGGCTGGCAGGCGGCGGCAGCTCCGGGCTCCGGCGACTTGTCGTCTCTGCGTGGCAGCTTCGGCGTATCGGCGCCGGCGGTGAGTCTTCCTGGTTCCCCTCTGGGCCTCCGGCCCTCCCTCCCTCACACCATCTCTCTCTCTCTCCGGCTTCGGCTGTCCTCCCCCATCCCTCTGTGACTCTGTCTCTCTGTCTTTCTCTCTCTCCCCCACTGGCCCTCCGGACTCCGGCTCCAGCGGCCCGGCCTCCCCAGTCCCCCCATCCCCAGTCCCCACCATGGCACCACGCCACCACCTGCTTGGCTACTTCCCCCTCTGGCGGCCCGGCCCTCCCTCTGCCTCTCTGTATCTCTTTCTCTCCCTGCCAGGCAGCCAGAGCCGCCGTGCCGGAGGAGCCTCCGGCTCCCATCCTCGATTCCCCGCCCAGCCGGCCCCACCTAGCTTCCCCCTCCGGCGGCCCGGCCCTCCCTCTGCCTCTCTGTATCTCTTTCTCTCCCTGCCAGAGCCGCCGTGCCGGAGGAGCCTCCGGCTCCCATCCCCGATTCCCCGGTCGGCCGGCCCCACCTAGCTTCCCCCTCTCCTCCTCCGTCTCCGGCCCTCCTGCAGTAGGGAACTTGTTGAAATTTTCATATATTTGGTCTCCGGGTTCTTGATGCTTAGCCTTCTAATATTGTATTCTGATTTTTCTAACTGATTAGTTTCTCGAACATTTAGATCCATTTATGTGCCATTGAGACACATAAATTCTAAATATCAGCCAATTATACTTTGTGCAGAACGGCTTATACTTTGTGCAAAATGGCTTGCTAAACGTTTCGAATCCCGGCCCCGGCCCCCACAACGCGACCATTTCTAGGTATTTTTTTGGTTTACAACTTTACACTGTTCTTCATTGTTGATAATTGATAATAATAGTGATTATTTTAACTCATATAATTATTGACAGGATATTTGTGCCGTGCCAATTGTCAAGTCGGCCCCTCTCTCGGCACACATTGCACAACAAGTGAGTTGCTCAGCAGGTATTAGTTGCTTATGTTTTATCTTAATGTTTATTTTGTGTGATCCAGCGAGCCTGGGTGGTGGCTCATTTATTTTCTATAATATTTTGATGATTGTGCTTTAATATTTATTCTATGTGATCCAGAGAGCCTGGGTGGTGGCTCATTTATTTTATGTTATATTTTGATGATTGTGCTTTAATATTTATTCTGTGTGATCCAGGGAGCCTGGGTGGTGGCTCATTTATTTTATGTTATATTTTGATGATTGTACTTTAATATTTATTATGTGTGATCTAGGGAGCCTGGGTGGTGGCTCATTTATTTTATGTTATATTTAGATGATTGTGTTTTAATATTTATTCTGTGTGATCCAGGGAGCCTGGGTGGTGGCTCATTTATTTTATGTTATATTTTGATGATTGTGTTTTAATATTTATTCTGTGTGATCCAGCGAGCCTGGGTGGTGGCTCATTTATGTTTTTATTTAAGCATCTATGCTTTTAATTTATAATTATTCAATTAATATTTTTTTTGTTAGGATGAGATGTTATTTGGTGAAATTAAGTGAAGGACAAGGTAATGCATCAAGTTCTAGTAGTTCTAGAATTCCATTGCAAGGATCTTCTTCCACTAATGAAGTGCAACAACAAAATGTAGCACAATTAGAGGAACATTTGGACTTGACTTCTTTTAATAAAATATAATAAATTATCAAGAAATCTTGAAAATTGGTCCAAGTGACCCCACTGGACTAAGTTTCAGGATCCGCCACTGGGACAAAGCACTGCAGGAAGTTCTAGTAGTTGTAGAACTCCACTCCCAAGTCATCAAGAATCTACTTCTGTTGATGAACTTGATTTGACTACTTGAGAAATATTTGTTTGAGAATGTAAGCAATGAATCTATTATTGAAGTGTTTTAAAATATGAAAATTCGTCGAGTACAAATGCCCCCCCTCCCCCTCCCCGTCCCAGCACCCCCTCCCCATCCTGGCGCCCCCCTTCCCCTTCAACTTTTTGGCTGGCCTGCGTCTTGTATCGTCTTTGTAGACCTATGGCTTCAGAACAATCTTCTTCTTCTACCAGTGAAAATCTAAAAAGGAGAAAACTTAAATTCACAGACTATACAGTAAATATAAAAAATATAACATAAACCATATAGACAGTAACCTCCAAATTGCCTAAAGGAGATCTAGTAAACTCATCTTCCTAAGTTATATGTGTTAGTTTAATGGAGTTTTCAAAGTAGTTGTGCAATCAATAAATCAATATGAAAGCTCCATATAAATATAAAAGTGTATGAAAAGTCAATTTGGATGGGAGATTAAAAGATAGTATTTGTTTGGATTTGAAATTGCTCATTTGAAATTGTTTAGAGTACTTCTCTTACTGTGGATAGCACATAAGCTAACACCTTGATGTTTGGTGTGTGTGTATTGTTAAAATTCCTAAAAATTAGATCCGGACCTACAAGTTCCTTCTCCTAATTGCTTATATTCAAAGCTTTTGGTAATTAAGTTATTTTTTATTTATCTTGCTCGCTGTTATTTTTTTACGCTTGACATGAAAATAAACAATGCAATGACTTTCTTTGTTAAACATATTGTTTACTTTCACAAATTTCACACTGCAAGTTAATCATTCAACATTCGTATGTTTATTTGTAGCCATTTGATTGATTTTTTCATATTTACCATATTATGATTTAATTTCATATTTTAAATTACTCATGAATAAAATGTTATAATTTTTTTTTCTAATTAGTGATGAGAGTTCGCGATTGGAAATTAGACTCAAAGAAGAACAAATGTCCAACATATCAAAGTACTTGTTTGTTTGAACGTAAAATATTTCCGCTCGATATTCGAAGATTGCATGATGGTTTACTTTTGGTGAAAGAGAAGATGAAGAAAATCATAAAGATTATTCGGAAAGAAGAAAGACAAAGTTTAGAAAACAAAAGTGGATTATCTGTTATTTTTCAAGATGAAAAAGGAGTGCGATATTCTGTAATCTTACGACGCAGTTGGTGTGGTAGTATGTACATGTTTATTGGAAAAGACTGGTCAAAATTTGTGAAAAATAATTGTGTCAAAGAACTTGACATTCTCAAAGTTATGTCTTCCCATTATGTACGAAGAGATGTATTTGGCAAACTATATTTAGGGATATCAGTGGTTAGTTCACTCCCTAGGAAATCTACTGAGAAGCTGGTGAATAAAGAGCCGATCAAGTGGTGGTGGCCTAATATGAAGACATCACGGTTTGTGTTGTTTTTAATGTTCAATACCCTAAGTATTTATATAGTGCTCAAATTTATTTGATATTCATGTATGTTTACTCTTCATTTATCTTTACGTCAACGCTTTATTTCACCCATTAGCTCTGGGACTCTCCATATAACGTATGTATCATATGTATGGTACTTGAATGATGTGAGGGTGTGTTGGATTTTAACTCGGGACATGAAATTTAATCTGTAGGAAAAATGTCTTATAAGAATCGGTCATGGATGTACCGTGGAATAGTGAATGGAGTTGTGACCGAGGAGTTTAAAGACGGAGTTGACAGTTTTATTGAGTTTGCATTGAGTAATTCATCAGTAGCAGTTGATCCGATGGGTAACATCCGATGTCCGTGTTCGGCTTGTAAGAACAGAAAGTGGATATCGACATGGGATGTGCAACATCATCTGTATACGAGAGGATTTGTTGGCCATTATGAGTTATGGTCGTGTCATGGTGAGTTGAATATTCAGCCGTCTGCACCAGCTAATTACTTTGCCTCCACAAGTACGTACGTAGACATGGTTGTCGATGCTGCTGGTCCGGAGTTCAATATTCATGAAGATCAAACAAATGAAGAAGTGTCGAATGATACAGCTCAGAGATTTTATCAGTTACTTTGAGATGCTGATGAGCCAATATGGGATGGTTGTGAGAAGCATACACGGTTGTCTGCAGTGTCGCAGCTATTGAATTTGAAATCTGAATTTCAAATGAGGGAGAGTTGTTTTGACCGGCTTCTCTTACTGGTCAAGAGCATGCTTCCTCAATCAGAGAGGTTACCTGCTGACTTTTTCCGTGCGAAGAAGATGGTGAATGATTTGGGGCTTGGTTTTATGAAAATTGATGCATGTCCGAATCACTGTATGCTGTACTACAAAGAGGATGCAGATAAGACATCATGCTGTATTTGTAAGCCTGATAGGTTCAAGCCCAAGAGAGGGGACAAGTCAAAGCAGAAGGATGTTCCGTATAAGTCATTGCGGTACTTTCCTATCACACCCAGATTGCAGCGATTGTTCATGTCCTCGAGGACAGTTGGACATATGACATGGCATGCGGAAAGAGTCCGTCGCGACGAAGGTGAAATGAGTCATCCTGCCGATGGTGAAGCTTGGGCTCATTTTAGCCGTACTCATCCTTACTTCTCAAGGGATCCACGCAACGTACGGCTTGGTTTATGCACAGATGGTTTCAATCTTTTCGGAGGCTCGGTGGCATCTTACTCATGTTGGCCAGTATTCCTAACACCGTATAACCTTCCGCCAGGCATGTGCATGAAGTGTGAGAATCTGTTCCTTTCATTGCTGATTCCGGGTCCAAAAAGTCCAGGAAAGAATATAGACATATATCTCAGACCGTTGATTGATGAGATGAAATTGTTATGGTCAGATGGTGTGCAGTCTTATGATGCATCCAGAAAATAGAATTTCAATCTGAAGGCTGCATTAATGTGGACAATAAGTGACTTTCCAGCCTACGACATGTTATCTGGCTGGAGCACACATGGGAGGTTGGCATGTCCTTATTGCATGGAGGATTCTAAATCATTTGTGTTGAAATCTGGGGGAAAATCTTGTTGGTTCGATTGTCATCGAAGGTTTCTACCCAGTGACCATCCTTTCCGAAAGCAAAATGATTCTTTTATGAAAAATACAACTGTGATGGAGGAGGTAGATATGGAACGGGTGTCTGGTGGAAACATGGCGAGGCGGGTACAGAACTTACCGACTGTAACACAACTGGCTGGTAGTACCCGACAAATCCCTAGCTTTAGGAAGGATCACAATTGGGTGAAGCAAAGTATTTTTTGGGAATTGTCTTATTGGTCAACACTTTTGATACATCATAACCTAGACGTCATGCATATAGAGAAGAATGTTTTTGATAATGTGTTCAACACAGTTATGGAAGTCAAAGGCAAAACGAAGGATAACGTCAAGGCACGTTTCGATTTGAAAGTACTTTGCAAACGTCCAGAACTAGACCTATAGCATGTTCAAGGAAAAGTGGTGCAACCTAAAGCTGCATATGTGCTTGGGGCCAGACAGATTAAGGAAGTGTTGCAATGGTTAAAGCAATTGAGATTTCCGGATGGATATGTCTCGAATATTGCGCGTTGTGTAAATGTCAACGAGGGAAAAATATACGGAATGAAGAGTCATGACTGCCATGTTTTCATGCAAAGACTGATGCCTCTTGCTTTTCGTGAGTTGTTGCCGAAACAAATATGGGGAGCGATGACTGAGCTGAGTCAATTCTTCAGGATTTTATCTGCATCAGAACTCAAAATTCATGACTTGCAAAATATGGAGCAAAATATAATTCAGACAGTCTGCAAATTAGAGAAGATATTTCCTCCAGCATTCTTTGATTCAATGGAGCACCTGATCATCCATTTACCATATGAGGCAAGGGTCGGAGGACCAGTACAATTTCGATGGATGTATCCGTTTGAGAGGTATATTTCTACATCTCAATTTATTGCCATTACGACGATCTTTTATATTACTTATGTATGCATTTGAATTATTGTCGTAGGTGCATGCACGATCTTAAGATGAAAGTCCGTAACAAAGCACAAGTTGAGGGCTCCATTACTCAGGCGTACCTCATTGAGGAGATATCGAACTTCTGTTCGATGTACTTTGACACGGAAATACGAACCCGACGCACTCAACCTCCACGTAATGATGATGGTGGAGATTCTGAGGTGTCAGACCGACTCTCTGTATTCAAGTGTCCCGGACGGGCGTTCGGATCTTCATCTACTCGCGCACTCCAAGACAGAGAGTTGGTAGCTGCGGAGATCTACGTGTTCATGAATTGCGAAGAACTAGACCGTTACATTCAGTAAGCTCTCCACGCTTATTCGTCATCATTTGCGTGCATTGCTGCAGAACCTAACGGTTGTGTGACATTTACATTGCAGAGAGTTTGACTCGGTCATATTGCGACGGAATCCACGTCTAACTGACGTGCAGTTTGAAAAGGAACGGGAGAAGTCTTTTCCTATTTGGTTAAGATCTCGAGTATGTGTCTAATTATTTTGAAACATAAGTGTTATGTTTTTATGCAGACTGAGTTGAAGTCATTTATTCAATGTTTGTCTATTTATCTCATAATAGGTTGAACAAGGCTTCATTCCCGATTCAAGAGTACAACAGATCAGTTTTGGCCCCTTGAAGATTGTACGTGTCTATCCAGGCTACATTGTGAATGGATACAGATTTCACACGAGAGATTATGGACGGAATAAGTCTACGATGAACAACGGCGTATGTGTGAAGGGAAGTGCCTACAATGAAAATGAAATTGACTATTATGGCATTCTCGAAGAAGTCATTGAACTGCAATTTTTGGGACAAGACAACAATGTATTTCTATTCAAGTGTCATTGGTTTGATCCGACATCTATTCGTCATGACACAACATATGGATTAATCGATGTGAAGCATAAGTCCAAATTGAGTACATATGAGCCATTCATCCTGGCGGCACAAGCCCAACAAGTTTATTATTCAAATTATACATCCCTCAAATTAAGAGATTGGTGGGCTGCATGTAGAGTGAAATCAAGACTATTCCCTGAGTATGAGCTTCTCCCGACTGATGATGAGCTTGAAGGTGTTAATGACAACTTTTTCCAATCAGATCGGAGTGACGCACGAGAGTTGGCAGCTTCTACGCAGTACAATGTTCATGATATAAATGAAACAATTTGCTTACATAAGGATAACGAACAAGAAGAAGTTGACCCAAATGTCGCTGAGCGGGAGGTGGAGTCTGATGTGGAGGAAGACTCCCAAGATGATGAGGAAGAATTCCAGGATGATGATGAAGATGATGCTGAATTAAACATGTCCTCAGCATCTGATGATGAATATAGATAATATACTGCATATTTTGTAAGAAATTGGTGTTGTTGTTAATTACATGTTCATAATAAATTGCTACTTCAAATTGAGTGCTGATGACTTGCTATATCTTTATTTATATCAATAGAGATATGGTACGTGGAGGACGCAGTCGGACGGTTGCCACGTCTGTTGGCAGAGGGTCCGCGACCCCGTCCACGACAGGTATACGTATGTGTAAACACAATATTCTAGAATTTATTGTTCATATTAAATGCATGAGAACTAACGTACATACAAGAAAGCAGGGACTGCCTCCCCGTCCACGTCTGCCTCCAGGTCCGCGACAGGTATATGCATATGTACACAAAAAACCATATGGGTATTATTGTTTATATTGATTTCACGAGAACTAACGTACATACAATTTTGCAGGGACTGCCTCCCCGTCCACGCCCATCGTCCCAGCGACAGGTAAATTTTTATATTGTTGTTTATTTGAAATTCATAATTTCTAATGTGTATGAAATTTTGCAGGGACTGCCTCCCCGTCCACGCTCATAGTCCCAGCGACAGGTAAATTTCTATATTGTTGTTTATTTGAAATTCATAATTTCTAATGTGTATGAAATTTTGCCTCCCTGCCGACCATCCGAGCAGTGCCACCTTCGTCTTCTTCCTCACCACAAGGTAAACGTATGTTTCAATAGATTAGTATGTTTGGTCTCTTGCAATTTATACAATAATAGTGTACTAAATTGTTTTCAACAGAGGTGGAGAGCCAGCATCCAGCAGCTGAGGAGGGGCCTCAGCTACCAAGACGACAACCATGCTGGATCTCAGGGTAAAGTTCATCATCTTAGTGTTACTGTATTTGTTATTTAGGATATACATTTCATGTAGAAAATTAATGTGGAATTGCAGGGGGAAGATAGATCCCAGTCCTGCTTCCCGCTATATTACAACGTTGGTCCACGCACATATTCCAGGACCAGTGGATGCATGGAGAGACTTCCCGGTGCCGTCTGGGAGATTACGACCCAGACTAATTTAAGAAAGTCGATGTGGGAGGTACGGGACAAGGCAATGAAGACCACAGGCAACCGGGATCCTATGGCTTGGGTGGATTACGGCCCTGTTTGGCTGCGGAGGGACTATTGGGAGTCCCTTTGCGAGCGTTGGGCTGCTGGATCATGGAAGCAACGGTCACAGGTGGCAATACGCAACAGAGCCACTCAACCGGAGAAGAATGTGCATACTAGTGGATCCGTATCTTATGAGACCCACAGTCAAAAATTGGTAAGTATTTTATTGTTCGATTCATATATACATATGGATTATTATTGTGAAACTAACTAATTTTGTTGAATTTTAAGCATCACGACCTGGAGCGTGCCCCTACTTTCCGCGAGTTATTTGACCGGACTCATAAGCGGAAGGGGACGGATGACTATGTTACCGAGAGTGCCCACACGATTGCTGTAAGTCAAGCTTTAAATTATGAATTCAATTATGATATTAAAGTAATTTTTTTTCAATAATTTAATTTTAAATTATTTTACAGGAGACGTACGACAGGACGATGGCGAGCGCTACACAGAGGGCACTCCCCAGCCAGATTTGGATGCAGACGCTTGGGTCGAGGCAGCGGGAGTGCCGAGGAAGGGTCGAGTGTACGGCTTTGGGGATAGCCTGGATACTCATCGAGTGTTGTCCTCATATGCCAGTTCGATCGCTCCCTCGGCACACGCGAGTTCATCTTCTGCGCCGCCCGTCAGTGGTGTAGAGGACATTAGAGGCATCATTCGGGAGGAGCTACGTGCAGAGCTACAGACGCAGCAGGTAGAGCTACAGACGCAGTGGGTAGAGCTAGAGATGCAGCGGGTACAGCTACAGACGCAGTTCAGCGATATGGTTCAGCAGTTCATCTCAATAATGCAGGGAGTACGCCCCACACAGCCAGCAGCTCAGGTCAGTATTAGTATTAATTTCATATACTTAGGATTGGGACGGGCGTTCAATTGACGGATCTAAAAAACAACAAATTACATATAAAGGGTTAAAACACACAACCCGGGGGTCCAAAATCCCAAATAGGGATCGGATCGGTGTGCCGGTTTCTCCCACACGACCGGGTGGGTTAACGTGACGTGTGCGAACTGACGGATTCGAATTTGGATTCCCGGATTGGGTCGGGCGTTCAATTGACGGATCTAAAAAACACCCAAGTATATATAAAGGGTCAAAACACACAACCCGGGGGTCCAAAATCCCAAATAGGGATCGGATCGGCGTGCCATTTTCTCCGACACGACCGGGTGGGTTAAAGTGACGTGTGGGAACTGACGGAATCCAATTAGGATCTCCGGATTGGGTTGGGCATTGAAATGACAGATCTAAAAACACGGTCAAGCATATATAAATGGTTAAAACACGCAACCCAGGGGTCTAAAATCCCAAATAGGGATCCGATCGACGTGCCGTTTTCTCCGACACGACCGGGTGGGTTAAAGTGACGTGTAGAAACTGACGGAATACAATTTGGATCCCCGGATTTGGTTGGAAATTCAAAGGACGGATCTAAAAACGGGCAAGTATGTATAAAAGGTTAAAACACACAACCCGGGGGTCCAAAATCCCAAATAGGGATCCGATCGACGTGCCGTTTTCTCCGACACGACCGGGTGGGTTAAAGTGGCATGTAGAAACTGACCGAATCCAATTTGGATCCCCGGATTGGGTTGGACATTCAAAGGACGGATCTAAAAACGAGCAAGTATATATAAAAGGTTAAAACACACAACCCGGGGGTCCAAAATCCCAAATAGGGATCCGATCGACGTGCCGTTTTCTCCGACACGACCGGGTAGTTTAAAGTGACGTGTAGAAACTAACAGAATCCAATTTGGATCCCCGGATTGGGTTGGGCATTCAAAGGACGGATCTAAAAACACGGTCAAGCATATATAAATGGTTAAAACACGCAACCCGGGGGTCTAAAATCCCAAATAGGGATCCGATCGACGTCCCGTTTTCTCCGACACGACCGGGTGGGTTAAAGTGACGTGTAGAAACTGACGAAATCCAATTTGGATCTCCGGATTGGGTTGGGCATTCAAAGGACGGATCTAAAAACGGGCAAGTATATATAAAAGGTTAAAACACACAACCCGGGGGTCCAAAATCCAAATAGGATCCGATCGACGTGCCGTTTTCTCCGACACGACCGAGTGGATTAAAGTGACGTGTAGAAACTGACAGAATCTAATTTGGATCTCCGGATTGGGTTGGGCATTCAAAGGACGGATCTAAAAACACGGTCAAGCATATATAAATGGTTAAAACACGCAACCCGGGGGTCTAAAATCCCAAATAGGGATCCGATCGACGTGCCGTTTTCTCCGACACGACCAGGTGGGTTAAAGTGACGTGTAGAAACTGATGAAATCTAATTTAGATCCCCGGATTGGGTTGGGCATTCATAGGACGGATCTAAAAACACGGTCAAGCATATATAAATGGTTAAAACACGCATCCCGGGGGTCTAAAATCCCAAATAGGGATCCGATCGACGTGCCGTTTTCTCCGACACGACTGGGTGGGTTAAAGTGACGTGTAGAAACTGACAGAATCCAATTTGGATCTCCGGATTGGGTTGGGCATTCAAAGGACGGATCTAAAAACGGGCAAGTATATATAAAAGGTTAAAACACACAACCCGGGGGTCCAAAATCCCAAATAGGGATCCGATCGACGTGCCGTTTTCTCCGACACGACCGAGTGGGTTAAAGGGACGTGTAGAAACTGACAGAATCTTATTTGGATCCCCGGATTTGGTTGGGCATTCAAAGGACGGATCTAAAAACACGGTCAAACATATATAAACGGTTAAAACACGCAACCCGGGGGTCTAAAATCCCAAATAGGGAACCGATCGACGTGCCATTTTCTCTGACACGACCTGGTGGGTTAAAGTGACGTGTAGAAACTGACGGAATCCAATTTGGATCTCCGGATTGGGTTGGGCATTCAAAGGACGGATCTAAAAACGGGCAAGTATATATAAAAGATTAAAACACACAACCCGGGAGTCCAAAATCCCAAATAAGGATCCGATCGACGTGCGGTTTTCTCCGACACGACCGGGTGGGTTAAAGTGGCGTGTAGAAACTGACGGAATACAATTTGGATCCCCGGATTTGGTTGGAAATTCAAAGGACGGATCTAAAAACGGGTAAGTATATATAAAAGGTTAAAACACACAACCCGGGGGTCCAAAATCCCAAATAGGGATCCGATCGACGTGTCGTTTTCTCCGACACGACCGAGTAGTTTAAAGTGACGTGTACAAACTGACGGAATCCAATTTGGATCCCCGGATTGGGTTGGGCATTCAAAGGACGGATCTAAAAACACGGTCAAGCATATATAAATGGTTAAAACACGCAACCCGGGGGTCTAAAATCCCAAATAGGGATTCGATCGACGTGCCGTTTTCTCCGACACGACCGGGTGGGTTAAAGTGACATGTAGAAATAGACGGAATCCAATTTGGATCTCCGGATTGGGTTGGGCATTCAAAGGACGGATCTAAAAACGGGCAAGTATATATAAAAGGTCAAAACACACAACCCGGGGTCCAAAATCCCAAATAGGGATCCGATCGACGTGCCGTTTTCTCCGACACGACCAGGTGGGTTAAAGTGACGTGTAGAAACTGATGAAATCTAATTTAGATCCCCGGATTGGGTTGGGCATTCATAGGACGGATCTAAAAACACGGTCAAGCATATATAAATGGTTAAAACACGCAACCCGGGGGTCTAAAATCCCAAATAGGGATCCGATCGACGTGCTGTTTTCTCCGACACGACTAGGTGGGTTAAAGTGACATGTAGAAACTGACAGAATCCAATTTGGATCTCCGGATTGGGTTGGGCATTCAAAGGACGGATCTAAAAAAGGGCAAGTATATATAAAAGGTTAAAACACACAACCCGGGGGTCCAAAATCCCAAATAGGGCTCCGATCGACGTGCCGTTTTCTCCGACACGACCAGGTGGGTTAAAGTGACGTGTAGAAACTGATGAAATCTAATTTAGATCCCCGGATTGGGTTGGGCATTCATAGGACGGATCTAAAAACACGGTCAAGCATATATAAATGGTTAAAACACGCAACCCGGGGGTCTAAAATCTCAAATAGGGATCCGATCGACGTGCCGTTTTCTCCGACACGACTAGGTGGGTTAAAGTGACATGTAGAAACTGACAGAATCCAATTTGGATCTCCGGATTGGGTTGGGCATTCAAAGGACGGATCTAAAAAAGGGCAAGTATATATAAAAGGTTAAAACACACAACCCGGGGGTCCAAAATCCCAAATAGGGCTCCGATCGACGTGCCGTTTTCTCCGACACGTCCGGGTGGGTTAAAGTGGCGTGTAGAAACTGACGGAATCCAATTTGGATCCCCGGATTGGGTTGGGCATTCAAAGGAAGGATCTAAAAACGGGTAAGTATATATAAAAGGTTAAAACACACAACCCGGGGGTCCAAAATCCCAAATAGGGATCCGATCGACGTGCCGTTTTCTCTGACACGACCGGGTAGGTTAAAGTGACGTGTAGAAACTGACGGAATCCAATTTGGATCTCCGGATTGGGTTGGGCATTCAAAGGACGGATCTAAAAACGGGCAAGTATATATAAAAGGTTAAAACACGCAACCCGGGGGTCTAAAATCCCAAATAGAGATCCGATCGACGTGCCGTTTTCTCCGACACGACCGGGTGGGTTAAAGTGACGTGTAGAAACTGACGGAATCCAATTTGGATCTACGGATTGGGTTGGGCATTCAAAGGACAGATCTAAAAATGGGCAAGTATATATAAAAAGTTAAAACACACAAACCGGGGGTCCAAAATCCCAAATATGGATCCGATCGACGTGCCATTTTCTCCGACACGACCGGGTGGGTTAAAGTGATGTAGAAATTGACGGAATCTAAGTTGGATCCCCGGATTGGGTTGGGCATTCAAAGGACAGATCTAAAAACACGGTCAAGCATATATAAATGGTTAAAACACGCAACCCGGGGGGTCTAAAATCCCAAATAGGGATCCGATCGACGTGTCGTTTTTTCGAGACGACCGGGTGGGTTAAAGTGACGTGTAGAAAGTGACGGAATCTAATTTGGATCTTCGGATTGGGTTGGGCATTCAAAGGACGGATCTAAAAATGGGCAAGTATATATAAAAGGTTAAAACAGACAACCCAGGGGTCCAAAATCCCAAATAGGGATCCGATAGACGTGCTGTTTTCTCCGACACGACCGGGTGGGTTAAAGTGGCTTGTAGAAACTGACGGAATGCAATTTGGATCTCCGGATTGGGTTGGGCATTCAAAGGACGGATCTAAAAACACGGCCAAGCATATATAAATGGTTAAAACACGCAACCTGGGGGTCTAAAATCCTAAATAGGGATCCGATCGACGTGCCGTTTTCTCCGACACGACCGGGTGGGTTAAAGTGACGTGTGGGAACTGACGGAATCCAATTTGGATCTCCGGATTGGGTTGGGCATTCAAAGGATGGATCTAAAAACACCCAAGAAAATGATGGATCTAAAAATAGTATTGTATTAAGCTTGAGAAATAACCACATGTTTTAAATTTCATTTTTGAAAATAATGTATGTCTTTTATTTATTATTAATATTTCTCATTTTAATTTGTTTTAATATAGGATCCAGCTCCAGACGATGACGAGGCAGGGACAGCAGACGATCCAGCAGATCTATCTTGATTTTTGTATTCATTATTCTATATGATTTTATATTTATTGTATTTTATGATTTTATGTTGATTGTGAGTATTTGTTAAATTTATGAATATTGTAGCTGGTTTGACATTGTAGCAATGTTGACAAATCATTTTTATTTGCCTATTTTTTAAAAAAATATGGTGTATTTTTCGACGGATTTACCGATGGATAAGTATCCGTCGGAACTGATAAATTACCGACGGAAAAACATCGTCGGTAATTCCGTCGGAATATACTGACGGATATTTTTCGACGGAAAATGTGTCAGTATTTGCGGACCGAAATACCGACTTATTTACCGATGGAATTACCGTCGGTAAATACTGACAGCTTTTCCGACGGATTTATCTCTCGGTGTTTTCGACCGAATTCCGACGGAATTGTCATCCGTCGGAAATTTCTGCCAAGTATTTCCGACGGACAGTTTCCGACGAGCTTTGGACGGAAAGCGGTCGGAAAGCGCCTTTTTCGACGGAATACCGTCGGATTTCCGACGGATTCGGTCCGTCAGAAATAGCACATTTTCTTTTAGTGTGCAGACATGCTCTTCTCGTGTAGAGAAGTCCTTTATAGACATCAAGTCAACTCAAAGAGACCGATCATTATCAAAATAGTGATTAAGGTCATAAAGCAAATTCCAAAAATCTGACCCCATTCGAACGCAATCTCGAAGTCTTGATTATACGATCGGGAAAGGCCAATTGTAATACAAATTTCATATGTACGAAAGAAACAATATTTTCAAATTTCATTATAAGAGTTTACCCATGAACGACGATTGTTAAGATCATTTTTGTTACAACCAATAGAGACGAAAGGCTTTCTTTGACAGTTAATCAAAGATGTTGTAACACCCTCCCTCCCTTGTGAGTCTACAGCTCTCGGCTGAGGTCGCGACGTATCGAACCATCGCCTTCTGAAGGCGACGGATGTGACCGTTCCGTTCTGGATATGAATGTGACAACCACCCTTGTCGCGACTCAGCTCTGACAGCAGCATGTTTCCTTATCGTTTTGTTGTCGAGATGGTTGAGACACCTGTCGTTATGCATGCATGAACACGACATGCCAGTCCGTCATGTTCATGGTGTCAGGCGTGCATGCATGATATGTGGTGGGTTTGACCAGTGGGTCTGACAGTCTTCTATAGATCGTGACGTAGGTGATCGTCACGTTAGCATTGCTAATGCGATGGCCAGTTCCGTCGCATTCTGAGGGCCGGGGTTTAAGTTGCTCAGGCCTAAGAACAGTCCCATTTCTTCCCCCTTCGCCTGTGTTTCTTCCCTTCCCGAGCCTCTGCTGCTGGTGGCTCCGTGGGGAGCTTGGGAGAGTGTTGAGTGGCTTGTGTGATGTGTTTTCCATCTTGTGAAGGTAGGTATGTTGTGTGCTTTGTGCTTGATAGTTCTTCTTGGTGTGCTCTTTCTCGTGGTGATCCTCTTCCTCGGCTTGTGAAGGACGTTTGTGGCTCGTGGACGGCATCTCCATGGGAATTGGAGCGAGGAGGAGGGTTGCATGCCTACGAGAAAGCCCCATTGGGGTGGATCTTCACTTTGAGGTAGGGATGCCTTGACCTTCCCCTAGTTCTAATATGGTAGGACTTCATACCTCTTTCTCCAAGCCTAGAGATCATGCTAGGACATGCATGCACGTTATGATTATTGTGGAATGCTTGGATGGCTTGGATTCTGGTTGTTTAGTGCTTGGGATGTGATATGACACTACAAGAAATCTTAGCTCTGCCTACAAAAGTTGCTTACGGTTCAGTATATTCGTAAGGTATTCGTATGGATAGACATATCTATACTTGCGGACTATACATGTCGTAAGTACATCAGACAAAGTTTGTTCTTAAACTTTTAAGATATGCCTACCCCTATGGCGTAATATCGTAAGCACATAACTATTTCATTTAGCTACGGAGTTTTAATTGGGCGCCCATTCAACTTTGGAAGTCCTGCGCCCCGATTGAAGGGAGAAAAAACCCCTCCTTCGACCCCTGACCTCCCTCTCCTCCTTCGACCTCTCCACTCTCCTTGCCTTCTGCCGGCGAAAGGGCAACAACGGCGAAAGGGAAAAGGGGCAGCAGCGGCGATAGGGCAAGAACGGAGAAAGGGCAAGCAGTGGCGTCTCCTGCCGAACTTGCGGAGAAGGCGGTAGCAGGAGGCGGTAGCAGGCAGGCTGTGCGGCGGAACTTGCGGAGAAGGCGCCGTCAGCGGTTTAGGGCAAGCAACGGCGGCGAACTTGCGGCGACAGCAGGGGAACTTCGGCCACCCATTCCTCCTTCCCCTATTCCTCCGCGTGTCCTCCACGCCGCCGGGCGTCTCCTGCCGACCCCATCACCTTCTTCCTCCTCCGCTTCGTAGCGGGTGTTTGGCCTCTCTGACTGCTCGTCCCCCATCGCCCGTTTTCTCACGAACGCTGTGCTACTGCATGTGGTTTGTTTTTTGCAAAGTTGTGGGCTGATTGATCGCCAAAGGTGAGTCCATCGCGGCGAAGGTGAGTACTCTTTTCCATTTTCTTAGCTTCTTTGTCTCCCTCGTGGTTGGGTTAGGTTGAATGTGTTTTCCGCATCATCAAAAGGGTCAAGATTTCAGATAGACAAATGCTTATTGCATGACCCCTCGGTCGCATTTTGGCCCTTTCATTGGCCATCCTCCTGCAGTACACAAGGGATCGATCTTTTCTACATGGGGTTGAGTTTAGGGACTTTTTAAGACTAGTCACAAGAACTGCCTGTGTGCCGTCTTGGGTACTCCAAATCCCCTTGTTTATGCGCCAGTTTCTGGAACAATCTTCCTTTTTTTTCTTCTGATGTTGTGAAATCGGGTGCTTATTTAATAGAAAAATGGTTTCTTCCCCGGTTCTTAGGAGTCTGGTCAGTTTTTAATAGTATCTCTGCTTGTGTCATCCCATTTTTTATGCAACATTCCACTGTGATCCCCAATAGTTTATTAAGCTTCATGATGGGAGATTAGCAGCTTAAAAAAGGTCTCCATCTGTTTGCTTCTGCATGCTAACAAAACTCATGAGCCTTGCAATCACTTACTGTTCCGCCGCATTCTTCGTCAAAGAGGCCTCCTTTATATTAGCCGATTATCTTTAGTTTCTTAAAAGAAAAACCCATCTATTTGCCGTATCCGGTGTAGATTGTCTCATGTTGTTTCTTTTCTTTCTTTATAAATCTCTGTACATTGAAATGCCACTTTTCCAGTTAACACTGCGCTAGACATTCTGATTCCTGGCAGGGTAAGTAGTATAATACTCCTGGCGTTGAGCCAAAGTAAAGTAAAACACACACACACACACACACACACACACACACACACACACACACACACACATATATATATATATATATATATATATATACACTTGCATAAATAGCCACTGTCCTAGCTCACTCTCTTCTACTTATATATAGTTTTTACTCTCTCATGAAGAGTTAAGTGAGCCACAAAAGAAGAGCCCTTTAAAAATCGTACGTTTGACATATCGTATGAATTCTCTTCTAGAAGAGGAAACAGTCCATCTACTACCAGGAAACAGTCCATACCGTAGTTGAGTCATGCCTTGGGACACTCTATTTTCAGCTTTTTGGCATGTTCTTTGCCATGCACTCTACATCTTGCAACATTTCTAGTATGAAGAATATAATGTAAATGAATTTTTTTTGTAGTTAGACATTATGGATTGGAGTTGGATGGATAAATTGAAGAATACAAGGGAATATATGGATGGAGTTGACACATACATTCAATTTGCTTCTTCTCACTTTGCTCCATCAACAAAGATTAAGTGTCCTTGTTTGAAGTGTGTATGTCTCTTGAAACATGAAAAGGAAATAGTAAGACAACATTTGTTTCAATATAGAGTCATTAAAGACAAACAATTTTGGAAGTTCCACGGGAGTAGGTAATTCCTCCCAGCAAGGAAAGGCAAAGCACTGAGAGTACATAATATGAATAACAGACTCCTCATGCATGTAGGCCGGTACGTTATCACCGCTCTTCTGTTTGTCTCTATGTGTGTAAGAAGGCGGTGTATAGAATAAGGAGAAAACTTCGCCATCATCACCGTCCACGACCCGTCGTCACCTGGCGTTCCCCAACCGGAAGTTGTGATTGATTTTATATTTCATTATTTTTTTATTGACCTTCAAAAATTATACATGTAATATTGAATGAACAGTTACATATATATGGCAGAATCATAAATTTATATTTTTTAATATCTAATTTTAATATATTCATATTTTTAGGGATGAATGACCTTCGAAAGTGATTAGATGACAACAATTTGATTGAAGAATATATGACTACTTCAATTATAAGTAGCATATATACATAATCTATTATTGCATGTTTTTCTTTTCGTATGTTACTTTCAACTATGGAAATACAAATATAAAATTTTTTAACTACTATTAGTTGTTCAAATATTTTCAGAAATCAATTGAGAATGAAGATATGGACGGCAATATCAAACAAAATGAACGCAGTCAATTTGTGGATCATGTAAGTATAACTCAACAAATTTTTTACCTTCTTTCATAACTCAAAACATGTCTATATTTAGTGTTCTATAAGATGCAAGAATGATGGATACTTATGAAGAACACATATGTCTACACCTGTCAATAATCACTTACTGCACATTATGTAAAAGCATTCTAGAATATAGCATCTTTATCATTATTGTCTTTATTTGCACTATTTTGATTTATTGGCTACCCTAGAGGCAGAGCATGAACTATCTTAAAGTATGCTAGATATGAATCGTATATTTTACCTTCTTGGAGTGGTTTATCTTCTTAATTGCATATGAAAGAAAAATGTGTGCACATTCAAATGTGAAATGTTTGATTTTCAAGAGAGTATAACCAGATGAAATTAGTGAACAGTGAAAGGAGGGATCAATTTTTTATAATTTCATGATTAATGTTCTAATTAAAAGGAAAGAATCACCTTCACCTTACCAGAATTAACTTTTGTGAAGACTTTTTATTTACTGACAATTCAGATTTATCACTATATATATTTCTTATGCTTCTTACTATTTTGTTAGATATGTTATTTCTTTTTTTTATAGATAAAGATGTTGGAGAAATTATATTTTCTTGACATCTAATTTGAAAATTTATATTCATATAAAATCTTGGACAATTTTTTTATAGCCATCAGAAAAAAATTATTCAGACTAAGCATGTAATTCAATCCAATTTCAATATAAAAGATATTTATATACAAAAACAACTAACTATGTTAACTTTCTTAGATATTATTTTTATTAAAATTTATATATTTAAAAATTTTCCGTGCATCGCACGGGCAAAGAACTAGTTTTATAAATATATATGAGATATGTACTTTATCATGCATATTTATATAATGTTTTGCCTTTTATATTGCTACCAGACACGTGTACGTGTGAAATCTCTTGGGAGACTTCAATCTATTCACATGAGGTGAGTCTGAATATGGAGTTTAGTTGGGCATGAATATCCAGGGTCACTATAGCTTAACTACGGGATTTTAAGGTTAAACTGGAGTGCGATGGAGTAAAATGCGATTTAACCATTTAGCTCATTGGGGCACCGAGGTTAGTTTTGCCCCTGAGTAAGTTAAAAGAATGAGATTTTAAATGAGATGTCGATGACTAATTTTCTGATGTGATTTGTGTGATACAATTTAATTAAATTTACCCACGATCTATTCAAGTGTAAGCAAAAGGATCTCATATTTTATATTCAAATGTGGGTGAGTTGAATTTTCGGTTGAGAAAGATTTAGTGCACTTGAAATTTACATTTACACTTATATTCTTACGTCGTCTTATTAGATGTCGAGTACATTGGCAATAAAAAAAATACAAATGTAAATTTAAATTTTAAGTGTATATATATATATATATATATATATATATATATATATATATATTTCTCTTTTCGATTTACCTACTGATCATGGAAGACCCCGCTGTCTTTGGATCCAAAATCTTCAACCCTACCTGGTATATATTTATATATTTCTCTTTTGGATTTACCTACTGATCATGGAAGACCCCGCTGTCTTTGGATCCCAAATCTTCAACCCCAACTCCTATTCTAGTGGTTTTATAATAACACGTACGCAGGTAATAACAGGATTAAATTTAATAAATTGAAGACTATTAAAAAGCAATAGACATTAGAAATTAACTGTAAAAATTTACCGAGAGTTAGAGAAACTCTTGCGATTAAAAAGGCGAGCTCGTCACCCGGAGCTTTTGTTTTTTTTTTTTTTTGTCTTTGGAATCGCAGGCGGGTGCGTGGGCGACCATGGGAGCTGCTCTTCAGACTGGGAGGTCGGCCGGCGAGGCGGAGGCCGCAGGGCTGAACAAGAGGATCGCAGAGTACTACGACCGGGCGGCGGAGGAGTGGGAGAGCGAGCAGGGCGACCACTGGCACATAGGCTTCTACGACCCCGGCGAGGTCTCCACTGTCGCCGACCAGCGCGCTGCACGGGCGCGCACGGTCGAGGAGGCCCTCCGGTTTGCCGGCATCTCTGGTATATATACGTGATTAATTGAACTCCCAAGTCCCAACGCTGTGATCGATGTTAACTTTATTCCGTATGCATCCTTGTTCTTGGGTGGATGGCTACTGAAAAACGAATTAATAATATTGAAGAAGAAAATTGACTACAATACTAGTCATTAATTCTTGTGTATATATGTCATGTCATGCATGATCAGATGATCCTGAGAGGAGGCCCAAGAACATCCTAGATGTTGGGTGTGGGATTGGGGGGAGTTCAAGGTATCTGGTAAAGAGATATGGAGCCAAATGCACAGCTTTCACTATTAGCCCCAAGGAAGTAGAAAGAGCCAAAGCCCTTACAGCTGCTGAGGGTCTGGCTGATAAAGTATATATGTGAATCTTAAACCCATCTTGCTCCAACTGATCATAACCATCCTAGATATGTCTCTCCTCCCTTTTCTGTACCTAGTTGCGTTAGTTATAACATCATCAAACCCATCTTGGGGGGTTTGGCAGGTGTCCTACCTTGTTGCAGATGCACACCAACAGCCATTCCCTGACGGGCAGTTCGACCTGGTCTGGTCCATGTCGAGTGCCGAGTTAATGGTGGACAAAAGAAAGGTAATTAAAGTTCTTATGGTTCACTCACTAATATATATGTAGACATATATATATGTACTCTGAAACATGATCACTGATAAGTGTCGCGGAATCATCATCTTTTTTTTTTTCTTTGTTGTTGTTTATTTTTCCAGTTTGTGAGCGAAATGGCGCGGGTGGCTGCACCAGGAGGCACCATAGTGATCGTGACATGGTGCCACAGGGACCTGTTACCCTCTGAGGCTTCTCTGCGACCGGAGGATTTGGATCTCCTCAAGAGGATCGGCAATATTCACTGTGCTCCAGTCTGGTGCTCCGCCGCTGATTTCGTAAAGATAGCAGAGTCTCTGTTGCTTGAGGTGAACACACACCACATTCACAACTCATATGGTTTGGGGCCTTTTCTTCGTCGCCCTTTCGACTTGGTTATTTACCTTTCTATTTAATTTGTTGGAGAAACCAGAAAGAATCCCAAAACGTAATGATAGTCCGGTTACTAGACCTAAAACCAGAAACACATTAACAGTACTCCAATGAAAAGACCAACCGAATAAAAGAAATTAAACACTAAGTAATATATATATAGCATACTAATTACGTATCAAACATTTCACTCCCCACGTAATATTTAGATGCATCTACAAATGTTAATGGGAGTTAAAAATCTACCCCACACAATTTGGCTGGGCAATAGAACTCATCTAATTTATATGCATGGTGACCAAAACAAAAGGGATTTTAACCACTTCGGGAGTTGACCTCCACAACAAAATATTTAATATATATACATCCCAGCTTCAGCTCGATCCTCTTGTATTCTAGCTACATCGATCCTGATCAAAATGTTTGGATGACCTGATCTATTGATTCAGGATATCGAGTCGGCCGATTGGTCCGAGAATGTGGCACCATTGTGGGCGGCCATAACAAGGACCAGGTACACATGGCAGGGCTTGACATCGGTTGCTCGACGTGGTAATTCTTCACCACCAACACCTTGCAAGTTGTAGTAGCTAGTTGCTTCTTCCTTTTTCCTCTTTAATTCCTTCCCCCCACAAAAAAAAAAAAAAAAATCCCTCTCAGTGGATCTTTAACTGCTAGCTGCCTGCTGCTGCTCGTTAATTTTTGGCCGTGGATGTATAGGATGGACGGGAATAAAACATGCGTATGCGACGGCGTTAATGATTGAAGCCCATAACAAGGGTCTACTCAAATGTTGTATCATCACCTGTCAGAAGCCAAGAACAACTAGCCAGTGAAGAACGAAAGGTACGTTCATCGAAGATATATATGGGGCAGCCTAGCTAGCGAGGTCAACATATATATATATATATATATATATATATATTTGCATGGTATATATATATGCCGGCCCCCAACATTACTAAGAAATTTTCTTTATATATGATCATGTTGCCATTTCTCTGGATTTAGATGTGAAGACGATCGAATAATCCGTCATGGGAGGAGGCCGCGGGAACATTCTAACACAACAATCGGGCGGTTAATAATAGGCTTCGTTTGCGATGATGGTAATTTTCTGATGTACGTGGTTGTTGGCTACCTTTTTTTGTTGTGTATGATTTCGGTCGGCCACTGTATTGTGATGCCAACCTACCGAGACTGATATTTTGAATAAATCTTGAGCACATTTAAAATCTTTTAACGTTTTTTTATTGTCACAATAATCTTCCAAATAAATTAACCTTGGTTGTATGCCTAATTAAGAGCACATGTACTTGGGAATATACTTTGTAGTTGCTGCGAATATGATACTACGGGTGACTAGCTAGGGAACAGTGGACATCAACATGTAAGTTGTGCCTTTTATAAGTGTTTAGGTAGGGTAATTAAGTATATGATTTATAAGGAAATCTAATTAATGTTGGGGGTGTCCTAATCCGCAGGGAAATGGAGTAAGAGTGGGATAATTTAGGATCCGATGACTTTCTTTGACACTCTAGGACTCTGGGCAGGCACCAAATAAAGGCAGTCTTAAACTCTTTAGTGAAGTATATATATATATATATATATATATATATATATATATATATATATATATATATATATATATATATATATATATATAAACTCAGGGGTGGCAGACAATTGATCGAATGACAAGCCTGACACACTCCTAGAGGGGCAGGGGTGTGGAGAGCCACTGATATGGGTATGTGTAGATCTCTTTAACTAAGTGAAGAGTTCAGTTTCATCAATAATTCTCTCTTATTTTTTTTTCTCTCTTGTTCATGATCTTAACAAGGAGAAGGTGGTGGTTGGAACATCCCATGAGACCCAAGTTTGTATTGTTTAGTTGTTATTTAGTCGGTGTAAAAAAAAATAATAATAAAGATCATGTATTTTTATTAAAGAATATATATGTTGCTTTTGACAATAGCTTTTAATTTATTTTTAAATTATCTTATCGTATTTATTTTTGCAGAGAATGAGAGTAATGAATTTATGATAAACTTTTTTTTTAATTCTAATTAAAGTTATAACATGAAATGATTTTATGACAAACATGAACATGTTTGTGTCTTGCGTCCGAACATATTTAGACTGAGTTAGGTTAAACTTCATATTGAATCTTAAAAAGTTTTTCCTTTCAATGCAACATAAGTTTTTACTTGTAAAGCTTTTCTTCATATCATTTATGATAAATACAACATTCATATCTTCGTAAAGTGTTAAGAGTGAATAATCACCGTCCAACTATGACTTATATATGAGATTAGACGTAGAGGACCCGAGTATATCCGAAAGGCAAATTTGTTTCTACCCCAAACTGATAAAAAGAAAAGAAAAGTATTCGTTAATACCGACTGGTCTTACAACAAACTAAGCTGATGTAAATACATATATATATATATATATATATATATATATATATAGTAGATCAATCTTATTATTGGCAGATGAAAAGAGAAGATAAGCTGTGGGTTCTATGATTTGTCGCATCCATGTCAGAACATATAGTGTCCCATGTGAGAAGGCAATAATGGTTACTGTGTTCCAGTCTGGTGCTCCGCCGCTGATTTCGTTGGTAATGAGTTGGAGTTAAGATAACTCCAACTTATAATCAAAGTTACACATGATGGATAGCAGAGTCTCTCTTGCTTGAGGTGAACAGACCACATTCCCAACTCATGGATTGGGGCCTTCTCTTCTTTGCTCTTTCAAATTGGTTATTTATCTTTTTCCATATTAACAGTACAAAAAGGTATAACAAATTAACAGTACTAAAATGAAAAGACTAACTAAACGCTTACGAATCTATAGCCGACTGATTAATTAGTACCAAACATTTCCCATTTTCCATATTCGCTATAAGACTGGTCTTACAGCAAACTAAATAACAAATTGAACCATTTTATAAATGAGTATCTCTAAACAAATATTTAATCGAGTTCTTAATGAATATTTAATCGAGTTTCTTAACGAGTACGAAAGTAAATTCTTAACGAGTAACTCGCGAACATAATCGAGTCAAGTATACATGTGTTCTGACTTGGCTTGTTTATGAACCGACTTTTTTTTTTCAATCTTGTTCTTTAAACTTACTAAATGAGTGGAATTGAGTTTTTATCGAGCCGAGTTCCGAACTATTCGTCAAATTTATTTGCTCATTTAATCCCTTACAGCCAAGGCATGCACCTAGAACCTATTGACCGTCTCTGAGTGTTAGGCCCATTAAGTGTCTAAGACCCACCCGATCTGACTCAAATCCTTTTTAAAAGACCTACCCCTTTACTGCGATGGCCATTCGCAAATCACGATTTCAACCTCTTCAAATGCTCCAATTAGGGTTCATGTGCGCTTGCTCCAACTGCTTCCGTCACCCCCTCCTCCAGCCCCCACCATCATCCCCTCCAGTCACCGCAAGACTTTTTCTTTGAGATATTTCTATACATCAGCTCTTTATTTGGGTCTCTTCCTCTTTTTGGGCCTCTTTGGAAGTGGAATAACTCCTGGGGTTAGTCATCCGTTGTACTTTGATTGTCTGGTTTGATTATGTAGCTTTGTGAATGTTCAGATATGTGTTTAATGGTTTTAGTGCGGTGCCTTAGGCTAATGTGTGGCCATTGGGACTTAGTTGAGGCTTTGATATGGTGTGTGGGTGTTATGGGCTGGAGATTTCAGCCCAAACAACCCACTAGTTCTCTATTTGAGAATGCAGTGGGGTGGGGCGACACGTTCTGAACATGGCAGTCCCCTATCGCGTGTTCTCATTGCCGCATTTTTCTCAGCTTTGTCGATTTGTACGATGCATGGTGCGCATCAGGCTAACGCGTGGCAAGGTGTTTGTGAATGTGGTCTCCAAGTACGACACGTTCTTAACGCGGCGGTCTCCTCAGACACATTCTCTTTTTCGAGCTTTTTCGTTGCAGTTTGTCAGCTAAACAGAGCAGAGAGCTCTATTCGGCCAATGGAGGAGTTGTTGTTGGTGGCCATGGCGATTTCAGCTTGGTGGAGGTTTGTTGGGTGTAGTTTCCACACAAGGACATTTAGAGCATGGAAATATCATCAGTGCATCGTTCTTCGAGTTATTCATATTGGTAGGGTGGCTTTCTCATTTGGTTGTGTTGTTTGATCGTTTTAAAGCACAAAAATCATAAGTTAGTGTGTGCATGTGATTCTTGAATGTGTTAGTCGATGTGTCTAATAGTAGGTTAATGGAATATTGAGGTTTTCTATGTGGTGCTGCTTGAGGTCAAGGGTTTTGGTGTTCTGTCTAAGAACACAGCCTGTCGGGGCGACGCATCCTTAACGTGGTTGCAGGCCCCGACTCATTCTCACTGTGAACGTGGCTTGTCGGGCGGACGATTTCATAACTCGCCCTTGTGCCCCGATGCATTCTTCTTCCCAGAGTGTTTTATGTTGTGGTTAGCAATATGGGTCTGGTATGGACCCGATTTTCATTATTAAATGTCTGTTTAAGATGGTTAAGCATTGTTAATGTTAGTGAAGCATGAGTTAGTGTTAATGGATCAGATTATGATTGGTTAATAACTAATGGTCATCATGTTAATTATGTTATATAAGTAATAATTAGGTGGTTTGTGTACGGTGGTTTAGAGATCGTAAGCATATATCTTAATATGTCGTTTATTAGTTGATAATGGTTAGTATGGTTTGTTATGGTCTGTGAACAAGGAGTTTAGTGTTGTGGTGCAGCATCTAATGATGAGTAATTGTGGACTATCATGGTTTATGAACAGAAGGTTTAAAGGTGTATTTACATGTTCGGTTGTGACTTGTGTGGTTTGCCAAGTTTGGTGGTCTGACGCTTACTCTTGAATACCTCTCTAGTCATGTACTACAGGTTCTCTGTGAGCTAGGCATGTGTAAGGCACTAGTTTTCTATGCATTTTATGACTTGTTGTATGTTTTAAATTGTTGCCCAAATTCCTTCTTAACGTCAACATCCCTTGACGTTAGCAGCTGGTTGACGGCAAAATATGTGTCGTTTATACCATCTGACTTGAGGATCTTGACGTCAAAATCGATTGACATTACTTCATGTGGACGACAACAAATTGGACGTCAATTTCTCTAGTTGCGTTGGGTTTCTTTTCCTTGAAACCGTCCCAATTTCTCCGGGAGATAAACATGGAAACCCACACGTCGGCTAGGATTCTCTTTCCAAGGATACCTACAACCCAAACTCCTATAAAACTAGGTCATCTCTACAAAGAGAGGACTTTTGCTCAGCTAGGGCTATTGGGTTTCGGAGATAGGAAAAGAGAGAGTTTTGAGGAGGTAGATCAGGAGAACCTTCTGCAAGAGGGAGGTCCTTCTGAACATGGAGAAGCTCTCTCGTTGCTAGAAGATTGTTCGCTTGGTCGTGGAAGTCGAATCAAACCCGTGAAGGCTACTTCTTTTGGCTTGGCCGAGGAGGGCTTCATCACCTTAATTCGATCTTCAGGGAGTTTCTAGAGGCAAGTAACTTAGAGGTTTCATCCCCTATACCTATCACCAAGGGTTTTTCAAATTTTAAGGATTTTTGTCTCGTGTCCTGGAACCCCAAATTCTCTTTTCTTTTGGTTTCGGTCTGCACTTTCTACAGATAGGAAGTTGACTGCAACAACATTGTCGTTAAGTTCCCGGGTTGACGACAATCAATCATGCCATTAACCACTCTTGACGCATTCAGTTCTTCAGTTTTCCAGAAATATATTCTAGTGTGTATGATGAAATCTTTCGAAAACTTTGAATGTATGAGTAGGTCCTAGAGTTTTTGTCTTGTCATTTACGTGATGTAGATTGAACCATGAAATTTCAATATTTTTCTGATCATACTTGTAAATTTTAGAAATTTTGTCATGGGTAAATAAGTGTGCCATAATAGGTTTAATTCGGATAAATTAAGTATGTGTTGTATAACAATCTCAGTATTTTTCCATGAAGTTAGGGTTCCTGCGTACATGTTTTAAGATAGATAGAGTCATCAGTTTCCTATCTACCATGTTTTTAATAAATCATCTTGTTAATTGACTGAGATCTATGTTAAATGTTAAAAATAGATAAACTGTGGCAAAAATTCTAAAAAATTAGACATCTGATATATTCCAAGTGTATGATATGTGATTAAAAATTGAGCATGTTCTGACATCCATGACTATTGTTTCCAGTTATAAGTCATTAATGGTCATATTAAGCATGATCAGTTAAAAGTGATGTTTTCTGATGATTAGTACCATGATTAGGCTCTGTTAAGCATATCTTAACACTGTTAAATAATAATGACTACTTTTTAAAATTGAGATGAGTGTGGTGTCTTAAAGCATGAGATTAGTCTAGTATATACATGAGAATTATGTTAAACATGTGAATAATGTGATAAAGTGATTAATGTGCCAAGATTGACACTACTACCATAGAAGGTTATAGAGCCGTACTATAGAAAAGTCCCTATGAGAAGGCTCAATGTGTATGTGATATCCTGTGGGTATCGGGATGAAATCCTGGAAGTGAACAAGTACCACTAGTTAGGGTGGAGAGTGCTTCTCCAGGTTCTGCGCAGTTATCAAAATGCGTCACTGTATTCCCTAGGTGATGAGTATGTGATATGTGTGTGATATGTCCTTCTTTATGGTGGTTCAGACTATGTGTCATGGTAAAAGATGTGTATAGATGTGAATTAAGTGTGAATGTGCAAAGTGAATATGTGAAAGTGATGTGATAATGTGCTTCAATGTGTAAGAATGTGAAACTATGTCATTAAGTTATTTTTATGATAAAACAGCAAGTAAAAAGTGAGAATATGTGACATATGAGCATGTTGAATGTGGTAGATATCATGCTAGTATCACTAGTAGATATGTGCTTAATTTCATGAGTTAGATGCTTGGAAATGTGCCATAAAATGAGTTGTGATTGATACCATAGTTTATATTAAATCCATGTGTAGTTAGCATGTTATAGAATTGTTCATTTAGTACTTGCTTATTGCTACATGCATCATGTGATACATTGATCGATGTGTTAGACTTATGTAGGGAATGTGATAAGTGTTTGAGTGTAACCAATAGGTTGCTTGCTGAGTCTTTTGCGAAGACTCATCCTTGCTTAAACATACAGGTGAGGTAGGTATTCCTGAGATCGAGGAGAAGATAGCGAGGAGCGACTCTGAGTGAGAGGAGTAGCCTAGACTTAGAGAGCTATTCACATAACTTGTACTTTTCTTTTACTTAATACATGAGACGTTATTGTGTTATGGACTTGTTTATTGGTGGACTTTGTATATATTTATTTTGCTACTATATAGACTGTGGAATGTGTAGTAATGATGGAACAAGAGTACGTTACTTACACTTCCGCTGTACTTTCTCTATTATTTGTGTACATCTCTACCTACTGTGTTGTGCTGGATACATGTCCCACTGCGACGATACGCTTTATATCGACATGGATTGGTATAATCGTATAGGTATAAAGGGGGTCGTTACAGCACGTGTGTGCTCGAAGTTTGTCCCGGTACTATGTGTACCGTAGAGGTCTGTGTCATCTTCCTACATACACTCACTCGTTGGTTTGTTGAGTAGCTCGTCGGGCTGAGGGAAAGACGACTATGGGGTAGCGACATGTGGTGTGGTTGGATTTTCTATTTGGTCGCTTGTAGTGCGCTCGTGGTGGGGGGACAGACACCAGTAGATGTACTGGCCCCAGCTAGTCCCGTGTTTCCTCTTGCCTGACTTTGTGGGCTCCAAAACCCGTAGAGGTGTGTTAAGTGTGGGTCTACAACATGTGTCGTTGCAGTGTGGTGTTGGTTGGACCTCACAGTTCTTTGACCTATGTAATGTTGTGGAGGAGCCGCAGTTGGACTTTCCGTTTATAGCTGTGTGATTGAGAGGTGTTTTTCGTGTTGTCTTGTTCGAGTCATTTACTGGCGTCATGAACCAGTAGTCGTGACTCGTGTTGTACCATCGCTCCTTCTGACTCAGCTTGTGGTTCTTGTGGTTTACTCCATAGTGAGTGTGGTACAATTGGTGGAGTACCGTTCGGTTCTATAGTTGGTCAAGTGTTTCTGTAATGTCTGTTGGTGGTTTATCTTCTGTGTTTTATTAAGCCAGTAGCAGGAAACAAAAGCTGACGGATCCAAAAAGCAATACTCATATTGATGCCCAGCCAGGCCAAGTTGAGAAGAATCTAGCCATGCAAACTTTGATGAAGAAAACCTGGCGCCAAAAAGATTCTAATAAGGATACTTCTCTTCCCCCCCACTCTAACAGGTTCTCTATTCTCCAGGAGGAAAAGGACTCTGATGGTGATGCTATAACCTCACATCCGGTGGACATGCCTGTGTAGGAACTGGAAGTTGAAGTGCCCATCAATAAAGATCACGTGGGCGACATGCATGTTTTGCATGGCGATGTCACTTTGCATGGCGATGTTACTTTGCATGAGGACGGTTATGAGCCAGGCTCTGGTGAGGACAACCCAAATGCGGTCGACAACAACACTGATTTTCCTGTAGAAGACTTCAGACCTTCGGTTCTTACCTAGGCCCACAGGGTGGCTGTCTCCTCTTCTCCGGCAATGGCAACTGAGGAAGACCGGGGAATCTTAGGGGATCATTGTGTTGATCTTGTTGTCCTATTTCCTAAACCTACTGAATCCCAGTTACAGAAAGTTTCTCTCTGGCGGGTAAGGAAAATATGTATATGCCAAGTTTTAACCCTATGAAAGATCCAACATCTCACAGGAAGGGAGTTGCCAGGACACGGGCACAGGTTAAGGCCGCGGAGGTCAAGAATGGTTATGTTTCCTCATGACTTGCAGAATTCTTTACTGGAACATTAGGGGCGTTTCCAATAATGCCTCTAGGAGATCTTTGCGCAGGATCATCAAGGAAACAAATGCTGATTTAGTTGCTATAGCTGAGCCTATGCTTCCTTACAGACGTGCTGCCTCCTTATGCAATTACCTTAATTAACATGCAAAGCTGTGCTGGCAATGATGGCGAGGACTCTAAGATATGGGTCTTCTGGCGAAATCTCACCTTGCAGGTTTTATCCTCATTAGACCAACATGTTACCTTATCTGCCCTCAAAGATGGTGACCTTGACATGATCATTTCCTTTGTGTATGCTAGTTGTTCCTCCAGTCTCCGAAGGAGTCTTTTTGATGATCTGATAACCTTATCTGATACTGTGTCTGTCCCCTGGCTTATCGGGGGGGATTTTAACTGCATTTCTGACCCTAGTGAGAAGATCGGAGGCCGCCTTTGCAACATGCAATCTATGGTGACTTCAATGCGTTCATTCATGCATCCTCCCTTACTGATGTTGGCTTTTTTGGATCTCAGTTTACCTGGTCCAACAACCGCACTGGGCAGGCTTCTATCAAGGCCAGGCTTGATCGTTTTTTCTACAACAATGAGTTCAGTAATAAGTACCCAGGGACAAATGTGCGGCATCTCACTAGGCGTACCTCTGACCACTCTCCTCTATTGATCTACTTTGAAGAGATAGTTCGTGCTCCGGCCAGGTTTGTCTTTCAGGCAATGTGGATTACTCTCAGTTCTTTTCTTGACACTGTTAATAAGGTCTGGAAGGAGAACAATAATTGGCACCCAAATCCTTTCATCACCCTCTCCTCTAAGCTCAAGGCTGTTAAGTAGGTCCTTCGGGCATGGAATAAAGAAGTCTTTGGTAACATTGATAGTAGGGGTGTAAACGGAACCCGATATTCCGACCCGATACCGATAAAATTATCGGTTTCGGAATCGGAAAATGATACCGATAGCTTATCGGAATCGGTATCGGATATTCCGATAAGTTATCGGAATCGGTATCGGTATCGGTTATTCCGATAAATTATCATAAACTTAAGGTAAAATTATGGTAAACATCTTACCTTATCGGAATTTCGGTTCCGGTAATGTTATCGGAATCGGAACTAACCATTCTTATCGGAATCGGAATCGGAATCGGAACCATATTTCGGTTATCGGAATCAGTGTTTCCGATTCCGAACCCGACCCGTTTACAGCCCTAATTGATAGTAATGTTGTTTCTATGGAAAATGAGCTTAGGATCAAACAGGAACAATTTGATAGCGATCCAACTCCTGAGAACCGATCTCTCCTGGGGGAGGCCACTACTCACTATAAGAAAGCTCTGCACTACCTTAACACTTTCTGGGCCCAGAAGGCGCGCATGGACTGGATGGACAAGGGGGATAGAAATTCCGCTTTTTATCAGGCTATTGTCAAAGGTAATAGAAGACATAATAGAATTCAAAGGATCCAAATTGACGGCATCTGGTCGGAAGATCAGCAGGCCATTCGTCAAGAAGCAGCTCAATTCTTTGGCAATCTCCTGCAGACCACTCCTCATTGCATTGACCATGCCCTTTTGGATGTCATCCCTTCGTTGATTAGTGATGATCAGAATAAAATTCTTTGTGATAACCCCTCCATGGGCGAGGTGAAAAATGTTGTTTGGAGTATGAATGGGAACTGCTCCCCCGGGCTTGACAGATTCACTGGTATTTTCTTCACTTCTTGCTGGGAAATTATCAAGCTTGACATCTTTTCCGTTGTCACTGGTTTCTTCCAAGGTCACTCTTTTCCGAGGGGCGTTACTTCTATTCTTATAACTCTAATTCCTAAGAAGGCTCACCCTGCCTCATTTAATGATTTCCGGCCTATAAGTTTGTGTAATTTTTGCTATAAGATTGTCTCTAGGATCCTCTGTGACAGACTGATTCCTATTCTTCCTGGCATCATTTCTGAAGAGCAGGGCACTTTTGTTAAAGGGCGTTTTATCATTGACAATGTGTCTCTCTCTCGCCAGCTTGTTCGGGATGTTAACAGGAAAAGCCGTGGCGGAAATGTTATTTTTGAGTTGGATATCAGAAAGGCCTATGATAGTGTCGAGTGGGATTTCTTACTTGCGGTTCTCAGGAAGTTCGGTTTTGCCTCTAGATTTGTCTCCTATATTGGCATGCGGCTCTCAAATTGTTGGTTCTCTGTCTTGGTTAATGGCTTCCATTCTGGCTTTTTCAATTCATCTAGAGGTCTTCGGCAGGGAGACCCAATCGCTCCTGCCCTCTTTATCATTATGGAAGAGGTTCTCAGTAGAGGTTTAAAAAAACTTGTCTATACTGGCCGGCTGACTCCTTATGCAGGCCCTAGAGGGTGTCCTACCCCGTCCCATTTACTGTATGCTGATGACACCCTCGTGTTTACCAATGGCAGCAGTCAAAACGTGAAGAACCTTATGCAATTCGTCAACAGATATTCCTCATCTTCTGGTCAGCAAATTAATGTAGGCAAAAGTTCTTTCATGGTCTCCAAGAACAGCCCAGCTCAAGCTGCTCACAGAATCGCTCATCTAACTGGGTATTCTAGACAGTCTGGTCCGATGGTCTACCTTGGTGTTCCTCTTAGAGCTGGGAGGATCCTAACTTCAGATTACAAGTCTCTCATTGAAAGGATTAATGCCACTTTAGGCAATTGGAAGGCAAAGTTCATTTCTCAAGCTGGCCGGCTTGTCCTCATCAACCCCATCCTCAATTCTCTCCTTGTCTACTTGGCTGCCGCCTCCTCCATCCCCAAGAGCATTGTTCATTATTTAGAGAAGGTTTCAGCTGCTTTCTTTTGGAATGGAACTGATGGTGGTCGTCGCCGTCACTGGATCGCTTGGCAGAAAGTTCAATGTCCCAAGGTGGAGGGTGGCCTTGGTGTTCGGAATCTTCATCATGTGCAGACCTCTCTTGCTGTTAAACATTTATGGAACATTCGGCATGGAAGCTCTCTTTGGTCTAATTATGCGAGAAGGCGTTTTGCTGCTAATAACTTTTCTCTTATCCCTGGTATGGCTAAAAGCCTGTGCGTTGAAGCTAACTCCATTATTCATGCCAACACTAGATGGATTCATGGTAAGGGTGACAAGATTGCTATTATCAAAGATACTTGGTTAGGGGACAGACTGCTAGCCACTTTCCTCCCTGCCCTTCCTCATAACTCTACTCTTCAGGAAGTCGCCATGGATGAATCCCACCCGTTGTGGTTAGTTATTCCCTCTCATATTCTGACTGGTTTATCCCTTACTACTGAAGATGATAGTTGCATTTGGGTGGCCTCCTCTTCCGGTGATTTCACTACCAATTCTGCCTACCATTTACTCAGACACAAAGCTCCTCGCCGGCCAGCTATCATGAAGGTTTGGAACAACAGCTTCAACCCAAGGGCCTCCTTGTTTTGTTGGAAAGTTCTCAATAGGGCTGTGCCAGTGGATGGAAGAATTTCTGAATGTGGCATTCACATGGTCTCCAAATGTTCCTGTTGTTCCTCTCCCCAGTGTGAAGACCTTAACCACATCTTCATTCATAGTGAAAGTGTTGTCACTCTGTGGAACTGGTTAACTCCTCTTGTGAGTACCAAAGTTTATCTCCATCCTCATATTACGACCAGAATTTAGAATTTTATTCAGAACTCGGACATCCATTCCCTTGCTGGTTATATCTCTACTTACTGTCTGATCCTCATGCTTTGGGAGCTTTGGAAAGGTAGATGCTCAACCAGATTTGAGAATAAGAAAATCTGGACCGTCGATATTATCAGAAATATTAAGACTTACATTGGATTTGCCCTCCACAAAAGAAGCTTTAAGACTGCTCCCTCGCGGGCTGAGGTGTATATTCTCCATTCTTATGGTTTCTCTTATCACCAATCGCGCCAACAGGTAAAGATGGTTCGATGGATTCCCCCCATTGAAGGTTTTTGCTTGAATGTGGATGGAGCATCTAAGGGTAACCCCGGCTTATGTGGTGGAGGCGGGTGTATCCGGAACAGACATGGCAAAGTTCTTGCAGCTTTCTTTAGCTATTATGGCGAGGGTGACAGTACCACTACAGAAACAAGGGCCTTAGGTGACGGCCTCCGTCTTGCCCACTTCCTAGGAGCTCATATCTCTGTTGTCTACTCTGATTCCTTAACATTGGTTTCTTCTTTTCAGCGTAAAGCCTGTCCTAACTAGCGTATCCAGCGCTGGTGGAGGTCAGCTAGAGATCTTCTACATATGGATCAATCTGCCATCTCTCACGTTTTTAGAGAGACCAACCAAGTTGCTGACAGGCTAACCAATCAAGCTGTCATCTCAATGAGTAATATGGTCTATTGGGGAGCTGATAACCTTCCAATCTTATGTAAGGGGCCTCTGTGCATTGATAGAACAGGTTTGTTCAGTGTTAGGCTGACCTCATGAGAGCGTGGCTCTCACTCTATACCTCCTTAATCATTCTATATATTTAGGCCCAGAGTTTGTTAGCTGGTGGAGTGGGTCCATTCTCCCCTGCTGGGGGAGGGTGCACTCTCCTAGCTCGACCTCTGAGGACCTGTTTCTAAGTAAAAAAAAAAAAAAACTCATAGTTAGCAAGGTGTTTCTTGTTAATTATGTTATTATAACTGTTGCAATTAGTTGTACATGTTTACTATTAATTAGTTGTTTAATTGAGATTTATGAGGTGTTTAGTTATGTTGAATAGAAAGTACGCTTAGGTTATAGTTTTCAATGTATTTCCTTTTAATTATTATATGTGAGTTAACCGATGTACTTGTGTTGTTTAGTGCTTTCTTTTGTTACATATATATGGATTACTTTGTGTGTTGTCTTAAAGAGTTTCCATATTGAGCATGTGACTTTGTGAGGCTCACGCCCCTACATCCCCTTTTAGGTGTTTGGCGAACGTGGTTTCGTAGAGGCGGACCTATACCGCCAGCAATTGTGTGAGCTTTGACTCTTGTTCTACACTTTGGGATATACCTCAGGTTTTTGTACTTTTCTTTTAGACACGTAATAATATAGTGAGACAATTTAATTTTATAATTATAAATGAGATCATGTAGTTTATCATGCACTTTTATATAATGTGGTTACCTTTTATATTTCTACTAGACACGTGTGTTTGTGATATCTCTTGGGAGACTTCGGCTTGTTCACAAGAGGTGAATCTGAATACGGAGTTTTGTTGGACATAAATATCTACGGTCACTATAGTTTAAGTACGGGATTTTAAGGTTAAGTCGGAGTATGATGGAGTAAAATGGGATTTAACCATTTAGCTCATTGGGGTGAGGTTAGTTGTTGTCCCTGAGTAAGTTAAAAGAATGAGATTTTAAATGAGATGTCAATGACTACTTTTTCTCTTTTGAATTTACCCATCGTGGGACCCATGCAAGTGAGTTATTGACGGGATTCTTATAAAGAAATCCCTATAATTAAACTCATATAGAAAAAACTCCTGTATTTCTTATTTTTTCAGGAAATACCTCTTTCGCATGAAAGAATTGCACTTTGGCAGAAAGGATTTGCCCTGTGCTAACCTCATCATAGTTAAAAAATGAGAAATATTTTTTATAAGAGGAGTTTTATATTAACTATCTTTATTTCTTGCAAGTTGCATTAATAAGAAGAGAAACACTTGCTGCAGTTGAGATAGTGCAACTCTCTCATAAGAATATTGCAGGTTCCCACGCTTCCTGCACCGCCTGATCTCGGCCATCCCATGTAGACAACAACAAGATTAAATTTGTTAAATTGAAGACTAAAAAGCAATAGATATTAGAAATTAACTGTAAAAGTATGGTTCGTTGTACCATCCACATCGACTGTGTCGTATTTTTCATGGTACAGTACGATACCGTATCACTGTGATACGGTGGGAAAATGATTTGTTTGATTATTTTTAATTTTATGACTTGATGAATATTTAAAATGAGTACACTTAAAAAATGAGCAAAACATAAGAACATTACATAGAGAGGTTGAAAAATATAAAAAAATTTATTTAGTCAAACCAACAAAATTATTTAGTATTCATCTAACATTACATACAAACATGTCAAAATCATAACGCAATCATTTAGTATTTATCTAATATTGAGGATATAATCATGAACTCTTATAAGCTAAATACAGTACTCATATCATCTTCCTCACGTTCCTCTTAAAGAGTATTTTCAGTAATGACTCTTTCTCTAACTCGAAATTGTACTCTATCTCTCTCTTAAACACATCATATGACTCTATATGATAGGAGAAGACTACCACCACGTGAAAAGACCCCTGGAGACTTTGCTCACAAAGCTCCATCGCCCCAAGTCAGAGGTGAAGTTATTCCAACATTGCACCCTTTCTCATTCCCCTTTCTCTCTCATATTCTCCTGAACTATGTGCGATATCACGTCTTTTATAGCCTAAAAAGGGGCTGATCTGCTTACGAGGTCTTCATCAAAGTTGTTCTACTCTTCTTCAGAATTCATTCTCGAAATGGAATCACCTCGATTGGTGGTTTGTGCCTAAACTTATAGCAGATTATTTTTCACATTCTCTCTCATGATCTACATGTAGTGATCTTGCTATTACTTTATGGCGTTGGCTCTCCCCTCTTATTTCACCCAAGGTGACTCTGCACAATCATATCACTGTTAGGCTGTGGAGTTTTATGCAAAACTTGAATCCCAGGTCTCCTCACGGTTATGTTTCCCTTTACTCAGTTATTCTTATATTGTGGCACATTTGGAAAGAAAGATGCTCTAGAAGATTTGAATCAACCTTCTCCTCAGCTGGGGTCATTATAAAAAATATTCAATCCAGTATTGCCCATTCCCTTTCTACCATGAAGTTTAAAGATGATTACAGCTCCAGTGATCAACATCTACTTCGCTGGTTTGGTTATGTTCCCCAGTGCTCCGCCAAGATGCTAAAACTTGTTATATGGATCCCTCCCAAAAGTGATTTTAGTCTCAATGTGGATGGCGCTCGTAAAGGTAATCCTGGAGAGTGTGGAAATGGAGGATGTATTCGGGACCCTCATGGAAATGTCCATATGGCTTTCTCTCATTTCTATGGTATAGAAAATAGCATGATCGCTGAAGTAAGGGCGCTTTGTGATGGGCTTCGAATGACATCTTTTTTTGTCTTGTATTTACTCAGATTCCCAGGTCCTTGTCAACTCCATCTGCAAGGGAAACATGCTTTCATGGCGCACTTTTAGATGGTGGAGCGAGATCATCTCCTACATCAACCGGGAACACTTGGTTCTATCCCATGTTTACAGGGCGACAAATCATGTTGCTGATGCGCTTGCAAATTATGCTCTACAAGTGAAGTGTAATGGGGTTTTTAATTAGGGGGGCTAAGAATATTCCACATCCTTGTAAAGGCCCGATGGTTATTGATAAATCGGGTCTCATGCATGTTAGGTTGATTTAATGGGGTCTTCTTTTCTGCTCATGATCGATGTAATTCCTTTTTATATATTCCAGGCCCAGGTCGCCCTCACTGGTGGAGTGGGAACACTCTTCCCCTTTTGCACTCTCCTAGTTTGAGGCCCTGAGTGCACTCTCCTAGTTTGAGGCCCTGAGGACCTTTTTAAAAAAAAAATATACATATAGGACTATCATGCCTTGCACATCCCAAACGAGGGCATATCTTTTCAAGACTTCTTCATGAAATTTGTTCTCATGACTTCCTCTACAAGCTCCAATTGGATTCATATCAAATGAAAGTTTGTGCTTAAAGATACAGTAGATTATTCTCGACCTCCTCTCTCATATCGCGATCCAAACTAGCTGTGAGTGTGGCCACTCTACAGCCTGAACAAGGGTGATCCAGTCTTTGGGTTCTTCATAAAAGTTGTTCATGATATGATCAATATATTCTATTAGATCAACACCAAGAATCCGAAAACAGAAACAAAACTATAACGTCTTAAAATTTATAGTAAAATATTAATATGATACTAAAAAATTAAAAGAGATAGTAAATTATACATAAGACATGGCCACTTATATAAAGCATAAGTATCTTTAATTTTAGAATATTAGCATATTATTAATATAATTTTGGTACTATTTTTTATTGTGCACACTTTGACGGGACGACATTTAGTTTCGAGAATAAAATTAAATTGAAGTCATCAAAATTACCACAATAATGTACTGATTATAAAAATATAAATATCAAGAATTATTGATGCATAGATGCTGAGATTAAGTCGACCTAATCATTTTGGATAATATTTATTTGATAAAAAATTAATTTAAAAAATTAAAGTAAAATTATTATAGTTTCTATCACCTCTTAATTAACTTATGTTTGAAATTTCATCTCAATTAGGTACCATTTAGAACTTAGATGTTGAGATTAAGTCGATCTAATGATTTTTGAGATAATTTTTACTTCACAAAAAATTAATTTAAAATTTTAAATAAAAATTATTATAATTTGTATCATCTCTTAATTAGCTTATGTTTAAAATTTTATCTCAATTAAACACTATTTAGATCCCTTATATGCACCTGATGTGAAAGGGGAAGAAAAAAAAGAGAAAGGGTTCAAATCAGCAGCCACGAACTGGACCATATCAATCTGTATTGGTAGGGAGGCTTTCTCATTTGGTTGTGTTGTTTGATCGTTTAAAAGCACGAAAATTATGAGTTAGTGTGCGTATGTGATTCTTGAATGTGTTAGTCAATGTGTGCATTGGTAGGCTAATGGAGTATTGAGGTTTTCTATGTGGTGTTGCTTGAGGTCGAGGGTTTTGGTGTTCTGCCTAAGAACACAGCCTGTCTAGGTGACACAATCTTAATGCAGTCGCCAACGCCGACTCATTCTCACTGTGAATGTGGCTTGTTGGGCCGACGATTTCTTAACGCGCCCTTGTGCCCCGATGCGTTCTTCTTCCCAAAGTGTTTTATGTTGTGGTTAGTAGTGAGGGTCTTGTATGGACTCGATTTTCATTATTGTCTGTTTAAGATGGTTAAGCATTGTTAATGTTAGTGAAGCATGAGTTAGTGTTAATGGATCCGATTATGATTGGTTAATAACTATTGGTCATCATGTTAATTATGTTACATAAGTAATAATGAGCTGGTTTGTGTACAATGGTTTAGAGATCGTAAGCATATATCTTGATATGTCGTTTATTAGTTGATAATGGTAGTGCTTACTGTGTCTTTTCTACCCCAATTCCGAGACCTTCCAACTTGGCCAACTGGAGAGTGTAAGAAAACCGAAGTAGGGATTTATGCAATAGATAGATGATACATTCACAGAGATCAGAAATGTTTATCGAGTTGAAGCGTCGGTGTGTTGACTATCTTTAGAGAATATATTGCTGCCCTACGGTGGAGAGGCTCGTTGGCAAAATCCTCCCAATTAGATCCAGCAACCACTTGTGGCGTTCATATAGGTGCACTCCAATACGAAAGTCGCCCATGGATTCAACCTCAGATCGTCTCAGAAAAAAGCCACAGGACAACAACGGCTTGCAGTGGAACAGAGCAGGGCGAAGCAGAAAATGCAGCGCAAGGATGGGGCCAATGCCGATCAGAGCTGGGGGCGACGTCGGACGCTATCGACGCAGAGATGGGGACAAGGCGAGCAGGTGAGAGTTGGAAAAGTGGAGATGACCGGGCAGGGTCAGAGGCGCACATGGGCTGTACGAGGAAGGGTAAAAAGGGTTCGTTAAAAGTGAGCTAACTCTATTCCAGGGGTGTTGGTGGGTTAAACAAGTTTGAGTTAACTCAGAGTTAACTCAAATCTGACCATATCCGAGTTGAGTTAACTCTTTTTAGTTACCAAACTATATTTTAAGTTAACTTTGAATTAATTTTATGTTAACTTGTTATTAAACTGAGACTAAGTGTCAGCGCGTGGGCCTCAGCACGAGCCAGAGCACACAGTGGAGCTCCGGAGCTACTGCTGCTGCCGCCCTTTACTCGTCTCCGTTCTTAATTTCTTGCCTCACGTCACGTTATGAACAGGGTTCGCACATGAGTGTAATGTTGTGCCTTGGGCAGTGGGTTCCAGCTGAGAGCATCGAGGGCGCGGCCAGCGCGTCGCAGCAGGAAGTGGGTTCCTGTTGGCAGCATCCAAGAAACATCTATAGTTTAATATTGAAGCTCTAGACATATTTCTCTTTCACTATGAACAGGGTTCGCACATGAGTGCTGTGGCGTTGGGCAGTGGGTTCCTGTTGGCAGCATCCAAGAAACATCTATAATTTATTGAAGCTCTACACATATTTCTCTTTCATTGTTAATTTTGGCATATCAGATAGTACAACTAGGGGAGTAAGTAATTGGAAACTTCTAGGCAACTCTATCATGCATCTTTCTAATAGTTCAAATTTTGTTTGGATGGTTTTTCAATAAGAAAATGTATTAGTATAAAATTTACGATTTAATATGACTTATAATGGATCTAAACTTTCAAGAAGTTAGATTTAGAATCTGTTTGGTTGTTTGTATAAAATAAATATTAGACTAATGTAGATAAATTTATTTTTAATAGTTACAAATATGGAATAAATATTAAGTCATTAAACATAGTTCTACAACATAATTTTCAATCTAAAATTTTAGAATATTAGAATTACCACCGCGTCATTCACTTCTTAAAAAAAAGTTACCGTGCCGCCGGGCGGTTCGGCCCGATTTTACTCCGGGCGGGGCTGAGTCGGACTTAAAATTTAAAAGAGGTTAAGATATTCGGCCCGAGCCCGTGAAAACAGGGTTGAGCCTCCGGACCTTCGGGCCGGCCCAGCCCATTTGACATCCCTATATGTGACCATCATTGTTTAATGTGCGTATTTGTTGTGCTCCAAAATATTTATTGCGCTCAACTTAGATGCATTTAATTAGTATCCAGTGCATCATATATATCTCCTGATAAATATATGTATTATATGTAGGTTTTGGAGATTATCTGTCTTCAGGAGACCATGTATGATCAGGATTTAAGGCAAAACTTATATATCTTTGGGGAGTATATATATGGAGTATCTAGAGAGCATTCACGTCTTTAGGGAATTATTCTTAGTATTTGATGAACATATATGATTAGAGTTCAAGGCAAAATATATGTATCTCTTGAGGAGAATATATAGTCTCTAGGGAGCATTTATATATTGAGAAAACCATCTCCTGAAGAGCATATGAAGTCTTTGGGGAGCATCTATATATTCAGGATAGTATTTTCTGAGGAACATATACAATCTCTGGAGATCATCCACATATTTAAAAGAGCATCTACATTCTCAAGAGAGCACAAAAAATCTAGATAGATATTAAATTCATTTGAATGGAGCACAATAAATATATCTGAACGCAATAAGTACACACATAAAATTGTGATAGCTAGATGATACTCGTCTATTGAATGATGAAGTCAAGTCATGCTTATTGCACAACATCACGTTTCTCAATTTTATTTGTTTGAGAAAGAAGGAATGTAAAAAGGTACATTTTTTAAATTTTTTTAATAAAAAATTAGTTTTTATTGAATCAAAATAATATAAAATAAAGAATAGACTAATCTAGATAAATTTATTTCTAATTGTTACAAATATGAAATAAATATCAAGTCATTAATTAGATATAGCTCCACAATATAATTTTTAATCTAAAATTTTAGAATATTAGAATTACCGCCGTATCACTTACTTTTTTTAAAAAAATACCGAGCCACTGAACCGCCCGGGCCGGACCGAGCCGAGCCAAGCCCAGGCTCGGCCCAATCTTACTCCTCGCCGGGCTCAAAATTCAAAATAAGTTAAAATGTCTGACCCCAAATCCGTGTAAAATCGTGACTAGTTGACTCAAGATTGATAATGATATGAAAATTTAATTAAAATATATTTAGATTTTTAATTTAAAAATTATTCTAATTGAGTTAAGTTACATATTAAATTTTAGAACTTAATTTCAGAAGTTAATTTCAGTAATTATACGGATTTAAACTTAATTTAAACATAACACTTAAATAATTTTAAACAGTACAAAAATATGCATGTGACAATATCTGAAAATTGACAGAGTGTGAATAATATGTAGCATATCAAAATAGAAAATTTTAATAATTTATTGAATAATTTATAATTTACTATAATTTATAGACTAGTATCATGCATATAAAACATAGTCGGATAAATACTTATTAAGATAAAAAAATCCTTAGAATAGAACCATATGATAACATAAATAACAAGATTAACTACATAAAATCTTAGGATTTAGCACGATAGAAATAAGGCACACAAGAACTATCTCTTTTTCCTATCTACTTTTTAACACAATTCTTCATAAGTAATAATAATAAAACATATATAGCCACAGTAATGAAAGATTTTAAAATAGTTTACATGATGGTCCAGTAGTATGAAATAACCTAATTCACATTTCAAAAAAAAGTTTTATACATATCTTTCTATTAAACACATAGCATTAAAACATAGATATTTCAAAAACTAGAGAAATAAGAACATAATGACCAATCTTTATACTTATCTTTCTCTTAAACACATAGCATTAATCTCGACATCCGTACTTTGGTAATTCTCGATGTTCATAGTTTTAGAATCAACATATTTTTTTGGTAATTATGGTAGTTTTATATTAAATTTTGTTATCGAAATTCGGTGACGTTCTGTCGGAATACACACGTTTGAAGACAATACTGGAGTTATGTTAATGATGTAAGAGTGTCTCTAAATCAAAAATAATATATTATTAACATAATTTTAGTACTATAAAAACTTGGTTATTTAATAAATAAGAGTTAATTTAACAGATGTGTTAAATTAAAAATCTAACGGTAAGATCAACGTGACGATGGTATAACCCGACCCCTTAACGTGGTCATGTGATAGGAAGGTTTTAATTTTCTCTTAAACACCCACTTACATTCTATGGTGGTGCAACCAGGAGGCAAATATACCAACTCCCAAGTGGCAATAGAGATAATAGAGTCCATTTCACTCTTAATGGCCTTTTTCCAGTGCTTAGCTTCAGGAGAAGCCATAGCATCTCTATATGTCACAGGATCACCTTCTATATTGTAGGTGACAAAGTCTTGGCCTAAATCCTTAGACAGACGTTGCCTTTTGCTCCTTCTCAATTCTATACACTCACTTGATTCATCTAATCTAGAGTGACATGAGGAAGGTGCACCCACCAAGGATAATGGGACCTCTACAGAAGTAGACTCATCTCTAGTTGAAGTAGAAACACTAGAAATAGATTGAGGTATTCTCATCTTCATAGGAAATATATCCTAAAAAAATGTAACATCACAAAGTTCTACAGTAGTGTTTGCATCTATTCCAGAAATTTCTGATTTAATAATCATAAACCTATATGCAAAACTATTCTGAGCATAACCCAAGAAGATACCATCCACAGTTTTTGGACCAAATTTTTTCCTTTTGTGTTCAGGTACTAGTACCTTTGCAAGGCAGCCCCACACTTTAAGGTATTTCAAACTTGTCCTCCGACCCTTCCAAAGCTCATATGGGATTTTATCCCTTGACTTCATTGGTACTCTATTTAACACATGACATGCAGTGTATAGAGCCTCCCCCCACATGAAGTTGGGTAACCCAGAACTACCTAACATGGAATTAATCATATCTTCAAGGGTTCGGTTTTTACATTCTGCTACACCATTAGATTGGGGACTATATGAAGCAGTAACCTCATGAATTATACCTGAATCTTGACAAAATTTTTGAAATAAATTTGAGGTAAACTCTCCACCCCTATCAGACCTTAACCTCTTAATGGATTTATTTGTTTGATTTTCAGCTTCAGATTTAAAAACCACAAATTTATCTAAAGCTTCATCCTTAGTTTTCAGCAAATAAACATAACAACAACGAGAGCAATCATCAATAAAAGTAATAAAATACCTTTTATGATCTCTTGTTATCACAACATTAAACTCACAGCAATAAGTATGAATCAATTCTAAAATATCAGAATCTCTATCAACTGATTAATTAAACAGTTTACGGGGCTGTTTATATTGCACACAAATTTCACATTTTTTCTTAGCATTTATAGCATGCTTAGGAATCATGTCAAGATTCATCATTCTTTTCACAGTATTAAAATTAACATGACATATTCTATCATGCCACACATCACAAGATTCAACATTATAGGAACAACCAACATAAAAAATATCACTAGATTTATTTAAAGAAACACACTCATCATTTAGTTTAAATAAACCTTCATGAAGATAACCCTTTCCAATAAAGGTTCCTAAATGTAACAATACAACTTTATTAAATTTAAATATCAACTCATAACCAAAACAAACTAACTTAGAACTGATAATCAAATTCCGTTGGACCGCTGGAACATGATGCACTTCATGTAGTGACAGGACCTTTCTTGAGGTAAACCTCAGGTCAACACGTCCCATCCCAAACACCCTTGCTGCAGAATGGTTCCCCATGGTCATGGAAGCACCTTCAGTTACCTGATAAGTAAGGAAGGCAGAGCGATCAGCACAACAATGCACATTAGCACCTGTATCAACTAACCATTCATTGGGTTGATAAATCAAATTAATTTAGTTTGGGGTTAAAGGAAACAAACATATCGCTGGTGCCAGGACTAGCAGTCACAACATTGACTTGTGTCGTGGTGTTGGGCACATTGCCTTGGTTCTTCTTCTTGTCCTTTCGCTCAGGATAGAACTTGGCAAAATGTCCAACTTGTCCACAAGCCCAGCACAGCTTAGTTCCATCCTTCTTTTGAATCTTCAGTTTGGGTTTCATTTTGTTCTTCATTTTCTGATTTTTGAATTTCTTCTTGGCCGAAGAGGTTACCACCACATTCACCTTTGGAGTAAAATCCACAGGCATCCCCTTATCATCATCCTTCCGTTGCTTCTGATGTTCTTCCTCAATATTTAGTGCAATCATCAAATCTTCTAGAGAGATGTTACCTCTCCTATGTTTGAGTGTCATGCCAAAATCTTCCCAACTCGAGGGCAACTTCTCGATGATAGAGAAGACCTGAAGTTTCTCGGGCAAACGCATATCTCTCTTAGCAAGACCATGAATCAGAATCTAGAATTCATGGGTCTGCTCAACCACAGATTTTCCCCCAACCATCTTGAAGTTCAAGAACTTCCCCACAGTGTACTTCTCTAAACTAGAATCCTCAGAGTTGTATTTTTTATCTAAAGATTTCCATAACTCTTTAGCTGAAGTAGTGGAGCAGTACACATCAAGTAGTGCGTCTGAGAGTGTAGACATGATTCTCTCATGGCAGAGATAATCCTTCTGTTTAAAGCTCTATATGGCAGCACTACAGGTAGGTTCCTCTTCATCAGGCGAAGGAGGATCTGATTCTATAACGGAGAAAAGCCCTAGCGTAGTAAGCCAAAACTTTATCCGTTGTTGCCAACGTCTGAAGTTCTGCCCGAAAAACCTCTCGGGCTTGGCACTAGCCTCATCAGACCCCGATGCCTTAACATTCATCATGTCTATTGATGCAATATATTCTCTAAAATTGTAAGAAAATTGAAGCAGGGATTTATGCAATAGATAGATGATACATTCACAGAGATCAGAAATGTTTATCTGATTGAAGCGTCGACATGCCTACTGTCTTTAGAGAATATATTGCCGCCCTACGATGCAGAGGCCCGCTGGCAAAATCCTCCCAAGATCCGACAACCACTCGCAGCGTTCGTAGGTGCAGTCCAACACTAACGTCGCCCACAGACTCAACCTCAGATCGCCTCAGAAAAAAGCCACAGGACAGCAACGGCTTGCAGCGGAACAAAGCAGGGCGAAGTAGAAAACGCAGCGCAAGGATGAGCAGGAGTGAACAACACCGCGCACACAGGAAAGCAGGCGCCCTTACGCCGTTTGCACAGTGCAGAAGAAAGGCACAGCAGCGCCTTGAGTTCTCACGCAGGGCGGAGACGAAGCAGCAACGCGACGCCTTGAGATCGCACAGGACACAGAGAGAGCAGCATTTTTCACAGCGCGGAGCACAGGGGAAAACCGTTCGCCTTCCGCACAGGGCAGGAAGATGCGAGAGAGAGAGAAAACGAAGCTGCGCGTTCATTTTTGCACCGCCCCCTGCGCACGATAATCGCGTGCGTCGCGCGCCCGGTTAAAAAGTTTCCGGCTCAGGCCCTCAGGAACAACTTGGTTTGGGCTCGGCCCGCACTGCGTGTAAGTCCCCTTAACATATCTAAGTATGTAAAAAAAGAACTCATATTTAAGTACTTCCAACTTTCTTAGATATCTAATATGAGACAAAAATTTTACACACACAATCAAACAAGGAGAAATGTTTGAATTCAAAACAGAAAACCAACAGAGAAGTGGGGGAAGGGCGGTGCGTTTTTTAATTGTCAGCGCGTGGGCCTCAGCACGAGCCAGAGCACACAGTGGAGCTCCGGAGGCTACTGCTGCTGCCGCCTTTTACTGCAGTCGTCTCCATTCTTAATTTCTTGCCTCACATTATGAACAGGGTTCGCACATGAGTGTTGTGGCCTTGGGTAGTGGGTTCCTGTTGAGAGCATCCGAGGCACGGCCAGCGTGCCGCAGCAGGAAGTGGGTTCCTGTTGGCAGCATTCAAGAAACAAATATATTTTATTGAAGGTCTAGACATATTTTTCTTTCATTATGAACAGGTTTCGCACATGGGTGTTGTGGCGATGGGCAGTGGGTTCCTGCTGAGAGCATCGCATGGGTTCATGTTGGCAGCATCCAAGAAACATCTATAGTTTATTAAAGCTCTAGACATATTTCTCTTTCGTTATGAACAGGGTTCGCACATGGGTGTTGTGGCGATGGGCAGTGGGTTCCTGTTGGCATCATCCAGGGCGCGGCCAGCGTGTCGCAGCAGTCAGTGGGTTTCTGTTGGTAGGGGTGTAAATGAGTTGATACGTTTGACGAATAATTTGAAATTCGACTCGATAAAAATTCGATCCGACTCGCTTATTTAATTAACAAGCCGAGCTTGAACAAAAAAAAACTCGATTCATAAACGAGCCGAGTCTGAACACATGTGAGTTCGGCTCGATTATACTCGTGAACAACTCGTTTAAGAGCTCGTTAAGAGCTCGATTAAATACTTGTTAAGAGCTGTCTAAGTACTCGCTAACCCTCTGGTGGGGTCGAGGGGCGCATTGTAACGCCCCAGAAAATTTAATTAATGAGAAAATAGAAGTAATTGAGTTAAAATACCTTAGGGTTATTATTAAAATGTGATAATTAGATGATAGACATAGTTAGGGGTAATGAATATTATCCCAGTGTCGCACCTCGAAATGCGTGCCTCCACAGGGTGAAACCGGAAAACGACGTCGAAATAAAAATCTGAGAACATCATAATTTCTAGAAAAATGTGGAGAAATTTAATATGTAATCATATGAATTTTTCGATGTACGGATTTCAAGGTATAGTCGACACGACCATTTTTTGGGTGATTTTTCACCTATTGCAAAATAAAATCTAAAAATTAATTAAAAATCACCACAATTAGTAAAATCACCATATTAGTCTATGGTTAAAATTTCATGGCATTCCGATATGGTTTAGATATGTTTATTTATGGAACAAGTGGCCAGTCGATTTATGGAGGAATTACGGGAAGAAATTTTGTGGGATTTTACCATACACACGTGTAAGGGATCAAGGAGGCCAGCACATTTATCTGCACAGTGAACACGTTTGTTACTAACGTGTAAACTTGAGAAATGTTGCATGGGCTACGTGTAGGGGTGAAAACCAACTTGGTTTTCACCATGACACCTCAAGGGCCCATGTGTTGTTGCATGAAGAATCGGCTGGGCCTATAAAAACCCTCCCACAACCTTCGTATACACCTTTCTCCACTCTAGCAGGTGTATGTGTGTTGCAGCAGAGGATACTCCACTGTTAGGCTGTTGAGTTGAGTGCCAACTCTTCTTGGAAGGGCTTCCACGACAGTTCTGGTTTCATTCCCTCAGAAGGATTGCTGTGGAGTTTATTCTACGTGCAAGTGTGCAATTGCCTTTCTTTTATTTCTGAGGATTTCTGAAGTTAAGGATCTCATTTCACTTCAATAAGGTAGGATTCTTCTCTTGACTTTTCCAAGTTCTCCTACTACTTTCCTTGGATCCTCTGGTTAGTGGTATGAAGAACCTTAAGCATGCCATTCTTCCAGACCATTGTGAAATCTGAAAAGTTGATATTGAACATATTGTTGTCAAGGTTTAGGAATTATGTACATGATAAGAAATCAACCTTACATCATGTCTTACTTGATTCTTAAGTCAATAGTAACCACATGATACTAGCTCTGATTCGTTTGAATGAATTTAGAAGTGTTGAATCTATTGTGTAGATTAGATAGAACCTCAACGGTTTTCTATGTTTAGCTAACTGTAGGTGTTGAGAGGTGGTAAGACTCTTAAGTTAGTTCAATTCATATAAGATCAACGTAGAAGGATGAGGAGAAAAGAGTTCAAAGAAGAAGAACTCCTTATTATCCACGTTGAGCTCACCTTTAGCTAGAACACCCTTGTAAATTAAGTCCCATGATCTTCAGTTTTCAGATCATGTCTACATGAGTTTTATATTTGAAACCACACTTGTTTAGGGTCCAAATCATGTTAGGATCATTAGAGCAACTTTATAGAACCATTGGAGGTTGAATGGAATAGCCTTCAGACCATTTACATAGCCTCTGTCGACAGACGAAGGTCTGCCTGTCGACAGGAACCCCTGGCCAGAACCCAGAACTTTCAGCCTGAGTGCATCTGTCGACAGATCCATGCTGGCTGTCGACAGATACACACAGAGCTGAAAACCCAGCTCTGGCAGTGCAGCCCCTGTCGACAGCAGACCAAGGCCTGTCGACAGATCATGACCAAACCTTGTTTCTAGCCTTGTTTTGACCCCGTTCTTTCATGAAAATCATACTCTTTTGTTCTACTTGTTAGTATACCTTTAGATTATGTATTTTACTACCAAAACAACCATTTAAACCAGTCAAGTTAACCTTCTTGTCACTTTGAGTTATTTCTACAAGTTCCGAACAAAATTGTCCTCGTGAAATTGTTAATTTCTGAAATCAGTGACGGAATCAAGTCCTTTGATTCTCTTGTGCAAACCTTGAGTGACTTTGAGTAAAACCTTTGTACTTCCTTGATTCATTACAAAGGTAAGAGTATGGTGATGACAAATTGTGAGTCTTGGACTCAATCTAAGAGTTTATGCTTGGCAAATAAGGGCTAGTCTAGTCCTGGGAGGAGCACCCAAATTCGTTTAAGTGGCCGCGCGGAACGATAAAGGATTAGTGGATGTTTGGCATAGCATCATTAAGTGTTTGATTGGTCATCATTTCATGTTATTGTGTGTTCATATGAGTTTAATACAATTCGTGAATGTTACTATGAATCCTTGAATCTTGAGTTCATTGTTCCATAACTTTGCTATCTAGTGTCAGATAGCAATCTCAGTTTAGTTTGCAAAAGCATGATTACATGTATAACTTCTTGTCACTTACCTTGTATCTTGATCTCCTTGATTATAGACTTGAATCCTACTGAGCTAGTTAGCTCACAGAATTCTATTTTTCAGGTAATCCAGATGGAACGAATGTTTAAGGGGAATAGTGTGCTGAGTGAACTACCAACCTACAAGGAGCTAATTACGATGGTTTTCTATAGTGTTTAGCATAGTAAATGTGATGTAATAAGTTTCTGTTGACTTGTTCCTCATGAGATCTAAATGAGGAAACTTTTGTAATAAGACACTTATGAGGTTATCTTTTATGAATGGATATCGTGTCTTTTCCGTGTATGTATGTTATATTCTGTCACTTCCGATAAATAGTTTAATTTATTAGGACGTGACAGATTAATGGTATCAGAGCCTTAGTTCGATAAACCTAGGGAAAATCAGTGAGATGGGGTAGAAACATGGGATTAGTTAGCATGATTTTGTTAATCATGTAAATGCTTAACCTATTAATTATTTCAGAATGGACATGAGTGCTCAGCAAAGGTTGATAGCAGCCTTGGAGATGCTCCGTCAGGATATAGAGCTACATGCTCAAACCCAACGTGAAGCCCATGTCCAGATCAAGGAAGAGGTGCTTAACTTGACCGCGGGTGCATTTCTTGCTGGAAATCCTAGTGCCGCACTAGATGTAATGACCCAAGTCATGTATAGGTTGGACAGTCTCCAGCTGGGGCAAGACATGTTGCTCCACCAGTTTGAGGGATATTGGGAAGCCATGACGGATGCGGCAAGGGAGCTATACCACGGAGCTGATGAAGTTCAGCAGCCGCAACCTGCTGAAGTTGTCATAGATTTGACCCGAAACTAGGAGAAGACTTAAACCACTCATCTTTTGTAACCTCTCTTTTTGTATAAATGATGGTTGTATGTACATAACTCCCAAGTGTATGGGGAGTGAGAGGCTTAAGGAGTATGTTTTTGTAATGTGGAAAGGTGGGAAGTAGAAGACGGTATTAGTTTTAGTTGCTAATCATGAATGTACATTTTGATGTAAATATCGATCAATGAATGAAGTGGTGCATTCTATGGATTTGCAACATGTTTATGTGATGAATGCTAGTGGATGGATTGTGAAATTAATGTATGTTCTATTGGATGTTTCAGATTTTTATCAAATCTTGTCATGGATGGTGGGGATGCCAACTGGAAAAGAATGGAGAATTCAATGCATGATTTGACGCGAGTAATGAGAAATGTAGCTAAGAGTAATAGTCATAATGGAGCAAGTCTCTTTAAGGATTTTCGAAGTTTGGATCCTCCAAGATTTGCAGGAAGTACCGACCCAGATGAGGCGGAGAATTGGCTGAAGGGTATGGAAAGAATCTTTAATGTAATTCGATGTACTGAAGAAGAGAAGATACGTTTAGCAACATTTCAGTTAGATCGTGACGCACGAGCATGGTGGGAAACTGTGGAGTCTACTTTGGAAGATCCAAAGCAAGTTGATTGGGAAGAATTTGTTGAGTTGTTTAATGATCAATATTTTTCTGAGGTAGTTCAAGAAAGGAAAGCTAATGAGTTTGCTAATTTAAAACAACTCAGAATGTCTGTATCGGAATATGAAGCTCAGTTTGCCCGATTGTCAAAGTATGCCCCTCATTTGATATCGACAGAAAAATTGAAAGCCAGAAGGTTTATGAATGGATTGCGTCCTGTTTTCATTATGCAGCTAACTCCTCATTTGATTACCTCATATTCAGAAATGGTTAAAAGGGCCTTAGCACTAGAAGCTGCTAATGATACTGTGGATAAGATCAGGGGAAAGTCTGGGGAAGGATCCTCGGACCGTAAGAGGAAGTTCGAGGCGGGGAATGCCCCAAAAGTTCAGCAAGCAAATAAGAAGGCAGGGAAGGCTCCGGTTGCAAACAAAGATATATGTAAGCATTGTCACCGTAGTGGTCATAAGACTGAAAACTGTTGGCGTAGATTGGGTGCATGTCTGAAATGTGGAAGCACTCAACATCGAATTCTGGATTGTCCTATGATTAAAAATGCGCCAACAAATTCAAATGTTCGAGCAAAGCAGGGCAGACTACAAGCTGTGCAGGAAGTGGAATCAGAATATCCACCAGAAGGCGGACTGATAGAAGGTACATTACTAGTAAACTCAAGACCCGCATATGTATTATTTGATTCAGGAGCAACACATTCTTTTATCAGTTATGAGTTTGCTAAGTCTTTGGAAGTGCAATCAGTTCCACTTCTCACGCAACTTGAGGTTGCAACACCTTTAAGTGAGGGTAAGAAACTTAAGGAATATTACCCTAATAGTCAAATCTTAGTCAAGGACCATAATTTGCCTGGTGATCTAATATGTCTTGAAATGTGGGATTATGATGTGATCCTTGGGATTGATTGGCTATCTAAGTATCATGCAAATTTGGATTGTCAACTAAAGCAAGTAACCTTTCTAGGAAAGGAAATTACTCCCATAACTTTTGATGAACCTCGCACAAAGAAAATACCTATAATCTCAGCGGTGAAAGCATGTAAATTGGTACAAAAAGGTTGTCAAGGATATTTAGTTTCTGTAACCGTGATAAATCAGAATATCTCAGGATTGGAAAGTATTCCAGTGGTAAAGGAATTTTCTGATGTATTTCCCGAAGAACTTGTTGGTTTACCACCTAGCAGAGAAGTAAATTTCTCAATTGAATTGGTACCGGGAGCTACACCAATTTCGAGAACACCATACAGAATGTCCATGGAAGAGTTGAAAGAGTTAAAGAGGCAGTTATTAGAATTGATAGAAAAAGGGTTTATTCGACCAAGTACTTCACCTTGGGGTGCTCCAGTATTATTTGTGAAGAAGAAGGATGGATCTATGAGATTATGCATAGATTACCGACAGTTGAATCAATTGACTATAAAGAACAAGTATCCACTTCCAAGAATTGATGATCTATTCGATCAACTGTCTGGAGCACATTATTTCTCCAAGATTGATTTAAGATCTGGATACCACCAACTAAGAATTCAGGAGCAGGATATCCATAAAACGGCTTTTAGAACACGGTATGGACACTACGAATTTGTAGTAATGCCATTCGGATTGACAAATGCACCTGCTGCATTTATGCGCCTGATGAATGATGTGTTCAGATCTTATTTAGATCAATTTGTGGTTGTATTTATAGATGATATATTGATCTACTCTAAGAGTATAGAAGAGCATGAAGAACATTTGCGAATTACTTTACAATTATTACGGGATCACAAATTATATGCGAAGTTCAGTAAATGTGAGTTTTGGTTGAAACAAGTAATGTTCCTAGGGCATATCATTTCTAAAGAAGGATTATCGGTGGACTCATCAAAAGTAGAAACTATACAGAAATGGGAACAACCTAAGAATCTTACGGAAGTACGAAGCTTTTTAGGCATGGCCAGTTACTACCGGCGATTTGTCAAGGATTTTTCTAGAATTGCTTCACCACTTACACAGCTAACTAGAAAAGGAACTGCATTTATATGGAATGAAAGTTGTGAACAAGCCTTTCAACTGTTAAAGGAATGTTTATCCACCGCACCAATTTTAGCCTTGCCAGTAGAAGGAAAAATATTTGAAGTCTACACTGATGCCTCGGGTATTGGACTGGGATGTGTATTGATGCAGGAAGGAAGGGTTATTGCTTATGCCTCTAGGCAATTGAAAACTCATGAGAAGAATTACCCAGTACATGATTTGGAATTAGCCGCAGTAGTTTTTGCTCTTAAACTCTGGAGACACTATTTGTATGACAACCAATTTATAGTGTACTCCGATCACAAGAGTCTCAAATATTTGTTCTCTCAGAAAGAATTGAATATGAGACAAAGAAGATGGATGGAGTATATCAAAGATTATGACTTCAAAATAGAGTATCATCCAGGGAAAGGTAACACTGTGGCCGATGCACTCAGTAGAAATCCTGTAACCAAGGTATGTCAATTGCAAGTAAAGGAATGGAAGTTGTTAGAAGAGTTTTCTACATTGAGCTTAAAGACTAAACTGCAAGAAACAAGAGTTGTAATTGATAACATGATGGTGCAATCAGATTTGCTAAAGCAAATTAGAGAACAACAGAACAATGATCCTATGTTGACAGAAACTAGAGAAAAATTGGCTTTCAGATCTGATTTTAATGAAGATGAGCATGGAAATCTTCGGTTTCGAAACAGATTATGTGTACCAGATAATTCTGAAATCAAGAAGCAAATCTTGGAAGAAGCTCATCGATCACATTATACGATTCACCCAGGAGTTGTCAAGATGTATCAAGATCTGAAAAAGCATTTTTGGTGGTGTAACATGAAAAAGGATATTGTGGATTTTGTAGCAAGATGTTTAACCTGTCAGAAGGTTAAAGCCGAACACCAGAAACCGGCAGGAAAGTTGAAACCACTTGAAATACCGGAATGGAAATGGGATAGCATTGGTATGGATTTCATTGTCGGACTACCCAAGACACGAAGTGGATTCGATGCAATATGGGTAATTATTGATCGCCTTACTAAATCAGCCCATTTCTTGGCAATCAAAACAAGATGGTCCGTCAATATTCTAGCAGCCTTATACATGAAAGAAATTGTCCGATTGCATGGGATTCCAAAAGACATAATTTCTGACAGAGATGCAAGATTTACTTCACATTTTTGGAGAGAATTACAAGATGCATTGGGGACTAAATTAAAGTTTAGTACTGCTTTTCATCCTCAAACCGACGGACAGACAGAACGAGTAAATCAGATCATTGAAGATATGTGTCGTGCCTGCATATTGGAGTTTGGAAACGACTGGAATACTCATTTAGCAATAATGGAGTTTGCCTACAATAATAGCTACCAGTCAACTATTCAAATGGCACCATTTGAAGCCTTGTATGGCAGGCAATGTAGATCACCATTGTGTTGGGTGGAACTGAAGGAATCACATATTCTTGGACCCGAAATGATTCAAGAAACAACAGAAATTATTAAGTTGGTACGAGATCGGATGAAAGCTGCTCAAGATCGCCAGAAAAGCTATGCTGATCAAAGAAGAAGAGAACTAGAATTCCAAGCAGGAGAACATGTGTTTCTTAAAGTATCACCCCGGAGAGGAATCAAAAGATTTGGTATTAAGGGAAAATTAAGTCCAAGATATATTGGACCGTTTGAAATACTGAAAAGAGTTGGGGAAATGACGTACCAACTGGCACTTCCACCGCAATTATCTAACGTACATGATGTTTTTCATGTGTCAATGTTGAGGAAATATGTGTATGATCCGGAACATATTATTGAATACCAAAATCTGGGGATACAAGAAAATCTGGCATATGAGGAAAGACCGGTGCAGATCCTTGATCGAAAAATCAAACAACTTCGAAGCAAGGAAGTTCCCTTATTAAAGATCCAATGGAGCAGGCGAGGACAAGAGGAGGCCACATGGGAACTAGAAGATACCATCAAGACAAAATATCCAGAATTATTTTCAGGTTAGTATAACTGCCTTTATGTTATTAAATTTGGAGGACCAAATTTTTTTTTTAGTAGGGGAGGGTTGTAACGCCCCAGAAATTTAATTAATGAGAAAATAGAAGTAATTGAGTTAAAATACCTTAGGGTTATTATTAAAATGTGATAATTAGATGATAGACATAGTTAGGGGTAATGAATATTATCCCAGTGTCGCACCTCGAAATGCGTGCCTCCACAGGGTGAAACGGAAAACGACGTCGAAATAAAAATCTGAGAACATCATAATTTCTAGAAAAATGTGGAGAAATTTAATATGTAATCATATGAATTTTTCGATGTACGGATTTCAAGGTATAGTCGACACGACCATTTTTGGGTGATTTTTCACCTATTGCAAAATAAAATCTAAAAATTAATTAAAAATCACCACAATTAGTAAAATCACCATATTAGTCTATGGTTAAAATTTCATGGCATTCCGATATGGTTTAGATATGTTTATTTATGGAACAAGTGGCCAGTCGATTTATGGAGGAATTACGGGAAGAAATTTTGTGGGATTTTACCATACACACGTGTAAGGGATCAAGGAGGCCAGCACATTTATCTGCACAGTGAACACGTTTGTTACTAACGTGTAAACTTGAGAAATGTTGCATGGGCTACGTGTAGGGGTGAAAACCAACTTGGTTTTCACCATGACACCTCAAGGGCCCATGTGTTGTTGCATGAAGAATCGGCTGGCCTATAAAAACCCTCCCACAACCTTCGTATACACCTTTCTCCACTCTAGCAGGTGTATGTGTGTTGCAGCAGAGGATACTCCACTGTTAGGCTGTTGAGTTGAGTGCCAACTCTTCTTGGAAGGGCTTCCACGACAGTTCTGGTTTCATTCCCTCAGAAGGATTGCTGTGGAGTTTATTCTACGTGCAAGTGTGCAATTGCCTTTCTTTTATTTCTGAGGATTTCTGAAGTTAAGGATCTCATTTCACTTCAATAAGGTAGGATTCTTCTCTTGACTTTTCCAAGTTCTCCTACTACTTTCCTTGGATCCTCTGGTTAGTGGTATGAAGAACCTTAAGCATGCCATTCTTCCAGACCATTGTGAAATCTGAAAAGTTGATATTGAACATATTGTTGTCAAGGTTTAGGAATTATGTACATGATAAGAAATCAACCTTACATCATGTCTTACTTGATTCTTAAGTCAATAGTAACCACATGATACTAGCTCTGATTCGTTTGAATGAATTTAGAAGTGTTGAATCTATTGTGTAGATTAGATAGAACCTCAACGGTTTTCTATGTTTAGCTAACTGTAGGTGTTGAGAGGTGGTAAGACTCTTAAGTTAGTTCAATTCATATAAGATCAACGTAGAAGGATGAGGAGAAAAGAGTTCAAAGAAGAAGAACTCCTTATTATCCACGTTGAGCTCACCTTTAGCTAGAACACCCTTGTAAATTAAGTCCCATGATCTTCAGTTTTCAGATCATGTCTACATGAGTTTTATATTTGAAACCACACTTGTTTAGGGTCCAAATCATGTTAGGATCATTAGAGCAACTTTATAGAACCATTGGAGGTTGAATGGAATAGCCTTCAGACCATTTACATAGCCTCTGTCGACAGACGAAGGTCTGCCTGTCGACAGGAACCCCTGGCCAGAACCCAGAACTTTCAGCCTGAGTGCATCTGTCGACAGATCCATGCTGGCTGTCGACAGATACACACAGAGCTGAAAACCCAGCTCTGGCAGTGCAGCCCCTGTCGACAGCAGACCAAGGCCTGTCGACAGATCATGACCAAACCTTGTTTCTAGCCTTGTTTTGACCCCGTTCTTTCATGAAAATCATACTCTTTTGTTCTACTTGTTAGTATACCTTTAGATTATGTATTTTACTACCAAAACAACCATTTAAACCAGTCAAGTTAACCTTCTTGTCACTTTGAGTTATTTCTACAAGTTCCGAACAAAATTGTCCTCGTGAAATTGTTAATTTCTGAAATCAGTGACGGAATCAAGTCCTTTGATTCTCTTGTGCAAACCTTGAGTGACTTTGAGTAAAACCTTTGTACTTCCTTGATTCATTACAAAGGTAAGAGTATGGTGATGACAAATTGTGAGTCTTGGACTCAATCTAAGAGTTTATGCTTGGCAAATAAGGGCTAGTCTAGTCCTGGGAGGAGCACCCAAATTCGTTTAAGTGGCCGCGCGGAACGATAAAGGATTAGTGGATGTTTGGCATAGCATCATTAAGTGTTTGATTGGTCATCATTTCATGTTATTGTGTGTTCATATGAGTTTAATACAATTCGTGAATGTTACTATGAATCCTTGAATCTTGAGTTCATTGTTCCATAACTTTGCTATCTAGTGTCAGATAGCAATCTCAGTTTAGTTTGCAAAAGCATGATTACATGTATAACTTCTTGTCACTTACCTTGTATCTTGATCTCCTTGATTATAGACTTGAATCCTACTGAGCTAGTTAGCTCACAGAATTCTATTTTTCAGGTAATCCAGATGGAACGAATGTTTAAGGGGAATAGTGTGCTGAGTGAACTACCAACCTACAAGGAGCTAATTACGATGGTTTTCTATAGTGTTTAGCATAGTAAATGTGATGTAATAAGTTTCTGTTGACTTGTTCCTCATGAGATCTAAATGAGGAAACTTTTGTAATAAGACACTTATGAGGTTATCTTTTATGAATGGATATCGTGTCTTTTCCGTGTATGTATGTTATATTCTGTCACTTCCGATAAATAGTTTAATTTATTAGGACGTGACACGCGTTGTCGGCCACTAGCATCTTCGGCGACACTGTGGACCATTCGTCAGTGGCAGATAGTGCTCTCGGCTTGCATGCATACCATCACTGACGGTGCAGAAAGGGGCTCTGAGTGGTGTGCGAAGGCGAGTTGCAGCACCACCCCTACCTGTCGCGCAACTCATAACTCTTGTGATATTTAAATTAAGTAACTTATTAAAATTATTGAGATATGAGCCTGAAATAAGATAAATTTAGGTCTTATGAATGATCAATTTTTTACTTGTAGATTGGATTGGACTTACTAATATATACAAACTCACAAATTCAATTAAGCTCGTTAAGATACTCGTTAAGGACTCGAGCTCGAGAGTATTTAAACGAGCCGAGTTTGAACAGGCATTTGCAATACTCGATATAGCTCGACCTCGGCTCGAACTCGATTAAAAATTAATGAATAGAGTTTGAGCAGCATACTACGTACTCGACTCGACTCAGCTCATTTACACCCCTACCAATTGGCAGCATCTAAGAAACATCTATAATTTATTGAAGCTCTAGACATATTTCTCTTTCATTGTTAATTTTGGCCTATCAGATAGTACAACTAGGGGATGAGTAAGTAATTGGAAACTTCTAGGCAACTCTATCATGCATCTTTCTAGTAGTTCAAATTTTGTTTGGATGGTTTTTCAATAAGAAAATGTATTAGTATAAAATTTGCGATTTAATATGACTTATATTGGATCTAAACTTTCAATAAGTAATTAGATTTAGAATCTGTTTGGTTGTTTGTATAAAATAAATATTAGACTAATGTAGATAAATTTATTTTTAATAGTTACAAATATAAATAATCATTAAGTCATTAAATATAAATCAATAACATATTTTTCAATATAAAATTTTAGAATATTAGAATTATTCTATAACATATTCTGTTTGGATCCAGACTGCTGCGTGAGAGAGAGAGAGAGAGAGAGAGAGAGAGAGAGAGAGAGAGAGAGAGAGAGAGAGAGAGAGAGAGAGAGAGAGAGAGAGAGAGAGAGAGAGAGAGAGAGAGAGAGAGAGGGTCCTCTCCTCTTCAATCACATCCACGGGCTGCCTCGTGATTAATACGGAATCCTATCATATGCGAGATCCATGACCCTGGCTTCTTTCTTCTCTTCACGGAACTGTAAGTACACTTCACATAATAGACTTATAGCCAGGGAGGAAATCTTCAGACAGCTATGGAGAGAAAGTTGGTGGGGAGGGCCATCAGATGAGACCCTTTTCTTTAAAAGGAGGTGGAACCTGAAAGAGAGGGAGTACTTTCCTAAGATACGTGCGCCCTCATGTCGGAGACCGAGACATATAAACATGAGAAAGGTTTATTGTACTTGCATATTGTACTTTTAAGTGCAATGTGATTAGGCATAAAGTCTATGACACTACTAGTCACATGCACTCCTCACATGAGGATTGATAAAGTGATCATTCAATTGTTGGATGTCACATAGGTCATATGCCAAGTCATATTACACTTAAAGTGTAATGTGAAAGTGCAATAAGTCTTTCTCTATAAACATACATCTGCTCTGTAGGTTTTGGAGAGTATCTGTCTTCAAGAGACATGTATGATCAGGATTTAGGGCAAAACTTATATATCTTTGGGGAGTATATATATGGAGTGTCTGGAGAGCATTCACGTCTTTAGGGAAGTATTCTTAATATTTGATGAACATATATGATTAGAGTTTAAGGCAAAATATATGTATCTCTTTATGAGAATATATAGTCTCTAGGGAGCATTTATATATTGAGAAAACCATCTCCTGAAGAGCATATGAAGTCTTTGGGGAGCATCTATATATTCAGGATAGTATTTTCTGAGGAACATATACAATCTCTGGAGATCATCCATATATTTAAAAGAGCATCTACATTCTCAAGAGAGCACAAAAAATCTAGATAGATATTAAATTCATTTGAATGGAGCACAATAAATATATCTGAACGCAATAAGTACACATAAAATTGTGATAGCTAGATGATACTCGTCTATTGAATGATGAAGTCAAGTCATGCTTATTGCACAACATCACGTTTCTCAATTTTATTTGTTTGAGAAAGAAGGAATGTATAAAACGTACGTATAAAAGGTACATTTTTTTAATTTTTTATAATAAAATTAGTGTTTATTGAATCAAAACAATATAAAATAAATAATAGACTAATCTAGATAAATTTATTTCTAATTGTTACAAATATGAAATAAATATTAAGTCATTAAATATAGCTCCACAATATAATTTTTAATCTAAAATTTTAGAATATTAGAATTACCCCACATATTTAAAAGAGCATCTACATTCTCAAGAGAGCACAACAAATCTAGATAGATATTAAATTCATTTGAATGGAGCACAATAAATATATCTGAACGCAATAAGCACACACATAAAATTGTGATAGCTAGATGATACTCGTCTATTGAATGATGAAGTCAAGTCATGCTTATTGCACAACATCACGTTTTCTCAATTTTATTTGTTTGAGAAAGAAGGAACGTATAAAAGGTACATTTTTTAATTTTTTATAATAAAATTAGTGTTTATTGAATCAAAACAATATAAAATAAATAATAGACTAATCTAGATAAATTTATTTCTAATTGTTACAACTATGAAATAAATATTAAGTCATTAAATATAGCTCCACAATATAATTTTTAATCTAAAATTTTAGAATATTAAAATTACCACTATAGCACTTACTTTTTTTAAAAAAAAATACCGAGCCACTGAACCGCCCGAGCCAGACCGAGTCGAGCCAAGCCCAGGCTCGACCCAATCTTACTCCTCGCCGGGCTCAAAATTCAAAAGAAGTTAAAATGTCCGACCTCAAACCCATGTAAAATCGTGACTAGTTGACACCCCTAGTTGACTCAGGATTGATAATGATATGAAAATTTAATTAAAATCTATTTAGATTTTTTAATTTAAAATTTATTCTAATTGAGTTAAGTTACATATTAAATTTTAGAACTTAATTTCAGAAGTTAATTTTAGTAATTATACAGATTTAAACTTAATTTAAACATAACACTTAAATAATTTTAAACAGTACAAAAATATGCATGGTGCTCAACAATATCTAAAAATTGACAGAGTGTGAATGTTATGTAGCATATCAAAATAGAAAATTTTAATAATTTATTGAATAATTTACTATAATTTTTAGACTAGTATCATGCATATAAAACATAGTCTGATAAATACTTATTAAGATAAAAAAATCCTTAGAATAGAACCATATGATAACATAAATAACAAGATTAACTACATAAAATATTAGGATTTAGCACTGTGGTGGCTGTTTCCTGCCACCTAAGCCCATCATGACCCATCTTGATCCATCAGGGCCCATCAACGTTTTCCCGTTGGACGTGGCCTCCGTGCTGCGCCACATAGCCGCAAGGACCATGCAAAAGGCCCCAAGAAGCAATCGCCCTGACCGAAGCACCGCCAAGCTTCTGGGTCGCTCTGGCTGGTACTCCTCGGGCGGTTCGGCCCAAGCCCCGGCGTACCAAACAAAGTCCCTTGCCTGGGCATATCTTAGCCCTACGGGCCCGACCATCGCCCGGGCAGGACGTACTGAACAGCCAGCACAGCCACCGGGCAGCGGGTCACACCTTCCGAACCGGCTGCCTTAGTATTCATAGTCAAGTGCCTCCGAGCAACCCCTTCGCATCAGCAATGGTTATAACCACCGCGGTCCACTCGCCCCACTATAAAGGGGTGTATTAACTGCTAAGCACCTCAACAGGCATTTGAACGTGAAACTCCCCCCCCCCCCCCCCCCACTACGCACGCCAACCAAGGTGCCCTTCTGGGCACGATCTAGAGGCATTACGTCCGTTCACTTCAGCACCCACGTCCATATAAGACACAGGTATAGCGCCACGCAGAGGTATGCGAACTCTCACGCAAACACCCTCACATACGAGAACTCCCATCCTCTCTAGTCGCTTACTAACTTTGGCATCGGAGGGTTCTCCTCGGTTCTTCAACCGGGCCCCCTTATCCGTTCCTGGTTTTGCAGGTTATCGTCCGCCACCAGCGTCCTCCCTCCCTTTTTAGAGTGCAGGCCCACCAGGCTTCGGCCCAATCAAGAAAAGGCCTCCACACTTTTGGCGCCGTCTGTGGGAACGACGCAGCCATGGCTCGCGGACGATCCTATTACCAGAACATCGAGAGCAGGGCGACGACATCCCGCCAGTCATGAGCGGAATCTTGCCGTCGGTCCCCTCCTAACGATGTCAACATCACCCCTGCAGGCGCAAACAACGACATCCCTGCGCCAGCGGTCGTCGTGCTGGCAACTGCCCTGTAGATGGCGGAACTCCGGAGACAGATGCAGCAGTTGACGGGCATTTGCCTGAACCTACAAGCCCAGTTGGCTGGGCCACCAGCCCCGGCGGTTTCCCTTCCACGAGAACGGCAGGCAGAGTCGTCACACCGATGATCTCGCATTCTTCCTATCCCTCAGGACCAGCAGGTGGACTCGCCGTGTCGATCGCACCGAGCCCCGTCCAAGGAGCAAGCAACGGAGCGCCGGGGTCGTTCTCCCCGCCGTTCCATCGTGGTCCCTCGTTCGCTGCGCTCGGTTGTGGGAGCCAACTCCCACGGGTCCGACCGAGAAGCTTCTGCTCATTCTGAACAGGAGCTCGCCAGACGCCTCCGCCGTGTGGTTGACCTGGAGCGCCGCGTGGACGCAATGGTCCAGCGTGCAGAGGGAAAAGCCCCAGCGAAAGATGACCTGGACTTCCGCTCCCCTTTCAGCGGGGAGATCCTGGAAGCCCGGGTCCCTCCCAAGCTTCCTCTGCCTACAATTGCGCCCTACGATGGCACTACCGATCCGGCCGACCACATTCACAGCTTCGAGTCGCACATGGTGTTCCACAGAGCATCAGATGCGGCCAAGTGCTAAGCCTTCCCCGCAACTCTCAAGGAGACCGCCAGAGCCTAGTTCGAGGCTCTGCCGGCGGGCTCCATCTCCACCTTCCGCCAGTTGAAGAAGTCCTTTCGAGACAACTTCCTTGGTGGGAGATCACAGCCGCGGACGGCGGCTTCCCTCCTGGCTATACGCCAGAAGAAGAGCGAAGCACTCTGGGACTTTGTCAAGAGGTTCCGAACAGAGGAGCTCCGCATCTCCCGCCTAGACGTCCCTCTGGCCACCAGTGCCCTCATCCAGGGCACTCGCGACAGTTTTTTTGCAGAGGACCCTCGGCGTCCAGCAACCTTCCACTCTCGTCGAGCTGCTTTCTATAGCACAACGCCACGCAGCGTGCGAAGAAAGTTTGGCTGCAGGCCGAGCAGAGCAGGGGGAATAGTCAGACAAGAAGAGGCCTTCCGACAACGGCTCTGACCGTGATCAGAAGAAAGGACGGCGCAATGGCGACTCGCCGCGCCGACCGCGCCCCTTCACCAACTATACCCCCCTCACCGTGGCACCCGAACAGATCCTGGCAGAGATCAGGAACGAGCCATATGTTCGGTGGCTGCAAAGGATGCGTTCCGACCCCCGGAGGCGCGACCAGGCGAAGTACTGTCGCTTTCATCGTGACCACGACCACGACACCTCCGAATGCCGTCAGCTTAAGGACGAAATCGAAGACCTTATTAAGCGCGGCTATCTCAGGGGATACGTGCGCCGTAATGAAGAACGCCCCAGACGCCGGGAGTGGACTCTCGAGCAGCCGGTCAACAATGAGCCTAATGGGCAAGAAATCAATGTGATCGCGGGAGGTTTCGGCGCGGGCGGAGAGAGCACTCGAAGCCGACGCGATTACACAAGGCGAGTGCACGTCGTGGACAGGCCATCGGCGCCTAGGCCAGCTCCGTATCCCACCAGTCCTGCATGCATGCCGTCCGAGGAGGCTATAACCTTCTCAGACGAGGACCTTGTAGGGGTCGCTACCCCACACATTGATGCGCTGGTCGTAACGGCCACCATCAATCATTGTAATGTGCGTCGGATTTTGGTAGATAATGGAAGCGCCTCCGACGTCTTGGCTTACGACTGTTTTGTGCTTATGGGACTCAAAACCGACCAGCTCACCCTAGTAGAGTCGCCATTGTTCAGCTTTTTGGGAGTTTCGGTACAGCCCATGGGCAGGGTTCGCCTCCCAATTACCTTAGGAATGGCACCGAAGACTGTGACCAAGGTAGTTGACTTCTTGGTCATCAAGAACATGCCAGGATACAACGCCATCCTCGGTAGAGGCCTGATCGGAAGAATCAGAGCAGTACCTTCGTCTCTCCATTAGAAGATGAAGTTTCCAACTCCGAAAGGGATCGGCGAGGTACTCGGGTGTCAGCGCGAGTCTCGGTGGTGCTATGTTCTCTTTTTAAGGGACAAGCAACCACTCACAGCCCCAGACCAAGTTTCCCCATCCACCGATCAGCCCTCCACTAGCCAAAGAACACCTGCTGAAGACTTGCTACCTGTTCAGGTGGATGATGACCCCGAACATGTACTTTACATTGGCGCTCTGCTAACAAATGCCAAACAGCAGCGCTACAGGACTTTCCTGCTAGCCAATTTGGATGTGTTCGCATGGTCCGATGACGAGCTTCTGGGCATTCCTCCGGAAGTGATGGTGCACCGCCTCCGTCTGGACCCCCGGGTCCCGCCGGTACAGCAGAGGAGGCGACCTGTGAACCGAGAACGGCAGACTGTGATCCAAGATCACGTCGTCAAAAGCCGATCTGTTGGGCTCCTCTGAGAAGTCCAATATCCAAGGTGGATCTCCAATGTGGTCCTCGTGCGCAAGGACAATGGCAAATGGCGTGTGTGCGTCGACTACAAGGATCTCAACAAAGCGACGCCCAAAGACAATTTCCCTTTGCCACGCATCGACCAGCTGGTGGACGCTACCTCCGGGCACGAGCTTCTCAGCTTCATGGATGCTTATTCTGGTTACCACCAGATCAGCATGCATCCTCTGGATCAAGACGCCATGACGTTCGTCACAGACCTGGGGTTGTACTGTTTCACCAAGATGCCCTTCGGTTTGAAAAACGCTGGCGCGACGTACCAATGACTGGTCAACAAGATGTTCGAGCAGCAGATTGGGCGTAACATGAAGGTCGACGTCGACGACATGCTGGTCAAGACGCTTCCAAGCACCGACCACATCTCCGACCTCCGAGAAACTTTCGCAACTCTACGGAAGTATAACATGAAGCTCAACCCCTCCAAGTGCACGTTTGGTGTTCGTTCGGGTAAGTTCCTCGGCTTCCTCGTTTCAAATAGAGGAATAGAGGAAAACCCAGAAAAAATCCAAGCTGTGCCGGAAATGAGCAGTCCTAAGACAGTGCGTGACGTCCAACGCTTGACTGGGCGTCTTGCTGCACTGAACCAGTTCATGTCCCGAGCAGCAGAAAGAAGTTTTAACTTCTTCAAGTTGCTCCGAGGCCCTAAAAGCGCCTCGAAGCAAGGGGGTCAAGTACAGTGGACTGAGGAGTGTGAAGCTGCCTTCACCGAGCTGAAGGCATATTTGGCAGCCCCACCTATTCTCTCACAGCCTGTGCTCGGAGAACCATTGTTCGTATACCTTTCATTTACCGAACACTCCATTAGCGCGATTTTGATTAGAGAAGAAGGACCGGCGCAACATCCGGTGTATTACATCAGCAGGGTCCTCCAGGAAGCTGAAAGGAGGTACCCTCGGACAGAAAAACTCGCCCTCGCCTTAGTCACGGCTGCTCGGAAGCTCAGGCCTTATTTTCAGGCCCATTCAGTGACAGTCCTCACCGACCAACCATTGAAGTGTATCCTTTAGCGGCCGGAGGCTTCCGACAGGCTCATCAAATGGGCCATAGAGTTAGGAGAATTCGACATCAGCTTCCGACCAAGGACATCAATCAAGGCGCAAGCATTGGTAGACTTTGTTGCGGAATGCACTCTCCCTACCGAGCAGGACCCGCCATTGGCTGACGAGCCCCCATGGGAGCTCTACGTGGATGGGTCCTCTTGCGTCACAGGGAGCGGAGCAGGTTTGGTCCTCACTTCCCCAGAAGGGTTAGAGTTCCAGTACGCCCTCCGATTCCGCTTCGCGGCCTCCAACAACATCGCCGAATATGAAGCCCTATTGTCTGGAATTCGCATGGCTCGGCACCTCGGCGCCTCGCGGCTTAGAGTCTTCAGTGACTCCCAGCTGGTCGCCATCCAGGTGAACGGACTGTTTGAAGCCAGGGAGCCCCGCATGGCTCAATACCTTCAGCAGGTCAAGAGCCGAGCAGAGGGTCTCCTCTACTTCGAGGTTGTACATGTCCCTCGAGGACAGAATGCACAAGCAGATGCACTTGCCAAGTTGGCATCCTCAGGTGACATCACCCCTTCTCGCTCAGTATTTATCGAAGAGCTCGCATCACCGAGCACCGAAGTAGACGTCACAGTCATTGAGACATGCCCACCGACTCTGAGCTGGATGGACCCTCTTTTGGCTTACCTACTTCGGGGTGAACTCCCGCCCGAGCAGGGCGAAGCTCGCAAAATTAGAATGCGTGCTCAGCGTTTCACCCTCGTGGAAGGCAAGATGTACCGGCAGTCCCTCTCAAGACCTCTCTTACGGTGCCTCAGCCCCGAAGAGGCTCTCGGGGCCACCGAAGAGGTTCATGAGGGGTTGTGTGCACTACAAAAAAAAATGACCTATAGCTTCGCATAATAACCGTAGGCATATGCCACAAAACCGAAGGTAAAACCATTTACCTACGGAACGCGCTACAGTTTGAATCCGACACGCATGCGCCCGTGACTAAAGACTATACCCACAGAAAAATAATCGTAGGTATATATCGGGTTATTCATACAAATATTAACCGTAGGTAAAGAGTTATATAAATCATAGGTATTGGTATCTATACTTATGGTTTTATAACCGTAGTAATATATTTTTGAGACGATGATAAATAAATGTAAGTATAGATATCATCTATACTGATTGTTTCATAACCGTAGTAATACCATTTTTTTGAGATGATAAATAAATGAATGAATAAATATTACAATATATATACTTACGGCTTTAAATTATTGTATGTAATGATATTTAATCACGAATATTAAAAACCGTAGGTGTTGATTTTTTTTTTTTTTTTTTACAAATATAAACTAAATACCTGTCCACATCTGATGTAAACATGAAATACAAATACAGATATATTAACATGGCTAAAATAAAACTCAAATCCATATCAACTCATCTGCATCATATAGGCAAAACAACATTAAAATCCATAATATTCACATTCACATCCATAACATTCACATGTCCACTCAAATATCCAACATTAATAAAAATCATAATATCATCTACCATATCATCTACACCAGGTAAAATAGGGATTGCCTGCGCATCATATCAAATATTCTTTTCTATTCTTTTTTGGATGATTGCTTTACTTACAGAAGATGGAGATAGTAATGAGAACCCTTCGTAGAAAATTTACACAGATCTCTCGTTGTGGAACAATGAGAAACTCCCTCATTATCAAACAAGGATCTCCAGTAAATATACAAGCTGCTATTGTCAGTCTCTTTTTTACCCACTCCAGATTACAAGTCATATGAGTTAAGATTCTAGGTATCAAATACCATAGCACCACATACATGTTCCAGAGGTTACCAGTGCTTCCTACTGCAGTACACAATTTAATAGAATTTCCCACTTTGTGTTTAGATAAATAGCATAGCTTCTCACGGTCTCATGGAAGACAAAGCTGTCCCACAAATGTGTGCCATTGATGTTTGTTGTTCTTGATGATCACAGTTCCAGACCTTGGTGTGGGAGCAATCAAATGATGAGGTAAAACTTGTTAACTTTGTACATTATTGCTGCCAGGGAGAAAGGCAATAGGCCTTATTCACCATATTTGTTGGTTTTCGCTTTGTCCAGACGGGCTTTGCGTACTGCCTACTGGATCTGCCGCTCATGTTCTTTCAGCATATCCTCAATATTTCCACCAGGAGGCATCAATGGTCCAGAGTAGTGAATTATGTTCTTCTTGGTGTCATAGCCCTGATTTTTTATGATTAAATGCAAATTTCAGTGGCTAAATTCAGTAATGTGTAGATATGGGTTTTTTCTTCTGTTTCTATGCTAAAGCCTAGAAGTAGACAAGTTTCTATTGAAAAAAAAGCGCATGTGGCTTTACCATAAGCATAGATGCCTCTAAGAAGGTTCTCCTGTAGACCCATGGAATCAAAATTGTCATAAACCTCATCATACGAGGTAAAGAAATCTTTTCCTTCTTCCACAAGCCTAAAACAGTCATAAGTGATGTGCCAGATGTGAGCAACTAACAAACAAAAGCTACCCACATGACTAAATACTGAACAAGAATATCATTATAGAGTGGTAAATGCAAATTAAAATAGAATCTAACTCATTCAATTTGGCATCATATTGACGAGCATCAAACTGAGATCCTTCCGGTGCCATTCACACCATGACTGAAGAAGTGAAAAATACAAACGTTTACAGCTAGTTTTACCAAACCAAAAAGAATGTATGAGAAAATATACCCCACTATAATCAGCCAAACTGATAGTCATATGAAGATATAAGTATAACATGAATGCTTAAACAATTTCATCCCATTGCCAAAGAGAGCACAATAAAACATGTTCAGAAGAGTACAACAGGGCAAGCAGAGATGATCACTGTTGGTGCCAGGACAAGTGCTTGGCATTCAACTGAACCATATAGTTCAGTTGCTGCAGAATTCCAGAACAGAAGGTTGCATCCATATTTATGTTGGAAACTTTATGTAAAAAAAAAATTGTACCATTGTAGTTTGTCCAGAAAATCCTATCAAATTCTTCAAAGAAAAGTTTAAACAAAAACAACTGAAATATGCAAAGCTGAAATAAAAACAAAGGAATCAAACTTAGAAAACACTGAAGGAGCTCGGGTCAATGACCTCAGCCAAAGGCTCCCCAGGATACCACTGTGAACATATCAATGGCGCATCAGGATACCACTGTCAACACAATAGCCACCCCAGAAACTTCATTTGAGCCTGGGCTTGGGCATGGCAGTAGCGGTGCTCCCCTCAACCAATAGCCACCCCAAAAAACACAAAGTGCTAAATGCTTGTGTTAAAGGATTGAACAAGTGTGGCATGCCATGTTACAGAGGAGCCTATGTTTTGAAGTAAAAATAAAAAGACAAGAAGATAACACAAATAAAATTTCATTTAACCATTCCATCTATATTTAGTGAAATATTTTGAGATTCCATCAAACCTAAGAGATATAACTGAAGCATTTTTATCAAATAAGGGTATCTGATGCTCCAAAGGATGCCATGTAGAATTGTTGTAAGTTAAAACTCAATGCCAGAACCATGGTTCATGTCAAAAAAATGGATAAATAAAATAAATCAATGTTGTATCTCTCTTCTGCTGTTATGCCACTCCTGAGGTAACAAAGTGTCCCCTAACCATGTGATGGAAGGGGGTGGGGGTAGAGGAGATCAAAATGAGTAATCATTATAATGCAGGTTGGTTAAAAGACAAAGCAAAATATAATTAGAACGGTTTTCCCTGCGCCACCCTTTCACTTACAAGGCCCATGGTAGCCCACAGGTGTGTTTTCTTGGGCCACACAACCAGTGTTGCCATTGCTGCATGACAGTTTAAGTTGGCTTGAAAATGGCTTGACAAAAGTACAACATTGATTAGGGGATAGAACAAAATATGCTCACAGTCACAGTAGGGGAGTGGAGGCTACTCCACTTTTTGCTTAAAAGTATTGAGTTGAATGGCCCACTAACTCCAACACCATATACAATAACTTGAACATAGCATATACCAGGTCTAGGAATCAAAGCAAAAGCAGAAGAGCAAAAGGGAGCCCTAACTATATATGACCAAATACACAGGATCATCAGGACATGCAGGTCAGTTTTTCTCCCCTTTTTCTCACTCCTATTCTTCTCCCCAAGAGGAGCATGAAGCCAAGGAAGACAAGAAAAAGATCATGAAAAAATATCTAGTCGCGAAGGTGGCTACTGATTCACTGCTCAGCACTCCAAACTAGACAGGTCGAAGCCCTAATTCAGGTTTTTAATGTATTAACTCCTCGTGAAAAATTTATTTAGATGCTTAACTATTTCCGCACCAGGTCTCCAAAAAGGGTGATTCTACTGCAAACCAGTTCAAACTCATTAGCATTTTGGACTACAAAAGGACAAATTCATAGATGTACATAAATACAACGACATTAAATTACCCACAGATCCTCTCTAATGGAAAGGCACAAAGACTAGCACACTGTTTATATTACTAAAACAACAAGACAAAAACTTATCATGCTTACTTTGTGCTCTGATTGTGGTGAAACAGGAAATGAGTTCAGAGTCCTCTTCGAGTCATCCTCAGTGCTACAATCAGGATAGAGAAAGTGATCCAACTTTTTGCTTGTTCAATTGTCATGCCCATACAAGAAGGATGAAACCTATTGACAGAAAAGGAATAAAAACATTGAGCAATAGAAAGTGCTCTTTCAAAAAGATGCTACTAGAGATGTAACAGAACATGAAAATCAAATATTCAAAGTACATGTGTACAGATATTAGGATTATTGTTACAAAGAGAAGATATTACAATACAAAATATTGCAGAAAAAAAATGCAAAGAACTGTATAGACATTACAACAATTAACAAAAGAATCCTAAGAATACCAAGAAACAAAAGTTTATTGGGTAAATTTCCCCACAAAACAAAAGCAAAGATGGAAAAGGTAGGAAGACTTTTTTTTTGAGAAGCGGATAGTACCAATAGTATATTGAATGAAAGGGTATGTACAAGTGTAAGCAATGAGCACTCAAAAAAACCCTATACAAAGTGCCACCCTCGAGAAGAGGAAGGATCTAACTAGATCCCCAACAACAAAGAGACAAAAGAGCTATGATTCCCCACCCGGCAGGACTCTTTAGCCCAAAAAGCCACTCCCTCACAAACAAAAGATATAATTCTGTCGACCGTCCTTGCTTCCAAGTTGAAAATTCTATTCCTGAAGACTTTTATTTACCAGTGCAAGGAAAAAGCTAAGCATAAGTTCTCAGACACCACTTATCTTCCATCAGCTTACAAAGCATGTCCCACTCCCACCACCTGTAGAAGTCTATCATCCTTTCTTTCCACAGAATCATTATCCATGATAAATTTGATTGGTCATGGATCCATGCCAATGGTAGCCCTCCCATTAAAGACAACAAACACTGGCCCTTTTCTTGTAGACAAGTATATCAGGTGGACCCTTGGTGTTCTTTCGTATACGTATAGAGATGCAAAATGCAAATAGATACCCATACCTGTTTCTAATGAAACAAGCAACAGAAAGAATTAGGAGAACAGTTGCTCTAGAATTCCCTACATACTTTGAGGCCGAACATCAGTCCTGTGGAGAAATGCACATCTGTTTTTGCGAAATCAGAGTGATGTAGGACAGAGCAGGCCTGTCAAACAATGTGCTTCCTTCCTGTAGGTTATGGTCTCCAAGCAAGGTCAAACATGTTGATTGGAGTTATTGCAAGTTATAACCCTCACTAGCATAGTTCTTCGCTTGATTTGTGCTGAATGAAGAACTTTTGGCCAGTGATCTGAGTAAGTACACTTTGCCAGTGAAGAAAGAGAGACTAAGTTGATCTGGTTATTATCTGAAGGATACAAGATGTATTTATCAGGTGCGGTAGGGGGGATGAATAGTGTTGGCTCACTGGAGCTGGTTTCAGATGAAATTCTGGATGGATATTACAGCTGGCTTGGGGTAAAAAATAGATATATTATTATACAAAGCCCTTATTTCTACCTCTTGATGATTGCATAGACACTTCTCATCAAATTATTATTCATTTATCTTAGATATTTTCATTAAAATTATTTTTATTTATTCTTCACTTACTAATAGAAATGTAGAATCTGGTTTGCATTAGAATCTCTCAATCCTGGTCCCAATTCAATTTTCTTCCTAGTTCCCTTTGCCATGAGCAAGTTCAAGCCTTCCATACAAGGATCCTGTGAATTTTCTTGTTCAATGACATGGCTTACAGGATTGGCCAATCATAATCCAATTTAGATCACGTCTAGTCATCCCTTTGATTAACAAGAAACAAAAACTAACTGTGACTAAATTGAATCAGCCAGAGTTGGTCCAAGGCCAGCTGGTCCTAAAATCCATCCCAAGTCTAAGCCAATCCAGATCCTAAGGGTCCTATAAAGCAAACTTGGAAACAAAGTCAACTTCATACCCAGTTACCAGTCTCTTTTCAAGTACATCCTCTGCTTTAGTCTAGTGTTTAATTTGACTATTGGTTTCATTCAAGCATGTCTCTCCTTTACAGCACCCCTCTTCTCTCTATATCAGCTTAATGTAACTAATAGTGCATTATGTTACATGTGGATATTGAAATTTTCATGTGATATAATTTCTGGATGAGCTTAATTTTTTGAAGCAATGCATCAGTTCTAATATCCACATAGAATTTCAAACATAAAGAAATAGTGATAGACATGTTCAATAGGCTATGAGAGTAAAAATCTCATCTAATGTACATGGGGCTAAGCATCATGAAACATCTAAACTGATGATAAACTTAGATTCTGATATCAACTATTAAGCACAAAATATAACTTTAAAAAATAAAAATGAAAATTTTAAAAAATGTAAAAAAAACGGGCAGAAGCCAAGTACATTTAGACTTGTTTAAATTGTTTTGAACTCAAAATGTGGACAATTTAAGTTGCCACTTTTCCATTTATTTGATTTTTTGATCCTACCCTCCAAGAAAAAATGGTCTGCTTTACTCAAAGCAGACCTAAAAATGGATAGGATAGACCTCACCTGCCAACAGGGTATACATCCACAGAGTTTCCTAAAAACTTTGTTTTCAACTTGGAGGTGACATCATAAGCAAAGTGCTCATTCTCAGCATGCCCTGCACTCACCGGAGGTTGATGACTCACCTGGAAGGAAAGGTAAAATAAGCTTAGGCACTTTAGAAACTTGGCAAAGACCACTTATAGAAAATTGGCAAAGACTAAATGGATAAGATGCTATAGCAAAACATTGCTTGCATCTTTGGCATGCAAATAAAGAGGGATCTTCCTGATGTGGTGTAGAGGAATCCTCCCATTTACCAAAAAAACAAAATTTTTGAACTGCCTGAGACTAACGTACCTTAGAGCTGTTGCCATTGCAAAGGTGATTGCAAGGGACTTGACAACCTCCTAACACCATTTAAAGACACGTATATATTATACAACTTCCTTCTCCTTGAACACCCAAAAAATAATGAAAAACCAATAGATCTATAAGATCTAGCATCCATAGCAAGAAAGAACAAAATAGATTTTACGCAAATTTTAGAGAAAGACTTTACACTTCCTGGAACAGATTCATTCAAAGCAAGCACCTAAGCATTCACAGTTGGAAATCGTAATCCAATACAAAGAAGTGAAAAGTTGGCTGTCATAAAAACATAACTTCAGTTTAAAACTTGTAATGCTTGTAATACTTGCAGTATAAAATGGCGCCATATGTATTGGATATCACATTTAGAGCATTAGATGCCACAATATTTATGAGCCAAATGAGAAAACAGATGTATGGAAAGCCAAAAATTAAGTAAGCAAACATGGTTATAAATAAATAAATAAGTTGTTAAACAAAACATTCACAAGCTGATTATGTGCAAAATCAAAACAGCTCTATATGCATGAACAACAAAAAGAAGCATCATGATGATAACTCCTTATTACATCAGTGTACAGAAGTCAGTCAAAGATTTGCCCATACATCTACTCCCAGCAGTCACTAAATTAAGTATCACTGCAACATGAACTCCACAGGGAATGAAATCTACACATGGTGACACAAAAAAGGCAAAAGGGTCCCCGCTAGATTTGCTAAACAGCAGCAGGAAACAAGCATTAAATGATTCAGGGAATGATCCGGAGGGGGGGGGGAGAGATTAGCAATTGATGCAGTAGAAAAGCTTTGAATTAATATGGAGAAAGTTCATGTTGATTTCAGGTCGAATCAGCTTTGGATTGTTACCTTTCTAGCTTGGTCTATAGTCAAGCCAGCTGGACTCAAAGTGGCACCTCAGGTTGTTAATGACTCGTCCTAGTCGGTTTCAGTAAATTAAAACTACTTTGGTGTTGATGTGAACGATGAAAAACCAGCAAAACGCAGTAGTATATAGTTATGAAAACATAAGAAATGGACATCATGAAATATTATACTTTGCCATGCTTCATCTTAAATAAAGCAGCATTCACAAACAGAAAAAACACATTCAGAAGTATTTACATAACCAACAGGCATCCGAGACCAAACATTAGCAGGCAAGTTATAACAAAGTATATCTTTTTGAAAAAAAAAAGAGCAAGAAGCAACAATAGGATGTGGTTGTTGATGCACTTCCACAAGAGAGAGTAGATGATCAATGAATGTTAGAGTAAGAGATTGGAACAATTTAATATAAAATTAAACAAACTAAAATAGGACAATTTTCTATTGACAAAGAATTGAGAGTGATGTGAGGCATCTTCCACATATTGCCTTGTCTCATCACCTGCTTGACAATGGATCTAGAGTCTCAAATTTCAATACCACTTCTATTGGAATTGTATGAGATTTGGGATGTTCTCAGTTTGTATGGATTTCACTTAGGTTTCTTCTTTCTTATGCTTCTTGTTCATGGAGGTCGTGGCCCTCGAAGTTCACTTTCATCTTCCCTTGTTCCCTATTGTTGCATTTTTCATTGTTGGTGGTGTCCTGTTTGCTCGGATATCCTTCGGGGTATGTAACAATAGGGAATCCCAGAAATCTTGTGTGGCACCTACGACAACTTGGAGCTGGAAGATTCACCAACTCAAGGTCCCCCATAAGAAATGCACTTGAGAATCCTTGTTACCAGCAAAAATCAAACTTGAAGGAACTGAGAAAACCTTGGAGGAGGCGAACAAGCATCCCCATGCTGGCATTGACTACGGGCAGAAGAACGGGGCCCATCACTGTGCCTGGGTTGACCACAATGACATCCAATCCATTCTCCTCGGTGAATTTCCAGGCTGCTTTCTCTGCTAATGTTTTTGAAGCTGGATACCAAATCTATAAGGTCAACAAGAATAAGATGCAGGTTATTTGCAGCGATTTTAATAAACAATTTAAAGCAATAGACTTATTCATGGGGAACAATTTCGGTTTTGCATCCATTGTTATGCAGGGCATGGGTGAGATAAAAAGGAATAGATAAACCAACCAGCTGCAGAAGAGATTGGCTTGAGTGGAAAGTCTAAAGGTAGAGTAGATCAGTAGTGTGGGACGAGAACTGGAAACCTTTATTTACACACCTCGTTCTCCTTACAATAATCAACGTCGGTCCAGCATTCCTCATCCTTGACGACGTCGGCCGGCTAGCCGGGGCTCGGGATGATGGCAGAGATGGACGACGTCACTACAACCCTCCTCACCCCCACACTCCTTCGCCACGCGGAGGACGTTGACAGCGCCCTTCAGCTCCCCCTGCATACCAGCGGCAAAAGATCACACCAGAAGGAACAAAGCACAGCTAACCGGGGAGGGGAAATAAGAATAAGAAAGGGTGTATGCCGAACTGGCACCAGCCCTTGGGATCGCGGATGCGATCCACAATGCAGGGGGACGCAAGGTGGAAGACGCCGGCGGTGCCGCGGATGGCGGCGAGGAGGGAGGAGTAGCCGAGGATGTCGATCTGGAAAAGGTGGAGGCGGGTGGCGGCGCCGTGGGGGTCGCACAGGTGCTTCGTCTCCTCCTCGTCATCTACGCACAAAAGGGATTCAGATGGCAGACTCTACCGCCTCTACGCCGAAGTGGAGGTGAGGAAAGGGGATGGAGGCGAGGAGTACGTACTGAGGTTCTTGACGGCGGCACAGAAGAGAGCTTCCGGCGTGGACGCGAAGGCGACACTGGAGGTTGAGAGGACGATTTTCGCGGTTGAGTAGGTCACCAAGTCGTGCACAACAACAGCAGGTGGCAACGGCAGCGTGCTAGGGCGTGGATGGCGCGATCGCTTAGACAATGGCAGGAGGAGGTATCTGTCCATGGGAGAACACATAAATATCTCACACTTTTTATTTCCCGCGTAAGGGAAATATATTGGCGCCACAACTATACACTCACGGTTCCAATTTTTTTTGGATGTTATGAATAGGCCGATACTTATATTTGGTAGATTTCCGTAGGTGTTTACATCCTTTTGTTACACTTTTTAATGAACTATGACTAACATAAATATATTCTCTCATGATTTACAAAAACCGTAACTATATATTTGTATCTACATATGGTTAAAAAAAGCGTGTGTATAACCTTGCAATGAACGGATTTAGAATGTATAATTGTGGTATATACCTACGTATTATCCTACTGTAGGTAAATTCTGTGGGTATAGCCCCAATTTGTTATAGTGGTGGAAGCCACTTGGGGGGCAGAACGCTAGCACGCAGCATCATTCGAGCAGGGTTTTGGTGGCCTTCACTACAAAAGGATTGTATGTCCTTTGTTAGGAGATGCTCGGAATGTCAGAAGTTTGGACAACTCATTAAGCAGCCCGCCGAGCAGCTTCACAATCTGTTCGAACCTCGCTCTTTTGCTAGATGGGGCATCGATATCTTGGGTCCCTTCCCGGAGGCCCAAGGACGGAAGAAGTTCTGTTCGTGGCTATCGACTACATTACCAAGTGGATCGAAGCCGAACCTGTTGCCACAATCACCGAACAGGCTGCATGGAAGTTCATCTGGAAGAACATCCTCTGCCGATTCGGAGTTCCAAGGGTGATCACCTTCGACAACAGGAAGCAGTTCGACAACGCCTTCTTCAAACAAAAGTGTGGCGAGCTCGGGATCTACAACCACTTCACCTCCGTAGCGCATCCCCAGGCAAACGGTTTGGTGGAAAACACTAACCGAACACTACTGCATGGGATCTGCATAAGAGTGGAGGTTGCAGGAGGTTTGTGGATTGACGAGCTCCCCAACGTGCTTTGGTGCCACCGAACAACAGCTCGGGTAGCAACGGGAGAGACACCCTTCCACTTGGCTTACGGCTCAGAAGCCGTTGTGCCCCTGGAAGTAGCACTCCCCACCCTCCGGACAACCCACTTTGATGAAACCGTCAATAACCACGCTCTTCGGGAAAACCTTGACATGCTTGGCGAATGACAGAACGACACCAGCATTCGTCTTGTTTCCTACCAGCAACGACTCACGCAATATTATAATGCACGAGTTCGGGAAAGGCGCTTCAATGTGGGAGATCTGGTTCTACGTCGCTGTTCGGCCTGGGATCCTCGAAAAGCGGTTGGCAAGCTCGCCCCCAAGTGGAAAGGAACATATCAGGTCGCCCAGGTCCTCGGAAAAGGCTCGTACAAGCTAACTACCCCTAGTGGCGAAGCCATACCCAGGACTTGGCATGTATCTAACCTCAAGGCTTATTATCTATAAAAGCCTTTCATCGGCATCCTACTTCTCTTCTCCCTGCTCCTATGGTCCGACTGGAGGAGCGTCGAAAATATCCACGTCTCAAACTATTGACAATTTTAAGTGGATACAGATGCATTGACCCCTCCAGTTCGAACAAGTGTCTAGCATTCACCCCTGGTCGAAACCCCCGCGGTTTCTAGCTGACCTGTGCGGTACATACGACGCTTATAAACCAACGAACTCCGGTTCGAACGGGAGCAATAGAAAAAGGGAGGTGGTGGAAAAAGTGAAGCCATAGACAAATTCCCGAAGTAGAAATTTTCATTTATAAAGCCTTTTGCTTACAGGTAGGCCCCCTTGGGCCAGGTGGCAAATGATGACAGAAAAAGAGGGAAGAGCAGAAGGTGCCGAAATACATTCAAGGGCCTTGCTCAGAGGGGCCGGCGCCATCATCAAAAGGAGGCATCTGCCCAGACTGGAACTGGGTGAATCGCACTCCGTCCAAGCGTGCGTCATTCGTGCGGTGTCGGCACTCCCTTAACACTGCTTCAAAGGCTTCCTAGGCTCGGTCAACTGTTACTAGTCTTTGCCCGAGCTCTTCTCCGGCTTCGAGGCCCACCTTATAGCAACGGGCCCCAAACTGCTCCAAGTCCTCCTGGAAGCCCGAACTAGCCTTGTACTTGGCTACTGCATGTTCTTCGACTTCAGAGAGGACGCGAGCCAGAGCCTCCTTCTCGGCATGGACCACAGCCACATTGAGTTCAGAGACGCGAAGAGCTTCTCGGAGGTTCTCTACCTCCTTCTTCAGCTCGGCCTCTTTCGCTGCGTGGTCTGCCTCCAGCCCCTTGCAATAAGTAAGCTCGGCCTCCCACATGTGTCTGTGGTGCTGAGCCCGCTCAGCTAATTTGCTTAGCACGCCCAGGGAGCTTGTAATCTCTCCTATCAACACTCCCACATCGACGTTGTCATCAGGTAGAAGTTGTGGCTGATAGGTTGCACTAGGGTGTTCGGGGGTCTTCTCTGGACTTAACTCCTGACATCGTGCCATCCTATCCAAATAAGAGGCGGATGGACACGGAGGCAGGGGCCTTGCTGCAGTGCCTTCAATCCACTTGAGTGTGGCCTCCAGCACCTCCTTTAAAGGAGGCTTGGAGAGGCTCTTCCCTAGCACCTCGGACAAGGGCCTCTGGTCGTCACCCGAGCCCTGCTCCTCAACTTCTTGTCTCAAAGAAGGTCCTACTTCCTCCCGGACAACGTTGGCAGCGACGGATGCGACGGCTACCCCCTGGCCCTCCTCGGCACCAGCCAAGCTCTGAAGCCCCACCCCTTCGGGATGAGCTGCACTTTCGCCGACTAAATTTACCTCCGTAATTGCTTTGGCTGCACTCTCGCCGACTAAACAGCCAACAGCAACTACTTCGGTAGGGGGCATGGGGGGCAGGACTTCGCCATCTTCTTGCAGAACACTTTCTGGTAGAAGAGCCGCTACCTCGCCGGTACAAGGCGCTGCAGTTGTTTTAAGAGCGCCATCCTCGGATATGATGGCATCATGAGGAACAGCTCCGCGCAGGTCCTCAAGGATCCTCTCGTTCCCAGCATCATGATCGGCACCCTGGGTGGTTGAGACCCCGGTGGGGGCCATCTCCTCGGAGTTGCCCTCAGACCTGGGTGTCTTTGCCCGCTCCCCCGAATGCTCTAACCTGTCGCTCACCACAACGAGGCCGAGATCGACCGCCATCTGGGCAATAGCCTCCGAGCGATCCGCAATCAAGGTTCGTGGCATCACTTGCTCCGTTGCCCCTATGATTTGGCGCTTTTTTCGCGCAACCAGGGGCTCGAGGTCTTCTCCCTCCTCTTCGGTACCCCCAGCCTGTGGCGTCACTTCAGCAGCCTCACGTTTCCTGCGCGTCACCTGTGGCTCGGCATCCTCGTTATTCTCCTCCTCCTCATCCAAGACAGGGCGTCGCGCGTCCCGCATCGCTTTGACCAGCTTCCTCTTCTTCTGCACCCGAAGCCAAAGAGTTGATTCTGTTGCAGCCTCGGTGGCAGTCTGCTCGCCCTCTTCCACAGTGGCGCCCACGACCGCCTTGCCTTTGGCCTTTCTCGTGGGGCCTATCTGCAAAGGCCTCTGCTCGGTCGCCTGGGGGGCATCCTCGTCTAACCTTATCAAATATAGGCTAATGGGGATCGTCTCGGCATAGTTCGCCATCTCCTTTTGGCCCCGACTAGCAGCCACCTCTTTAGCATCTGGAAGAAAGGAAGAGGAGTCAGAACCCATACAGGTGAGAAATTAAGGCAAACAGCAAGAGGCTTACCCTATGCACGGCTGAGCTTGTACTTCACAAGCTTGTACTCGGTCAGGTACCCTTCGGCATGATTGACCCCGATCGTGTTCAGCGACTGGGAGGCAGCAGCTGCCCCTTGGATCAAAAAGGGGGCCATATCTGCTCTCTTCGGTGGCTCCACCACCCTAACGGGGAAGTCCCAGTTTGGGACGCTCGCCCCCTTTCTCCGCCCCACGAAGAAAAGGCGCCCGGTCCACCCCTTGTTGTTGGACAGGCGGGGTGAAAAGATGATCTGCATCCGGTTTGTACGGTGCTTCACGTACACGATGCCCATTCCAGACTGCGGAGAACAGGCCAAGCTGAAATGGCTTCTGAAGATCTCCGCAGTCGCTTCAATGCCCCTCTTCTTGCATACAATGCAGAAGACGAAAATGGACCTCCAGGAGTTTGGCGTCAGTTGAATCGGCGCCACCTTCCAGGTCCGGAGGAGCTCCTTCGCGATCTCCGGCATCGGCAGCCGGAGACCAGCTTCCAGCAGGTCCAGTGAGAGAATGAAGCACCCAGGCCTCGTGGTCAAATACGACTCGTCCTCTCGCATCAAGACGATATCGTACTCCTCGCCAATCCGGAATCGCTCTCAAAGGCCTTCGAAACTCCGGAACTTCGCTGCTTTCAACTTCGCCGGTGGCATCCCGCTAACCTCAACAATCGCCTTCCCCTTCTGAGCCATCACTGGAAGGTGGGGCACACGCTGGGCGGTGAGGAGGAAGCAAAGGAGCAGAGGAAAACGCGAGGAAGAAGAAGGCCATTGGCTCTGGAGGCAGCGAACTCTGGAGATTTTTGAAGGCAAGGCTCCTGCCTTCACCTCCTCCCCTTCCTTATAAGGAGGGTGAGGCATGAAATTCGAAGCGGGCCCAGAAACAGTGTTTCCCTCCGCTCTAAGTCCCTTCTCGAATGACCCGTTGGTGACCGTTCGGGGCTGGCATACGACGTTCCGGGTTCGACGTGACCCACACGGACATCATGAAGGCTTCATGTTCGAGGAGAACCCCCCTGAAACGGTGTCTCCGCAAGGCTGTTCAGATCTCCGAGGACGATACCGCATTTATGGCGGAGATGATGCTTGAACAGGTCGCCGCGCCCAAGCGCTCCGGTTCCTGAGCCACTCGAGGGTGTGGGGGGCTAGTGTGGTGGCTGTTTCCTGCCACCTAAGCCCATCATGACCCATCGTGATCCATCAGGGCCCATCAACGTTTTTCCGTTGGACGTGGCCTCTTCGTTCTACGCCACGTCGCCGCAAGGACCATGCAAAAGGCCCTAAGAAGCAATCGCCCTGACCGAAGCACCGCCAAGCTTCCAGGTCGCTCTGGCTAGTACTCCTCGGGCGGTTCGGCCCAAGCCCCGGCCTACCGAACAAAGTCCCTTGCCTGGGCATATCTTAGCCCTACGGGCCCGACCATCGCCCGGGCAGGACGTACTGAACAGCCAGCACAGCCACCGGGTAGCGGGTCACGCCTTCCGAACCGGCTGCCTTAGTATTCATAGTCAAGTGCCTTCAAGCAACCCCTTCACATCAGCAACGGTTATAACCACCGCGGTCCACACGCCCCACTATCAAGGGGTGTATTAACTGCTAAGCATCTCAACGGGCATTTGAACATGAAACTCCCCCCCCCCCCCACTACGCGCGCCAACCAAGGCGCCCTTCTGGGCACGATCTAGAGGCGTTACGTCCGTTCACTTTAGCACCCACGTCCATATAAGACACAGGTATAGCGCCATGCAGAGGTATGTGAACTCTCACGCAAACACCCTCACGTACGAGAACTCACATCCTCTCTAGTCGCTTACTGACTTTGGCATCGGAGGGTTCTCCCCGGTTCTTCAACCGGGCCCCCTGATCCGTTCCTGGTTTTGCAGGTTATCGTCCGCCACCAGCGTCCTCCCTCCCTTTTAGAGTGTAGGCCCACCAGGCTTCGGCCCAATCAAGAAAAGGCCTCCACAAGCACGATAGAACTCTCTCTTTTTCTTATCTACTTTTTAACACAATTCTTCATAAGTAATAATAATAAAACATATATAGCCACAGTAATGAAAGATTTTAAAATATTTTACATGATGGTCCAGTAGTATCAAATAACCTAATTCACATTTCAAAAAAAATATTTATACTTATCTTTCTCTTAAACACATAGCATTAAAACATAGATATTTCAAAAACTATAGAAATATGAACATAATGACCTGTAACGCCCCGACGCGGAATATCGGAGCGGGATTACAGTTATTAAATAGTACAGAGCGAGAAATAAATAACAGACCATTGCACAATTGGATAACACCAATTAGACTCCAATTTTCATTAATAATCCAACAACCTCCATTACATTCACTAATAACTCATTTACTGACTAATACATCAACGTATCAGAGCCAAAACTAGGGCCCAGAGTACTTTATTCAAAATCAAACTATTACATAAATGACTATCTGACTCACTAACTCATAACTATACTAACTGACTACCACTAGAAAGCCCTGGTTGCTGGAAAGGGGTCACTCCTGAGCATCATCCTCAGTCCCGTCCTCGTGAGTGTGGTCATCGTCATACTCACCTGAAACACATTAAATAAAAATACAGGATGAGCGAATAACGCTCAGTAGGACTTAATATCTCATGTAAACAAGCAGGCTTAAAGTGTTTAACCTTTTTTATCAAGCAGGATAACTAACAGGAACGAGCAAGTACGAGAACGATCAGGTATAGTCGTGCCAGTAAGTTCACAAGACAAGAATACCTTCATAGGTAACAAGTACAAAAGATTTGGCCATATTTCAAGTTAACAAGTAATTGCACAGCAGTGCACAAGTCACGATAGCAAGTAAAGCAAGTAACATGCGTTTGGTCGATCATTTTATCAACCACAAGTCAAGTATCATGTACAGGAATGTTTGTGAATTGTCTTAGATTAAATCTTGATAGTCATGCGTTTGGTGTATGCCATCACCGGATCATTAGACCCCCGCGAGTTATAGCCTTTCAGGTGCTCCTCCCAAGGACCAGATCGGGCCCTTATTATGTTGCCTAGCATAGTCATGTTTGTTATCTTAGACAATCACAAGAGTGGCCAAGAGAGTACCAAGAATAGATGAGAGTAGTAGACGAACTAGACGAGAGTGTAGAGAGAACGTGAACAGATGATAGTATCGAGATAGTAGATGAGATAGGGACATATATGTAAAATGACGAGAAACACACGATAGTAACGGTTGCACGGCACCAGGTCGAGCACCGGCAGTCTGGTAGAAGTCACAACCGCCCACTAGCTGTGCTATGAACACAGGCTAGATGGTTCGGCGTAATCCCAAGATAAGAGAGAACCACTAAGGCCATGGATCGTACTGATCCCTAAGGTGTAACGGGTTTTAGGGTACAACCAGCTCGTTGACTAAGGACGTGCACCAAAGCCAAGAAGACTTACGGAGGTCCTGACAAGGAGTCCCTAGTCCAGTCGAGAGTATTCCCGGTGGAGAGGTGGTCCAAGTCAAGGGAAAGTGTGTAAAAACGGGTCCATCGTGCCTCGAGTGCTCGAAGGCCGAGGGAAAACGGTAACGGTAGATAAAATGCGCGAGTAAAAATAGAAACAATTGTATTTAACAAAATATGGTAATTTAATCATTTATTTCGATAATTTACCGAATACATTATTGCATAATTTAATCAAGGTCAAATGTCAATTTACAATGTTATGTGTGTGCAAGTGTAAAGAAATCTTGAGGATGTGACAAGTCGTGAAAAATGTCATTTTAAATAATTAAATGTATATCCTTAAAGCCATTTATTAATTTGCCAAGTCAATTTAACAATAACATGATTTAAACATGGCTAATTAGAGGGTATAAAGCATAATCATCAGGGCATATAAGCAAATTTCGGGTTCTGGCTATTTTCCTGTTAACGCGACAGAGGTACCCGTCGCGACTCCAAGTCGCGACAAGGCGGCTGGACGCGACAAGCGAACCGGAGTCACGGCGGCTTAGGTCGCCGCGTTATTAACGTGACATGATAGAGGGGCGCGACTCGATTGGTATCGCGGCGGATCGCGCCGTCGCGATAGCAGGAGAGTCCGGCCCATTTTTCCTTTTTTCCAGGGCGAGTCATCTGTGATACAGGGACGTTGTAAATTCCATATAAAATAGTACGGTGATCCAAAAAGCACAAAACTAGTTTCAAACGAAAGTAGACATGTATATCTATCAACATGCACGATTAATTTGAAAATAGACAAGGTTTAGATATACATTGATCATGTTACTTTTCAGTGACCTAAACAGGCGCAGTCAGAGTTTCACGAATTAATTAGAGGTGTACACATGATGAAAAATTATGAAACCAGCGGCGTTTGAAAGCTAACATGTAGTAGTATCATAGAATGATGTCAAGTTTGCACGAGGTTAAAAAGGAAACAAGGAGAGTTGAGTGCACAGATCTGACAGATATTCAAAGATTTAATTCTCCCTCATGGGAGATCAAAATCAAGCATGACCAGGGGCGTTTGAAAGCTATTACATGGTAGTATCAATGAGAATTTTATCATAGCATGGGGACAAGTACGTGCAAGGTATTATAGAAAACATGAGATTCGAGTTCATGGTGACAGCAGGATTTCACGAATTAAATTCTCCCAAATGGGTGAACGAAATACCACAAAACCATAGGGTTTTGAAGAGGTACATGAAGGCTACCTAGGGTAATTATTTCACGATTTTAGCTTGAGAGATTGCCTACCTTTTGTCAAGTCCAAGAAAACCCTAAGTTGAAGACGAAAAACGGGAAAACCTTCTTGCTCCAAGCCTTCTCCTCCTTGCTCCTTGGTCTCCAGCCCTTCTCCTCTTTCTCCAGAGCTCTAGCCACGAAAATGGGTTGCTAATGAGGAGTTTTTTGGTGTATATGGCCAACTATAGGAGTCCTAGTCATTATAAGAGTCCTCCTTTCCATTAAACTCTAAATTTCCTTCTTTATCTCCCACTTTTTCTTATTTATCCACCTAATATGGCTAGGGAGAGAGCTAATTTCGTGGCCAAAGGGTTAGGGTGGTGTAAGGACTCTTATTTAAGATATATATGAGTTATTTAGCATTTATCTTAACCCTTTCCTATTTATTTAATTTATTAGGTACGAATTTCACCTATTTACCTCTCATTCCATGATGGGCTAACCCTATTTGGGCCCATTTCATTGGGTTTGGGTTATTAGAGTAACCCATTAATAATTTAGCTTAATGGGTATTGCTTTAATTCCCATTTATACAATGCATTCTCCCTTTATTCCAATTAAATCAATTTATTTCATTTATTTAAATAAAAAATTATTTTATTTGGATTTTAAAAATCCAGGGTGCTACATCCTCCCCCTCTTAAGAAGAATTTGGTCCCCAAATTCATATAATCGTAAGAGGAAGAATGACTTACTGAATAAATCCGGATAATTCCGGCGCATTGTAGCTTCAGGCTCCCACGTGGCCTCTTCAACTTCGTGATTTCTCCATAATATCTTCACCACGGGTATGGCTCGATTCCGAAGCTGTTGCATCTTCTTGTCCAGAATCTTCACTGGCCTTTCTTCATAGGTCATATCTTTGTTCAGAGTGATATCATCATAGCTAATTACGTGAGATGGATCATATATGTACTTCCTTAGCATTGACACATGGAATACATTGTGTACTGTAGAGAACTGGGGAGGTAGTGCTAGTCGGTACGCCACCTCGCCAACTCTATCTAATACCTCAAATGGACCTATGAATCTTGGTCTTAGCTTGCCTTTCATCCCAAACCGTTGAAATCCTCGGGTCGGGGATACTTTGAGCATCACATGGTCTCCAGTCTGAAATTCTAAGTCCCTTCTTCTTTTATCAGCATAGCTCTTCTGCCTGGACTGAGCTACCTTAATTCTGTCTCTGATAATTTGTATGTCTCTGCTAGTATTTTGTACCATGTCTGGTCCCAGCCATTGCTGCTCACCTACTTCATTCCAGCACACTGGCGATCTACAGCTTCTGCCATACAGAGCTTCGAATGGTGCCATCTTAATGCTGACCTGATAACTGTTGTTGTAGGCGAATTCTATTAGTGATAGTTGTTCATTCCAATAACCTTCAAAATCTATAGTGCAGGCACGTAGCATGTCCTCCACTATCTGGTTGGTCCTTTCTGTCTGTCCATCCGTCTGTGGGTGGAAAGCAGTACTAAAATTGAGTTTAGTGCCTAAGGCAGTTTGGAGTCCCTTCTAGAATCTAGAAGTGAACCTAGGGTCACGATCTGAGACAATGGATACTGGAACTCCATGTAGTCTGACTATCTCTTTTACATATAACGCTGCAAGCACATCAACACTCCAAGTGCTTTTAACTGCTAGAAAATGTGCGGACTTGGTCAATCGGTCCACTATGACCCAGATTGCATCGAGTCCACCACGAGTTCGGGGTAAACCCATGATGAAATCCATTCCGATGCTTTCCCACTTCCATTCGGGTATGTCCAGGGGTCTAAGTACACCCGCAGGACGCCGATGTTCTGCCTTTACTTGCTGACAAGTGAGGCAGTGCGCAGCATGCTCAGCTACCTCACGCTTCATATTTGGCCACCAAAATGACCTTTTCATGTCTTGGTACATCTTGGTTGCACCTGGGTGGATTGTGTACTTGGTCTTGTGGGCTTCATCCATTAGCTTTCTTTTCAGCTCTTCATTGTCAGGCACACAAGTCCTGGCTTGGAATAATATTCTTCCATCCTCAGTGATGGAGAAATCTGGCTTGTCAGCTATGGTCTCCCTGACTCGAATTAAGAATGGGTCATTATCTTGCTGCTTCCTGATCTCGACAAGGATGTCGGGTTGAGCTCTAAGATTAGCAACTATCATCTTGTCACTTCTCTTTTCGATGTTCAGATCTAGACTGGCGAACTGTTCTAACAATTGCATCTCTCCCATGACTAGACAGGATAAAGAAGCTACTGGCTTTCTACTAAGTGCATCAGCTACTGCATTACCTTTGCCTGGGTGATATTGAATATTGAAATCGAAATCTTTCAAGTACTCCAGCCATCTTCATTGTCTCATGTTAAGCTCTTTCTGAGAAAACAAGTACTTCAAACTCTTATGGTCGGAGTAGACAATAAATTGCTCTCCATACAGGTAATGCCTCCAAATCTTAAGTGCAAATACCACTGCAGCCAGTTCTAGGTCATGGACTGGGTAGTTGACTTCATGTGGCTTCAACTGTCTTGAAGAATATGCTATCACTTTCTCATTCTGCATTAACACACAGCCTAGACCGATTCCAGATGCATCAGTGTAAACTGAGAATCCTAAGCCCTCGGCTGGTAATGCGAGGACAGGTGCAGATGTTAGCAATTTCTTGAGTGTCTGAAAGCTTTTCTCACATTCCTTGCTCCAGACATAGGGATTCTCCTTCCGCGTAAGACGCGTAAGAGGTACTGCTATCTTGGAGAAGTCTTTTATGAATCGTCTGTAGTATCCAGCCAGTCCAAGAAAACTTCTAATCTCTGTGACATTGGTCGGCCTTTCCCAATTGAGTACAGCTTCAACCTTGGAAGGATCGACAGCGATACCATCCTTGGATATCACATGGCCCAGAAATGACACCTCCTCGAGCCAGAATTCACACTTGCTCAATTTGGCGTAGAGTAGATTGTCCCGCAAGATTTGCAGAGCGATCCTCAGATGCTCCTCGTGCTCTTCTTGGGTCTTGGAGTATATGAGAATATCATCAATGAATACCACGGCGAACTTGTCGAGGTAGGGTCGGTAGATGCTGGTCATTAATTGCATAAAAGCTGCAGGAGCATTGGTTAGTCCAAAAGGCATGACTACAAATTCATAATGACCGTACCTGCTCCTGAAAGCTGTCTTGTAAATGTCTGCATCTTTAATTCTCATCTGATGATATCCCGATCTAAGGTCAATCTTAGAAAAATATTTTGCTCCTGATATCTGATCAAATAACTCATCGACACGTGGCAGAGGGTACTTGTTCTTGATAGTGAGATTGTTCAACTGCCTGTAATCAATACACAACCTCATAGATCCGTCCTTCTTTTTGACGAACAACACTGAGGCTCCCCAAGGAGAAGTACTTGGCCTAATGAAACCCTTTTCTAGAAGTTCCATAAGTTGTTCTTTCAACTCTTTCAATTCAGCAGGGGACATCCTGTAGGGTTGGCGTGAAACCGGTGCAGCACCAGGTACGAGGTCAATTGAGAAATTGACATCTCTTTCAGGTGGTATGCCTGGCAGCTCATCAGGAAACACATCTGGGTATTCTTGCACTAGGTGGATGTCTGATATCTTAACTGCTTTCTTTTCAACTATGATGGCAGCAAGAAACGCCATACTCCCTTTCCTTATCATGTTCTGTGCCTTTATAGCAGAGACGAGGGACAAGTGTCTCTTGTGCCTACGTCCTGTGAAGATCAACTTAGGGAATTCACTAAAAGTAATCTTCCCTCTTCTACAATCCACGATAGCCCCATACGTGGATAGCCAATCGGCTCCCAGAATGACATCGTAGCCCTCCATGGGCATACAGATCAAGTCAGCTCTAAGATTGAGTTCACCAATCTTAACATCAGCCAATGGATAATATTTATTCAATTGAGCCTTTTCTCCTAGTGGTGTTGTGACAGGTAATTCAAATGTCATAGATGCAGGCTTCTCATTTAAGGTATCAGCAAATGCTTGTGATATGAACGAATGTGTTGCGCCAGTATCAAACAAAACAAAAGCTGATTGAGAAAAGACTGGTAGTGTACCTTCCACAACTCCACCTTCCTCGGTGGTCTCAACCTCTTGCAGGGCCTGTAGTCTGCCTGGTTTCTTCTGCCCCATAGGACGCTTCTCTTTCTCTTGCTCCTTCAGCACAGGGCATTCGGAAATGCGGTGATTGCGATTTCCGCAACGCAGGCAGGCGCCTACTTTTCTCCAGCACTCAGCGGCAGTGTGACCAGGCTTGTCACAATGCTCACAGTTGGTCTTGTTGGTGTTTGGGGGAGTAGGTATCTTGGGCTTTCGTTCCTGGCTTGGCCCTCCAGTGATGTTGAACGGCCGCTTTTTGCCATTTGCGGGCCTGTTGGAGGAACCAGATGCTGGTTCCTTCTTGACTAGTCTCCCCTTGATGCGATCAGTCAGATCGGTTGCATCTTCTAATAACTGAGCCTTCTTGACCATTTCAGCATACGTCTGAATATCCATGGGTGCAAGTTGGGTAATATATGACGGCTTAAGCCCATTAAGAAATCGCCTCGCCTTCATTTTCTCTGTGCTAACAAGGTGGTTGGCATAGCGTGCTAATCGGGAGAATTGCGCTTCATATTCAGCGACAGTAAGGTGCCTCTGCTTCAGTGCAGCAAATTCTGAGGCCTTTCTCTCTTGGACTCTTTCAGAGAAAAACTTGGAGTTGAAATGCTCCTTGAATTCCTCCCAAGTAAACTGTGCATCTGCCCTGGTGGCTTCTACAGATTCCCACCACGCACGGGCGTCTCGTTCAAGCTGAAATGTTGCCAGTAGAAGCTTGTCCCCATCCGCGCACTGCATGACGCGGAAAACACGCTCTGTCTCCTTAAGCCAATTTTCTGCCTCATCTGGATCAGTGGTCCCGCTGAATCGGGGTGGATTCAGATTGCGGAAATTTCTGTGTAATTCACCAGCACCTCGGTTGTGGTTGTTGTTATTATTGGCCCCAGCAGCTTGAAGTAAAGCTTGAGTAAGCTGCTGAATCGTCTGCTGCATATCACGGAGTTGTGCACGCTCCGCTGCCATTTTTAGTGATTAAGTTCCTTCAAAAGAGAATTTTAAATGTAAGTCATTGAGTTTGCACTAAGTCTGTGCGTGTGTGCGTTTATTTTTATCTTATTACCCAAGGTTCTACCCATCTCTCATAGGTATGAAATTAGACTCTAAGTCGAGGCAGGTCAAACCTAGATCATCCTATAGTTAAGAATAACCTAGGCTCTGATACCACAAAACTGTAACGCCCCGACGCGGAATATCGGAGCGGGATTACAGTTATTAAATAGTACAGAGCGAGAAATAAATAATAGACCATTGCACAATTGGATAACACCAATTAGACTCCAATTTTCATTAATAATCCAACAACCTCCATTACACTCACTAATAACTCATTTACTGACTAATACATCAACGTATCAGAGCCAAAACTAGGGCCCAGAGTACTTTATTCAAAATCAAACTATTACATAAATGACTATCTGACTCACTAACTCATAACTATACTAACTGACTACCACTAGAAAGCCTTGGTTGCTGGAAAGGGTCACTCCTGAGCATCATCCTCAGTCCCGTCCTCGTGAGTGTGGTCATCGTCATACTCACCTGAAACACATTAAATAAAAATACAGGATGAGCGAATAACGCTCAGTAGGACTTAATATCTCATGTAAACAAGCAGGCTTAAAGTGTTTAACCTTTTTATCAAGTAGGATAACTAACAGGAACGAGCAAGTACGAGAACGATCAGGTATAGTCGTGCCAGTAAGTTCACAAGACAAGAATACCTTCATAGGTAACAAGTACAAAAGATTTGGCCATATTTCAAGTTAACAAGTAATTGCACAGCAGTGCACAAGTCACGATAGCAAGTAAAGCAAGTAACATGCGTTTGGTCGATCATTTTATCAACCACAAGTCAAGTATCATGTACAGGAATGTTTGTGAATTGTCTTAGATTAAATCTTGATAGTCATGCATTTGGTGTATGCCATCACCGGATCATTAGACCCCCGCGAGTTATAGCCTTTCAGGTGCTCCTCCCAAGGACCAGATCGGGCCCTTATTATGTTGCCTAGCATAGTCATGTTTGTTATCTTAGACAATCACAAGAGTGGCCAAGAGAGTACCAAGAATAGATGAGAGTAGTAGACGAACTAGACGAGAGTGTAGAGAGAACGTGAACAGATGATAGTATCGAGATAGTAGATGAGATAGGGACATATATGTAAAATGACGAGAAACACACGATAGTAACGGTTGCACGGCACCAGGTCGAGTATCGGCAGTCTGGTAGAAGTCACAACCGCCCACTAGCTGTGCTATGAACACAGGCTAGATGGTTCGGTGTAATCCCAAGATAAGAGAGAACCACTAAGGCCATGGATCGTACTGATCCCTAAGGTGTAACGGGTTTTAGGGTACAACCAGCTCGTTGACTAAGGACGTGCGCCAAAGCCAAGAAGACTTACGGAGGTCCTGACAAGGAGTCCCTAGTCCAGTCGAGAGTATTCCCGGTGGAGAGGTGGTCCAAGTCAAGGGAAAGTGTGTAAAAACGGGTCCGTCGTGCCTCGAGTGCTCGAAGGCCGAGGGAAAACGGTAACGGTAGATAAAATGCGCGAGTAAAAATAGAAACAATTGTATTTAACAAAATATGGTAATTTAATCATTTATTTCGATAATTTACCGAATACATTATTGCATAATTTATCAAGGTCAAATGGCAATTTACAATGTTATGTGTGTGCAAGTGTAAAGAAATCTTGAGGATGTGACAAGTCGTGAAAAATGTCATTTTAAATAATTAAATGTATATCCTTAAAGCCATTTATTAATTTGCCAAGTCAATTTAACAATAACATGATTTAAACATGGCTAATTAGAGGGTATAAAGCATAATCATCAGGGCATATAAGCAAATTTCGGGTTCTGGCTATTTTCCTGTTAACACGACAGAGGTACCCGTCGCGACTCCAAGTCGCGACAAGGCGGCTGGACGCGACAAGCGAACCGGAGTCGCGGCGGCTTAGGTCGCCGCGTTATTAACGAGACATGATAGAGGGGCGCGACTCGATTGGTATCGCGGCGGATCGCGCCGTCGCGATAGCAGGAGAGTCCGGCCCATTTTTCCTTTTTTCCAGGGCGAGTCATCTGTGATACAGGGACATTGTAAATTCCATATAAAATAGTACGGTGATCCAAAAAGCACGAAACCAGTTTCAAACGAAAGTAGACATGTATATCTATCAACATGCACGATTAATTTGAAAATAGACAAGGTTTAGATATACATTGATCATGTTACTTTTCAATGACCTAAACAGGCGCAGTCAGAGTTTCACGAATTAATTAGAGGTGTACACATGATGAAAAATTCTGAAACCAGCGGCGTTTGAAAGCTAACATGTAGTAGTATTTATGATAATTTTATCATAGAATGATGTCAAGTTTGCACGAGGTTAAAAAGGAAACAAGGAGAGTTGAGTGCACAGATCTGACAGATATTCAAAGATTTAATTCTCCCTCATGGGAGATCGAAATCAAGCAAGACCAGTGGCGTTTGAAAGCTATTACATGGTAGTATCAATGAGAATTTTATCATAGCATGGGGACAAGTACGTGCAAGGTATTAGAGAAAACATGAGATTCGAGTTCATGGTGACAGCAGGATTTCACGAATTAAATTCTCCCAAATGGATGAACGAAATACCACAAAACCATAGGGCTTTTGAAGAGGTACATGAAGGCTACCTAGGGTAATTATTTCACGATTTTAGCTTGAGAGATTGCCTACCTTTTGTCAAGTCCAAGAAAACCCTAAGTTGAAGACGAAAAACGGGAAAACCTTCTTGCTCCAAGCCTTCTCCTCCTTGCTCCTTGGTCTCCAGCCCTTCTCCTCTTTCTCCAGAGCTCTAGCCACGAAAATGGGTTGCTAATGAGGAGTTTTTTGGTGTATATGGCCAACTATAGGAGTCCTAGTCATTATAAGAGTCCTCCTTTCCATTAAACTCTAAATTTCCTTCTTTATCTCCCACTTTTTCTTATTTATCCACCTAATATGGCTAGGGAGAGAGCTAATTTCGTGGCCAAAGGGTTAGGGTGGTGTAAGGACTCTTATTTAAGATATATATGAGTTATTTAGCATTTATCTTAACCCTTTCCTATTTATTTAATTTATTAGGTACGAATTTCACCTATTTACCTCTCATTCCATGATGGGTTAACCCTATTTGGGCCCATTTCATTGGGTTTGGGTTATTAGAGTAACCCATTAATAATTTAGCTTAATGGGTATTGCTTTAATTCCCATTTATACAATGCATTCTCCCTTTATTCCAATTAAATCAATTTATTTCATTTATTTAAATAAAAATTTATTTTATTTGGATTTTAAAAATCCAGGGTGCTACATGACCAATCTTTATACTTATCTTTCTCTTAAACACATAGCATTAATCTCAACATCCGTACTTCGGTAATTCTCGATGTTCATAGTTTTAGAATCAACATATTTTTTTTTGGTAATTATGGTAGTTTCATATTCAATTTTGTTATCGAAAGTGACGCTATGTCGGAATACACACGTTTGAAGACAATACTGGAGTTATGTTAATGATGTAAGAGTGTCTCTAAATAAAAAATAATATATTATTAACATAATTTTGGTACTATAAAAATTTAATTATTTAATAAATAAGAGTTAATTTAACAGATGGGTTAAATTAAAATTCTAACGGTAAGATTAACGTGGCGATGGTATAACCCGACACCTTAACGTGGTCATGCGATAGTCCCCTTCAAGGTTGTGTCCCACAAACACTCGGCATTAACTTAAGGTTATTGTAATGGGTATCTTTTTGGTCGGGATTATGTTACTCCTATTTATTCAATAATCTTGTTGCTAAACTATCAAAATTATATGAATAGTATAAAAACATCTCTAAATAAAAAAAATAATTAAAAGTAATCATATTTTATGTAAATGACAAATATGATAATTTTTTTATTTAGAGACACTATTACTTTATTAACATATTTCCGATATGAACATCGAGAACTTCTGAAAATTATGGTGGTTTCATATTTAATTATGTTACCGAAGTCTGATGACGTCTTGTTGGAATATGCACGTCTGAAGACAATATTTTTGATAATTATGGTAGTGTCATATTTAATTCTATTATAGAAGTCTGGTGAGGTCCTATCGAAATACGCACGTTTCGTCAGATGATCTTTATGGCACATCTTAAGTATATAAATACTAATAAAATTATGTATAAATATTATTATAATAATAAAAAGAATGAATCGCATGAAAAAGAGGAAGAAGAAGAAGAGAGAGAGGGGGAGGGAAGAAAGTTTAAAAAAATAATAAAGAAATCGGTTGTGCAAAGACCGATTTCATTTCCTTGTTTTTTAAAAAAAAAATCTTAGAAGTCGGGCTCTGCAGAATCGACTTCACATTAAAAAAAAAAGGCAAGTTGGTAACGCCCTAACCGACTTCAATACTTTATAGGGTGTTTGGGAGCAACTTTTTTTAAAAGGTTATTTCTATCTAAAAAATTATAATGTGTTCTCTTTCTATCTAAAATTTAAAATTAAGAAAAAGTGTTCTACGATGTTTGGCAGGGGCCAAGGAGGGGGAGGAGGAGAACGTTGGGGGCCGGAGGGGGGGAGGGCGCCCGGGGCAGGGGCGAAGGAGGGGGAGGGCGCCGGAGGCGAGAGAGGGGGAGGAGGAGGGTGCTGTGGGCCGGAGGGGGGGAGGGCGCCGGGGACAGGGGCGAGGGCGCCGGTGGCCAGGGGTGAGGGAGGGGGAGGAGGAGGGTGCCGGGGGCCAGGGGCGAGGGCACCGGCGGCCGGGGGCGAGGGAGGGGGGAGGAGGAGGGTGTCGCCGTTGAGGGCCGGAGGGGGGGACAAGGGGGGCGCCGGGGTTGGGGGGGGCGAGGCTGGGGGACGCACGGGGTTTGGGGGGCGGCAGGGGGGGCGGGGCTGGGTGGGGCGGCAGGGGGCCGCCGGGGGCTGGGGGGGCGGGGCTGGGTGGGGCTGCAAGGGGGGCTGCCGGGGTTGGGGCGGGCGAGGCTGGGGTCCGCCGGGGCTGGGAGGGGTGGGCTGCAGGGGGGCGCGGCGGCTTGGGGGGGGGCAAGGGGCTTGAGAGAGAGAGAGAGAGAGAGAGAGAGAGAGAGAGAGAGAGAGAGAGAGAGAGAGTGTGTGTGTGTGTGTGTGCGCTTTTAAAATAAAAGTAGGTTAGGACTTATTATTTTTTTTTGAAGAGATTTACATAGGATAAAAACTTGCACTAAAAAAAAACTATTTACCAAACACCTCTTTGTATCTGTCTTCTCTCTTTTTTAAATTTTAGAGAAAAAAGAGACAAAAAATTGTAACCAAACACCCTATTATGTTTTTTTTTTTTGCACGTAAATATATCGTGGACAGTCAAAAGTGCCCGCTGCTTAACTACTAACATTTTTAAACTCTACTAGTTTTAAAGAAAACCCTTGGAACACGCACCTTGTGGCATTATATATATGAAACACCCTCCTTCGGTATGAGGTGAGGAGGCGTGATTATTATTATTATTTTTTTGGTAACGAGAAAATCCCGCCCCGTGTGGTTTTGTGGGTTCAGGGATTGGTGTTCGTGAACTCCAAGATCAGGACTTGGCAGCTCCTACTTTCCGTATACCCGTATTACCCTTACCCCACTTGACAGAGAAAAAACTCCGGATCTACACACCTCGAGGATTGTATGTAAATTAGGTAAACCCTCCCAGGAATCGAATTCGGAACCTCTTGCTTTTAAACTAGAGTTCTAACCGATCGACCCAACCGAGGTCCTCAGGAGGCGTGATTATTGTTCTTCATGTGGTTGGTTGTATACCTTTACACTATCAAATTAACTGGTCCCAAAACTCTTCGTGCCACAGGAAGATTTTTGGACGCTTTAGAAGGCGTACATGTTCGACAGATCACTTTTAACCTGTTCTATTTACCTGTCTAGATCTAACCTAAAGGTACACGTCCTCAATAGTTCTGATGATCAGCTTTCATGGGCGTAATGGCTACTTGGCTGCTCTTTCCGATTTATGGATGGCCTATGGCTAGCTATATTATATATATTATATATATATATATATATATATATATATATATATATGAGAAATGCTCGGGAGCATAGTTATGTTGTGCACGCACGTCGCGTAGAGGGGGTGGACTCCCAGTATTTAATGTTTTATTTTTTTTTTCATTTTTTATGTAATATTTGTGTACACAAATAATATATTTATATGTACAAATATATTATTTATATGTATAAATTATAAAAAAAATATTTAATATTAGAGGGCTCCGCCCCCTCCACGCGGCGTGCGCGCGGCCCCTCCAGCGCGTAGCATTTCTCCCTATATATACGTGCAAAACCCCGCAGACACACCTACAGGCTGCCTGAGCCTAATCTCCCGTGTGCCTGTGTTTGTGTGTTCGTGGGTTGTTGCTTCCTGCCTTCCTGGTGTGCCGGCCGGGCGCCATGGGTCGCTCCGCCGCCGTTCTTCTGTTCCTCGTAGTGAGCATGAGAGTTCTCAGCTTCTGCCTGTTTTGTTTTCATTACTTACTGCCATGCATCACGTAGTATGGAAGACGATGCAGCGCGTGTAACCTCCAATATTCCTTTTCGCAGCTCTCTGTAGCAGTCTCGAGCGCAGCTGCACAAGATTACTGGAAGAAGGTGCTGCCTAACACCCCCGTTCCCGGCGCTGTGCTGGACCTGCTGCCACCAGGTTTCCTCCACCTCCTCGCTCCCCATCTCTCTCTCTAGCTCTCTCTCTTATATGTGTGTGTGTATATTTAAAAGCACAAACATATGAATAACATGATCCTTCTCTGATGTACCTGCAGGTAGGAAGGGTACTGATGGACATCTAAAGGCTGGGCTGCCCGTTTCTTCTCTCCACGGATCTCAAGCCACCCAGACTGAGGTGATCCCTAGAGACCCAAATACCCTCGGCTTCTTCATATATGGTGCGGACACCAAGACTGAGGCCACTAGAGACCCAGATACCCTCGGCTTCTTCATATATGGTGCGGACACCAAGACTGAGGCCCCTAGAGACCCAAATACCCTTGCGAATACTAAGACTGAGGCCCCTAGAGACCCAAATACCCTCGGCTTCTTCATATATGGTGCGGACACCAAGACTGAGGCCCCTAGAGACCCAAATACCCTTGCGGATACCAAGACTGAGGCCCCTAGAGACCCAAATACCCTTGCGGATACCAAGACTGAGGCCCCTAGAGATCCAGATACCCTCGGCTTCTTCATATATGGTGCGGACACCAAGACTGCGGACACCAAGACTGAGGCCCCTAGAGACCCAGATACCCTCGGCTTCTTCATATATGGTGCGGACACCAAGACTGAGGCCCCTAGAGACCCAGATACCCTCGGCTTCTTCATATATGGTGAGGACACCCAGACTCAGGCACATGATCCTTCTCAGCTGGGAGGGGCATATGTGTCAGGTAGGAAGGGTACTGATGGCCATCTAAACGCTGGACTGCCCGTTTCTTCTCTCCACGGATCTCCGGCCACCCAGACTGAGGTCCTTAGAGACCCAAATACCGTCATCGCCTTCCTCGAGAAGGATCTCCACCGCGGCTCCAAGATGAAGCTTGACCTCGGTAGGACCACTCCCGCAGCCGCCTTCGCTCCACGCGCATTCGCCGACGCCATGCCCTTCTCCACCAAGGACCTCCCGGAGATACTGGCCCGCTTCTCCTTGAAGCCCAATTCCAGGGAAGAGGCGTTTCTGAGGAAGACGCTCCAGCTGTGCGAAGCCCGGCCCCCGGCGGGGGTGACCAAGCACTGCGCCACCTCGCTGGAGTCCATGGTCGACTTCGTCAACTCCACATTGGGTACGAGCGTTCGGGCAGTGTCGATGGTCGGCAAGAGGGCAGCGCATAAACCTCAGCACTACACGGTGGTGTCGGTCGGCCGGAGTCTGACTGCACTGGGAGACAAGTCGGTCAGCTGCCATCAACTGACGTACCCCTACGCCGTGTTCTTCTGCCACGCGACTGCGGCCACCACCACGGCCAACATTGTGCTGCTCGTCGGGGAGGACGGTGACAAGGTGGCGGCTGTCGCGGTCTGCCACCACGACACCTCTGCGTGGAACCCTAGGCACATCTACTTCCAGGTGCTCAAGGTGAAACCAGGAACGGCGACCATCTGCCACTTCATGCCGCAGGATCAAATCTTTTGGGCAACCAGCGGGCGAGCCTTTGCCTGATCCGATCATGGCCGCACTTGTCCGATCACGAGCGTGAATAAGATTGTAGCTGCTTGTACGTACGTAGTAGTGGGTGCTCGGCTTCCTAGGCGCCGGGCTCCTTCATCAGTTCAGTTGTGTGCCGTGTGTCTGTCTTTTAATTGTTGCTTGCGTTTCTTACGCTGGCCTTGCTGTGTTGCTAGCGACTGTATCTTGTCCCTGTGTTGTTCATGATCATGAGTCTCTTATCCCAGTGTTCATCATAAGTACCTGCTTGCTCTGTCTTATTCGCTACTAGGTGTATGTTTGACAGCAAAAAATGGACATTAGAGTAATGTTTGATATTAAGATAGATCGGACATAAAATAAGGATAATTTTAAAAATATCTTCAATCTATTCTCTCGATCTATCTTAATACCAAAGATATCTCTAAGGAGATCAAAAGTCGACATCAGGTAATTAATGTGTGCAGGCCACGAGAGTTTGCTACGTATACGATCATTAATTTGGCGTCCCAAGATGCAAATTAAGGCACTAATAATTAAGCATCTCAAATGCAAAAGAGAAATATTTTTTACCAGTCTAATGATATTTTTTGTACGGATATTTTTTACCCAATTAGGTGGGTAAGGAGAAGTTGGGTCAAAGATGAGCGCAATATATTTCATAGCATTCCGTTTCTCTTTTGTTAATGGGCCGAATTTAGAAATGGGGCATTCAATTTTTTAATTCTCCTGACTGGGCCAAAATTCAAGACGACTCCGTTAGTGTGGGCCAAATTAAAAAGGGAAATCCTAACAATTGGCACCAACATCCCGGCTAAATAGAGTGTTAATGGATCAAATTCATGAAAAGAGAATTCATTTCTGAATTCTAATAATTGAGCCGAAATCCAAGCCAAAATAGAGGACATTTTGAGGCACCAATCTCCACCTTGTAGAAAGGTCCTCCCATCTTCCTCTTAACCAGTGGCGGATCCTCTCAACAGTCAGTGGGGTCACGTGACCTCACTGACTTGGAAGGGGAGTTTTAAAAGGTTCTCTTTTTTTGTTTATATATGTCAAAATTTTATGTAAAGTTATATAAGATGACCCCACTGAATTTAAGGGTGACCCCCCTATATTCAAGCTAGTGACCCCACTAAACTAATGTTCAGGATCCGTCATTGCTCTTAACCACAAGGGGGTAGAAATGGGAAACGTCCATGCACTGTTGCTCCCCCACCCACGTCCTTCACATCCCGCGTACACACATCTGTATACATATAAACAAGGAATAAAAGAAGGGGGTCCCGATTAAAGAGAGGAGATCAAGGTCCGGTCGTCTTGTTGGCGATGGGGGTAGGGGGGTAGGCGGTAGACTCTGTTCTAAGAGAAGAAGAAGAAAGAAGTTATTAATTTTTTTTTTGTTCGGATTTAGATTTTTTTTTATTCTATACTGAAAATTGAAAAATCTAATTGTTTAGGCTTTGGTCCAAGCATCACACACACGTGTGCGCGACACCACGCCACATGCATGCCATGGTTGTAGCGGGGCGAGCGAGCTCCGTATATATTTTGTCTTTTAATTTTTCATTTTTTGTTTATTTCTGCTATATTTTTTGAGAGTTTATGCTTTGGGCTTAAGATGAGCGTGGAAGCTCAACAATAAGCTTCATAGATGACACCTTTTGGAGCCCAAGGTGTACCCTGACCTAGTCTATTTTACAGTTTGTGGGTATAGAAGTCCAACAATCGCTTCCTTGTGACACAAGGATATCATTTCTTGTGGGTTCTCTTTAAGTGTACATGGGATGGAAATTTGAACCTGGCAGCTAGCAGCTGAGTTGTACAATGAAGGAAATTAATACTCCTTATGTACAAGGTTTATCTCTATGTATTATCTTTAACCTCTTTTATTAATATCATCTACGTACAATTACCTCAAACCATACACACAATGGGCGTATCTCATCCCTAACCCTACCTTAGATGTAACGACCTAAGAATTCGATACCAGGAATCCTCCAAGTACCTGACCCTTGGACCGCCACCCACGGATTCGAAGATCCGGAAGGGTTAAAATTATGTCTAGTAAGATATACAACAAGTTACAATGGCTAAGCAATTAAAGAAATACAACAGCAGATGAAAGAATATACACAATATCTCAGATAATAATACAAGTGCAAAAGGAAATACTAACCATTGCTAACACTACTGACCACAAGCGGCACGATGCTGACCGTCTGAACACGAGCACCAGCTCCCTCAAACTCAACATAGAAGGAGGTAGGGGCGGGGGGGGGGGGGGGGGGGGGGTGAGCTTCGCGAACGAAGTCCAGCAGGGAATCCAACCACTCACTGGTTCAGCAGTGGAAATAAGAACAATACAACTAAACTAGGCAGGAAGAATAGTGGTACTAAAGTAAACAAGCTAACTACACCAAGCGGAAGGACGGTAGTAACTCAAGTAACAAGACCACTAACTGAGTAGGTAATATAATAAAATAATAACACAACTGAGCAAGTACTGAAGTAAGTAACCAGAAAGTACGCGGGTCTACAAGTACCGTCAATACGGGGCAACAACACACGGTCTCAACCTCGGTAAACATGCTCTGAGCACGCCACAAAATTGCACAAGCAGGCAGTAAGGCCCTCGATTGAACAACAACACACGGTCTCCCGTCGGAGTGAGACGCGTGGACAAACACAACCACAAGTCGTAGTCTAGCCAGACTACGGTCCCACGCCTGTCTTTCTAACACGGCTCCGAAATCGTGTAAGGTGAGGCAGTGAGAGCAGACTAGCTAGCCCACACCACGACACTCTAAACTCCGCAGAACCCGGACCAACTAAGTGACCTCTACAAACGACTCAACGCCACTGTCCAACACCGTTTTCCCCATCGTCCGAAGAAATGCTCGACGAACGCACTCGTGGCTTGGAGACCACCCTCAATGGGACCACGAGGACGAGTGTCCCGAGGAACGGTAACAACCTAAAAGCGCACCGTGCACTGGGACAAGCCCTCAAGTGTCAAAGCACTAGGCCAAGACTAGTAAGGCGTAGTGCTAGAGAGTCAGCACAAGCGTCCCGAGTGCTGTACGAACACACACGGAAACTGACACACTAAAGGGCACAACAATCGGTCAACTCAGAATGCCCACACTGCTCAAGCAGAGAGTCAGCCGGCCCTCGGATGCCAGAAACCATGCACGACTACCCTCAGTTGACCGGTCAACAGGCTCCACTGACCTAGTCGGAGCTGACCCGAGCGGACCAGAAAATTGATGAACCAGATGCGATGATTCAAAAGGCATATATTACCACCATGGGCAGTCGGTCAGCCCTCAGAACTCACATCGTGGGTGCTAGAAACCCCAGCGCGTTTGTCATGGATCCAACAGTCAAACAGCCCTGTTGGCCCGATCGGAGCCGACCTGGAAAACGAGGAACCTGGTACGACAGTCATCAACCCTGAACTGGCCCACTGGCGCAGCTGGAACAACCCCAACGCCAAAAACGGCGTGGAAAACAGACTCCGGAAGGCCCAAAAAGGGGCCAAAACCCTGCCGGCACAATGTGCCGCGGACCATGGCCACCAGCCTCGGCACACTGCGCTGAGAAAGCCATGGCTAGCGCACTAAGCGCTGGTGCACTGCAGTAGCACGCCATCCCATCCCTGATCCCCTGTCTCCGCCACAAGGAGAGGAGGAGGGGAAGGAGAAGGGGGAGGGCCGCTAGTGCAGGCCTCCAGCCACCACCAGCGCAGCCCACCGGCGTCGGGGGAGGGACACCGACCGCCGCTGGCCCCTCCTCGATCGGTCATTGCCGGTGCCAGGAAAGAGAAACGGAGACAGAGATAGCGGAAGTAGAGAGAGTTGGGGGGGGGGGGGGGGGGGGGGGAGGGAACCACAGTGACACATAGGCGGATGGGGAGGACCAACCGACGCTGGAGAGGGAGGAGGGGTCCCTAACTCGGCGGTAGGACCCACCAGCGATTGCAACAGCAGTGGAGGTGTCGCGCGTGAGGCAGACAGCGGCGGCATCTGCGTACGGCGTCCTCCGTGCGCAGCCTCCCGGCGGCGAATGCACAGTGGCACAGTAAGGCAGACGGTGGCGACAGCTCCTCCAAAAGCCCAAGGTGGCGGCGGCAGCGACTCCTCCTCCAGGTGAGAGAGAGAGAGAGAGAGAGAGAGAGAGGAGAGAGGAGGAGGAGGAGGAGGAGATCGACGGAGGGGGAGAGGGGCTTCGGAGGAAAAATGTGAAGGAGACGAGAGAGAGGCGGCTAGCTTGCGGGAGAGGGAAGAAGAAGGGGACGAGGAGAGGGTTTCCCATTTCGGAAATAGGCCAGACGGCCTTTTCCAGATTCCCCTGCACACAGTGTGAATGGGAAAAGGGGGGACCATCTCCCCCTCCCCTCCCAGGCCTCACATTAGAGCCATTCGAAACATGGCTACTTATGCTCACCACCATACCTAATTAATCATGCATCAGGTATTGCCACTTATGAATTGGAAACTTGTACTCCATTTTATCTATACATGCATTTCATATATATACTTGTACAGCTCACCTCCACTTTAACTAGCATTTGTTATGACACACACAACTACTTGTTCCATTTTTATTATGAATATGGAATCTTTGAAAGAATAGAGAATAATGCAAATGCTAAATTCAAATGGTCCAAGGAAAATGGAGTTCAACAAAGCAAATGATGCCATCCTATATATTTCAGGAGTCGGGTTCCTCTAAATACAGGAGATGGATCGGACTGTATTAGAGGGAAAATTATAGAGAAGTTCTTCTTTAAAAACTTGTTTACATTTTCTGTTCGATTTTCTTTTCGTAAAAAACAGACGATTCCAACTATTTATTGATGAAACTGAACTCTTCACTTAATTAAAGAGATTTACACTTACCCACATCAGTGAGCTCTCCACACACCTGCCTCTAGGAGTGAGTCAGGCTTGTCATTCGATCAATTGTCTGCCACCCCCTGAGTTTAATTAGAACCGGTGTCTATTATTGAAAACCCCAATATATAGTTTATGACCTCACCAAATTACTGCCTTTATATGGTCCCTACCCAGAGTCCTAGATCAGTGTCAAAGAAAGTCTATCGGATCCTAAATTATCCCACTTTTGCTCCATTTCCCTGCGGATTAGGACAACCCCCCAACGTTAATTAGATTTCCTTTTAAATCATATACTTAAATTACCCTACCTAGTACACTTTTAAGAGAGCACAACGTACGCGTTGAAGAGGATCCTGGTTGGGTCGATCGGTTAGAACTCTTGCTTAAAAGCAAGAGGTCTCGAGTTCGATTTCTGGAGGGGGGCTTACCTGATTTACATGCAATCTTCGATGTGTGTAAATTCAGAGTTTTTCCGGTCAAGTGAGGTAAGGACAATACGGATATACGGAAAGTAGGAGCTGTCAAATTCTGATCTTGGAGTTCACGAATACCAATTCTGATCCCACAAAATCACACGGGACGAAATTTGTTCGTTATCAAAAAAAAGAAAAAACGTACGCGTTGATGTCCACTGTTCCCTAGCTAATAGTGACCCGTACTTTCATATTCGCAGCAACTACAAAGTATATTCCCAAGTACATGTACTCCTAATTGGGCATACAACGCAGGTTTATTTGGAAGATTTAAAAAAAAAATTTAATGTGCACAAAACATCAGTGTCGGATAGGTTGGCATCACAATACAGTGGCCGACCGAAATCATACACAACAAAAAGGTGTAGCCAACAAGCACGTACATCAGGAAATTACCATCATCACAAACCAAGCGTATATTAACCGTCCGATTGTGGTGTTAGAATGTTCTCTCCTCCCATGACGGATTATTCGACGACTTCACATCTAAATCCAGAGAAATAGCAACATGATCATGATCAGGTGTTTAGTTATGTTGAATAGAAAGTATGTTTAGGAAGGTGTTTCTTGTTAATTATGTTATTATAACTATTGCAGTTAGTTGTACATATTTACTGTTAATTAGTTATTTCATTAAGATTAATGAGGTGTTTAGTTATGTTGAATAGAAAGTATGCTTAGGTTGCAACTTTTATTGTATTTCCTTTTTAATTGTTATATGTCAGTTAACCGATGTATTTGTGTTGTTTAGTACTTCCTTTTGTTACCTATGGATTACATTGTGTGTTGTTTTAAGGAGTTTTTATGTTGTTTAGTACTTCCTTTTGTTACCTATGGATTACATTGTGTGTTGTTTTAAGGAGTTTTTATGTTCAGCCTATGATTTTATGATGCTCACATCCCTACATCGATCCCTTAGATGTTTGGCGAGCATGGTTTCGTAGAGGTGGATTTGTAGCACCAGCAGCAGTTGTGTGAGCTTTGACTCTTGTTCTACATTTTGGGATATACCTCAAGTTTTTGTACTTTTCTTTTAGACATGTAATAATGTTGTGGGACAATGTAATTTTATAATTATATATGAGATCATGTACTTTATCATGCACCTTATATAATGCAATTGTCTTTTATATTCCTACTAGACACGTGTGTATGATATATCTTGGAAGACTTCGGTCTATTCACAGGAGACGAGTCTGAATATGAAGTTTTGTTGGGCATAAATATCTAGGATCGCTATAACTTAACTACAGAATTTTAAGGTTAAACCGGAATATGATGGAGTAAAATGTGATTTAACCATTTATAGGGTGTTTGGGAGCAATTTAAAAAAAAACTATTTCTATATAAAAATTAATGTTGAGTTCTCTTTTAACTTTAAATTTAAAATTATGAGAATGTGATGTTATCTATTTAGTAAAAATAATAAAAATTTAAATTTTATATTAATGTGTTTGGGACGGGAGGGGTAGCCACTGAGGCGGGGCAGGGGGAGGGTGCGCAGGGGGTGGGGTAGGGGAGGGGAGCTGCCGGGGGGGGGGATGGGGAGGGCACAGGGGTTGGGGGGGGGTTGTAGGGGGGATGGGGAGGGCGCAGGGGTTGGTGGGGGGGTGGGGATTTATAGGGGGATGGGATGGGTTTGCACGGTGGGGGAATGGGGAGGGCGCAGGGCGAGGCAGAGGGGATGGGGTGGAGGGTGCTGGGTGGGGGATGGGGAGGGCGCAGGGTGGCGCGGAGGGGATGGGGTGGAGGGTGCTAGGTGGGGGGGGGGGGGGTGCTCGGTGGGGGAGGGGTTTGCAGGGTTGGGCGGGGGGGGGGGGGGGGGGGGGGGGGTCGTCGGGTGGGACTTGTGGGGTGGGGGGGGGGGGGGAGGAGGAGAAGGAACCAGTGTGTTTTTAAAATAAAAATAGAGTGTGATTTTTTTTTTAAGAGAGATTTACATAGAGAAAAAAAATTTTCCTTAAAAAAAAATTTGTTTACCAAACATATCGTATGTTTGTCTTCTCTCTTTATTAAAATTTAGAAAAAAAAAAGTAAAAAATTATAACCAAACACCCTATTAACTCGTTGAGGTGAGGTTAGTTGTTACCCCCGAGTAAGTTAAAAGAATGAGATTTCAAATGAGATGTCATTGACTACTCTTTTGATGTGATTTGTGTGATACAATTTAAATTTTACCCGACATCCATTCAAGGGTAAGCAAAAGGATCCCATACTGTATTTTCAAATGTGGGTGAGTTAAATTTTTAATTGAGGAAAGCTTTGTGCACTTGAGATTACATAGTTGTCCTAGGCACAGAATAAATCAAATAAAACCAATCTTAACTCGCCTTGTCCACAGCAATAGATTGGATCTAAACTATTGGCCTGGACCCAGATCCGAATAATTTTATTAAAATTGTTCGCTCCTATGGGTGCGAGTGCAAAGTTGACGATAGTCGTCATATTATATACTCAAAAAGTGGTCCAATAGTTAACTTATCTTGTTTCTTAAATCTATCACTTTTGTTAAAAATATTCTAAAAATATTATTTAAAATAGATTCTATTAAAAAAAAGATCTGTTCTTCTAGATGGGTATCGAGAGATTCCCATGCATGCTGTATTTGTAAGGCCTATTGCATTATTATGCGGGGATGACGTGGCAATCACTTGGCTGGACAGTGTGGGCTGTCAGTGTAGATGGACCCTATAATATTTTTATAGGGTACTGTCAAAACAGGGCACATGATTTGGAATCGCACTTTGGCAGAAAGGATTTGCCCATGTGCTAACTTCATCATATAGTTAAAAAAAACTGAGAAATACTTTTTATAAGAGTGGTTTTATAATAACTATCTTTATCTCTTGCAAGTTGCAATAATAAGAATATTGCAGGTGGATTTATAATAACTATCTTTATCTCTTGCAAGTTGCAATAATAAGAATATTGCAGGTCTCCATTAGGGGTGTCAATTGGGCCGGCCCGGCCCGGAGGCTCGGAAGCACGGCCCTGAAAAAATAGGATCGGGCTTGGACTTTGTGTGGCCCGGCCCGGTCGGCCTGTCGGTCCGAAAAAAATAAATATAATTTATATTAAATATAAAATTTATATTTAAAAAGATAGTTATATGTATTTTTTCTACAATAAATCTACTAAAAAATATAATCTTTTACAAGTTAAATGTTAATATAGATATAAGTAAAATATATATTATTTTTTATAGATATATTATAGTAGATGTATTAAAATTATATATTATATAAATAAAAAATAATATATATTTTTATTTTTCGGGCCGGGCTTTTCGGGCTTTTTCTGGGCCGGGTCGGGCCGGGCCATACCGGGCCTACCTTTGGGCCTGGGCCGGGTCCGGGCCGACTTTTATAAAACCGGGCCTGGGCTGGGCCTAACAAGGCCCGGTCCAGGGCCGGCCCATTGACACCCCTAGTCCCCATCCCGCTTCCCGCACCGCCTGACCCCGTCCATCCCACACAGACAACAACAGGATTAAATTTGTTAAATTGAAGATAAAAAAGTAATAGATATTAAAAATTAACTGTAAAAAATTACCGAGAGTTAGAAACTCTTGTGATTAAAAAGTATGATTCATTGTACCATTCGGATCGATCGTATCATATTTTCTATAATATGTTACAATATCGTATCGCACCATACCACTGAGATACAATAGAAAAAGGACTTGTTTGATTTTTTTTTCCAGCTTTGTGATTTGATGAATGTTTAAAATGAGCACATTTCAAAAAAAAAGAGTAAAACATAAGAACATCACATATAGAGGTTGAAAATTAAAAAAAATTATTTAGTCATTTATGTCAACCCAACATAATTATTTAGTGTTCATTTAACATTACATATAAACATGCCAAAATTATGACATAATCATCTAGTGTTCATCTAATATTGAGGATACAATTATGAACTTTTACCACAACAAGAAAAAGCGGCATTTTCGACAAGCATTATCTGTCGGAAACAACAATTTCCGACAACTTTCAGGCAAACGACCGTCGAAAAAGGTCGATTGGAAAATTGTCGCTAGAAATTACTGACGAACGACAAATCTGTCAGTAATCCATTGGAACGTCTCATAGAATATTCCTTTGGAAAATTCGTCAGTAAATTCTGACCGAAAGTGGTCGGCAAATGTTGTCAGGAAATTGGTCGGTATATTCTGACAAAAAATCTATCAAAAGTCCGTCGAAAATTCCTTTGGTATACTCCGTCATATAGTTCCGTTCGAAAACAATATGTCGGAAGTTCTGATGGTTTTGCCGACGAGTTTTCCATCAGAAATTTTTGACCGATAACATCCGTCGAAAATAATCAACTTATGTTTTAAAAAAAATACTGAAATTAACAATGATAAATTACAAAACCTGCTAAAATACTCATACATTTCACAATAATAAGTACTAAAAATCAAACATAAAATCATCACACACAAGAAATATAAAATTATACACAATTATAAGTGCTAAAAATCAAGAAAGGTCTATTGGATCATCTGTTGTGTCCGCCTCACGATCGTCAGGTGCCGAAGAATCCTATATTAAAAAATAAATATGAAAAATATAAATAAAAATAATATATATAAATATTATTTTTATAAATTTAAATTTAAAACATGTGGTTAATCAATAAGTTTAATTAGATAATATTTTTTATCGTTTACACTTAGCTTTTCTTTTTTAGATTAGTGATTTGAGCGTCGAACCCAAACTGAGAATATGATTAGGATTCTTTTAGTTCTCACATGCCATTTTCACCCACCCGGTCATGTCGGAGTGAACGACAAGCCGATCGGATCCTATTTTTGATTTTGGACCCTTGGGTTACTTGTTCTGATCCTTTATGCTTAGAAATTTTTTTTTAGATTAGTGATTTGAGAGTCGAACTCAAACTGGGAATATGATTAGGATTCTGTCAGTTCCCACACGTCATTTTCACCCACCCAGTCGTGTCGAAGGGAACGACACGTCGATCGGATCTCTATTTGTGATTTTAGACCTCTGGGTTGCTTGCTTTGATCCTTTACACTTAGATGTTTTTAGTGATTTGAGTGCCGAACACAAAACGAGAATCCGATTAGGATTCCGTCAGTTTCCACATGACACTTTTGCCCAACCGGTCATGTCGGAGTGAACGACATACCAATCAGTACCCTATTTCTTATTTTGGACCCCAAGTTGCTTATTTTGATCCTTTACACTTAGGATTTTTATATTAGTGATTTGAGCATCGAACCCAAATAGGAATTTGATTAGTATTCCGTCAGTTCCCACACGTCACTTTCACTGTCCCGGTCATGTCGGAGTGAACACGCCGATCAGATCCCTATTTGTGATTTTGGCCCCCTGGGTTGCGTGTTTTGATCCTTTACTCCTAGGTTTTTCTTAGATCAGTGATTTGAGTGCCGAACCCAAACCGAGAATCCGAATAGGATTTTGTTAGTTTCCACACGTCACTTTCATCCATCCGATCGTGTCGGAGCAAACAACACACCGATCGGATCACTATTTGTGATTGTGGACTCTCGGGTTGCGTGTTTTGATCATTTACACTTAGGTTTTTGTTTACATTAGTGACTTGAGTGCCGAACCCAAACCGGGAATTCGATTAGAATTTCGTCAGTTCCCACACGTCACTTTCGCCCAACCGATCGTGTCGGAGCGAATGACACACCAATCGGATCACTATTTGTGATTTTGGACCCCCAGGTTACGTGTTCTGATCTTTTACACTTGAGTTTTTTTTAGATTAGTGATTTGCGCGCCCAACCCAAACTGAGAATCTGATTAGGATTCCATCAGTTCTTACACGTCACATTCACCCACCCCGATGATGTCGGAGTGAACGGCACGCCGATCGGATCCCTATTTTGTGATTTTGGACTCCTAGGTTGCGTGTTTTAATCATTTACTCTTGGTTTTTTTTAGATTAGTGATTTGAGCGTCTAACCCAAACTGGGAATCCAATTAGGATTCCATCAATTCTCACACATCACTTTCACCCACCCGGTCATATATGTTGGAGTGAATGGCACGCCGATCGGATCCCTATTTGTGATTTGGACCCTCAGGTTGCGCGTTTTGATCCTTTACACTTAATTTTTTTTTTAGATTAGTGATTTGAGTGCTGAACCCAAACCGAGAATCCTATTAGGCTTCCGTCAGTTCCCACACATCACTTTCACCCACCCGGTCGTGTCGGAACGAATGCATGCCGATCAGATCTCTATTTGTGATTTTGGCCCCCCGGATTGCATGTTTTGATCCTTTACACAGTTTTTTTTTTTTAGATTAGTGATTTGAGTACCCAACCCAAACTGGGAATCCGATTATGATTTCGTCAGTTCCCACACATCATTTTCACTCACTCGGTTGCGTGTTCTGATCCTTTACACTTAGGTTTTTTTTATAGATCTTTTTTCAAGTGGCTTTTTCATCCTTCCATAAGTTGATTGTATAAAGGGACCTTCTTTATAGGTTTCTTAATTTAGATTTATTTTTGCCCTTTTGAGCTCTTTGGACACCTACTCATAAATTGACCTAGGTGGCCTCCAGTTGTAGTGGTTTCATTTCATTCAAACTATATGAAATTAATAGTAATATTGACCTAAGGGGCTAGCTGTGAGGGGCGTACTCCTTGGATGGCAGAGATCAGTTGCTCGACCATAATGCCAAATTGCGTCTGTAGCTCTTCCCATATGAGGGTTCCCATGTCCTCTCCATCACTGTTGGGCGGCGCAGCAGATGAACTCGTGTAGGCTGGTGGCTGGAGCAACCGAACTCGCATATGAGGACAACACTAGAGTAGTATCCAGGTTGTCCCCAAAGCTGTACACACGGCCCTTCGTCGGCCCTCCCGCTGCATCGACCAAAGCCTCCTGATCCAAGTCTAGCTGGGGAGTGCCCTCTGCATAGTGATCCGCCATTGTCCTATCATCGGTCTCCTACAGAACAAATTAAAAATTTATTATTGAAATCATATTTTTTAATATCTAAATTGAATTTAAAATTATATTTTGACTTACAGTATGTCATGCCCCGCCAATTTAACAGCGGAATAAATCGGGGAGGCATGAACAACGAGTATGGTAACGTAAATTGCGCATACATTCGTAAATATCAGAGCATCTAATGAACAATAATTGTAATAAAACTCCTCATTTTATTGATAATTCATCTAAACTATTACAATCACTAATTTAGAGCCAAAACATAGGGCTCAATAACATCATTACATTGGAAATGATAACTAAGCAACTAATTATCTAGACTCTATGATACTAAAGACATTCCATCGCTATGACTTCAGGTCGCTCATCACTCCAGTCCAATCCCATTGTTGTGTGTAAAGTCATCATCTGACTTACCTGAAACACAATGACAAATAACGAAGGGTGAGCGATAACGCTCAGTAGGACTTAATATCTCATGTAAACAAGCATGCTTTAAGTGATTAATATCTTGTAAAGTAGGTCAACTAGAGAGAACGATCAAGTATAGTCAAGAGAGTAATAGTACAAGATAACACGTGAACGGTAATACATTTCAAAAGATTATTGCAAAACTAGGATGATAAAGAACTGGCCGTGTAACGAGATAGCGTGTAACAAGATAGCGTGTAACGAGATAGCGTGTATGGTTGCACAACAGTGCACTAGTCACGATAGCAAGTAAAGCAAGTAACATGCGTTTGGTCGATCATTTTATCAACCACAAGTCAAGTATCATGTACAGGAATGTTTGTGAATTGTCTTAGATTAAATCTTGATAGTCATGCGTTTGGTGTATGTCATCACCTGATCATTAGACCCCCGCGAGTTATAGCCTTTCAGGTGCTCCTCCCAAGGACCAGATTGGGCCCTTATTATGTTGCCTAGCATAGTCATGTTTGTTATCTTAGACAATCACAAAATGGCCAAGAGAGTACCAAGAATAGATGAGAGTAGTAGATGAACTAGACGAGAGTGTAGAGAGAACGTGAACAGATGAGAGTATCGAGATAGTAGATGAGATAGGGACATTTCCGTAAAATGACGAGAAACACACGATAGTAACGGTTGCAAGGCACCAGGTCGGGTACCGGCAGTCTGGTAGAAGTCACAACCGCCCCCTTAACCGTATCGTGGACACGGGTCAGGTAGTCCGGTGTGAACCCAAGACAAGAAGGAATACACTAAGGCATGGATCGCAACTGATCCCTAAGGTGTAACGGGTTTTGGGGTACAACCAGCTCGTTGACTAAGGACGTGCGCCAAAGCCAAGAAGACTTACGGAGGTCTTGAAAAGGAGTCCCTGGTCCAGTCGAGAGTATTCCCGGTGGAGAGGTGGTCCAAGTCAAGGGAAAGTGTGTGAAAACGGGTCCGTTGTGCCTCGAGTGCTCGAAGGCCGAGGGAAAATGGTAACGGTACACAAAACTTGCGAATAAAACGAAGACATGAATTTTTAAATAAGTTAGACATTTGCTTCAATAAATTACCAGATACATTATTAAATAATTCACGAGGGTATAAGGGCCAATATGATCATTAAGTGTGTGCTTGTGTAAGAAATCAAGAAATCATCGTTGATTGTGCACATGTCTTTTACATAATTTGATTTCATGTATCATTTATCGTCAATTGTTAATACTATCAAGTTATTCATAACAGTAGTCAATTAGGGTTGATCAAGGTTGGAATGGTGTAACATAGGGTTTTATTGTAAAAATTTCACTAGGCTGAAGTCGCGACAGGATTGGTGGTCGCCTTCAAGTCGCGACGCAAGGCACGGTCGCGTTATGCTGAACCGGCCGGCGGGATGAACCGGGACCAGGTCGCGACGCGTCGGTCCGCCGCGTTCATAACGCGTCGGACCCCGGTGTCGCGACCTCTGAGATCGCGGCGCATCGCGCCGTCGGGACCTCAGGAGGTGGCCCGAGCCCAGAAAAGAGGTTTTTTGCCTTTTTTCTAGGTGGGTCTGTCTGACACATAGTCACTAAAAATTCAATAATAAATCGTATAAAGATCCAAAAACATGAAATCAGTTCTAAACGAAAGTAGACATGTATATATATCAACATGCATGATTAATTTGAAAATAGACAAGGATTAGATATACATTGATCAGGTTACTTTTCGGTGACCTAAAAAGGTGCAGTCAGAGTTCAACGAATTAATTAGAGATGTATACTTGATGAAAAATTATGAAACCAATGGCGTTTGAAAGCTAACATGTAGTAGTATTTATGATAATTTTATCATGGAATGATGTCAAGTTTGCATGAGGTTAAAAAAAAGAAACAAGGAGAGTCGAGTGCACAGGTCTGATAGATATTCAAAGATTTAATTCTCCCTCATAAGAGATCGAAATCAAGCAAGACTAGGAACGTTTGAAAGATAATAATATGTAGTATATCTGAGAATTTTATCAAGGCATGAGAGCAAGTACATGTTGGGAGTTATAGAAAACACAAGGTCTCAGTTCATGGTAACAGTAGGACTTCATGAATTAAATTCGCCCAAATGGGTGAACGAAATACCACAAAACTATAGGACTTTTGAAGAGGTACATGAAGGCTACCTAGGGTAATTATTTCACGATTTTTGCTTGAGAGATTGTCTACCTTTTTCGTGGAGTAAGAAAGCCCTAGTTTGAATGACGAAATTATGAAACCCTTCTTGCTCCAAGCCTTCTCCTTCCTTGCTCCTTGGTCCAGATCTTCTCCTCTTCCTCTCCAAAAGTCTTAGCATGAAATTGTGGGGTGCTAGAGTCAAATGGGGGGTGTTTTTATGGCTTGTAGAGTTCTAAATCACCTAAAACTCTTTCCTCCTCATTTAATTACGAATTTCCATAATTATCACATATTTTCTTGCTATATCTATCTAATTGGGTAAGGGAGAGGCCTAATTTCGTGGGTAATGGTTTAGGATAGGATTAGGACTCTTATTAAGATATATATGAGTCATATTAGTGCTTTAATGACCCCTTTTTAATTAAGAGATAATGTAGTTACGAATTTCCCTATTTAATTTGGGTCTCTTATATTTAACCCAATTGTCTCTCATCTAAATCCCAATTTTAGATTAGGATAGAGTCCTATTAGGTTAGACTAGGGTTAGGACTCTTTTTAAGATAAGTAAGAGTTAAAATAGTCATTATCTTAACCATTTTCTATTTATTACTATTTTTAGGTACGAATTTACCCTAATTACTTCCCATCTCATGATGGGCTCTTCTCATTTGGGCCCAACAATTCATGTTAGGTCCATTAACCAAACCCATTACTAATTTAACTTAATGGTATTGATTTAGTTTCTATTTATTCACCCTTTATTCTAATTTAAATCTATTTATCACACTTATTCAAGTAACTCCATATTTTTAATTTGATTAAATATTATTCATGCCAATATTTCTAATCTTCATCATTTGGGCTCTTACTCTTGGCCCAATAACTCAAATGAGTCTAGTTGTACAACCCATGTACTTACTTTACTTAATGGATTTTTAATTATCCTTTTATTAGAGAATATATTCATGGACCAAGATTATCTATTGGTCTAAGTATCACAATGGGCTATCATCCCATACTATTTAAAGTCTACTCATATATTTATTTTAATTTATAATCCACTTTGGATCATAAAATAATGGATTCTTCGACTTATTCCTTAATTATGCTAATAAGTCACATAAATTCTTAAACTAAGTCCAAACGATTTTTCTATGCTCAAATTTTATGATGGGTCATTAGAGAACATTATTTAAAGTATAACTACTATTTTTACGAAATTTTTATAGGGGTTTATACGCATGCAATAATGATGTGTACCGTTTTAACTAATTGAATTTATTAATTGATAAAATTTCAATTTATCCATAATCTTTAATTAATGGATTTTCCGGGGTACTACACAGCAATCGTTCGAGCACTCTCGCTTACATAGTCATCTGTCCCCTTCCACTTATGAGGCCGACCAAATAACTCGCGAAAAGTAGGGGCACGCTCGAGCTCTAGACGCTTACAATTCAACAAAAGCAGTTAGTTTTACAATAATAATTAATATATTAAGCAATTGAATAATAATATGCTTACCAATTTCTAGCTGTGGGTTGCATAAGATACGGACCCATTAGTATGCACATTCTTCTCCGGATGAGCTGCTCGGTTGTGTTTAGCCGCCTGTAACCTCTCTTGCCATAGTCCAGTAGCCCAACGATGACAAAGGGACTCCCAATAGTCCCTCCTCAGCCAAACAGGGCCGTAATCCATCCAAGCCATAGGATCCCAGCTGCCTGTTGTCTTCGTTGCCTTGTATCGAGCCTCCCATATCGACCTTTTGAAATTAGTTTGGGCAGTAGACTCCCAAACGACTCGTGCTCGAGGGAGATCCTCCGGTCTCGTGAACACATACCTCCACTGTTTAGAAATAAAATCACTCAACTTTGTGCACTAACAGACAGAGATAGTAATTAAAGAAATGACTTCAAATTAGTAAAAATTAATAATACCGTGAAAATGTCAAATAATAATTCCCGAATGGACGGGGGGAACTCTTTCCATGAATCCACTGGTCCTGGAATGTGTGCGTAGACCAGCGTTATAATATAGTATGAAGTAGAACTTGGATCTATCTTCCCTCTGTAATTGCACATTCATTTTGTACATGAACTGTATAACATAAATAATAAATACAGTAAGTTTGAAGTGATCAAGTTTACCCAGAAATCCAGCATGGCTGGCGTCCAGGTAGCTGAGGCCCCTCCTCATCCACTGTTGGATGATGGCTCTCTACCTCTGTTGAAAACAATTAAGTACACTATTATTGTATAAATTGGAAGACAAGAAACGTACTAAAGTATGGAAACATACATGTACCTGGTGGTGATTGGGATGGGAAAGGTTATGCTACTGGGCAAGAGGCAGACCCTGTAAAATTATATGCACATTAGAAAATATGAATTTAATATGAATAATAATATATAGAGTTTTGTGTTTGGGTACATACACATATACCTGTCGCCCGGATGACCGACGTGGTCGAAGAGGTGGTCCCTGCAAAATTATATGCACGTTAGAAAATATGAATTTAATATGAACAATAATATATAGATTTTTGTGTTTACATATACATATACCTGTCGCCGGAATGACCAGCGTGGGTGGGGAGGCCGTCCCTGTAAAATTATATGCACGTTAGAAAATATAAAGTTAATATGAACAATAATATATAGAGTTTTGTGTTTACATATACATATACAGTCGCCAGGACGACCGGTGTGGACGAGGAGGCGGACCCTGCAAAATTATATGCATGTTAGAAAATATAAAGTTAATATGAACAATATTATATAGAGTTTGTGTTTAGGTACATATACATATACCTATCGCCAGGATGACCAGCGTGGACGGGGAGGCTGACCCTACAAAATTATATGTATGTTAGAAAATATAAAGTTAATATGAACAGTATTATATAAAGTTTTGTGGTTAGGTACATATGCATATACCTGTCGCCAAGACGACCGCGTGGATGGGGAGGCGGACCCTGTAAAATTATATGCACGTTAGAAAATATAAAGTTAATATACATAGTATAATAAAAGAATAGAGTTGAGTATATACATACCTATCCGCATAGACCCTCGGCCTACAGAGGTGGAAACCCTCCCACTTCGTCCTCCACATATCATATCTCTATTGAGAAAATTAAAGATATAACATGTCATCAGCACTCAAATTTGAAGTAACTATTTAATAACATATAATTAGCAACAACACGAAGTTCTTACAAAATTTTATAATATTATCTATATTCATCATCAGATGCTAAAGATATGCCAAATTCAGCGTCCTCCTCTTCGAATTCGTCCTCATCATCGGGGGACTCTTTCTCCTCATCAGACTCCACCTCCCGCTCAAAGGCATTTGGGTCAACTTCTTCCTATTTTTATACTTATATAAGCAAATTGGCTCATTTATATCATCAACACTGAACTGCGTAGAAGGTGCCAACTCTCATGCATCACTCCGATTTGATTGGAAAAAATTGTCATTAACACCTTCGAGCTCTATATCAGCCAGGAGAAGCTCATACTCAGGGAATAGCCTTGTTTTCACTCTAAAAGTAGCCCACCAATCTCCCAATTTGAGGGACGAATAATTTGAATGATAAATTTGTTGGGCTTGTGCCGCCAGAATGAATGGCTCATACGTACTCAACTTGGATTTATGTTTGACATCGACGATCCCATATGTTGTGTTATTACGAATAGAGGTCGGATCGAACTAATGACACTTGAAGAGAAATACATTGTTGACTTGTCCAAAAAATTGTAGTTCAATGACTTCTTCGAGAATGCCATAATAGTCTACTTCATTTTCATTGTAGGCACTTCCCTTCACACATACGCCGCTGTTCATCGTAGACTTATTCCATCCATAATCTCTCGTGTGAAATCAGTATCCATTCGCAATGTAGTCTGGATAGACACGTACAATCTTTGAGGGCCCATAACTGATCTCTTGTACTCTTGAATCAGTAATAAAGCTTTGTTCAACCTATTATTAAAAAAAGAGACAGACAATGACAAATTACAATAACTAATTATGCATAAGAGCATAACACTTATGTTTCAAAATATTTAGACACTTACTCGATATCTTAACCAAGTAGCAAAAGGCTTCTCCCGTTCCTTTTCAACTTGCACGTCAGTCAGACGTGGATTCCATTGCAGTATGACCGAGTCAAACTCTCTGTAATGTAAATGTCATGCAAGCTCTAAGTTCTGCGAATTGTAAGCAAATGACAGTGTTGAGAGCTTACTCAATGTAAGGGTCTAGTTCTGCGCAATTCATGAAGATGTAGATCTCCGCAGCTACCTATTCTCTGTCTTTGAGCGCACGAGTAGTAGAATATCCGAACGCTCGTCCAGGACACTTGTATACAGAGAGTCGGTCAGACACATTTAGAATCTCCACCATCATCATTATGTGGAGGTTGAGTGTGTCAGGTTCGTATTTCCGTGTCAAATTACATTGAACAAACGTTCGATATCTCTTCAATAAGGTATGCTTAGGTAATGGAGCCCTCAACTTGTGCTTTGTTGCCGACTTTCATCTTAAGATCGTGCATGCACCTACGACAATAATTCAAATGATACATATGAAATATAAAAGATTATCGTAATGTGAATAAATTGAGACATATGAATATACCTCTCAAATGGATACATCTATAGAAATTGTACTAGTCCTCCGACTCTAGCCTCATATGGCAAATGGATGATCAGGTGCTCCATTCAATCAAAGAATGCTGGAGGAAATATCTTCTCTAATTTATAGACTGTCTATATTATATTTTGCTCCATATCTTGCAAGTCATGAAGTCTGAGTTCTGATGCACATAAAATTCTGAAGAATTGACTCAGCTCGGTCATTGCTCTCCATATTTGCTTCGGCAACAACTCATCAAAAGCAATTGGAATTAGCCTTTGCATGAAAGCATGGCAGTCATGACTCTTCATTCCGTATGTTTTCCCCTCGTTGACATTTACACAATAGGCAATATTCGAGACATATCCATCTGGAAAACTCAATTGCTTTAACCATTGACACACTTCCTCAATCTATTTGGCCGCAAGTACATATGAAGCTTTAGGTTGCACCACTTTTCCACTAACATGCTGCAGTTCTAGTTCTGGACGTCCACAAAGTATTTTCAAATCCATTCGTGTGTTGATGTTATCCTTCGTTTTGCCTTTGACGTCCATAACTATGTTGAACACATTATCAAAAACATTATTATCTATATGCATAATGTTTAGGTTATGCCGTATCAAAAGTGTTGACCAATATGGCAATTCCCAAAATATGCTTTACTTCACCCAATTGTGATCCTTCCCAAAACCTGAGATTTGTCGGGTACTACCAGCCAGTTGTGATACAACTGGTAAGTTCTAGACCCGCCTCGCCATGTTTCCACCAGACACCTGCTCTATATCTACCTCATCCATCACAATTGTATTTTTCGTAAAAGAATCTTTTTGCATTCGAAAAGGATGGTCACTCAGTAGAAATCGACGATAACAATCGAACCAACATGCTTTCCCCCAGATTTCAACACGAATGATTTAGAATCTTCCACATAATAAGGACATGCCAACCTCCCATGTGTGCTCCAGCCAGATAACATATCGTACGCTGGAAAGTCACTTATTGTCCACATTAATGCAGCCTTCAAACTGAAATTCTGTTTTCTGGATGCATCATAAGAGAGAACTCTATCTGACCATAACAATTTCAGCTCATCAATCAATGGTCTGAGATACATGTCTATATTTTTTTCCTAAACTTTTTCGACTAGAAATCAACAATGAAAAGATGATATTATCATGCTTCATGCACATGCCTGCGGAATGTTGTACGGTGTTAGGAATACTAGCCAACATGAGTAAGATGCCACCGAGCCTCCAAATGGATTGAAACTGTCTATGCATAAACCCAGTCGCACGTTGTGTGGATCCCTTGAGAAGGATGAAGATGGCTAAAATGAGCCTAAGCTTCACCATCGGCAGGATGACTTATTTCACCATCATCACGACAGACTCTTTCCGCATGCCAAGTCATATGTCCAGCTGTCTTTGAGGAGTACATGAACAACCGTTGCAATCTAGGTGTGATCGGAAAGTACCGCAGTGACTTATATGGAACATCCTTCTGCATTGACTTGTCTCCTCTCTTAGGCTTGAATCTATCATGCTTACAGATACAACATGATGTGTTATCTGCTTCATCTTTGTAGTACAACATACAATGATTAGGATATGCATCGATTTTTATAAAACCAAGCCCCAGATCATTTACCATCTTCTTCGCACGGTAAAAATCTCAGGCAACCTCTCTAATTGAGGAAGTATGCTCTTGACGAGTAAGAGAAGTCGATCAAAACAACTCTCACTCATATGAAATTCAGACTTCAAATTCAATAGCTGCGACACTGTAGACAACTGTGCATGCTTCTCACAACCATCCCATAATGGCTCATCAACATCTCAAAGTAACTGATAAAATCTTTGAGCTGTATTATTCGACACTTTTTCATTTGTTTGGTGATCATAAATATTGAACTCTGGATTAGTAGCATCGACAACCATGTCTACGTTTGTACTTGTGGAGGCAAAATTGGCTGGTTCAGACAACTGGATATTAAACTCACCATTTGACGAACATAACTCATATGGGCAACAAATCCTCTCGTATACAAATGATGCTGCACATTCCATATCAATATCTGCTTTCTGTTCTTACAAGCCAAACACGGACATTGGATGTTACCCATCGGATCAACTGCTACTGACGAATTCCTCAATGCAAATCGAATGAAACTGTCAACTCCATCTTTAAACTCCTATGTCACAACTCCGTTAACTATTCCACGGTACATTCATGACCGATTCTCATAAGATATTTTTCCTATACAGATTTAATGTCATGTCATGAGTTAAAACCCAACACTCCCTCACATCATTCGAATAAGTCAAAATGAATAGGTATGCCATATTATTTAGATTATCACTTTTTACCCATTTGTGAATATTTGATGGCACTCAGATTACCATTTACTATATATTTGTATAATTTGCTGAAAATTTCGGTAGCATCTCCCCACACCTCTCGATATACCAAAAATATTTATTGATTAAGATATTTTCTTAAACACTTACTAATAAGTGGTTAAGAAAATATACTAAATCAATATAGGCATTTCAGAGAGGAGTGAGTAGACGCATCTGAAATTTTTAACAAAAATACAAACAGATAGTAAATGACCACCTAACTGCGATAAAATATTCACAGGCTGTCCAAAATGGGACAATTCAATACTTTGAGTTAAATATACATGTTATCATCATTAAAAATAAGACTCGTACACATCAATCCCAAAGTCTTGAACGGGAAGGTTCATTGACATGAGCTTAACACGCTCTCGTGAGGTGTGTGCAGTGATAAATTACTATACATGTATAAAAAAATTTAAGAACACATAAATATGAAAAAAAATAAAAAAAATATTACATTTGAACAAGTGAATATTAAAATAAATTCACACATACATGTAAATGAATTACATTAAAGTAGGAACAACAATACTAATCAAGAAAAAAAATCATAGTAAAAAAATTTCTTGCAGTATTATTTTTTTTCCCTAAATTGGGATATATACCTCATTGGTGTTCATGTGTTCCTTAAAGAAGATCCTCCATGCACTTTCTTTATTAGAATATCTTAACTATCATCACAATCCTTAATTCGTCCCATTATTTGTTGCCATTCAAGCTCCTAGAATGAGTTATGACCATATATATATAATGACAACATTTAGATGAGGGTTCTGGACCAATTTCTGATGTAAAAAAATCCCTTGATTTTATCAATTCTTCGGTACCAAAGTTGCTTGGATGTTTTTAAACTTTCTTGCCAGATTAAGTAGAATCGACATGCGTACCTTATTCATCTTATTTTATGTGAAATATATACATTTCAAACCCTAGATTTATTTGAAATACTTAAATATGTTTGTGACAATATGACATCTGATGACACTAGTTGGTTTTTTGTTCCTAAGATGGAGGTTAATATGGTTTTTTGTTCCTAAGTTTTTCAATATATTATGTAAAATACATATATGGAGGTTAATATGGTTATCAACATTTAATACTTCATTTCAAATATTATTTGATAGTAATTTATTAGAGAAACAAGTGATTAAAATCTATTTAAGACTAAGAGAATCTAAAGGCCCATTTATTTTCAAGTTACACTTATGAGGTAATTTCAAACCTGTATGTGAGTGTGCTATGCGCTACTTCATGGCTTTCAAAGAATTTTCAGGTTTTCGAGTTGGAGTTTGAGGGTGGGTGGGAGGGCTCAAGTTTCGAACTCGGGGCAGGGTGTTATCCACCCAGTGGCACTGACCACTGGGTTATAACACTATATATTTATATTTCTTGTATACAATCAACTAGTGCAACTATTTACATACACCATGAGCATGTTTCATAATTCACAAATATGATAGACATATGTGTAATATTGTCAAGGGGTGAAAATACAAAGACCCAAAATGTTAAAGATCTAACTTATAACATTCTAACCAAATGGGAAGTAGGCATATTTTAAATCTTCTGTATCATTTTGCCTACTTATTTTATTTCTTTTCACAAGGTAATTACATCTTTAACACCATATTTTTGTGACCCATCCAAGTGTTTATAAGTTTGAGACTGGGTACTTAGCAACTCCAAACGAGGGATAGATCTAGTAAATAGATCTAGACCAAAACAGCTATCCACATACTTAGAAAAAATAGATATGGTAAAATAATAGCATTCCCAATAACAAAGAAACTCCTGAAACTAGATCAGCACCTAGGGAATGGTTGACCACAAGAGAAGATTAACCTTAGGGAATTGTTTAAAATTTATTGTACTACCAAGACAGCCATTCAGTTCAGGACATGGGAGAAAGCTCCCAAACCAGACATATATACAACGATAGAAAAAAGGTAGTAAGACTTCAGGAGAGCAAGTCAAACAACACCAGCAAACATACATAAGATGATGGAAATTAAGGGGGAACCATAACAAACTCTTGAGACACATGAGCCTCTAGCACAAAAGACCATCCACATAATACTATACCTTGCATAAGAGGGGGAGGGGGGGGGGGGGGAGGGGGTTCAGAAGGGATGGGAGGGGGTCGTGCGGCAAGAGGGGGAGGACGCGGCAGGGGTGGGGTGCAGGGATGGGAGGGGAGGGTGTGGAGGTGGGGGGGCCTTGCACATGAAGGGGGCACAGAAGGGATGGGAGGGGGAGGGGGTTGCCGACAAGAGGGGGAGGAGGGTGGCAGGGGCACAGAAGGGATGGGAAGGGGTCGCCGGCAGGAGGGGGAGGGAGGGGTAGGGGTGGAGCACCGGAGAGGGGAGGGGGAGAGGGACGGTAGGAGGGGGAGATTGTGGGGGGAACGGGGGGGGAGGTCGCCCGGAGTGGAGGGGGAGAGGGGGGGGGGGAGACTGTGCAGGGTGGTAGGGAGGGGGAGAAGGCATACCGGAGGCGGCAGCACGAGGTGGAGGTGGTGATAGGACAACGAGCTTGGGGGAAAGCTGGAGGCGACGACAAGGTGACGCGAGCGGGTAGTGGTTGCGCGCGGGGACGCGACAACGGCATGGGGTCGCGACGGCGGCGACAACGGAAGGTCGCGGCGGCACTCCACGTAGTCGGAAATGAGAGAGAGAGAGAGAGAGGAGAGAGAGGAGGAGAGAGAGGAGAGAGGAGAGAGAGAGGAGAGAGGGAGGGAGAGAGAGAGAGGAGAGAGAGAGAGAGAGGAGAGAGAGGAGAGAGAGAGAGAGAGAGAGAGAGATAGAGATAGAGACAGTGCGGGGGCATGAGTGGGTAGTTGGGAACACGGGGCGGGGGGGAAATTGAAAGTTTCCGATGGACACATTTCCTTCGGAAATACCGACCGAATTGCCGATAGAATATGTTTCGTCGAAAATCCCGATTAATGTTTTCGACGAAAATATATCCGTCAGAAAGTCCGATGGATTTTCTAACGAAATATGTCCATCGAAAAGATCTGTCGATACAACTACTTTTCCTTGTAGTGTAAAAGCCAAATACAGTACTCATATCATTGTCCTCACATTCCTCTTAAAGAGTATTTTCAGCATTAATGCTCTAGATCTCTAACTTGAGATTGTACTATCTCTCTCTCTCTTAAATACATCCTAGGACTGTATAGGATAGGAGAAGGTAGGTTACCACCATGTGAAGAGACCCCTGGAGGCTCTATTCACAAAGTTTCATCACCCCAAAGCTAGAGAAGAAGTCATGGGGAATTGGAAGTTTCCGATGGACACATTTCCTTTGAAAATACTGACCGAATTGCCGATAGAATATGTTTCGTCGGAAATCCCGATTAATGTTTTCGACGAAAATATATCCGTCAGAAAGTCCGATGGATTTTTTAACAAAATATGTCCGTCGAAAAAATCTATCGGTACAACTACTTTTCCTTGTAGTGTAAAAGCCAAATACAGTATTCATATCATTGTCCTCACATTCCTCTTAAAGAGTATTTTCAGCATTAATGCTCTAGATCTCTAACTTGAGATTGTACTCTTTCTCTCTCTTAAATACATCTTAGGACTGTATAGGATAGGAGAAGGTAGGTTACCACCATGTGAAGAGACCCCTGGAGGCTCTATTCACAAAGTTTCATCACCCCAAAGCTAGAGAAGAAGTCATTCTCAACGTTGAACCCTTTCTCTCTCATATCCTCCAGAACTATCAGTGACATCACACATTCTACAGCCTGAAAAATGGGCTAATCTGCTCACGAGGTCTTCATCAAAGTTGTTCAAGTCTTCTTCAGTTTTGTCTTCGAAGTGGAATCACCTCAATTGGTTGTCTGTAACTAAAGTTGTAGTAGATTACTTTTCACATTCTCTCTCACATCATGCCTTCCACATCCCAAACCAGAGCATATCTCTTCGAGACTTCTTCATGAAAGTTTTTATCTAGGACTTCCTCTATGAGCTCCAAGTGGAATCACATCAAATGAAGGTCTGTACTTAAAGATACAATACATTATTCTCAACCTTCTCTCTCATATCGCGATCCAAACTAGCAGTGAGTGCGGCCTCTCTATAGCCTGAATGAGGGTGATCCAGTTTTTGGGCTTTTCATGAAAGTTGTTCTTGATATGAACAATGTATTCTATTATATCAACACCAAGAATCTGAAAGCAGAAACAAAACTGTAACGTCTTAAAATTTATAATAAAATATTAATATGACATTAAGAAATTAAAGGAGATAGTAAATTATACGGAAGACATGGCCATTATATAAAATATAATTATATTTAATTTTAGATATTTTGTATTATTAATATAATTCTACTATTATCTTTGATTGTGCACACTTCGATAGAACGACATTAATTTTTAAAATAAAATCACATTTGAAGTCATCATAATTATTAAATAAATGTACTGATTCTAAAAATATAAATATTAAAAATTATTGATGCATAGATGTTGAGAAAAAATCGACCTAATAATTTTTGAGATATTTTTACTTGACAAAATATTAATTTAAAAATTAAATTAAAATTACTATAATTTATATCATCTCTTAATTAAGTTATGTTTAAATTTTCATTCAATTAGGCACAATTTACTTAATACTGAGATTAAGTCGACTTAATAATTTTTGAGATAATTTTTACTTGATAAAAATTATTTTAAGAAATTAAATTAAAATTATTATAACTTGTATCATCTCTTAATTAACTTGTGTTTGAAATTTCACCTCAATTAGACACCATTTAGACCTCTTAGATGCTGAGATTAAGTCGACTTAATAATTTTTAAAATAATTTTTACTTGACTAAAAGTTAATAAAAATTAAACTAAATTATTATAATTTGTATCAATTTTTAATTAATTTATGTTTAAAATTTTATCTCAATTAAAATTTTCCATAGACCTCTTAGATATACCTCATATGAAAGGGGAAGGAAAGAAATTTTCAAATCATCAGCCCCGGATTAGAACATACCGATCTATGATATATCGCTGCGACATTACATCCTCATCACCCCAATAAAATAACCCGGTGGTGCGATTTGGATATATGGTAAGGTTTGGCCAACAATGTTAAAAAGACGAGTTCGTCACCCGGAGGCTTTGGTTTTGTTGTTGTTGTTGTTTTTTTGGGAACTGGGGGCGGGTGCGTGGGCGACCATGGGAGCTACTCTTCAGACTGGGAGGTTGGCCGGCGGGGCGGAGGCCGCAGGGCCGAACAAGAGGATCGCAGAGTACTACGACTGGGAAAAGAAATCTAAAGCAATGACATTATTACATTGGAAAAGAAATTTAAAGCAAATATTTAACTAGACTCTAAGGTACTAAGGACATTCCATCGCTATGACTTCAGGACGCTCATCACTCCAGTCCAATCCCGTTGATGTGTGTAAGGTCATCACCTGACTTACCTGAAACACATATAACAAATAACGAAGGGTGAGCGATAACGCTCAGTAGGACTTATCTCATGTAAACAAGCATGCTTTAAGTGATTAATGTCTTGTCACGTAGGTTAACTAGAGAGAGCAATCAAGTATAGTCAAGAGAGTAATAGTACAAGATAACGAGAGATTGATGACATACTATACCAAAAGAATAATAGCATGCAATAACATGTGAACGATAATACATTTCACAAGAATATTGCAAAATTAGGACAATAGAGAGTTGACCATATAACGAGATAGCGTGTAACAAGATAGTGTATAACAAGATAGCGTGTATCAAAATGACATGTAATAGGATAGCTTGTATCAAGGTGGCGTGTAACAAGATAGCTTGTATATCAAGATAGTGTGTAACGAGATTACATGTAAAGAGATAGTGTGTAAAGAGATAACGTGTATGGTTGCACCATGATGCACTAGTCGAGTATGGCAATAGTCACTTTGGGACAGTAGCTGTTTAACGATAGTACATTACGTCTGAACTCCTCAGACTAATGTTATAACAGTCAGTGCTAGCACAATAATAGCACCGAAATGGTACAGTACGTCTGAACTCCTCAGACTAATAGTATAACAGTTAGGTGTCTAGCCAATGTCGAGATAGTCAGAACCGGTGCAATGCAGAACACTGTCAATAGCCCCTGCAGGTATTTTCGGGTGGCTCTCTGCCCCCAGAACTAGATTGGAGCCCCTTGGACACTCTCCGTGCCCTGCACAATTATACATTCGAGTCAGTAAGGTCACTGGACCCATATTATGGCACTAGACAGTCATGTATAGTACACGCAATGGGAGCCACAACAGCTCAAGAGTCTCAAGAGAGTACTAGATGAATATACAAGATAGTAGAGTGAACGTGAATAGATGAGAGTACAAGGATAGTAGATGAGATAGGGGTATAATCGTAAAACACGATAAACCTCGATAGTAACGGTTGCACAGCACCAGGTCAGGTACCGGCGTCTGGTAGAAGAAGTCACACCGCCCACTAGCCATGCTAAGAACACTGGCCAGGTGGTCCGGTGTGATCACAAGATAAGAGAGATCTTACTAAGGCGTTGGATCGTGCTGATCCCTAAGACTGTAACGAGATTTAAAGGTACAACCAGCTCGTCGACTAAGGACGTACGCCAAAGTCAAGAAGACTCACGGAGGTCTTGACAAGGAGTCACTGGCCCAGTCGAGAGTATTCTGGATGGAGAGGTGGTCCAAGTCAAGAGAAAGTGTGTAAAACGGGTCCGTCGTGTCTCGAGTGCTCGAAGGCCGAGGGAAAATGATAACGGTATTAAAATGCGTGAGTAAAAACGGAAACAATTGTATTTAATAAAATAGGGTATTAGTCATTTATTTCGCTAAGTTTCCAGATACATTATTGCATAAATTATTAGGGTAAAATGGCAATTAATAAAGTCATGTGTGTAAGTGTAAAGAGATCTTGAGGATATGACAAGTCGTGCAAATGTCCTTTTAAATAATTAAATTTATATCATTAATGCTTTATTAACTTGCCAAGTGGGGTTAACTATATCATGGTTTAATCATGGCTAATTAGGGTATAAAGCTTAAAAACATGACATATGCACAATTTTCCATTCTGGTCGGATTTATGAAAACGTGGCGGACTTACCCATCGCGATTCAGATCGCGTCAGGGCGGCCGGGCGCGACAGGTGGAACGGTCGGTCTGGCTCGGTCCGGGAAGGGAACACGGTGGCGAGGCCCGCCGCGTTCAAGACTCGATCTGGCGGTCAACCGCGACCCTCCTGTTATCGCGGCGTATCGCGCCGCCGCGATATCAGGGATGGTCCGGGTTTTTTCCTTTTTTCCAGGGTTGATATTGGATGACACAAGGCTCTTCTAAATTCAATATAAAATCGTATAATGACCCAAAAATCACGAATCCAGTTTCAAATGAAAGCAGACACATAGATCTATCTGCATGCATGATTAATTTGAAATTAGACAAGATTTAGGCATGCTTTGAACATGTTACATTCTAATGACCTAAACAGGCACAGTCAGAGTTCAACGGATTAATTAGAGATAAATGCATGATAAAAAATTCTGAAACCAGGGGCGTTCGAAAGATAACACGAACTAGTATTTTATACAATTTTCTCATGGTGTGGGATCAAGTATACATAGAGTTTAAAGGTAAACTTGAAGAGTCGGGTGCAAGAAATAGATAGAGATTCAAAGATTTAATTCTCCCTCATGGGAGATCGAAATCGAGCAAGACTAGGAGCGTTTTGAAAGATAATAAGATGCAGTATACACGAGAATTTTATCATGACATGAGAGCAAGTACATGTGGGGAATTAAAGAAAACATGAGATTTCAGTTCATGGTAACAGCAGGATTTCACGAATTAATTCACCCAAATGGATGAGCAGAATACAACGAAACTATAGGGCTTTTGAAGATGTACATGACGTATACCTAGGTAATTTTTCATGATTTTATCTTGAAAGATTGCCTACTTTCATGCGTTTAAGAAATCCTAGGCTTGA